>CP099442.1:0-1200000 GCA_030168465.1 Pichia terricola
TGTTAGAATATAGAGGGTAAATTTACCGCAGATCCATTGGATCGGTTAACTATCCCGAATAGGGAAATATTAAATATGACGCAATATAGTGTTGTGTTGTCGAGTCAGGCAAGAAAGTGCGGACCGACGACGAGGAAAAACTTATGAACAAATTATTGGAAGAGAATTTAGTAAAAGATATATAGAAGTTCTTTATCGATTATCGAATCATTGCATCCCATAGGGGATTAGTACTTATTAAAATATAAACCTATCTATCGGCCGATAGACATTACCAGGAATTATAACAGGTTAAAAGCCGAAAGCTTTACGTGAGACTCACTAATAAGAATAAGAAACGATGAGTAAGTCAAAGAGAGATAAAAAACAAAAAAGAATACACAAAAGGAAGAAGGAATTCAAGGAAAAAATTAATGTCTTTGTAACCAACTTCCCATCAGCTGTAGAGTTGCAATTGCAATCCTACCCAAGATCAGCAAGGAGTGAACCTGGTACATTTCTTAGGGTGTTCAAAAGAGCAGTTGAACAACACACAGATTATATGACTGGCTTGGGATTTGCTTTGAGAAAATTGGTAGATGTACCAACCTCGTTGACTAAATACAACTATCGGGGAATCAAATATGACGGAGAATTCATAAAACAGGAAGATGGTAAAAAGATAAAAAAGGAGTCTGAAATAAAATATTATATCAAAGAAACAAGGGAAGCTCTAAAAATTGTTTTGGCTAAATTTATGATTAATAAGATATTAGATACTGCTTTAGAAAACTTGGGTGATGAGAAAAGAGATATCGAAAAGGCGTTACTAGACTTATACCCAGAAGAAGATAAGGATAGACCTAGAAGTGTTAAGAACATGGCAGTTGACCATTGGTTTTATATACTTAAACTGGGTGGTGTTGATAGAGGAGGATTAAGAAGATGTGACGAATTGCAAGAAATTGAGAAAGCTTTCAGAGGTTCAATTCTAGAATTCGGACAAACAGGTAAGGATATTACTATAAAAACTTTGAAAAAATCTTCTGGAACCTTTAAAGAAACACTAGACCAAATGAGTGCCCAAAAATTGAAATTATGTGTGATGTATGGTAAGTTAAGAAGTATGGAGAAATACTTGAAACGGGAACATCAAATTATATATGGACAGATTCTAAATATGAAGTTCAATGAATGGATGTTGAATGAAAAAGATCCAACAGGGAAGGAAATCAACGACTTATTTAACGCTGTTAATCACAACCGAGAAATTGTTGATATGAAATATTTAGACTACAAAGGTTATGAAACTGATGATGAAGGAAAACCGTGGAAAGATAGAAAGCGGAAGTTAGAAGGTAAAAATGATAGAAACAAAAGAAATAAATTTGTTGAGAGTGAACTTAAGGCTAAACTCGATAAGTTAAACATAACAAATCGTGGTGTGTCGAAAATCTTATATGGGGATCTAGAATATCATCGTACAAAATATGGAGACGGTGAACCGTATTTATGTAAAGGTTGTGGAGGACCTCATTTAAAAGGGAAACATGTTAGCTATAAAGGAAAGTGGATTTACGATAACATCAGAGAGTTTATAGATGATCATTTACACCATGAAGAATGGAGAAGGAAAAAAGCATCCGAAGAACCTACTGAATACAATCTAGATAATAAATAGGATGTGCAGGATGTAGCTATAAATAAACTGAATAACAGTAAATCAGTCATAACTACATCCGCAGAGTTAAACTGGGTATTAAACGAAGAGTTGAAAGAAATAGATATCCGAAAAATGCAACAGAGGAACCAAAGAGAACTTGTTTCACCGTTCTATATAGATAGTGGGGCAAGCGTAACAGTGGTTAATTCCAAAACCAACTTTGACGAATATAATGGAAAAGGGTTGGAATCAGTGACGTTAGCTGACGGTAGTGAAAAGTTGGTACTAGGACAGGGAGTTATTAACATAGACGATAACCAAGTCCCGTGTATAAGGCTATCTACTGAAAGTCCTAACTTATTAAGTTTGGGACAACTTACCTCCCTTGGTTACGTTGCATGTTTTTACGAGGATATTTTACTATTAATCCCTCCAATCAATACTTTAAACAAGGAAGTAAAGAAGGCATTACATAAAATAACAAAAAATTACAACAATCATATCATGAAAATAGAAAAGAAGAATAACCTGTACGAATTAGAGGTAACTACGCGAAAGAGGAGGATCACAAAGGAAGAAGCAGATGTGAAACCGATTGTGATAGGCCATACCAAGAGAAGAAAGACCATGGAATTCAAAGACGTGGATGATCAACAAGTATTGAACATAATGTTGAAGGATATAGATTTGAGCATGAGGAATGCTCCTACTACATTAGCATATAGAGCACACTGTGGTCTTGGACACTTACATTATAAGAACTTCAGAAACATGGGAATCATACTTACACCCGCAGACGAAAGACAAATAAAGAACTGCATAACTTGTATGGCATACAAAGACAATAGAAAACATGTTAGTAAGTTCAGAACGAAACAGGCTAATGAAGTATTCCAGTATTTACATTTGGACACAGCTGGACCAATCACAAAGGGGAAATATAAGTGGTATGTAACGGTAATGACAGATGAATATTCAAAATTCATGTGGACCTTCACAACAAAATCAAAGGATGTAATAAAGGACTTGTTACGGAATTTCCTACAACAACAGCATGCAATTAATCTCAAGGCACCATTAAAAATAACCACAGATCAGGGAACAGAATTTAATGATTTAGATTATTTATATCCGACTCCAGATCAAAATCCACTGAACCAAGCACCATTGCACCAACCAGTCTTAAGCAAGGCTCCAACAGGAAATAAGGAATGGAATGGAGCAGCTGAGAGAAGCATTAGGACATTTAAAACTATTCAGAGATTAATCACAGCACATTTGTCAAGTGAAGCACAAGCTAAATACTTTGAAGAATCGGTAGTCTACGCAACAACAGTATATAATCATACCCCACATTCGAATATATTGTTTCAACAACCCTATGGTAGATACTACGAAAGACGAACAGGTGTGTTGAGTGAAGACGAAACAGAAAAGAAAACATATTTTATTAATTCATTGCCAGCATATGTAAAAGACAGTGATGAGTACACACTACCCAAATTACCACTATTCTTAGAAGATGGGTTTTACGTAGTTAGGGTAGGTAGAAGTACCAAAAAGAGACTTGGGTTTTTTGTGGGATATACGAATGATAAGAAGTACATAGTACAGTTTAGGGATGGAAAAAGATTGGAGACGAATGATTTCATACCATTACATTCTTTCTGTGTACATAAGAATGAACCAGTAAGAGAAGCACATGCAGAATTTGAACCATACAAAAATGTTAAATTACATGGTATGTCAGTGCAACTGAGCAATAAACAGAAACGAAATAAAGATGGGTGTCGGAAATTGAAGGCTAAATATGGCGATCTGGGGGAAAGTATGTCGAGCCTGGAAGACCTCCAGCAGACAGAATTAAGAGAACTAAGTCAGGAAATAGAAGATCCGGAAAAAATCCAGGTGAACTATCTGACTAAATTGAATAATAAGAACTTGAGGGCTAAATATGGCGATCTGGGGGAAAGTATGTCTAGCCTGGAAGACCTCCAGCAGACAGAATTAAGAGAACTAAGTCAGGAAATAGAAGATCCGGAAAAAATCCAGGTGAACTATCCGACTAAATTAAATGATAAGAACTTGAGAGCTAAGTACAGCGACTCAAGGGAAAACATGTCGAGCCTGGAAGACCTCCAGCAGACAGAATTAAGAGCAAGAAGTCAGGAAATAGAAGATCCGGAAAAAATCCAGGTGAACTATCCGACTAAATTAAATGATAAGAACTTGAGAGCTAAGTACAGCGACTCAAGGGAAAACATGTCGAGCCTGGAAGACCTCCAGCAGACAGAATTAAGAGCAAGAAGTCAGGAAATAGAAGATCCGGAAAAAATCCAGGTGAACTATCCGACTAAATTAAATAATAAGAACTTGAGAGCTAAGTACAGCGACTCAAGGGAAAACATGTCGAGCCTGGAAGACCTCCAGCAGACAGAATTAAGAGCAAGAAGTCGGGAAATAGAAGATCCGGAAAAAATCCAGGTGAACTATCCTGCTAAAGTAGATAATAAGAACACGAGGGCTAAACTTGGGAAAACGAGGGCTAAACTTGGGAACCCGAGGGAAAATATGTCGAGCCTGGAAGACCTCCAGCAGACACAAATAAGAGAAATAGGAGAGCACATAGAAAATCCGGAAAAGATCCAGGATAAATATTTGGCTGAAGTAGATAATAAGACTTTAAGAGAGATACATGGAGAATCAGAGAATACAACGTTGAGACTGGACGAACACCAGCAGATAACGATAGATCCATCAGATCTAAAAATAAAAGACTCTGAGATGTACCACATGCATTATTTATCTAAAGTTAATGAGTACAATTGGATGGGACATAATCCAGACATGATACGAATAGAGCAGTTGAACAGTAACGCTCTTACAATAGAGAATGAAATATTAGTAGCTGACGACGACTCGTCTGACATAACAAAAACTTTACCAAAGAATTTTAAACAGGCAATTAATGGGACCTGGAATATGGCAACGAATAAAGAGATTGATAAATTTATTAAAAAGGAAGCATTTAAAGAAATTAAAGAACAAGATATAGACAAAGATGCCATCAGACTGCGGACTTTTTGGTTATTTACCTTAAAACAACCAAGCAATACAGAAAAGGCAAGATTGATAACGATTAATCCAGCGACTGTTGGAAAAAGAGATCACACAGCCAGTAGTCCAGTAGCGGAATCACAATCGACAAGATTGTTATTAGTGAAGAATGCACATATGCCGGACACTAAACTAACTGCTTATGATGTCACGAATGCATTCTTGCATGTACCAATAGAAGGTGATCAAATGTTTGTGTTGAATACACCGGCTGGCTTCTCAAGTTATTACAAAACAAAACATGTACAACTGAAAAAATGGGCATATGGATTGAATCGTTCACCTTATGAATTTTATAAATTCATGAAAAATATTTTCACAAAAACTTTTCAGCAGGCGCGATCAGACAATTGCGTTTATTTTTCGACAAACTCAAGAATCTGGATGACCCAGCATGTGGATGATATTTTGGTTTTATCCAACGATCCTGCTCCATTAACAAACATCCTTAACGAACATGTGGAATACACAACAGAGCCTGATCCTAAATATTTTTTGGGCTGTGATATTAACCAAAGTGCACAACAAACCACCATTGGAATAAACCACCTTTTAACAAAAAGAGTGCAAGATATGCCAGATCCATTGCGGCAGTGGATAGAAATGGGAAGTTACAATATCAATACTAGCTCTGGATACACTCCTGAGTTATCAGAAAAGCAGCATGAATATATGCCCCAATTAAAGAAAGATATAGCCAAACAACAAAATGATGAGCTAAAAATGGCAGACATTGATAATGATGGTTTAATATCTGTAGATTACATACAAGGCATGATTGATTTAAACCAACTAGATATAGCAAGCATTATTCCTCCGACGATTCAAGATTTGAACATCCGGACACAAATGTTAAACAAATTAAATCAAATATTCAATAACCTGGAACCAGAGGAAAAATATAAGAAACAAGCAGAAGCGGTACAATTAATACACGAAGAAGTATACGTACAACATTTTGTTAAAAAACGGGAATTTAAAAATTTCCCAACAGAATACTTTAGTCTAAGAACGTATCAACAATTGGTTGGATTATTAAATTACATAGCATCACAAGGGAGGTTGGATATTCAATACCATGCAAGTACGTTGTCTCAATACTCCATTTGTCCAAATATATTTCAATTTGCACAAGCACTACAAGTATTTCGTTACTTATATAAGACAAGAAATACCGTATACAAATATTCGAAACGTCGTTTTGATACCACTGATGATATTCTAACGGTGAAGGTATATACTGATGCAAGTAGACTGTACTATACATCACAAGGCGGCTACTTAGTTTTAGTAGACGACATGCTTGTGGATTCTAAGAGCTATAGAATTAAAGTGGTTACATCATGTAGCTTTGATGCTGAATTATTAGCACTCAGACAAGGTATAATAGCTGCTATGGAAATTGTCACTAAAACACTGGATTTTGGTTATCATTATAACCGTACAAAAATAGAAGTATACTGTGATAATTTACCAGTAGTGAATCTGGTAAAAGGAGAGTATTCCCCCAGGCAATCACGTACCATAATCTACCAAAATTGTTATACAGCATTACAAGATATGTATCGACGGGGAGAATTCGAAATACACCATTTAAGGGGATATGAAAATCCAGCAGATATATTCACGAAACCATTAGCGGTTACAACAATCAAAGAGTTAATGACTGGTGATATAATGAAAAAATTCATACATTACGATATTTAAAAAAGAGAGAAGTGATAACTACTAAATAGTAGGTGGAACCAATAAATTTACCCACTACTACTCAGGTTTACAGTATTCGAACGATACTCGTAGATTCAATAACACACTCATCACGGGCTATAGAATGTTTCATTAATTCTACTCATGTTCTGCCCCCCCATGTGTTAGAATATAGAGGGTAAATTTACCGCAGATCCATTGGATCGGTTAACTATCCCGAATAGGGAAATATTAAATATGACGCAATATAGTGTTGTGTTGTCGAGTCAGGCAAGAAAGTGCGGACCGACGACGAGGAAAAACTTATGAACAAATTATTGGAAGAGAATTTAGTAAAAGATATATAGAAGTTCTTTATCGATTATCGAATCATTGCATCCCATAGGGGATTAGTACTTATTAAAATATAAACCTATCTATCGGCCGATAGACATTACCAGGAATTATAACAGTATCCAATCCAGTAACTTTTTTTTTACCAAAAAGCTCACACGAAAACTGATTTTCAAATTTCTCAAAAAGTAAATAATGATCTCCGTAACACAACCTAAACACTTACTCATCATACAACTTTGTCATATGAGAGTCAGCTGTTAATTACTTACCTACTTTTTCACATCTATGAGACTTTTGTTTTATGTTGTATCCAGCATAAGTTTCAATGGTTGCTAGTTTATTAACGTTTTTTATTTCTTGCCAATAATGGCTGCAAAAACCCGCAAGTATTTCCCTTTCAAAGGTTTTCCTTTCCAAAAGTTGCCACGTTTTGAGTAAAACTAGATCACAGGCGGGTTTAACATCGGAGACTTGTTTCTTTTTCATAAATCAACAGACTACAAAAAATTTTAGCTTTTACACCTTCAAATTTGTTTGATTGGCCAGAAACGGGTACTATTAAGTAGACCTTATTAATATTTACTTTCTGATGAATACACCAGTCATTAAGTATATAAAACGATAGGTAAAAATAAGCCTTACTCTCTGCACCTTCACTCACTTTTAATAACTTTCTCGTAATATTCAGCTGCACTCAGGGTGGCATAGTATTCAGTAAGCTTCATGTTTTCGACTTCCAATTCCGGTGTCCAGTTTTCATATTCCTCGGCGCTTTCTACTGGTCTCTCTCCAATACTGATAAGTCTGAATGCATGTCTAATGTCCGCGGAATCCCAATCATTGGTCGCTGTGTGAACAACTCTTCTGTTATCCCACACAGCAACAGATGTAGCGTCCCAGCTTATTCTGACATGAGCATCCAAACAAGATTCAATATGGCGACGTAAGAACAGTAACAAATTATCACTCTCCTCGGTCTTCAAACCAAGAATCTTTCTTCCAAAAGCTTTATTGAAAAAGAGAAATTTTCTTTTGATTACGGGATGATATCTGATCAAGGGATGGATTGAATCGATCGGATCTTTTCTTTCAATGCCCCCGCCAGCTGCTGCATTATAAGCTTGATCCTTTGACGTGTGTAAAACTTTTAAACCTTCTAATTTCTTTTTCATAAGCGGTGACAATCTGTCATAGACTTCAAATAAATCAATAAACTGGGTGTCACCTCCAGATTCACCACATTGAAGCATTGCAAACAGAGTGAGTGCCGGGGTTTGGTTCTCATAAGTAGTGTCAGAATGCCACACAATACTGTTGAGTCTGTCGGCAAAGATTATTTCCTGTTCTTCTTTAGCACCTCTTCTGAAAACCAAGTGAAATTCAGGGTGATTAAGTGGTGCCCCTGATGTGGGGTGGACATGCAATGGGCCAAAGTATTTACCCCATTGCTTGATTTCCTCAAAACCTTGGTGTTTGAAATCTTGATTTCTGAAGGTAACAACACCTTTCTTTGCAACCAACAAAGCCAATTCATCCTTTTGCTTATTGTTTAATTTACTCAACTGAATTCCTTCCACTTCCAAACCCAATTTGGGAGTAATTTCTCTAAACGTAACATTCTCATCGGCAAGCAAGTTTTTAAACGTAGGATCTGCAAAAAGACCTCTGTCAATATGCTTGAATGGTGGGATGTTATCAAAAGCATGATCATCTTTTAAATCCCATGTTGGCGCCCATTCTGGATGGTCTAATCTTTTCAGATTGTCTTTTGAAACTGTCAAAATATCGCCTATCTTATCATCAGTTTCTTCATTGAAGTGAATTGCTGCTGCATAACCTTTATTCCTAACCGCAGTCATTAGTTATAGTTGATTTTCAAAGACATTCAGAAATATCCATTTTCAAATTAACATTTAAATTAATCTTTATATAAGATTTAAATTAAAGACATCATGATACCCATAGAAAAGGCGAAGTAGGTAGCCATTTCAAATAATATTTAACCAACCACAATTTTGATGTAAGAAAAAAGCAACAGCCGCGCGGCCACATTATTCGTAAAAATTGACACTGTGATGTTATGTGGTGATATGTGGTGTCTGTGGCATCGGAGATTTACAGTGAAGAAGGCACTGGAATTGGGCAGCTAGTTGTTGCACACCATTTGATAATTTAGAACCACGATTGCGAGGTAGGTGTTATGTTATATGCCGGGTACTTCAGTAACAAATGAATGGTTCACTTGGTTAGGAGCTTCATCCTGACACGAATAGACTATAAGATGTTGAGTCAAATACATTTTCATCTCAAATAATATATTTTCCTTTAATAGATGAAAAAAAAGATAACTAAAGACATATGGTGGATTTTGAACCTGTATGAATAAAAAGTTGGTGTCAGGGGTAGGTGGGTTTCATGTTCTTTCCAGCCGTATCTCCACAAAACACTGTGAAGTAATGAATCCGGAGTAGTTGCATGTGGATCCATCCGTTATCAGTAATTTGAAAATGTCATCAATATATTAAATTCATAATCAAATATAAATTATGTGGCTGATATCAAATATCAACTGACTCCGAAAATCCATTTAACTTTTTCATTTTTCTGTCCCTATCTTGTTTTGCTAATGTGGTTCTGCTTTATCAATTGGAATTTGGGATATCTGGTGGCTATAGAAACAATATTTGATGAAGTTGCCAAATATCGAAAAAGCCACCACAAATCAAACAATAACCACAGTTTTTCACATGTATACGTAGTATGCGAGGTAGGTGTCAGGAGTCAAATGCTGTTGCTTTGCTCCACACTTGGTACTGAAAAAGTTGTTGAATAATACTTTTTTATGGTATTTAAAGAATTGAACTTCTCACTATTCACTTGACCTATTTTGCTTGACAGATTTGATGAACAAAAGAACAAAAACTTTTGAGGCCTAACATGTCAATAACTTTCGATGATACCGCTTCAGAGGGTGAAATTGAGATTTTGAAAAAGGATCAATTTCATTCATCGATTCATTCTGTAACTTCAGAAGATGAATCACCAGATTCGCTCAAAAACCCATTTTTGGATGACAAAGTCAAAGAAAGATATGTCAAACTTTATGAAGACACAAAATATGAATGTCGCTCAAGATTTGACCCCGAATTCAAATGGACAAAGCAAAGACAAAGAAAGCTTACTTGGAAGTTGGACTTAAAGGTCACTTTATTTGCTTGCTTTTTATTTATTGCCCTTCAAATAGATAGAACTAATCTAACACAAGCAGTTTCTGACAATTTTCTTACTGATTTGAACATGACCACAGACAATTATAACACTGGTAATACCCTTTTTTATGTTTGCTTTTTGATTGCTGAATTGCCATCTCAGTTAGTTTCTAAGAAATTGGGTTCTGATATTTGGATTCCAATTCAAATGACTTGCTGGGCAATTGTCACTATATCCCAGTTTTGCCTCACTGGTAAATCTGGATTTTACGCGTGCAGGGCATTGCTTGGTCTTTTTGAAGGTGGGTTTATTGCGGATCTTATTCTTTGGCTTTCCTATTTTTACACTGATGCAGAGTTGTCCATAAGGCTATCCTTTTTTTGGGCTGCCTGCTCCTCTGCTAATGTTATGAACTATTTGGTTGCTTATGGTATTTTACATATGACGGGTGTTCATGGCAATCCAGGATGGGCATGGTTATTTTTGATTGAAGGATTTGTAACTCTTGGCTTTGGTATTGTCGCTTTCTTTTTAATGGTTCCCTCTCCTGTGCAAACAGCAAAACCGTGGAATAAACAGGGCTGGTTCACCGATGATGAAGAAAAAATTATTGTCAATAAAATTTTAAGAAATGATCCTTCCAAAGGAGATATGCATAACAGACAAGGTCTAACTTTGAAAATGCTATATGAAGCTGTCAGTGATTGGCATTTGTGGCCAATTTATTTTATTGGTCTTGTCGCTTATGTACCTGAAACTACAATAGCTTCATATATGACCTTGCTTTTAAAAGACATGGGATTTAGTACCTTTCACACTAATTTGCTTTGCATACCATATATTGTTTTGAAACTCATTTTGCTGCTATGTATCACATATTTCAGTGAATACATTAAAAATATATTTACTCTTTCACTAATCCAGCCATTTTGGGTTGCTACTTTAATGGGTGTTTTAAGATTTTGGAAAGGAACTATGGTCAATCAATGGGGAACTTATATAGTCTTGACACTGCTACTGGCGGATCCATATATCCATGCAATGATGGTTGGTGCATGCTCGAGAAACTCACAAAGTGTAAAGACAAGAACTGTATCTGCATCCGTTTACAATATTTTTGTTCAACTTGGATCTCTTATCGCATCTAACATTTACAGAAAAAGTGATGCACCGCTTTATCATAGAGGGAATTCGATTTTATTTGGATTTGCTTTGGGTTTCATTCCAGTTTTGCTTGGAACAAATTGGTTTTATAAAAAGTTGAATCATAGAAGAGATAAAATCTGGGATTCAATGACTCAAGAAGAGAAGGATCATTACATATTGCATACTTCTGATAAGGGATCTAGCAGATTAGATTTTAGATTTGCATACTGAAAAGACTGCAATTTTCAAACTTTTATGTATTTATTGTTTTTATTTGTTTTTTAAGATTTGAAATAAAAGCTTTTTTATTATTTTTAGCTGGGTTTCAAGGCACGTGTCACTCTGTGTACATATCTTAAAGATTTTCCAGCTTTCATTGTTGACCTACATTCGTGTATTCCAGAAACCTTTAAAAAACATTCATGCATATATATAATTTATACTGTTAAGCACACAGTATATTGTCCCATAAAAACAAGCATCTACCTCGTTTTAATTGAATGTTTTGATAATCAAATGTCCCATAATACATTTCCTCTATCAGATAACCACTAATAAATTAACATGATACTTGAATCATATTTAAATAAAGAGTTGTTTAACTCAACTGTAAAACATTTGGGATTTTTTTACTTCATAATTGGCAATTTGTCCGAGTGGTTAAGGAGAAAGATTAGAAATCTTTTGGGCTTTGCCCGCGCAGGTTCGAATCCTGCAGTTGTCGAATTAAACCGTTATTTTTTTTTACTTGTTATACACCAAGATAAAAGCATGTAAACTACTATTTTTGTTTTAATTAAATATTAAAATAAGAGGATTTTGTGAAGTTTACAATTAAATAGAGAAGATTTAGTGAAAACTTTTTTACATTCTGATATTTTGATGATACAATTCAATTTTGAAATTTTGAAATGTCAATCGCTGCAAGATGACCACTTTGATTCAATAACATAAACAGCTAAATTTTTCCTACTGTAGCTTTTGATGTGATATTACTGTTTCAATGTTATGTGCTAAAATATTTTCGAGTAGTTATAAATTTCTTCTATCAAGTATATGATTCGTAGTTTTCAGGTATTAATTATCATGTTGGCAGCCAAATAATTCTCAAATGAACTGTTCCTTAAATCATTTTTGCAATTATTTTTCAACTATTCCATTTATAAACTGTAATTTCATTCACACAAAAACATTTTTGAACATTGAGTGAATCAGTAAAATATCCCATAAATTATTTTGATTGTCTTCATCTTCCCATACACTTTCCAAAAAGTTCAACACGCCTAATAATGCGGGTGATCTTTTAAATTCACTGAAGCGTTTAATACGATCAAATAAATATTGTCGTGAAGTCGGATCAATCACAACAAGACCTGTTATTACAAATGCCCATAAACACGTACCACCTATTGGTGAACAGACACTGATTTTCTTCAAATTTTTGAAAAATGTTTCGACTGCATTTTGGATATCAGGAAATTGAGCTTCCGAGTCTGGATGCAATATTTTAGTCAATAAGATATAGGACGCATTAGAAACCATGTTACCCACGTAGCAACTTTCTGCTAATCTCCTTTGAACGTTTTTGGGATAGCTGAATCTAACTTCGTCTGGTAGTAACGGAGACATATAAAATTTGGCTATATTCTGAAGTTTCATGGCAATTTCACGATCGGAAGGTTTAAGTGGTATATTCAATCTCAACCAGTTTGATTTTGCTGCAAGTTCAAAAGCTGGTAAAGATGCACCCATAATAGGATTGTTCATCCATCTCACTGGGCATTTATAAATTGGTTTCAACAAGAATGATTTTAGCAGGTTGAAAACTTGAAATGGTGAGTCAATATAAGCAATGGTTGATTTATCAAATGTCAACAAGTTCACGGAGTAATTATATAAAAAGCTCTCAATCATCGTTCTCTCAAATGCAGTAATTGTATTACCATTATCCAATTCCTCAAGAACCGAATAATTCGTGTCCAACAATCTCAAATCTGAAGTATTGATAGGACTATCATTTGACGTCGTCAACCTATAACTCGAAAGAGTATCTTCAGAACAATTCCCCAGATTTTCCGATCGCTTAACCAAGGTATCACATATCTCCGTCATTCTAATATCAAGCTCAAATGTATCCAACTGTTCCGCTATATCAACCCCAGTATTATCATCTAAAATTGTAAAACTTTGAGACAGAAAGCCTCTTTTTTTCATTTTAGCCCAATATTTGATGATTTCTAAGGAAGCCATTAAAAATAATGCATTTCTAACGGTATCAAAACATTGATATTTCTCACGCAAGCAAAAAGTTACCATTGTAATCAGCAACCAATCCTCATTACCAGCTACAGTGCCCCTAGTTGTCAATTCTTGAATGCCTTTCAAACATTTCACATAATACATTTCTGCACAAGATTTTAACTCCTTCCTTTGCCAACTCATATAAGTGGCACCACAAGCATAAAACATTGAACGAACCATTTCATTATTCAGACCTCTGGGTATAACTATCGAGGCCGGTAATAGACTTTCATGAGTTAATTGAGGGGATATTGCAACCAAAAATCCATTTACAAAAGCATCAAAAAGTCGGATCTCATCTGTGGTCATATTTAATGAAGAAAAAAACAAATTGTTTGATATGAGATTCATCTTTGAAGCATTTTCTTGTCCAATTTTTTGTAAATAAATTCTGAACATCGCATCTTCATTTACTTGGAGATTGGATACCATAGTTTTATTATTGACCTGGGAAACTTCTTTCGTGGAAACCAATTTATTTTCCACTTCTTTTGAGTCCAAATTATTTGTTTGTTTTAGTGATGTATAACCAATAGTCGATTTGTTGGTTTTGGCTGAAGATTTCGCTTTGATACCGTCTTGTGTTAGATATACAAATCGAGTGATAGTCGAATTCGTCTTCTTTATTTTATAGTCTTTCAGAGTTTTCACAGTCTGCCTTTCCTTTTTATACTCACAAACATAAGAGGATTTGGTGCATCGTGAACATGATGGCTGTAACTCATCACACTTGATTTTCCGTTTTTTGCAACAGATACATCCTGAGAATGTTCTTGTAGTTACCATTTTTAAAGGTCTATTTCTTTCTGTTTCAGATTTAAACTGGAACTGCGGAGAAACCTTTCCGTTCTTACGAGAATCTATTTCTGGCATGTGTCTCGGTCCAATGATATTTTAAACAGTCTGATTCAGATGCGAGGCACTATCTATAGTTTTAATATGCAATGCCTTAAAGCGCAACATGAACAGACTTGCAGCCGAGATTTATTTCCAAATTAGGAAAATATCGGCATTGCGATAAAGATTTCATTTTTTTTTTGTGGAGACATTTTTTTTTTCCAGATTGATGTTTAAGTGTCTCAAGACTTGATGTATGTTTTTTTTTTTCTAAAACCAACTCCATGTTACAGCTCACTGAAAAGATTTCAAAATGCCAGGAGCCAACGAAATAATGGAAAAAACAAAAACAACACCAGAATTGAACGGATCAACAACAAACTCAAGAGGATATAATACTGTTGCAAAGGCCGGTGTCGGCAATATTGCTATGGGTATTTATAAACATCCATATAGATTACCCCAAATTGAAGATTCAGCTGTGAAATTGGATTGGATTTTAAATTTGATGGCAGGTGCTTTTCGTGCATTTGCAAGGAAAGGGTTCAATGAAGGTCCCGCTGGTCATATTTCCGTCAGAGATCCAGTCGATCCATCAACCTTTTGGATAAATCCTTTAGGTATCCATTTTAGTCTTTTGGCACCACACCATATGGTCCATGTTGATGAAGATGGTAATGTTATTGGTGGTAATAGAACCACAATTAATGCTGCAGGTTTTAAGATTCATTCACATATTCATCAGGCTAGACCAGATGTCAACGCTGTATGTCATGTCCACTCCAAGGCAGGAAAAGCATTTTCAGCATTAGGCTCAGAATTGGATATGCTAAATCAAGATGCATGTATATTTTATAAAAACCATACGGTATATGATGATTTTGGTGGTGTTGTATTAGAATCAAATGAAGCTAGACATATTGCAGAGAAATTAGGTCCAGAAAATAGAGCAATAATTTTAAAAAATCATGGCTTACTCACTGTAGGATCAAATCTCGGTGAAGCAGCGTATCTTTTGGCATTAATGGATACCACATGTGATGTTCAGATGAGAGTAGATTCTGTACAGCATTCAGGAAGATACAAGAGGGATATAATTCCTCATCAAGAAGCTCAATATACTTATGATATGATTTCATCTGCTGAAAATTTATACAGTTCTTTTTGTGGTGATTATGAAGTTGAAGTTGCGCTATCCAATGGTGTTCTCAAGTCAATGACTTCATATCACACAGACTGATTAGGAATTGCATTGTAGACCCAAAGAAAAAAAGACGTCAGTCATTCTTTGTGTTTTTAAACCCGGTTAAAAGCTTGCGGCTTTTCCTGCAGAAAATTCAAGATTCGAGTCTTGAAATAGCAATTTTTGTAACTCGCTTCAACAAAACTCTATTTATAAGTCTAATTTATTATGCTACACCACCTCCCTTCCTGTAAAACATATTATGTTTGCGTTTTTTAACATTTAATCAAATTAGTCTTTAATTTTTCTCTAAGTTATCGCCCATTCTCCACCCATTCTCCACCCATCCAATTTCACCCAGTTCCATCAAGTCAACGAGCTCACCGAGCGAAAGCATGTAAACGCGACGCGACTCATGCGAAAGTCCCAAAGAGCTCCCGTTCTCAAATGTGTTGATCTCAACTGGATTGTTGTAACACCTTCTTAAAAGCTTGTTCAAACGATAAGCAACAATTGATTACTGATATATGTCAAGAATACACGAGAGCTTTAGCTTCTTAGTTCTATCATTAATACATATAGGCAATTACCATCTATGCTCGCAATGTATACGTCCTATCATTTTACCTCTACTATTCACAACAACTGAGACAAGACTAGTTAATTCAATTAACAGATCATTGAAGAATTTACACATTGATTATGTGATTCCAATAGATAAAATAAACCATTTAAATATTGATGAATTGGTCAACAAACCGTTTATTTCTCCAGGTAAATATGGGTCTATTAATTTTTGCAATATTTCATTTGATTTGATAGTTTCGATGTCATTGCAATTGATTATCTTATTTTTGATGGAAATTCTTCATCTAGCATCATTTAATATACATCACATAGATTGGTTTCTAACAGTATCGGTATTAACCATAAGTATAACATACCTAATTCCAAGTTATTTAATGTATTATTGGATCTTTCAAGAGGAGAGATTGACCTATCTGAACAATGAATATAAATCTTTATTCAAGAAGATATTCAACTATCTGATTATATTATTTTTATGGTGCATAATCATCTTTTTCATTCATAAGTTTGGTATAACTTCAAAAATCAATGGAAATATCTTACAAATTTCACTGTATATGATATCACTGATTGGTGTTTCATTCTTATCGATGTTAAATGGACTCGGTTGTCTAATAGGATTCCATGAACTAATTAATTGGTATAGGGGAAAAGAAGAGCTTATTTATAAACAAAAACAATTAGAATTGAGTTTCCAGTTGAGAAATTTTGACGCTTTGATATCCAAACTTGATAGAAATGATAATGAAGATATAAATTTTAAAATATGGAATGAAATGATTAAAATTGAGACAATTTTAAGAGATTTAAGTAATTTTCATGATGGAAATAAGGGAATTCATTTAATTTTGAAATATTCTTTTTGGATATATTGTGTCTACAAAATAATCTATGGTTCATTAAAAATTATTGATATATTATTTTATACAATAGGATTAGGAAAAATAACAGAGAATTCCTTCAAAATGAATGAAGATACTTACTATGAAGGAAGTGGAGATTTTTTGTCAAATTCAATGGCCCAGATATTTTTATTTTATTTTTATCCATACCTCACGCATTCGGATGAAGTTGTCTCCGAGGATTTGTTAAATCAAATGACAATAATAATTAACTTTATAATCTCAGTTACATTTTTTGGGTTTTCTTTCCAAAATGTTCTAATTACCTTCAAAAATATCAAAGGATTAGGTAGGAAATTTGTTGATTTATCTCAATTTGAAATCTTTAATGAGATTAGACACAATTTTGCAGAATTATTGGAATCCAAAAATGAAAAGCATGAAGATAAGAGAGGTACAAACCTATTTCAAGATATGATTTGTTTATTTGCTTGTGAAGTCACGGGGATTTATGTGGTTTCGACCGCATTATTATTAAACACCAAAAATATACCCATCCACTTGACGTCTCTTTTAATGGATAAAAAATCATGGGAAAATCATTCCAACTCTAAAGATTTTAGAGTAATCAATGCCGAGTTTATGAATGATTGGTTTGATAAATGGTTTGCTTTTGGCTGCATTGGAACATTGATTTTCATGGTAATATCAAACCATGTAAGAAGTGGATATTCTTCAAAGAATGATGAAATTGATGAAGAAAACGTTTAGGGTGAATATCCGTACTATAACATTAGATTTTTTTTTAAAGAAATAACTTATAAGCTGTTTTGGAGGAATTAAAAACGTAAAAATAAAAGAAATTATAACCAATTTTTACACTGAGTAAGTTCATTAAACAAAAGAGAGAGAGAGAGAGAGAAACAAAACGGTCATTTATTTGGTGATTTCATCCGAAAATCTCTTTGAGGTAGTGTTAACTTCATCAGAATACCTCTTACCCGTGTTAAGCTCATCAGAATATCTACCACTGGAGCCGGTTTCTTCATTTTCAGCGTCAAATTCTTCCAATAATTTTCTTTCGTCAAGATTCAAATCTTCAACAACTCTTTCTTCCATGTTAGGAATATCTGCCATTCCATAGATGCAGATCGTGACACAACCTAATATACCACTAATACATGAGAAGACAAGGGCAACAATACCCTTGGTAGTAAAACCCGCTGGTAAATTTTTGACCTGAACATTTTGACCTGATAAATCCATAGAATCTACAGGATGTGCAGCAGCATTTCCAATATAACCGCCTTGAGCGGCACATGTATCTTTCCAAGTTGAAGATAAAGCAGTTTCATTGGCTCTGATACCGACGGGATCTTCAATAAATGTAAGAGCTAAACCTTGAAGTAAATGCCATTCAATGTGACAATGGAAAAACCAAACACCAGGATTATCCGCCTTAAACCTAATAACAAAATGTGATTGTGGTCTTACATAAAGGACATCCCTGAAAACTGGATGTTCAGGTGGGGTATAAGGAGCGGATTCATTATAAGGAACTGGATCTGCAGCATCACTATAATCTGGACCACGTTCATAAACTTCAAAAACATGACCATGTAAATGGAAAGGATGTGTACCTGTATCATAATTGTTTAAAACAATTTCAACAATTTCATCCTTTTCCAAAACAAAGGCATGAGTATTATCACCATAGATTTCGGAATTTAATGCAAGTGAGTCGTTATTTGCAGATAAAACAGTACCTAAAGTTGGGATTTTTGGAGCAGTATAAGTAATATTATTGAAAAATGCATAATTGATACCATTGTCCAAATTATTCATGATGACATCAAGAGTAATTTGATGATCATAATCTTCATAAGGTTCATATTTATCTTTATCATAAGGAGTTAAGAAGAAATCATCTAAAAAGTCCATACTATCAACATAATATTGTTCTGGCTTATCATTCTTTGAATTATAATTAATTACATTTGTAACATTGGTCATCAAATCATCTGGAACAGTATCAAGCATAGGTTCATCAAGTTGTTGCATAAATGCATAATTTTTATCAGTTGTGTTTTTAGTTGTAACTAAAACATCATATCTTTGAGCAACAGTAATATATAGCATATCTGTCTCATTTGGTTCAACATAAACACCATCAACTGCAATGACAGTCATTGTATGATCTTCTAAATAAATATACTGTGAAACAAACCCACCGACATTAATTAATCTGAATAAATAAGTAGTATCTGGTTCAACATCAATTGTACCATTCATGTAACCATTAACTAAAAGATTTTGTGGAAGTGGTTCAGCACCGGTTGGATTATATAAATCAAGGAATGTAGTAGTTAAAGCGGTAATATTCTCATGATACCAATCTGCAATAGTAATAACGATTTCTTCGGAAAATTTATCAGCATATGGATTATCTGGATCTTCAATGATGAAAGCACCTCTCATACCATCCATATATTGACCTTTTGTATGTGAATGATACCAAAAAGAACCAACTTGATCAGGAACAGTAAAATTATAAATCATTGAACCATTAACTGGAATTTCACATTGAGTCAACATAGGAACTCCATCGAATTGATTGGTTTCATGTTGAAACAAACCATGGAAATGAAGTGATGTATTGGATGTACCTAAATGATTGTTAAGCTCAATAATGACACGATCACCTTTACTAACTCTAACATCTGGCCATGGGTAAACACCATTACAACCAACAACATCATCAACTTCAGCTGTACCATCCGGATTTGCAGTTATATAAGTTGCATTCCATTGATAATAATGAGTTTCAGCTAAAGCAGATGAAACTAGAGATGAAGCCAATATCAAATAGTTGAGTAACTTCATGTTTGTTTCTTAGAAAATATACGAGAAAGTAACGCTCAAGGGAATAAGAACTAGTAATAGAGAAAAAGAAGGAAACAAAAGTGAAAAGGAAAAAGTCTTGCTAAATATATACAGCCAAAATATAAACGGTTTTCAAATATTTTCAGAAAAATTGGTACAATGAACAACTCCGATTCAATGGATATTTAGCATTTTCATCCTTTCTCCAGTGAAAATCAATTAACTTCAAACTTCCACATCCAGCTACAAATCGCTGTCCAAGAAAAAATTAAGGGTAGCTCTCCAATTTTGCAGGGTTCTATCCCGCTATGACCGATAAGTCCCTGTTTTAGTGTTTTTCGGTTTTGATTCTCGGTATTCTTTATGACAGAGCTGAGACTTATTTTGCTTACATAATATGAGGAATAGCAGATCAGTTGTATCAAAAGAGAAAAAGAAATGCCTATTCCATTAGAGAGGTAAGTGTCAGTTCCATTTTTCTTCATGCCGCTATTTTGTAACATAAAGTAGTAAATGGTAAAAATAACAATGCTACAAAATATACTGGCGGTTGTCAAAGAGTACGCTATTGTGTGAATAGAAAGCATTTTAAAACAGTAACAAAGGGAACCGAAAATACCTCACATGCACGATGTTATGTGTTCTTCTAAACAGCATTGAAAACCGTTTATAAAATCTATGAGCACTTCATTTACTTCTGATAATATCTGTATCTTCACAAGATCGGCAAGCAATAGGCATCGACACTAATTAATGCTTGGAACCACTACTAGAGACATTTAGCCTGATCTTTTACCGATATTCAACTGATCAAGCTACGACTCCCCATGAACTTTCTCTAAAAATCTCAAGTTAAAGATCCAATTGAGTCTCTTCAACAAGTTTGTGCCGGAAAATTTTGCATAAATAGCTTTAATCCAAGCCTTTATGCTATTTTCAATGAAATGCATTACTCTCCAAAAATGAACATTTATACTGCTGCAAAAAAAATACCGTATATCTCAATTCACTTCACTTCACTTCATTCAACGGTGAAATGAAAAAAAAAGTACGTGAATGTCTTTTGAAGATACATTCCATGTTCGCCTACAGCTGCTATACAAATCAATGGACTCAAAAACCATTTATTCAGTATTCTCTTGCGACTGACACCTACATCGCATCTTTGCTGAAATACACATAAATACCTTTAACTCCACGCGTAAGCAGAACGTATAAAGAGTTAAGAACAATCTTTTCAACTGCTCGTTCTCTATCTATGCCGGGTTTCCGAACGGTTCCCGCACGGTCTTCATAACGGTCGATATCAACACTAACTTGATTTTTTTCAAAATCAATCTTCACTGAAGGTCCAACGATAATCCCTGCATAATTTAAATCAAATCCTTGGATTGTGTAAACACTGCCTACCTCGTTGATTGTATAATCCCTTTCACTCCATGGAACATTATGACCTGGGGTAAATTTATCCCATCTGAGTTTAAACCCCCCGCTACCAGTGACAAACCATTCTTTGTTACCGCTAATTCTGTATGGGAAATCATAAGTACTCAAGATTCTTGATTGACCATATTGAGCATTTTTTTCAACAATCCGTTCATACATTTCTTGACAATTGTCAAAAATTTTAAATTCAAACCCACAATCTAATCTCTCTCTTGGTATTGGATTCACCTTTTTATCAAAGCATAATCTATGAACCCAATCAAGAATATCAGAATTATCTTCTTCGCTATTTTTGATATTCATTCTAAATTGCTCCTTTAACTCATGTACTTTAAATGACTTACATCCTTCGTTCAAACAGTCATTAAGTGAACTACCCTCACCCTCACCCTCATTATTATCTTCTTCCCAGAACTGATCAGTTCTTAGTGTTTGTTTATCATCGTAAACTAAAACAATCACTTTACATGTTTTCATGATATCTTTCAAATGATTTTCACCGAAAAACTTCTTGTAAGCATTTTTGCAAGTCGCAAGCAGGTGTGCTTCATCAATAATAATTAAATCGTTTATACACTTTTCCCCTCCCTTTTTCAAATTATCCCTTTCATACTGATTAAGATAGCTTGTTGGCCTTTCAATGTCTTTTTTCGCCAAATAAGGGAAAGACCTAGCAATTCTATGGTATAATCTGATCATTTCTGGATGGTTTACAATCAGGTAATTATTTGTATTTTGTAAAATCGGATCATTTAATTCTTTATTCATTTTTTGAATATCATTGAACAAACTGTTCAACACAACAGATTTCCCTGTACCGGCACCACCTTTGATCACATAAACTCTTGGCTTATCATTTGTTTGATAGTCAGAAATAGAATCTTTAACATATTTGACGATGTCATCTTTGAGAAACAGTTGTTCATCAGATAGTATAACATTGGATAATTTGTCGATAGAATCATCGGCTGTTACTTTTCCCTTTTTCAAGTATTTTTTTGGCTCAACGGAATCAATTTGGATTGTTCTTTTTGAAGAATTGCTCACTAAATCATTTGAGGTAGTCATTGATCTGATAATCTGGCTAGTAAATGATCTTTTTTGGAAAAATCTAGACATCAGCAAATATCAGAGCAAGAAAAACAAAAACAAAACAAAAAAAAGAAAAAATCATATCGTCACAGCTGTTCAAATAGATACTCCACCACTTCTCGATCTTTTCATCAATTTTTTCATCTCTTAACACCGGAGTATAGCTTTTTTTTTTCCATCCAGTTGCAAATAGCTTGCCGGGAACAATAACGGTAAAAAAATAGGCGCACCCCTACAACATCAATGTTTTGTCACATTTCCATCGCGTTCGTTTCCGCACTTTACGCGTCAAAATAAACGCAGAACCTTTTGAGTGTGTTGACATGAATTGAATTTTAAAATAGGTCAATCCTGGAATTGTTGTTGCCGCAATACTGATAAATCTATGGACATTTCCGCTATGGGGATGGTACCTACCAATATCTCCAAGCAAAAGTCATACTCTCCTGCTGAAATTCTGCTGAATTTTGGCCAAAAGAGTAAGGTGAATGACAGTGGTGATGATCCGAATTCGTCCCCGCCAATTACTCGTGATGATAAGCCCAATGTGGATTCAAATTCGTCTACAAAATCTGCAGTTTCATCATCAAAACGTTTGAAAACAAATGCGTCTGATTTACTGGAAATCTTAAATGGTAATAATAAGAGGAAAACTTTTATGATTACTCTCAAACTACCCAAATTAAAACCCAAACCAAAACCGATAGATGAGACTAGATCACTGATTGTAAAACTGAACGTACCGCCTAAGAAGCCCAAAATTTCGATCAAAGATTCATCACATCCTTTTTTCAAAGATGTCTTTAAAAGAATGAATACTAAAAATATAAATGGAATGACAGAAAACGCCTTTACAAATTCAGAACAAACACAAGCAAGGAGCAACTTACACTTACAGGATCCACTTTCTTTCAAACAATTACCGAAACCTGATAGAAATACGTTTAATCAAAAAGATTTATCAGATCAAGAAAAAGAAATGATTCAAAACTTGAATACTAATTTCAAAGCCATCGAACTACCTTCAAAATCACACGTTTCAGTTGATTTGACATTTAATATACTTGACTTTCTGTTATTGTACACAACATACAAAGATCATCAAGAAAAAATTGAATTGAACTATCCCAAATTTCAAGTGACTATTGATACACAAACTACAGCTCATGATATCTTGAATTCAAAGTATGGTTTCTTGAAAAATAATAAACGATTTAATAAGTTTTTCAACAACGAATATACCGAAGCTGCGAATGAGGACAAAATCACCCAATGGTGTAATCTATATAACCCGACAAACCATTTCCAATGTTTGCAAAAGCAAATGATCTCCAATAATGTCTTCAATTGGCTATCTACGTCATTTTCTAACTTAAAAAAAGTAGACCAATTTAAGAGGAGGGAAAAACTGAAGAAGAAGAAAAACAACGTTAAAGAGCTTGATCCGTTTATTGTGTATTCGGATGATGAAGATTCTGAAAATGAAGATCATTCGACTAATGTTCCATCTCTAATTATTGAAGGACCAGTTGGGAGTGGAAAAACCAGCATGATCCATTCAATTGTTGACTCTGAACTTGGAGGTCATGTCTTTGAGATAAATTCTACTCAATCACGAGCTAAGAAGGAGATTGTATTTCATTTGAAACAAATTGGGACCACTTCATTGGTTAAGAACCAAAAACACAACAATGATAATACAGTAATTCTATTAGATGATGTGGATCTGATTGATGAAGAATTGGATAAAGATTTTTGGTCTGGCGTTACAGATTTACTCAGTTATTCATACCGTCCTGTAATTTTCACCACAACAGATATATCCAAAATTCCAATCAACATTGTCGATGAATCAACTGTTTATAGATTCAATGAAATTCCCAAAGGTGAACTGATTCAATATTTAGATATGTTGGCATTGAGTAGAAGTATCAATATCGACGAAAAGATCCTTGATCAAATTGCTTCTACCAATTTGAGGCAATCTTTGATGAATTTACAAATGTTTTCATATTTTTTTGAAAAGTCAAACGTGGGTTTGACCAGTATTACAGTTATTGACGATGAAGAAGATGGTAATGTGAACACCAATAATGAATCAAATTTATCAGATTTACAACAATTGAAGAAACATCAACTTGATATGGAGTTACAATATTATACTGAGAAACTGGATAGATTGAATCCATTTTCGTATAAAGACGAACAAAGCAAAGAAGAAGAACAATTTGGAGGTAAAATGGATTCTAAATTCCAAACGGAGAAATTGGATTGTATTCAATTTTATTCATCCAAATATTATTCCAATGGATCCAGATCAAGAATTTGTAAGTATCTCGACGGTGAAGATTATATGAAAAAGAATCCAGTCAATAGTTTCAACACACTTTCCAGAATCAAGACCGTAGTTGAGGTTTTAATGATAATCAGAGAAATGGCGAGTGTTGAATATTTTAGGGCCGTCAACAATAATCCTCGTCGTTTTGAAGATCATCCAGCAGATGTTTTTGATGATCTTTGATGATGTTCCTCTACAGCATCTAGTTTTTGTAGAGACAAACTGTATA
Source organism: Pichia terricola (assembly GCA_030168465.1). Taxonomy (NCBI): domain Eukaryota; kingdom Fungi; phylum Ascomycota; class Pichiomycetes; order Pichiales; family Pichiaceae; genus Pichia; species Pichia terricola. The sequence goes on from CP099442.1 coordinate 24,898, forward strand.
CCATAACAGTATTTAAAAACGGATTACGTAAGCCGAGAAACCATCACAATAATTTCAAGAACTGAGAGTATTTGTAGTTGCTGTTTTGCTGTTTTTTTTGGCTTATAGACAATTTGGATTTATAGATACAGCAAATATAGCTGGAAGAAGTTTCAGCAACAACTTTAGAAATACCGATGGGTTATTTACTAACATTATCACAACATCTTGATTAATACAAGATGTGAACGGTATGTCACTATGTTACCTGATAATTCAAATCAACACTATCGCGCGTTTCCGGTGTCAAGTTGAAAAAACAGTTGAGTTAGTTTACCGTCCGCTTCGTATGCTATTCTTGCATTACAATACCGCGATACCTGATTCGGTAATAGTCCGTACCGGAAATCGTTTCTCCCCAAACTCTCAAATCTGAAAAATGAAATTTCCGGATTTTCTATTTTTTTTGTTTAATTTTTCATTCTTCCTCGACATTTCCGATGACGATGATGACTCAGTTCACTGTTTGTCCCATTTGATTGTTACGAATTGTGATGATTTTTTTTGGTTTTTTTTCTGGATTTCTTTACATTTGCTTCTATCATTTAATTTGACTTCTATTTTATCTTCTATTCTGTCTTCCGTTTACATTATTTTTTGCTTTCTCGTATAATTGAACAGGTAATTACATTCCATCACCCTCATGTTAGCATACGCTAGTCACTGTAATAAATCCAGAGTCGCTTCGGCCACTCGTTCATTCGCAACCGCTCTTAATTTAGAATCAATTCAATCACCAAAAGGTTTCGAGTCTAGAACTCCTCCATATGCAAAACTTTTGAAAAATTTGAATGAAGTTAAAAAGGTGCTCAATAATCAACCATTGACATTGGCTGAAAAAATCTTATACTCCCATTTGGTCAATCCAACAGAAATCTCAAGTGATATCAGAGATATCAGAGGTATCCAATACTTAAAGTTGAATCCAGATAGAGTGGCAATGCAGGATGCATCAGCTCAAATGGCTTTGTTACAATTCATCACTTGTGGTATGAAATCAACTGCAGTTCCAGGTTCTATCCACTGTGATCATTTAATTGTTGGTAAAAACGGTGCTGAAGAAGATTTGAAAAACTCCATTGCTACAAACAAAGAAGTCTTTGATTTCCTTCAATCATGTGGTGAAAAATTCGGTATCCAGTTTTGGGGACCAGGTTCAGGTATCATCCATCAAATTGTCCTTGAAAATTTCTCTGTTCCAGGTTTGATGATGTTAGGTACCGATTCTCATACACCTAATGCCGGTGGTTTGGGTGCGATTGCAATTGGTGTTGGTGGTGCAGATGCCGTTGATGCTTTAACCGGTACTCCATGGGAATTAAAGGCACCAAAGATCCTCGGTGTCAAATTAACCGGACAAATGTCCGGTTGGACTTCTCCAAAAGATGTCATTACTCATTTAGCCGGTAAATTAACCGTCAGAGGTGGTACCGGTTATATAGTTGAATATTTCGGTGAAGGTGTCGAGACCTTGAGTTGTACTGGTATGGCAACCATTTGTAATATGGGTGCCGAAATTGGTGCTACAACTTCAACTTTCCCAATGCAAGAAGCACATTATAAGTACTTACAATCCACCAATAGAGGCCCAATTGCCGAATTGGCGAAATCAGTCAATCAAAACTACGGTTTCCTCAAGGCCGATGAAGGCGCTCAATATGATGAAGTTATTGAAATCGACCTAAATACTTTGGAACCAAGCGTTAATGGGCCATTCACTCCAGATCTTTCAACCAAGATCTCAGCACTTAAATCAACTACCAAGGAAAACAACTGGCCAGAACAGATTACCGCCGGTTTGATTGGTTCATGTACTAATTCTTCCTACCAAGATATGACCAGAGCGGTTTCTATTATCAAACAAGCCGAACAGGCGGGTTTGAAACCAAAGATTCCATTTTTCGTCACTCCTGGTTCCGAACAAATCAGAGCAACCATGGAAAGAGACGGTCTTATTGAAACTTTTGAGAAAAATGATGCAATTGTCCTTTCTAACGCATGTGGTCCATGTATTGGTCAATGGGATCGTGGTGACAATGCTCCAAAGGATGAGAATGTCATTTTCACCTCTTTCAACAGAAACTTCAAGGCAAGAAATGATGGTAACAGAAACACCATGAATTTCTTAACTTCCCCAGATATTGTCACTGCAATGATTTATTCTCCAGAAATGGGGTTCAATCCATTAAAGGACTCGATTAAATTACCAAATGGTGAAGAATTCAAGTTCAATCCACCTTCTGGTGAAGATTTACCTTCCAGTGGTTTCATCAAGGGTAGAGAAGAATTCTATCCAGAACTTGAACCACAACCAAAACCACAAGTTGAGATCAGCGTTAGTCCAGAATCTGATCGTTTAGAACTTTTGGAACCATTCAAGCCATGGAATGGTGAAGAACTTGAAACCACCGTTATTTTAAAGGTTGAAGGTAAATGTACTACTGATCATATTTCTGCTGCTGGTGCATGGTTGAAATATAAAGGTCACTTATCCAACATTTCTAACAACACTTTGATTGGTGCCGTTAACAAAGAAACCGGTGAAGTTAATACCGCTTACGATTCCGATGGTTCCAAATACACGATTCCAGATTTGATGATCAAATGGAAAGAAGAAAACAAACCATGGATTGTTGTAGCTGAACACAATTATGGTGAAGGTTCTGCTAGAGAACACGCAGCATTACAACCAAGATTCCTCGGTGGTAAAATCATTTTGACTAAATCCTTTGCTCGTATTCACGAAACAAACTTGAAGAAACAAGGTATGTTACCATTAACTTTTGCGAATGAAGCAGATTACGATAAATTAAGTTCTGGTGATGTTTTGAAGACCATCAACTTGAGAGAAATGGTTGAAAAGAATGGTGATAATGGTGGTATTATCAAGATGCAAGTTACTAAGAAGAATGGTGAACAGTTTGTTTTCGACTGTAAGCACACCATGTCTCTTGATCAAGTTAACTTCTTCAAGGCTGGTTCTGCAATTAACTTTATCGGTAACTCCAAAAACTAAGTTTCAAATTATGTCTATTAGAACTATTTGTGTACATATTTCTTGATACAATTCATATAAATAAATAAATATTTACAGCTTTTACTGAACAGAAAACAAACACTTTCTCATGCATCAGCCTCACGCGGTTGAATAGCACAACTCAATTTCCAACTTCTATCGTCATCTCTTGCATTAGTTTGTTTGACCTTCCAAATCTCCAGCAGAAGCAGTTCTTGTAACATAGGAACACCAGTAATATCAAACATATCAGCATAAGAAACATCGTTTTCTGAATTGAATTGTTGTTTCAAATTCCTGATTGTTTCTGATCTAACAATATCGGTATTTTTGTCATTGTAGAGATTACCCAATTCACCAATATCTTTATAAGAGATTTGTAATGTTTGTATATCTGAGATGATTTCCGTAATTTTAAAATATTTGTCAATATTGATCACCTTTTCGTCTAGGAAGGATTTAGTATTTGTTCTATAGTTTGGATTACCATCAACGACAAACGTCAAATCTTGCAAAAATAATGAAAGATATGGAACAGTTGGAATATCCAATTTGTCTTGGGAATTGGTATATAAAAAGTCCTTCAATCTTTCTCTGTAACTGCTGTAATTTTTATTTGGATGAATTATTGATGCCAAATACTGGAACAATTCTTTATATTTGTCAGAAAGACCATCCCAAATTTTAACAATTCTTGTAATTAGAAAACTCTGTAAGGAGGTCATGATGGATGCTAAAGAATTGAAATTTCTTAGATATAAGCATGAAATTGAGATCTTTAACCAACATTTGAATGCATGAATTCTCTGTCTCATCTCTAATCCGGGTTTTAAAATACTTTCAATGACATAGTCACTGAGAAGGTTGGTGAAAAGAATAGATTTTTGAATATTCGGTGATAAATTCAAATGCAGTTTCTTTGTTGTGAAATTTTGATTCAACAATTCGTTCGCTTGAATTGCAGAGAATAGTTTATTCTCGATTAGCGTCAACTGTTTCGCTATTTCTAGTCCATTGAAGTTCAAAAGTGTCAAATCGTCATTCAAAATCTTCCAGTTTTCTTGTGAGGCATTCCACCAAGCGTCAATTAAAACTTGCGTCGACAAGGGACAATATTCGTCTTTTTTATAGTTTTTGTACCAGTGAGTTCCAAGCATTCTACGGTATGACATAATAACCATTTTGATTGTGGATTTTTGCTGCGTGGTCAAGAGCACTGAACTCGAAGTGGAATTCTTCAATTCAATATTCAGACTCAGACTCAATGAAGATCTCGAATTATTACCCATGTCATTGCTATCCATTTTTTCTAATCCATAAGTTTCGACGTCATCCAAGAATGTGTTATAGGCTTCGATTTCACCGATTAGACCAAAAGTAGTCGCACCTAATGACATTCTAGAGACAGTTTTCTTCTGTAATCTCGGAGAGATCTTTCTTGGTAAAAGTTGTCTGGTATTGGTCATATTATTGTAATAATTCAGTTTATCATTAATATGTTCGATTGGAGGACGACCCATCAATTTGGACGCCGTAATCAACAGCTGATAACTTTCAACAGGAAGATAATTTTTCATACCTTCATTGAAAAAATTCATTATTGGAGCCAACAAAACATAATCGGCCTTGGAGTTCCAGTAACTTTCTAACCAGAGCTGGAAAGTCTTAACAACCAGTTTTCTTCTGCTTCTGATTTTCGACTCCATGATCGATGAATCGTTGTTAAAACTGTGCTGTTTATTTTTGTATGAGTTATTAACGTCAAATCTTCTGATTAAAGCATCCAGCAATTGTGCACTGTCGGAGAAAATCCTGAAAGTCAAGAAAAAGGAAGAAATGTAAAAATAGTCGGGTGGGTTATTTTCATCTGTCAATAAATGAACCAATGCCCTAAATGAAGCGCCAATGATCTTATTAGTCTTCTCGTTTCTGATCAATTCATCTTCAACATTGAATTCAAAGTCTGCCAAGTCATCAGTTTGGGAAGGATCAGCGAATTCATTTTGAGACATAAACGGGGAACTACTTGCAGTATTCGTTTCAATATTCGATAAAAAGTCCAACCCACTTGAACTTAACTGGTTATCCGTTGAATTCCCAATTTTAAAAATAGAGTACCTTCTGCTGGCCCTATTATCGATTTTGGCAGCAGGTTCTAATGATTGTGGCATCATCGACATCTTTTTGTATTGATTGACTTGCTTACGAATGTTGGTGTCGCTGATCATGGCATTTGTGCATTCTCTAATAAATCTTTGAGGAGAGATACTCATTTCCAAATAATTTGGATATTTCCTGTTGTTAGGTAAAACAACTTCATTATTGAAATTAACGACACTCTTGATTATACGGTAAGCATGAGAGGAAAGTTCAATCATTTTGCAACAACAGAAAACAACTGAACCACCTTCACGTGAGTAAAAATATAAATCACTAGATTGTTCACCAATGGTGATGTTTCCATGACTTTTGCTACTATTCTGTCTCTGAATCTCCTTTTTGGAAAATCCATGAACAATCTTGATATAATGATTCAATTCGTCGACTAATTGTCGTAACTTATCAATATTGGTATCCAATGCATGTAACTGGTTTTGAAGATTGATATCTGAGGATAGTTTCCCATATTTTGACATGGATTTAGTGAGTTTTGCCGACCCTTCAGTTTCATCCAAGGAAGTTCTCAGTAGTTTAATTATGAAGAAATACTCGTTGACTAACAGATTTATATGGCCAATGACAACACCCATAATATTGAAACTATTTGGATTATGCTCAACAAGATCAATTCTACCAGCTACCAAACATAAATACGATAGCAACTGATTATAAACTTCATTAACTCTGTACGAGACAATAGGCGCTTCATTTAAATACCTTATATCCAGATTGAGAACATTGTTTGATTTTGAACTACTCAGACTTGTATGTTTTGATTGTGTCTCCTTTGAAGAGGCATTATATTCTAATTCATCTTCCAGGCTGTTGTTTTCTTCAGTTATCAAATCTTGTTCTAAGCCCCAGATATCCAAAAACGTAATAGACTTCTGCAATAGATGGAAAGTAAGTAGTTGTAAGTATTCAATTTTAGGAGTGGCAATTGTTCCCATATAGTCTTTAGCTTTGGCAATCAAATCCGCCCATCCACGCAATAACTTCTTTCTCATTTTTCTAACGACTGCTTTGTCCTGAACTATTGAACTCGATCTGGAGATACAATCAGTATCTGCCAATAACTTTCGCAGACCATCAGTTATACCATTGAAATTTTCAACGTCAAAAGTATACCCCTTGAGTGCATTATTTATATAAACAGGTTTCGATTGTGGGTTAAGTAAAAAGTTACCTGCATGTTTCAGTAGAAGCCTCAATGGGGCTCTCATTTCTGTCAACTTTTTTGGTTGAAGATTTTTCAATTCCATTTCCGATAAGTTGGTTGCAACTGTGGACCTAAAATAATTCATTGGAACCCAACCACGCTTCAACGAAGAGAGTAAAGTGACTTCACCCCACCCTGAATCATCCAAATTATATGTGAACGCAATTTCATCCTGGTCGAATGATAGACAAATCGAAGAATCATTTTCAGATTCCAGAGACTCGGAATTGAAAGGATACAAGGCCGTCACAAATAGCGCAGATGCGTCATCATCTTCGTCTTCATTGTCAAAAGAAAATAAAGAATTTGATTGTTTGGAAGACCTGAATGATAGATCTTTTGATGCTTTTGAAGATCTATATGAGCTTGGCGCATGGTCCCGAGTGAAGCTCTGAGAATTGGAAATAGATACAATCTCATTAGGTTTAGATATCAAACCCGTCTTTGAATCGTATCTATTTTCAAACATCGACTTATTCAATACAGAAACTTTCGGTTTATTTGTCTCTACAAGAGATTCATTAGTCTTGTGACCACAATATTTTTCACCGTTTTCATTGAGACTCAAATTTCTTGAATCATTTCTGAGATTTGAATGAGGATGGTCACTTGAATTCGTAAAACTTAATGGCTCGTCTTGCTGATATTGTTCGACTTGTTGTAATTGGTTCGATGTCACACTTGCCTGTCTTCTTGGAGGTATTTCCAGATGATCTGTATTTGAATTTTCATTTTCTTGCTCTTGAATTCCCGCAAGTGGAACACTCAAATGTTTATTTAGTGAGAGTTTCAGAGAAGATGTTCTAAATTGCTTTTTATAATCATGACCATTATTGTCAGTCTTTGGTAGTTCCGAGTACATACTTGAACTTGTGCTTTGAATTCTTGGGTTCGAGTTTAAGAACGAGTTAGTCGGTTTGTGTTCTCTGATACTCTCGGAATAAACACTTGAAGAAGTACTCTGTACTCTATTGAAAACTGGTTGCGTCAGTCTATCACTAGCTGAATTTGTTTCAAAAATTTCTGTTATTGCCTGTGATGACAACTTCAAATCTTCATTATCAATACTTCTACGATTAGATGCAGCTACAATTGGAGTTAAATCATCAATATTCATAAACCCATTTTGACCAACGATGGGGGTTTTATCATCATCAAATGGTAAATTCTCACTTCTGTCGATATCATCATGGTAATTGGATAAATTATTATCGGAACTGAGAGTATCTCGATTGTGTAACTTTAAATTCCTCAGATCTTGAGTAGGAACTGATGAGTTCAAATATGACGAATTATCAGCTGTATAATCAACGCTATCATTGAGACGGAAATTCAAGTTATCTGTGTCAGCAGATAAGCCTGAAGTAAAATTTAAACTTCTAGTTGGTGAGGCGTTCAAAGTGGTTTCATTGACATCCAAAGCCTTTGAGTCAAAGGTGTCCATATTTTCATACTCATCATCATTTGAAATCTTATTTGGGGAATTATCACTTGCGATTAATTGCTCAGCATGGTCCAAAATACCGTGAATTATTGGCGCTGAATTCAGATTATTCCTACTTCCAGATACATCATCAGTATAGTATTCAGATAAAGAACTATCTTCCGATGGCAAAGTTGTGTTCGAATTTATGAATTTATCAAAATTCTGGCTACTCAGGTTCAGGTTCGTATTCTCTGGGATTGTCCAATCACCTGGCATCGGGGACATCTGTGAAGATAAGTAAGAAAAATCTGCTTTCGATAGTCTATTTGAATCCTGTTTATCAATGTTTGTGGGTTTTCTTTTTCTTGGAATAATTGGAGAGGCTTCCCCGATGGTAGAAACGCCAATGTGCAGTGGGGATGTAGCCTTCGATTCAATCGAATAAGTTGGTGAATTTGGTGGTGGCATTCTAAGTTCTGTAAGAATGGAAACCCAAACAAAAAAAGCAAGTTAGTATTTGTTCAAAATTGTTTTAGTAATTGTCTCAAGTAAGTCATTAAACATACCATTTTTTGAGGGACTCAGTGTCAAGTAGTCAGAATCATTCAACCGAGAAGTATCATTAACTTGGTTGACTCCATAATTGGTATCCTCCATCTGATATAAAAAATCTGTAGTTTATATTATACCACTGAAAGTATTTGTGCTCTTCTGCTTTATAAGTAACAAAGCACTGACACCTACCGCTTCTGTAACCTTCAAAGGACTAAAACAAACTCTCCCTCGTTAATTTTTCTGTATCTCAATAAAAAATCGTTTACACAATAAAATTTACCGGCCAAACGCGAAAAAAAAATATTTTTCAAGCTTTCGATTTTCATGTTTTGTCGAGGAACGCGTGAGGTTACTGGGCAGCAAACGGGGTAAGTTGGGAGCAGGAAACGTTTACTTGCGGTTGAATTGGGATTGGGGAAAAGAAGGGAGGGTTGTAGTAGATGCGGGAGGTATCCATAGATTTTTTAAGGAGCTCTATAATTAGTGCTTAGTACGCTTCCTAATGCTTATTCAGGAATAGCCAGTCACGTGTGGTTCCACCTTAGCTTAGCTGAGCCTCAATATGCTATGAGTACATGGTATGTGTCATATGATTATGTAAAACTATCTAGCAACTACTTAAAAGCAAGTTTTTTGCTTTATATATAAACTTTCTTCGTTACCATGTGCAAATCTGAAAAGCTACAAGCTCTATGAGTATTCTTCGACGAGTTTTGTGACTTCTGCACTTAATTGGTTACATTCGTCAATTGTAGCTGCTTCCGCATAAACTCTAACCGCATCTTCAGTTCCACTAGGTCTAACAAATGCTCTACCGTTTTTAAACTGAGAAACCAAAGCATCAATTCTAGATTGAATTGGAGGTTCCACTAATCTTCTCTCTGCATCGGTGGTGACAAACATATACCTGTCCTTCACAACCACTTTTGCCAGTTTGTTTGGTAGATCATTGTAAGTTCTAGCCCATTCATAGCAATCAATATCCAAAATCGATAAAGCAGAAATCACTGCTAACAAATCACTCAATGCATCACCGACGGTTTGATTGATCAAATCTTTTAATAATAATAGGGTTTTGGCCTGTTTATACTTGTCCGATAGTTTTGACATTTCCTCTTCAAAATGTGCAGAAAACAAAACGGTTCCGTGACCATTGGCTTCAAAATAAATTCCAATATCAAAATTTAATGCCTCGTGATGCAAGTGTTTAACACCAGTTTTAGCACAAACTGATTGTAGTTTCAATTCTTCAGTAATATAATTAGATGATGCACCATTTGCATAGGCGGTTTGAATGATACCAATTGATAAATTATCGGATTCTGGTAATTCGGTGATAAGCTTTGAAATCAATTTACTCAACAAAATGGCAATTTTGTCACCATCTAGTAAGACAAATTTATTGTCTAATTTGTCAAAGAAATAGCAAACCAATCTATCGGCATCACCATCAAAGGAGGCACATAGAGTTTTATCATTGGATGCAAGCGCAGAATCAATACCATTAGGTAATGATTGAGTAGTTTTGACATAATCAGCACCACATTTGACATTTAATAATAGTGGGTCTTTAGTATTGGAATTAACTAGCTTGAATTTATCCTGTAAAATTGGACAGGAATTCAAAAAATCTTTCAGTTTATCAGCTCCAACACCGTTTGCTGAATCAACTATCAAATTAGCAATCGTTTCGATGGGAATACTATTAATCCTGAAAATTTCCAATAAAGAATTAGAGAGTTTGTTATAATAACCGAGCTCTGTAGTTACACCAAAAGATGGATCATTGTAACAACGTGTCAAATAATGTAATTCAGGAGTCGTTAATTCATTGAAATTGTGGAATTTGACATAGGTTTCGCCTAATTCGTTGAATAGATCAAGGCAGATATTGAGGAGTTTTGATCCACTTTCTCTGGTGTCTCTAGCAATGACAATTGATGAATTTTGTCCCTTCACTTTGTCCAAATACTCCGTCCACAAAGGTAGTAAGATCGATTCAAAATCTTCATAATTCGAACAATTTGCCAATTTTGTTGCCAAAGGTTCCCAATTTTGGGGCAACATATCACCCATTGGATCCACGATTTTCACACCATTATCTTGTGGTGGGTTGTGAGATGCAGTGATCATTATACCGATGGTTTGGGGGCTTCCGTTGATTGGTTTGGGGCATGCAAATGATCGTATTATGGCGAGACACGCAACTGACACCATAATGGAATCAAGCTTTGATGCATGCATTCTAAATCCAGCAGTTCCATACGAAAAATTCGGTGAGCTAGGCGGTGGGTATTTGTTGAAAATCTTTTTGATTTGATCTGATGGAAACGTCATAATTGAAAGACAGATGGAACACTTGATACCTTGATCAATAAAGAAGATCTACAGTACAGCATTCAATAGAAGGAACGACAAGACATAATTCAAATTTCATACAGCGAGCGACTAAGACGTCAGAAAAGGCTAAAAACTGGTTCGGATTATATTATAGACGGCCCATTTGGAATTTCAATAGATGAGATGGCCCCGGCATTACCTGTGTATACTCGTGATGAGATAGAAAAGATGTATCCCACGTTGTTTCGAAATAAAGAAGCCGGAATAGAAAGTGGTAAAGTACCGGAGAACTGTAAGTTGAATGAGTTAGTTCAATATCAGTGTACATATGATGGTAATAAAGTATACTGTTTACCATTTAAGAGAGTTTTTCTACGATGCAAGGAAAGGCGTGGCAAGGAAGTTATTGGATATAAACTTACTCCGTCGCATGGGACGGTGGGGGACATTAAAAATAGGTTGAACGTAGGAAAAAATGATTTCTTTTATCGAGATATTGAAATAACTGACAAGTACCATAACTCGTATCTTTATCCTGAACTCAAGACAATTGATACTAAAGAATCTGATGCTGCTGATTTAAATGATAAAGATTTGCAGGAGTTTTTAAAGGCAAATAAGGTGTTGAAGAATAAAATGAGAGAGTATTACGATAAATTTAGTCAGGAAAAATAATAAAAAAAGAAGGAAAACACTTAGAAAGAACTCATTGAGGATATGTATTCGAATTAAAGTTTGGGCATATAAAATAGGGATGTCATTTGGTGAAAGAAAGGGTACGGTAACGTTAATAGAGAGTGCGATGAGTTAATATAATAAAAGGTATCTATGTATCTATTCAAGATCCTAATCTTCCCCGTGATTAGAATGTCTCGCCTTCCTTTGGCTGAGGAAGTTTTTTGTTTTGGGGTTCTGCCATGGATTTACGTAAATCTAGCAACAGGATCTCCATTGAGTAACTTCTTGACCAGTTTTTCAATGTTTTAAAATGAGCCGGTAAAACGTCCCCGTTTTTTTGATCAACACATGGTAAATTGATTTTTGATATGAACTTAACCACTGGTGCAGAATCTGGATAATTATCTCCGCATGTGATTTTAAGTGAATAGATTCGGTTCTCGTGGTTAGAGTTTGGTGGACCTAAAATTGTAGCATTCCAATGGGTCATCGAAATATCGTTGGGATCGGCCAATCCATACGAGCATGAGTCCGCACCCAGACCTTTTTCTCCCTTTTCTAACTCTTCTAAAAGTTTAAAACTCCGAGGAATTGTTGCCATAGTTGTCCGTCAACAGTATCCAGCAAACTATTAAACAGATATCAAAAACAGTAAATAAGGCGGTTAAATATTATGAGGTGTAAATTCTGAGAGCGTAACGGCAAATTCATGAGTTGCTGCGCCACTTGAAATTGAGTAAAATAAGATGAAATGTAATTTGCTGCCACCCGCCACAAAAGATGAAACTGTGGAAATCGATAATCGGGCTCTTCATAAAGTTTTGCCGAACGTAAATGATGGTCGTCGACGCTTATCAACTATATGTCAATCAACTGCATGACTAGTGCAACTACTACAAAACAGTGCGCTAGAGACAGAAATGGCATAATTATCAATTTTTTATAAAAAGTTAGTTAGTCACATTGGTCATGTTATTGATGTGATACATTCCTCTGTTTGTATAATACAAGAGTTTCTTCAACTGAAGTGTAATTATCAAACATGTTAAAGTCGATTCTAGGTGGTTCTTTATCGTTGTGGCCGTGCTATTACATCCCATCCTATTTTTATTGACAGATTAACCGTACAGCCGATAGACGCTCCCGTGACCTGTTTTTATCCACCGCCGCGGCATTTATTTTTCGCACCTTCAAACGGTTTGGCTAAACCTTGTTTTTTTTTTTTTCTCAATTTATTGATTGTCTGTTCCGATCAGAGACAGCCGGCTAACCGCGCAGCTGTGACCTTTTTTATTCGCTCCAAACACTTGTTTAAGTTGCTATAAAAGTAGGATTATTTGTCGGCAAGTTAAGTCTATCTTGGTTTTTCTGATCCTAATTGTTCGAGTGCTCCTCTTTTTTTTTTAATTTCTCTTTTTACCTTCTGGTTCTCCTCTTTTCCTCTATTTCTCCGATATCTTTAGATATATTTAAATATTGTTTAATCGTACCACACAAGTGAGAAAAATGTCTCTTAGAAACTTTGCAAGAAACGCTACTAGAGCTTACTCTACCGCTGAACCAACCTTAAAGGAAAGATTCGCTGAATTATTACCAGGATGGCAAGCAGAAGTTAAGGAATTAAAGACCAAGTATGGTAAGACTGTCATTGGTGAAGTTTTACTTGAACAAGCTTATGGTGGTATGAGAGGTATCAAAGGTTTAGTTTGGGAAGGTTCTGTTTTAGATCCTGTTGAAGGTATCAGATTCAGAGGTATGACCATCCCAGACATCCAAAAGGCTTTACCAAAGGCTGAAGGTTCATCTGAACCATTACCAGAAGCTCTTTTCTGGTTATTATTAACCGGTGAAGTTCCATCTGTTGCTCAAACTAAGGCTTTCTCTGCTGAATTAGCTTCCAGATCCGAATTACCAAAGCACGTTGTTGACTTATTAGATGCTTGTCCAACCACTTTACACCCAATGGCACAATTCTCCATTGCCATTAATGCTTTAGAATCTGAATCTAAGTTTGCAAAGGCTTACGCTGAAGGTGTTAACAAGAAGGAATACTGGAAGTACACTTACGAAGATTCTATTGACTTATTAGCAAAATTACCAAATGTTGCTGCTAAGATTTACAGAAACGTTTTCAAGGACGGTAAGGTTGCTCCAGTTAACACTTCTTTGGATTACTCTCACAACTTCGCCAACATGTTAGGTTTTGGTGAAAACAAGGAATTTGTTGAATTAATGAGATTATACCTTTCTATTCACTCTGACCATGAAGGTGGTAACGTTTCCGCTCATACTACCCATTTAGTTGGTTCTGCTTTATCTTCTCCATACCTGTCCCTTGCTGCTGGTATGAACGGTTTAGCTGGTCCATTACATGGTAGAGCTAACCAAGAAGTTTTAGAATGGTTAGTTGCTATGAAGAAGGAATTAGGTGATGACATCTTCTCCAAGGAAAAGATTGAAGCATACTTATGGAAGACTCTTAAGGCTGGTAGAGTTGTCCCAGGTTACGGTCATGCTGTTTTAAGAAAGACTGATCCAAGATATACCGCTCAAAGAGAATTTGCAATTAAGCACATGCCAGATTACGATATGTTCAAGTTAGTTTCCAACATCTATGAAGTTGCTCCAAAGGTTTTAACTGAACACGGTAAGACCAAGAACCCATGGCCAAATGTCGATTCCCACTCTGGTATCTTATTACAATACTACGGTTTAACTCAAGAATCTTACTACACTGTTTTATTCGGTGTTGCAAGAGCCTTTGGTGTTTTACCACAATTAATCATTGATAGAGGTATTGGTATGGCTATTGAAAGACCAAAGTCTTTCTCTACTGAAAAGTACAAGGAATTGGTTGAAAAGATCACCAAGGCTTAAATCTTTTAGTTAGATAAAGGGTTATTCTCAACTTGATTTCTATGAAGTTGCTGTTTATTTAAACGTACTTTTCCAGACGGAAAAATATTTATTTATTATATCATCTTATTATTTATGTATATAAACTATTGTCTCATTAAATTTTATAAATTGTATACTTTTAACGAGAATATTTAATGACCTATAAGGAAAATTATAGCAAAAAAAAAATATACAGCACTGGCTTATAAGGGTATTTGTAGTTGTAGCTTTATATATAAAGCTAAATTCTCATGTTTTTCAATGAAAGTGAAATAATTTAAAAACTACAACAAGGATAACAAGAGAAAGAGAAAAATCATTCCTGAAGATGCTGTTTCTTTTCAGGCATCATAATTCTAGTAAACTTGGGCTCGAAATACAGGAAAAGGGGACTTCGAAAAGTGGTGGTGACTAGTTGAAAACAGTAAAAACTTTAAGATCCAAAAAAAAACTTTCAAAAATTAATGCGGTTTATGTGGATCGAACACATGGCCTCCAGATCTTCAGTCTGGCGCTCTCCCACTGAGCTAAAACCGCTTTTCTTGACTTAAAAAAAGACTGGGTTTTTATATCCATATAGGTATATATATGTATTTTTACATTGAACTTGCCAAAAAGATTTGTAAAATGTTGCAGTTCACAAATAACTCCAGGCAATGAAGTATGAAAACAACACGAATTTTTAGAAAAATCAATTAGGATGTATCAACCGCTCAACTTTAGTTTTATTCTGAATTTTTTTAAAGAGAAGATCAAAAAAACTAGAGTGGCCAGGCTAGTTCAGGGAGCATCAAATTAACTTGATTCTTTCCTTCTGCCTTTTTGAACAAAACAAAGCTAAAAACATGTTATTTATAAATTACTTGCGAGCCTTTTAACTTTTGTTCTTTTACAGAAAGTTTGAACTTTCTCCTTTCTCTTTGCCAACTTAAAACAATAAAATTAGACGCGAGAAAGTTGTAAGTTTAATAACACTTATGTAGCAATTTTTATCATATGACTCATGAAGCAAATTCAGACTTCTTTTCATATGCTATTTTATATACAAGATTCGATTTTTTAAGTAAATTGAGTTGTTAATAAGTAAAAACCCACGCATATAATAAATATTTATCCTAACAAATTTTTAAACGCAAATATCTCTTGCCATGAACGTTATTGAAAAATGATTTTCCATTTAAATACGCAGCTAAATACTAAGAAAAATATTCGTTTCATTGTCATACCAAGTGCAACCAGTATACATCATCAATTCACAATTTTCTCATATAGCCAGTCATAAATATCAGTGAAATTATTCTTAAAAAAGTTACCGTCACTGAAAGTAATATTGGCATCAAGCAATTCAAATTTAAATACACCGTTTTCAATAGCCAAATCTAAATTATCATCTTGAATTTCATTTTCATTGATTTTATTTAAACCACGTAATTTCAGTGCATGGATTTTGCTAATTTCTTTCTCCAGCATTTCTCTGATTTTGTTGGTTTTTTTACTTGTGAATAGATCATTTTTGTTTGCAAAAATCAATAAATCAATACCATTCTGCTGAGATTCTGTAATTTTCAAAATTTCCAATAATTCTTCAGATATCAAATGACAATTCTCTGCATTGAAATTACTCGAATCAATCAAATAAATTATACCTCTAACTTCATTTATTTTATCTTGCAAATATGGTAATAAATAGAGGTTTTTAAGTTTGTTATTTGACGGAAAATCGTGAATCTCGATATCCTGGAAAGTTTTCTGATTATGTAATTCTGGATCGTTGAATACAATTTGTCCTTTATTTGGTTCAATTGAACTAACTGTTAAAACTGGTAATTTACCCTTGGTCAACAAGTGGAATAAGTTGGTCTTACCACTATTTGGTAAACCGCAAATTAGGAAAGATCTGTTGTTGCTGGAAATTAAGGAATGTTTATTCATTAAATATGCACCAAATAAAACTAATAATACCGTTACTAGAACTGGTATTATCATTGATGATAGTAAGCTTTTGGAGTCAGCATTTCCTATCAGTTTTTCAACATGTTCAACTTCATTCACTATTTGATCTCTAGCAGCATTCATCCTGAGATTTCCGAAAATGTTGCTGGTATTTTTAGCCTAAACAAATCGTAGTTAATAAAAGTCAAAGACACTGTCAGAAACCACGTCACTACTACATGTGATACTGAAAATTCGAGGAAGCTGAAAAATTCGGAAAAAAAGAAAAATGATACGAGAGAGAAGATGGACGAGGGAGCGAATATCTGGGGGCAAACTTGTTAAGATAAGGGTGAGGATTAGGGGTCATTCAGTAAACAGAATAATATAACTTTTGAACAGTGAAAAACAAGTATAAAAAAGATGAGATGGATACTATATATATAGGAGTAGACAAGTAAATGTAATCGATGCAATAACTATAATTAACATAATAAATAAGCCTGCACGAATTACTATTCCAGTTATTCAATTCAAATATCGATAAATCCACCCAAAGATGTAAAGCTAGGAATAAAGGAAAAAACAAAAGAGGGTATAATAAATATCAAAATCAGGATTTTTCTGTAAAATCTGAATGAAGCATTTCCGTATCAACATCGGGGTCAGTATCATCAGTACTGGTATTGCTTTGTTTTCCAACTATATATGTTGAATCACTTTCAATTGATGATTCGTCAACATTGTTAACAGGACCAGCATACCATTTTCTTGCATCAACTAAATACCAACCACCTGCTGCAAAGAAAACAAATCCAATAATAACAACAGTGTAGTTCATGTTTTCCTTGGTGACAGGCATATAGTTAGGGAAGATGAAAACGATAGAGACAAAGACCGTCCATAAACAGCCATAAAACATAATAAATTTGGAAATTTTACCCATATGGAAAGGACCTCTTTTGATACCCATTTTTTCTCTGTTTAATGCAAAACAAAAGATGACAATAACATAAGACCAATCGGTGCAAATTGCGCATGCAGAGAAAATAGCATTCATTGCAATTGTTGAGCCCAAATTGATCAAGGTTAAACAGCAGTTGATTAAAACAATCAACCACACACAACGCACAGGCGCTTGTGTTCTAGGATCTAAATGGTACCAAAACTCAGCATATGGTAAACCTCTGTCTCTGGAAAATGACCATAGAGATCTTGCAGTATAACAAGTTGCAACAGCACCACAAAACCAAATAACAACAAAAGCCAAAGATAAATAAGCAACGGCTCCGGTTTTACCCATGGCAATGTAAAATATTTCTACAATAGGTTGTCCAGACGAAGTATTCAAAATTCTCTCAAGATCGGTACCCATAGTCAATGTTATAACAACCACCAAAACCCAACCTAAAATAGCCGTGGTCGTTAGTGCTGATGCGATTGCTAGTGGTGTTAAATATGCAGCATTATATACTTCCTCAGACATCCTAGAAGTGGCATCATAGCAAGTCATAACCCATGAAACTTGTAAGAAACCAAAAAGAAATGACCATCCGTCAGCATCCCAACCAGTGGAGTTGATGACGGTACCAAAGGTGTATTCTCTGGTGTTAAATTCCGGGCACTTTGCTAGCAAAGTAATGATCAATGCAATGGTAGCACAAATATTAACAATACAATAGTATTTGGTAATACTCGAAAGAACTGAACCAGGTAGAGAGTTGATTGCACCATGAGTACAAATGATGAGGATGGACACTGCAGTAATTTCGGCTCTGGTTGGAACATACGAGTAATCAGAAACCATGGAAACGATAGACAAAAGCAGAGTGGCAGCACCAAAATCAGTAGAGCAAGCACCTGTGATTGCACCTGTAAAATATAACCAGGCATCAATCCAGCACATTAGTGGAACATATTTTTTTGGAACCACATGTGTGATAACATAGTACATACCACCGGAGGTAGGGAAGCAGGATGTGATTTCGGCAACGGACCAGGCAATACATAGACAACCACATGCACCGATGAACCAGCACCAAACAGCTGCGGCTGGGCCACCAGCCCACAATGGATAGAGATATGTGATTGAAATAGTACCCATCAAACCAGAGATGGATAGCGCAAAGGAGTAAGTTGAAAGAAAATCATAACTTCTACTAAACTCTTGTTTATAGCCCAAGTGTGCAAGTTCAGAAGCATCAGCTTGAACAGTTTTTTGATGTGTATCTTCCAGATCCGAAGAAAAACTGGGCTTGAAATTCTTTAGAATTGAAGTCATTGTGTTATTAACTGATATACTTCAACGAGGGATCTTGCTTTCAAGTTCTAATGATAAAAAAAAAATGAATCAATATACATCGTCACTACAGTACTGGATTACGACAGTCTTCGATATATTTAACAGAGAGTGAGCACACGAGTAATCCTGAGTTCAGCCAATTAAAATTGAGAAAAAATGTAAAACACGTTTTCACATGCAAGCTTTCACTAATATTTGAGGGTTTGTGGACATGTATGCGGGTTTTTAACTCTTGAAACAGGTGGATATATGAATGAACAGGAAAGAAGCTCTATGAAAAAACAAAGTGTTGAACTTATGGCTCAGCAACATATTCAGATTCATGTTGATTTTATCATCAGGACATCAATACGATCAAAGAAAGTGATGAAATAGGGGATTTACTATATAATAGGGGTGCAACAATTGGAAAACGATTTGTCCTTCCTAAAATGGCAATTAATTCCGCGTACAATAATTTTTTGGATTTAACTTACCTATTCGGGAAAGATTTTTTTAAAGCAGTCTTTATAGGCGATGTGGCTCAGCAAGTTTATGACAATCGATAATGCACACATGTATTAATTGATAGGTGGATGTTACGTGACGCCAGCATGTCAAAAGTTTTTGATTGCTATTGAACTCCGAATTTCGGGTTTGAGTTCGGAGTTCGCACTGGAACAAGACTTCCGGACTTATCGTTTGATCTAGACAGTAATAAGATTTTTTCGTGGTGATTCTTTATTGATTTTTGTTGATTATTTCAAAGAATTTATAAAAAGAGGAATAAATCTGGAGAAATGCAAATAAAGTTTATAAAAGAAAGTTAGGAAAAAACGTTTAGAGTTTTCAAACTACGTAGGACGAAGTTTTAACGACCCTATAAACATAAAAATATAAACAAAGCATAGGAATTACTGAATGTGGATCAAAAGCACAGCTTTATCTGATCATTGACCTTGTACTTTTTGTTAAGTCTAATCTATTCTACGTCACTTGATACTGTGGCAACATGAATTTTTGAAGAGACCTTAGCGGGCTTATCATCCGATGAACTCATTTCATTTGCGCTTCTGACTTCAATGTTATAGCTTTCGCTATCTTCAGAATCCACATTGTTAACCGGACCAGCATACCATTTTCTTGCATCGACTAAATACCAACCACCTGCGGCAAAGAAAACAAATCCAATAATAACAACAGTGTAGTTCATGTTTTCCTTGGTGACAGGCATATAGTTAGGGAAGATGAACACGATGGAGACAAAGACAGTCCATAAACAACTGTAGAACATGATACCTCTAGAGATTTTACCCATATGGAAAGGACCTCTTTTGATACCCATTTTTTCTCTGTTTAATGCAAATGCTGCAATAACAATGATATAAGACCAATCAGTGCAAATTGCACATGCGGAGAAAATAGCATTCATTGCGGTCGTTGAACCTAAATTAATCAATGTTAAACACGAGTTGATTAAAACAATCAACCAAACACAACGCACCGGCGCTTGTGTTTTTGGATCTAAGTGGTACCAGAATTGGTAATATGGTAAACCTCTGTCTCTAGAGAATGACCATAGAGATCTTGCAGTATAGCAAGTTGAAACAGCACCACAGAACCATAAGATGACAAAAGCCAAAGATAAATAAGCAACAGCACCAGTTTTTCCCATTGCAATATAGAAAACCTCAACAATTGGTTGTCCAGAGGAGGTGTTTAAAATTCTTTCAATATCTGTACCCATGGTTAAGGTGATGATAACAATTAAAATCCATCCCAAAAATGCAGTTGTGGTTAAAGCTGAGCCAATTGCAATTGGTGTCAAGTAAGCGGCATTGTGGATTTCTTCGGACATTCTAGAAGTGGCATCATAGCATGTCATGACCCATGAAACTTGTAAGAAACCAAAAAGAAATGCCCACCCGTCAGCATCCCAACCAGTGGAGTTGATGACGGTACCAAAGGTGTATTCTCTGGTGTTAAATTCCGGGCATTTGACCAATAAGGTGACAATCAGCGCAACAGTAGCACAAATATTAACAATACAATAGTATTTGGTGATACTCGAAAGAACTGAACCAGGTAAAGAGTTGATTGCACCATGAGTACAAATGATGAGGATGGACACTGCAGTTATTTGACCTTGAGTTGGAGTGTATGTGTAATCTGATGCCATTGAAACGATAGTCAAAAGCAGGGTGGCAGCACCAAAATCAGTAGAGCAAGCACCTGTGATTGCACCTGTAAAATATAACCAGGCATCAATCCAGCACATTAGTGGAACATATTTTTTCGGAACCACATGTGTGATGACATAGTACATACCACCGGAGGTAGGGAAGCAGGATGTGATTTCGGCAACGGACCAGGCAATACATAGACAACCACATGCACCGATGAACCAGCACCAAACAGCTGCGGCTGGGCCACCAGCCCACAATGGATAGAGATATGTGATTGAAATAGTACCCATCAAACCAGAGATGGATAACGCAAAGGAGTATGTCGATAAGAAACCATAATTTCTACTGAACTCTTGTTTGTATCCCAGGTTTGCTAATTCGTTTGCATCATTTTGATTTTGAAAGGAAGGTGCATCATTTGACAAAACCGATTTAATGTTAGTAAGGCCAAAGTGGTTTTCCTTTTGCTCGGACATTATTTTGGGTATTGATTATCTGCTAAAAGAAGAAGTTTCAAAAAGGAAGGGGAAACGATAGAAACAGCCAAATTGTTACGGAAAATCTGATTGGTTTTATAGTAACTTTTCATTTTAAAAGGATCTGGATAGAATATACAGAATAAGCCAAGCGGGCACTTAAAGACCAATCAACACGTCAGCCGGGATCCGTGTAGATCTATCATTCTGACAGGAACCTAAAAAAAGCTTAGAAAAATTAAGTCGAGATATTAGACTCGTGAGTTACTGATAAGAAAACAGAGTGGTGAATGACATACAAAATTTGAAAAATTCGATGTGATGTGATTCACACAGAGAGATAAGTATTGATAATTTTACTGAAACAAGCAAAGATATTACAATCAGAGGAGACCAACAAACAAAAAGGAGAAACTGAAAAATTTAACTGAAATAGGAAAAACTATCATTGATACCTAATATACTATCTTGTGGTGTTTGAAATTGACTGAGAAGCAAATCAGTCGGAAGATTACATTCAACATAAGATTCGGGACACGCATCCGTAATATAGCCCGCCCTGAAGATACTTTTAGCTTTTTAAGATATTATTACAAAGGGGAAAACAATCTTTTTTTGCGATATAACGCCGCCCATATCATTGACGTATCTGATCTGGCGCTTTGTTAGGTTGTGCAACAATGCTTATTCCATTCGAAGTGAAGACTCGGGCGCCCAAACAAAATAGCTCAATATAATACTCATTCAGTGTTTGCTTTGCAAACCGGGCTACTGTTTGGCAGTAATTTGTGGTTTACAGTTAAGCTCCGTTAACTGCCTATGCAGCTTATCTTTGATTCGTTTGTAAGCGGGATTTGAAATCAGCTTCTGGGTCCAAACGCATACGCAATATTATCAAACATGCGCCACCATACTATACTTTCCGATCATCCAATAGGATCTCATCTTTGCGCCACATGCGCTTATCTTATCAAGTTCTTATCTTCAAATGTCGATTTTTCATAGGAGCGAATTATTAGCTTTTCGATTTTGATTCTACTTCACCACCATGAGGGAAGCACAAGTACGTCCAAGGAGTCGCCCATGTCAAGCCAATCTGCTATAAAGACACTAGAGAAAACACAAAGCGACCTAGGCAAGACATGAGCTCGAAACAGGAAAAGAAATATATTGATCACACACAATAGTAACTGAATATTCGGCACTAAGCTGTATCTTAACGGAACAATAGAAAAGCATAAATTGAAAAACAAAATCTGAACTGCTTTTTCGTGCCTTGTTTGTGAAGCACTGGGTGATTTTTGCGGTGGTTTTTATCTTTATCTGTCAACTGCTGATTTTCATTATCTACGGTGATAAGCCTGTTTTTTCCTCATCAAGATGCAATTACATTGTTTTTTCTATCAACTGCTGAACCGCCTCAAACGTTCTTTTTGATCTACCCTTTCTTCTTCACTTCTAGTAAAGCCAGCCTTAATATTAAACTCTCCATAACGTCTCACCTCTTACGGAAGCTACACATAAAAAGTTGAAACTAGCATATGCAACAACCTTCACACATTTAGATACAAACCCATCAAAGTTTTTAGTAAAAGCAAGGATTGCCACATCTGACTTTGAACACAAAACCTTATCCAAATAATGATCCAATATCTGATGTCAACTTCCAGTTCAAACCACTATAATACCCCGGAAATATCCAACTCAACAGTAAACTCTAATAAATCATCCTCGTCAAATCTGTCCAAATCAAATCTGAAACCTCTCACACCTTCTTCTGCCTTATTTGATGACTCTAATGTAACTGATAATACAACTGCCAATATAGTGAATAACAAACGATTATCAGCTACAAATACGACAAAAGTCCCCAGATATGCTGTAAACGCAAATACAACAGATTGCAATAAAGATGATGACGCTGATCTCAGTTTATCATCAGATTCTAGCGATATAACCACAAATTCAGGGAAAACCAGTTTATCGGGTAGAAGGTTTTCATTTAACAAAAGACCAGTTAGTGCGTCAAAGCTATTTAGGAAATCTTCACAGATATCAATCATCAACAACTATCCACCTCAGAGATGTGATTCAGTAGATTATGATATTGATCATTCAAAATTTTACAATAAATATAAAGGAATTCTGAAGGATAAAGATGAACTACCAGATAACGCACTGAATAATTTGAATTTCGAATACAATTATGATGATAAAATTAGAGCCCCAAGAATGTCTGCTGTATCTTTGATATCTACAGGGAATATAAGTATAATTAACAGTCAAAAGTTTTCAAGACAAACTTCAGCACCTGCTTTATTAAAATCCAATTCACATACTTCATCTAATTTGGAATCATTGGAGGAAGAAGATAATGACGTCAAGAGCAACAACAACAATAATAGTATCCTTAGTGCGTATAATGTATTGAATGAGGTGAACAAATTTCAGCCTTCTTCTTACGATTTAACGCAAAAGCTCAGAAAATTCTCATTATCCGATACTGTACCCAATTCAGACGAAGCCAACACTGAGTCAAATAATTTGTTCACAAATAACTATACCTATAAATTAACGGAAAGAAAAAAATCAATAATATCGAATTCTTCTTCTGCCGTGTCACCAAAAAAGGAGAAAAGCAAATTTCTGAATAATACCACAGATTATGATTTAGATAAACCTGTTAAACAAATAGATGAACCATCAAAATTGTTTGCTAACTATGTTCCCCCAGTTCTAAGACCAATTAATGATTCCACCATAAAAATCCACAACAAGGTGGAAAAAGACTATAACGAAAGTACGACAACTACTTCATCTGTATCTATAGATAAAGAATCAAAGAGTTCAATTGATTTACTAATACAATCAAATGCTTTACCAAATTTAAGAGATGAGCCTTTTTTGAACCAGCCCAAGAATGCAGTGAGTAAAATTCACAGTCAATTGTTGAATCAACTAAACTGCACGATTTCAAATTCCAGTTCAATGATATCACCAACTATTTCCAAAATCAGCGTTCATTCTGGTCACAAATCAGATAGTTCAAATACTTCATCCAACCAACTGACGCTGTATGACGATTCCAAATCACTTGAACCCTCACATTCGCATTGGAAACCTAATAATTCGTGTAATTCATGCGAGAATTGTCTCACAACCTTCAATCTCATTAAACGAAAACATCATTGCCGACACTGCGGGGGGATTTATTGTTCAAATTGCCTGAAAAATAAGGCAAATTTGAACTTGCTAGCACACTTTGAAAAACCAATGAATTTGACAATGTTGAATATGAGATTGAATCCGATCAAATCTAACGATACAATTGAATCGGCTGCTACAATTTTTTCTAGTAAGACATTAAAGAACCACAATCAGAATAAAGCAGATAAGAGATATACATCTTTTTGTAAGGTATGTCCTAGTTGCTACAGTGATTGGTTGATTTTTTTGCAATCCGATGAAGAATTTGAAGGAAGGCACAGCTCAAATTTAGATGATTTGGTAGAAGATAAAACTGAGATGAGCAGAAAAGAAAGTATTGGTGGTGTTCCAACTGACTGGAATTGGAGTTCTTTTTAGATTCAATTAAATAGGCTAAATTGATAGAACATTGTAGCTTGTATTAAGGCTTTTTTTCATGGAATAGGTTTACTAAAGCGCTATTACTTTCATTACAATTATTTTTTATATATTTTATTCTATTACCT
The DNA here is from genome assembly GCA_030168465.1 of Pichia terricola. NCBI lineage: Eukaryota > Fungi > Ascomycota > Pichiomycetes > Pichiales > Pichiaceae > Pichia > Pichia terricola. Next base: position 49,817 of record CP099442.1, read on the forward strand.
CTTTAAGTTGCTATATGCTACTGTACTTGACAAAAAAAATTCAGCACCAGCCACAGTCCTTATAATAAAAGTTATTTTCCAAGTCCTTCGGCAAATTTGTTGCGGCAAATTGACCGACAATCGTTTTACTGGACTGTGAGAGTACATGTGGAAACCAGATCTTTCCTATCATCATAGTAATAGTTACAGCATTGTTTTAAATAGTTATTAAAGTTAATATAAATATACACATATACAAAAGATACACATATGTCTCTTCTTTTCTAAGCATTTATTGGTTTTCATCGAGCTTAAAAGCTTCTTTTTGTTTACTTTCAAGTTTAGCGCTTAAGAGTTGACAGTAACAACCAATTTTGCCAAATGAGTGAAAAAGGTTCTTAATGAAACATCTTCAGTGTGAACGACAGTGCCAGAATCACCACCAAAATTACCCATTTGACCACCACCTGAAATTTTTCCATCATTTTCTGAAGGATTCAACTTGGAATAAAGGAATCTAGCTTGAGATTTACCTTCATCACATGTAACATATCTTGGTAATGGGAATCTATCAGATATGAGTAATGCCGCTTCTTCCTTTGCACCATCAATCATTTCATAAACACCAGGATAGTCTTCTCTTGAATAATTTGCATCTCTCCATTCAGCAGCTACATTACCAAAGTAAATGACTGTGTAAAAGAATGCATCTAACAAGAGAACGGAATCTGGAGTTAATGAAGCAGAATCCAATAGAACTGGCTCTGGTTCGGATCCGTCTGCTTTGAATCTGACTAATGTTGGTTGGATCATGACTAAGGAATCTCTGACATCAACTCTCAGTAAGGTATGATGGTAAAATGCAGTTTCATCAGGCGAACAGTTGAAAACCTGTAAAAATTGAGATCTTCTTAAATGATAAATGAACTGTGGCAATAAAGAGAATTTATGCGATAATCTGAAACTGTTGGCATCATTCTTGGAATAATCTCCAAATGCTGAACACAATTTAACCAATGATTTGTCAATCCATCTCAATAAATCTGAATATTCACCACCATTTTCTAATTTGTAAACAACCAATCTCGTATATAAGACTGCAGCAGCTTCTTGGTCAAATGAATTGGCCAATTCTCCCTTATTTGACGTTAATCTGTTTAACGTTGTTACTCTGGTTCTGACGGTACCATCGGTGTGTCTATATGTTGTCTGAAATTGTATGAAAACTTCAGGTACAAATGAATTTCTTTGATCCGATGATCCAACCGTTTGGACGTCGAAGAAAATTGAATAAGTATGTTTTGGAGAAATTGATGACATTTTCCATTGATTGGTTAAACCATCACCAACTTGAACATCTGCAATATTATCACTTTCAGATTTAACAGATTGACAAGGACCAATACAACCTGCTACCTTCAACTTAGGAGATGTGAAAACTTCCATTTTACCATCGAAATAATTTAATGGATAACCCTCTTCATCTTTATTGAAAGTGGCTAAAAATGAGTTTTTAAAAATCGAAGTCTGGAAAGAATCGGTGACAACCAAAACACCACCCGTTTTATTACTTAGAGGTCTCATTTCATAAATACCAACTTGATCATAACAACCTGCGAAAATATCGACACTGAAAGTTGAAGTTGAAGAATTGTCAAAGAATTTATCATTTGAATCTTTGTTAGAACCAATTGCCTTGACAGCCAATTTTTTATAAAACTTGACAGCTTCTTTATAGTGTTTTGCTGAACCTTTTTCAATATCACTATGTGATCTTAAAGGTTCCTTTAACTCAGTACCAACAATTTGACCAGGTCCAAAAGTACATGCACCTGCTGCAAATAAGACAATTTTAGCACAACATTGTAAATAAGAACCTTCAATTAAACTGGATGCAATGTTTAAAGCAGAACCAGTAACTCTCAAAGCTCTATGACCTTGTTTGATTGACCATTTTGAGATTTCCAAAGAATTGATCAATTTGATAATTTGAGCTTTGGAATCTTCATTGGCTAATGGCAGCAAAAATTTATTGATAGTTGAGTTACCTGTTGTATTGGTTATTTGATTATTCCATGGAACTATACCATTATTTCTGACACCCAACTGTTCCTGAATTTGATGAGACTTCAATTCTTTTTTACCAGAGAAAACAAATTTTTTAGAAATGTTGGCAAAACCCAAATCATGAACGTTAATAACGGAATCAAAAGTGATTAAACCAAACATACAACCTGGTGGATGCAGATCCAAAGAATCAATTAAGGTACTCTTCAAAGCTTCCAAATCTTCATAATCTTGACATAAATCAATAACGTATAAATAAGTTGGAGGTGGTGGAGGTTGATTTCTATTAAGGATATATTCTATGGTGGAACTTTGTGGCAATAGTTCAATAGGAACATTGTCGACAGAAATATTGTGGTATTGTGGTGGTAAAGAATTTCTGTTGTAACAGATTGGACAAGTCCATGCTTTATTGTTCATATCAATTTGAGAGAAAACATTCATATACGATCTACATTTTCTGCAGGATTGTGGATCATAGTTGGCAATTGGTAAATCTTCTCTGGCCAGTAGTGGCGTATACAAACAACCAACAGGAGACGCCATATTCTCTGATTCCTGTCTCGTCACAGGAAAGGTATTCCAATTGAAACGGACACCATCGATGTCCTCTATTTCATAGATGTCAGCCATGCCCTTATTTCAATTGTTACGCAACAGATCAATATCTGAACCCAAATCAACGCTTCAGGACAAACTCAAAAATCATGCTAGTCGATGTGCCTATTTAACAAGTGTCTTTATATGAAAATGCGCGGGGGCAAGCAACTGTTCTTTTGCGTCGCTCGACGCAACTTGTTGCAAGAGTTAAGTCGTGGATTTCTGAGAGAAGCACATGGTGATAAAGATGGAGTGAATGGGTGGCTACCAGGTGTAAATATTAAGAGACGTGTAGGTTAGAAGAAGAAAGGACAATTGCAGCATTTTTTTGTTCAAGGTGCAGATATTTTATTTTGCTACACCATCGCAGCGAGCCAGTAGCAGTACCTTGGAGGAAGCTTGCACGACTCAAAGATCTGTTGTCTATCAAAACAAAAAAAAAGAATTTATCTTTAATATCCAACAAAAAAATTTGTCATAGATAGCTAATGTTATGCTACACATGTATTTTAAACGGAAAAGCTATTAAATCAAATATACTACATTAAGATCACTACCACAACCCGTTGAGATACCCACCATTCGTGCTTCCCAGAGCTGCTTTTTTGATTTTCAGTTCAAGGTCGTCCTGTTTCTTCCGATGGTCGTCTTCAATAGCCTTATGCAGTAACAACCCCACGTCGGATCCATCAACCACAACACCGGATTCACTACACTTAGCCTTTTGCCTTAATTCATCACATAAATTATCAATATCTAAATCCGTGAACCTTGGATGTGTCGTAATTCTTTCCCAAATTTGAGAACATTGCATTAGATTGGCTGTATTATCAGGGACAACTTCATTATCATCATCTTCGTTATTCTGTTCATCAATAGTATTACGGTTACCACTAGAAATAGCGTATTGATTATTTCCAGTATCAATATTTTGATTACTTGGTACCGTTTTACCAGAAACATTCGTTGTTTCTGGCAGCTTTATGAGATCATCAAATACATCAATTTCTCCGTCCCCGTTTGCAATTTCGGTATCAAAGTCCAATACAAAATCTAAGTCTAACCTTTTGGCAATGTCATCATCATTGGACTCCGTGAATTCATTGCTATTAATATTGTTTGGATCTGGCATAAATGCAGACGGGTTATGTTGAATTAGGTTATTTGTATCGTTAGACAAATTATCATCTGCAAACAAAAACTCCATTTCATTGTTATTTACACTACCCACGGTACTTGCAGGTGTGGCGCCTGAAAAATTCCAAATGGAATTGTAATTTGGCGTAATTGAAGGGGTCATACCCGGGGTCAAACCAGGTGTGGATGAAGAACCTAAATTAGATTGTGGCAAATTCAAATCTGGGCTGGATTTTTTTGTAATTGGCGTTATAGAATTAGGTATTTTGAAATTTTCACCTGTTGTTGTTGATCTCACAGGTAATTGACATGCACTGTTCAGTTCTTTGCAGAAAAAGCTCTCATCGTACTCACCTTTGAATGAATTATTGTTTAGTTTATTTACCAATTGAAGATTCGAAGAATTTAATTCATCAGGCGTAGTATCTTCAACATTATAATTGATACTAGGATTTGTATTAGAATCTGAATTCGTGCTTGGGTGGGAATCATTAGTGCCTAAATCAAAACCAAAATCGCTTGCTGAATTCGGTGTCGTTCTTGAAGAATTTGAGTCATGTGAAGAACCTATATGGCTTATATCCGAGACAGAAGAGCTGGTGATATGAGATTGAGGGGAGTTGTGTTTATTAATACTTTGACTCGTATTAAACATGTCTTCGAGTTTGATTGAGGTATTGTTACCATTCTTGTTTAATTGCTGCATCAGCGCCTTCACTTGTGATCGCAACAGCTCAGATTCATTCGCAATCTGATTTCTCTCTTTCTCAAGAGCCAAGACTTTGTCTTCTAACTCTTTCATACGTTTCTCCTTTCTTTCTCTAAACGCCCTCTGGGCTGCTCGATTTTGTGCAGTCCTTTTATTTTTAGGTTCACTAGTTAAAGGTTTTCTCCCTGGCTTGTTCGGGTTGGGCTTTTCAATAGCCGCATGTTCTTGCGTCTTACTATGTTCTTGAAGTTTGGCGCTTGGCATTTCTGAGGAGTTGGGTTGGTACGTGTAGTTGTGCTGGCACAATCAATAAGATAAACAACACACAATCGATCGAAGATTGAAACCAAAACTTGCCTTGCCTTGCCGTGCCTCTTCGGAAAAGAATTTCACGGGACCCGTTTCCAGGCCAATTTAATATTTTTCTGGCGAAAATAGGAGAAGAAACTCCGTATAAAATAAATGATTACTAATTATTGCGCGGTCGGGGAGAAAAAAAAAGAAATAAGTTTTCCGAGGGGACGAAACCTGCAGAGATTCCTGTGGTATGATATGAGTAAGTCCAAGTTCACGTTACATTTATTATATCTTCACACCTCTATGGTTTGGTATCGAACTTCCATTGTGTTTTCTAAAGATCCACTCCATCCAATCACGCACTACAGCACTTATCCCTTTGATAGATTGAGTCTTTAGCCTCCTCGTAATATAAGTATCTGCAATCTTCCTGAAAAGACTAAGCAGAATAAACGCGACTATTGAAAATCTTATCTTGTTAGAGACGTCTGTGCAAATCGTACTACCGATAAAAAGTTTTAGATCCTTCACCCAGACTGTGACTAATCTAGTAAACTTAGTCACGAGCCATTTTATTAGATTTCCCCTAGTTGTATTATCGTCATTTGCACCCGTTCCGTCGTCGTTGTCGCTTTTAAGAAATGCCTCGTTGAATCTCGTATTCACAAAATAACTCGGCCCTCTGCTGACATTATTGTTTGTGCTCCTGCTCAAATTGTACCCGTTTCTTAGCTTGTAGTCCTGGATACTGGATTGTAATGAAACTGACGTCGAACCTGATATGGATCTATGTGGATCGTGAAACGCAGTGCTGTTAGGTCCGCTTTCACTGTTGTTGTTTTGAAGCTTTAAATTGAACAACTCACTGCTGATCTTTAATAATGTACTATTAATATCATTCTGCCATTTGATGAAATCCTCATTGAGTGGCGGCTGCGAAAGTGCCATCTTCTGATCAATATGGGGGTTTGATTCAGTTTGAGGTATATATGAGTTAGCATTAATGTTTGCGCCTAAACTGCTACTGGATGCGTTATTTTCTGCAGTTAAGGTAGCCGTGTTTACCCAAGTACTACTATGAGCGGGGGCCTGACCACTGAAACTGTTGTGCCTTGATTTATTATTGATTGAAGTGTTTCTTGATGGTGGCCTGATTATGCTTGAATTTATACCAGAAGAAGCCATCCGATAAAGAGAAGCGGCTGGAGAATGTGAACGGGGTGGCATATGAGACGGAATAACAAGATCTGATATTGGATGTGCCATTTTTCGTTGTAATTCTGATTTCTGAGAATTTTGATGCCTGTTCATGGTGGATTCCAAATCATCCCATGAATCACATATATCAATTCTTAGTTTCTTAACAATTGAAATGTTATCGTCAGTAAGTTTAGAATCACTGAACGTATCCGAGTTTAAAATCAATAATAAATATTTGATATATTCAATTCTTGCGTTCATCTTACTTAACCCCTTATATTTGATCCAATAATCATATTTTTTCTTTTCATTACTTGAGTTGAGGTTAAACTCCGACAAAGAAACATCACCTTTTGTTGATTGGTTGTATAAACCATATAAGTTCAGTCGTTCGTTAATTGACGGCCTCGGCAAATCGGTATTTTTAGACAAATCAGTCATGGTTTTTATTGTCGAAACTGCCTTAACAAAGACCTTATCAATCTCAAACTGAACGTCCATCCTGTAGTTGCTCGAATTTCAGTATCTGTTGCCAAACTCAAGAAGAATCTACTGCTTCATTTACATGTGTCTTGTTCAATTTTTAGAGAAAGTAAACAAAGCGAAATACCATTTGTTTGGGGCTCAGCATAACGTCTATCGTCGTATAGTTGAAGTTTTTTCTTATCGAATTTTTTCCGGTAAACATGTGTTTCAGCTGTTATGTCATAAGAATAAGCATAACATCGAAGGCAGATGAGAAGAACTAACTACTGAATTACTGAATTACAGATACAACTACAACTACGTTGATACAGAAATCTACTAATTTTTTTTTGTTTTGTTATAAGATGTATGGCTCTGATATGGACCATCATATTCACTGATCCATGAATCATGTATAAAATCAAATCCCAAAGATCATTTAATCGAAACTAAATTACTGTCTGGAATTCAATGATAACACACTTCATAAATATATAGATAATGACGGTGAGTAGGAGACAAAATTGATATTGTTTGCATTTAAAATTGTAGCCAAATATGGAGTGAAATTTGGAAACAGAGTGTTAGCAAACGTTTGGTAGTTAGTAAAAAAAAAATAAAAAAATGGAAAATTACATTGTTGAAGAAAATATTGGATCATTATTTTTCTATTCAGTCATATTCAAAAAGCAAAGCAAACTTGTAAATTATTTTTAATATTTTTATATGGAGTATATTTAAATATTTATGTAACTTAGTTTTCTGGGACTGTAATGAAAAAATGATAAATGTGAGTAGTAAAATGTTAGTATTTAAATTCAAAGCATGAAATAATGAAAAAAACAAAATGGAATAAAACATACCGTCAATGGAACCAGCATCGATAGCTTCAATGATATCGTGAGGTGGCTTACCGTCAACTCTACAACCAACAGATTGTGCAGTACCTAAGATTTCCTTGGTGACAGAAGCTAAGTTCTTACCGAAAGACTTTTCTCTCATGGTTCTTGCAATTTCAAAGATTTCGTCTAATGGAATGTTACCATTGTGCTTGACGTTCTTATCCTTCTTTCTGTCTCTTGGAGCTTCCTTTAAGGCAGTGATGACTAAAGAAGAAGCAGATGGGACAACGGAAGCAGTAGCTTGTCTGTTTTGGATGGTTAATTGAACAGTAACCTTAATACCCTTGAAATCCTTGGTTGCCTTAGCGATATCTTCACCAACCTTCTTTGGGGATAAACCTAAAGGACCAATCTTTGGAGCTAAAGCAGATGAAGCACCAACTTCACCACCAACGGCTCTTAAGTATAAGTATTTAACTTCACTAGGATCAAACTTTGGAGGCATTGTGTATTATTGATCAATTGTCTGTCAAAAGAAATAATTTAGCGTTTTCTAGAGGTAAAAAACTTAACTTGAAAAATTTCATTAATGTCTTTCCTAAGTGGGAGCACCCCAACAGTTGCAGCGAAGCGCACCTCGGGATTTTGCACTCAGAAAAGTTTTCTTTTTTCACTTTTCTGATATCGCTCCAATAGGAAGATGCACCCGCACACCTCTAGTAGTGCTAACCTTGGAAGAATTTGTAAAAAATATTCCAATTCAAAGTCACACACCTAAACTGTCACGTGTAACAAGCGCGGGTTACAGGTTACTACAGTGTAACTGGGCTACATAGCGTATATAACGCCAATATCGTTTGTCCTTTAAAAACATAAATTTACCCGCTATGAGTTAATCGGAATAGTAAATTGGTAAGCTCAAATCACTTTCTTAGCGGATGCCAAATAAAAGGCCACCGTCCAAAATACTGTAAGCCAAGATAACTGTATTAGGTAATGTGTAATTTTTTCAAAGTGCTTCTGTTTTGATCTTTATACTTGATGTCAAGTCCTTTGTTCTAAGTAATTAAATTATTTATACATTCTATTAATGATGCTTCCCATATTTTGCAAAGCGGCCTGTGCCTAAAAAAAAATCGTATCATTTGAATAAGATGTTGTCTTCATCTCTATATATTTCTTAATTTATTGGGATATCTTTATACCGGGAAAAAACCTATGCCTACCCAAATATTTGATATCAACTTTATTATTATTAGTATCAATTTTTTTCGTATTGAATAACTTTAGAATTATTTTGAAATCTTCATTGCTTTTATTAAACTCATCTTGTAATTGATCAATTTTTGTTGTAGTTACATTTTTTAATTCTTTGAACCAATCAAGTTGATCTAGTAGCTTCTTGTAAGCAGCCATATCTTTATTGAAACTGCTACTTAAATGAGAAACTTCCATTTCAACTTTCTTAGTGAATATATCAACTCCTTCGTTTTCAATTTCTTTGATTGATTTATTGATCATTATTTTGAATTCCTTATAGTCCAAGACTTCCGGGTCTTTGATTGAATGAAACTGTTTCCACTGAATATTGTACAGTAGTTCCTCAAAATTTTGAATCCTGTCATTTTTAATCAACTTATTTGGTAGGGTATTAAAACCCAAATAAGTCAATATTTCATATTGCTTCGATTTAATAATTGATAATCTATTAATCAACTGATATTCATATTTTAAAAATTTCAAATAAGTTGAACTCATTTTATTTTTCTCAACGCTAGATATTATTAAATCTAATTGCTGATCCATTTGGAAAGTGAATAAGGTCAATTGATAATATACAGGCAAATATTCTCTCACATCTTTAAATAGATGTAGCTCAACCATTTTCAAAATGTTTTCTATCATAGACTTCAGTTTCAGGTAGATGATGTTAAACGTTAATGGATAAAATTTTGTGTTGCATTTATAAAACCTATTTTCAATGAAAAAATCTTCTAAAGAACCAGATTCATATTGTCTCATATTCCAGTATTTACTCTCTTTGCATTTAAATTGCCGTTGTCTTGAAGGATTCAAAGTTGGCAAAAATAGCAACTCTTTCCAAAAAACGGATATGGTTTCAAAATAATAGTCAATTTGCTGTAAAAACTGACTGCTGGGTTTGTTTTTAGAGATTTCCAAATCAATAATCGAGTTACTCAAAGAGAATTCCTTAAAATACTGATAAAAGAGAACTTTGAATGTCAGCTGCGGATTGTTGAATAGATAATTTATTTCAGTTGAATTTTGGGGTTCGCTGTCCATATTGTAAGTGACGACAAACAATAAAATCCTTGGTATAATGTGCAAACCAACAACTTCATTATTTACATTGTTTCTTTTATGTTCTAAATAATTCAACCATTCAAACAATTGTATCAAATTTGAACATTTGAAAAGGGTCAAAACATCAATTAAATCATTGAACAACTGATTGAAATTCAAAATACAAAATTCCCACTCTAATTTGTGTATCGTTAAGTGCTTTGGTGGTAATTGATTATCTAAACAATATTGAGAATTAATGTTGAATGAGTTCTTCGGCGGATCTAAATTAAGATCGAGAAGTTCAAAACTAGACAATTTTTCCAAAATTTGTTCAAACTGTTTGATTTTATTATTTAATTTGATCTCAAAATCTTTCGAGTTCGAGTTAAATAATGGAGATTTCCACTTCAATACAGAATCCAAACTCAAAATGGATTGTAAAAGATGAAATGAATTCTTGATAAAAGAAAAATACTCCGGTTTCGCATCATCATTCAATTGTGACCATAGTGTATTCGAAACTAAAGTTAGTCTGAAAATTTCGTTATTTGACATATCCATTAACCAATTCAAATTCATAGTTGATGTATTCAAATCTTCATCTGGATAAATCTGAGACTTCATTGATAATTCAATAATAAATTTAACGTTAGCAATGAGTAGAATAGAAAATTTAAACACTATTAATGTCCACCCATGACATTTTTGTAAAAATGAGTTTAATTCGCCAAATTTCGTATAATGAATCAAAATTTTGTTGATATAGTCACTTGATAAAATACTTGTAGACAATGAATTATTCTCACCTAGCCAGCTAACTACTGATTTCAATTGATTCGAAATGATTGCAGTAGCAGCATTTATATCAAGTTCTGAGAAAATGTCGTAATCAACCAATTTTAAACTGTAAGAATCCAGTCGTGGATTAAGAAGTTCTAAAGCATGTGTCCCCTGTAAAAGTGAAAAGTTATTCGACTTAACGATTGTAGAGAACTCGATCTTGTTAGTGGTGGCAAAAAATTCATCAGTGACGTCAAGTTTTGCTTCGGAATGTGATTCTTCCTTTATACTCAGAGAACTCAAGGAAGTTAAAAGATCCGGTGCCGGTGTGTGCATACTCATATATGTTCCAGCATATGTTGTGTCCACACGATGATCACTTCTTCTAAAGGGCTACTCACCAAAGAGGAGAAAACATCATCAACTGAAAATTGAAAAAAAAGCGAACAAAGAAGCCCGCTTAGTTTAGCCGAGCTGTAAGTCACAGTCGCAGTTGCAGTCGCAGTCGCATTTATAGTCGATAGACGCAAATCCGTAGGTATATTGTAAATGACGTTTTATGGCTATAACTGAGTTAGTAGATATATAAATAAATAAATAAATAACGGAATAAATAGTTGTATTATATATATATGTAAGTAAGTATGTAATATATATAATATAGCGTCAGTGGTTTGTGTTTATAGTATAGTAGAGTGTATCGTAGTCATTAAATTAAAAGATAAATAATAAATAAATTGAGTGAATTTAAAATTAGATTTAAATGGCTTCAGTTAAGACTTTGTTTAATTTGGTAACCTTGGCGGAGACGGATAAATCAACGGTGTTATCACCAACTTCAACAATTAAACCACCTAAAATTTCAGGCTTAACTTCGTTAGCGATCTTAAGACTCTTACCAGCACCAACGAACTTAGAACCTTGAATAGCCTTTTGTAATCTAGATAAAGTCTTTGAGTCTAATGGCTTTGCGGAGAAAACAGTTGCTTCAACGACACCATTGTAAGCAGAGTTAAGAACATTGAATTGTTTTGCAATGGCAGTGAATAATTCTAATCTGTTGTTTTCAGATAAAACTGACAATAAGTTTGCGACAATTGGTTCAAGCTTTAAAGAAGAAGTAACAGTGGAAATGACTTGCTTTCTTGCATCAAAAGATAATGCTGGGTTAGCTAAAATGGATGCTAATTTTGAATCAGCTGCAATTGCCTTGGATAATTTGTCAACTGATTGGAAAGTCTTTTCAACTGAAGAATCCTTTGCAGCTGCGGTGAAAAGTGCAGTAGCATAGGTACCATCTAAACCGAAAAGTTGGACTGGTGGCTTGACAGAGGCAGCAGCCTTGGTAGCAAGAGATCTAACAAATTGACGGGATGCCATTATTGGGTGTGTATGTTGCTGTTTGTGCTCAAAAACCAAAGGCGAAACCACTACTTCACCTGCCACTTGTTGATTCAAAGTTTTTCCAAAACGCATACATCGCTCATTCGCTGTGCATAAGAAATGTGGTTAAACATGTACAGTGGAGTTATGCCAAAAGTCTGGGATTTTTCCGGTTATTCCAAATGTGGCGGAGCAGAATAAAATAAATGTGGCGCATGCAATTTTCACACATTTTTTTTCGTCGAGGAAAATTTCACTGCAACATGGAAGAAGAGTCGGTGAATGTATCTTTGAACAGGAAGAAACACGCCCCACATCAAACCACATCACCCTATAATGTTCTACAGGTCTCTTGTCAGATCTGTTTTACCGATTCAAAATAGCATATCCCAAACTCAGTTTTGGAGATTTGCCAGTACCACGACTAATAACGGTACTTTTTCATCATCCGTAGTTACATCGGAATTGACTGAATTGGAAAAGCAAGATGAGTTAACCAGAAGACAACTTGAACTGTCCAAAGAGAAGGTTCAAATTAAAAAGGTCAAGCCAACATCCCCAGGTCTTAGATGGTGGAGAAAGCCAATTTACCCATATCTTTGGAAAGGTAAACCATATAAACCACTAACGGTAACCAAAGTTGCCAAATCTGGTAGAAATAACACTGGTAGAGTTGTTGTGAGACATCAAGGTGGTGGTGTTCAAACCAGAATCAGAATTATAGATTATGAAAGAAATGAACCAGGTCCACAGACAGTGTTAAGAATTGAATATGATCCAAACAGAACTTCTCATATAGCTTTAATCAAACATAATATAACAAACAAAGTATCATACATCATTGCATGTGAAGGTTTGAGACCTGGTGATGAAGTTGAATCCTTCCGTGCTGGTATTCCAAAGAGATTTATTGATGAAATGGGTGGTAAGATTGATCCAGCGTTATTATCTGTTAAAATTTCAAGAAAAGGTAATTGTTTACCAATTAACATGATTACCATTGGTACAATTGTTCACAATATCGGTGAACATAAAAAAGGTGCTGCTAAGTATTGTAGAGCTGCAGGTGCTTATGGTAGATTAGTTTCAAAATTACCAAATGAAAATAAGGCTATTATCCAATTACAATCTGGTGAACAAAGATATATATCACTCGATGCTTGTGCTACCTTAGGTATCACATCCAACTCTGCTCATCACAATGAATCTCTTGGTAAAGCTGGTAGAAACAGACATAAGGGTATTAGACCAACAGTTAGAGGTGTGGCTATGAATGCATGTGATCATCCATTAGGTGGTGGTAGAGGTAAGTCTAAGAATAACAAGCCTTCTCAATCCCAATGGGGTGTCTTGGCCAAAGGTGGTTTCAAAACTAGAAAGGGCAAGCATGCGAATAAAAACAAATTCAAAGATAGACCAAGAGGCGCTGCTAACAAATAATCTCGTTGAACCATCTTTGCAGCATCTTTTATTTATTTACATTATATATTTTAGTCCATATATATATATCCCAATAAAGAACTTGTACATAATGATACCATGAATAGAAACGAATCATTGAATGAGCCGTAGATTGCGTAGCACATTTGAGTTTAGCTTCATGTTATTGCTACCTAAATGAACTAATAAGTTCAATACATGTCGATTGTGTTACTTTATCCAGTGTTTATACATTTTGTTGATCAATTATAGGGAGACTAAATTCATCAAACACAAATAAATGAAACTTCAATTGTGGTACACACTTCACGAGTGAGCAAAAGCTACAATGTAATTTGATATAGATTGTTTTCTGTTTTTTTCTTCTCGGATTGGCAACTCAGGCCCGTCTTCAGATCTGTGTTCAAAAAATCTACAGAGCATACTTCCTCTGTTATGTTGGAAAGCCTATACATTCCACAAGCAAAAAAAACGTTCCTGTATCATTCTTCACTCACCATTCTTCCCGTTCGACGTTCAAAGCGTTCCAAATCAAATCTGCTTTTTCTTTGGTGTAATTGCTACCTTTCATGTAAAATTGAAAAGAGTATATAGTTCTTGGTGTTTATTTTGAGAGTGACCAAGCTAAAACTTCTTGAAAAAGTTCTTGAAGAAGTTCTGCAACGGAAAACGTTATTTTCCTTCAAATTTATACTCTCTTCCTTTATAAGGGCCTATACCTATTGCATGGTTTTGAGAGTATTCTTTGAAGCTTGGCCTTTAATTCATTGAAAACCAATCATTCAAAGACAGATAGACATGCGAAATGCAGGATTGGATTACATTCAAACTCAGTAGATCTTCAGCAACAATTTACAAACAAGCTTAGAACGTTGCTTTGCTCACTTTGTGCAGATGTATGACGCAAAAAAAAGAGGTACAGCCAATTCCCGAAGCTGCAACAGAGTTAAAGGATCATAGCATTTTTCTCTTAATTGATGAATAAAAAGGAACTTTGGAATATTCTTTGTTAAATTCCAAAAGCTAGCACACTTATACCACTTACAATGCCATGGTGTTGTGAACATGATGTTCGAAGAAAAAAAAGCACGTCATCTGCTATTTTGCTATTTTCTCTCAGATATAAATATCTCAAATTACTATGCTAAACGGCAGTTAAAACTTTTTATGAAGAAAAAAACTGTCATAAACTTATATACAATCTACGGTTATAGAGTTTAAAATAATTATATTTCTTTTGGAGTAACGTCATCGAGCGAACGATCCTTTTCTTCGCCATATTTCCCATAACAGTTGTATCCAACATTGGAACGAATATTGTAAAAGTGTTCTCTTTCATATGGTGTCAATTTCAAGCCATTCTTTATTCTTTCGACCAAGTCAGGATTAGAGGAAAAACATCTGCCAACGGCAATCAAGGTTCTATCATTTCTTTCAACCGAGCTTGTCACTTTTTCCACATAGTCATCACCATGTAAATAAGCACCTGCTCTGATTAAGTTACCCTTCCAGATCAAATCCGGCCAAGTGAAATCAACATCATTCTCAACATCAGTAACACCCGATACTCTTGGTTCAACTGTAGAAACATAGGCAATCCTATTACCTTCTTGGGCCCTTCTTTCTAATTCGCTCAAAACGTAACCCCAGGTGACAATTGGATTGATTCTGGAATCCACACCTTGTCCACCTTGAACCGCCGCATAAGGTGATAATCTGATTGCAACATGATCCGCACCGACAGCTTCAATTAACGCATCAAGAAGTTCAAATAAAAACCTAGCTCTGTTTTCAATTGAACCACCATACTTGTCTGTTCTTTGGTTGGAGCATTCGTTTAGGAATTGGTCAATTAAGTACATGTGAGCGCCGTGTAATTCAATGATATCAATATTCGCTTCATAAACTGCTCTTTTTGCAGAATATACGTGATCAGCAATGATTTCTTTGATTTCCTCTTCAGTTAACTCCCTCAATTCATTACCAACAGAAATAGCATACTTTTCCTTAGCTTCATCCGGATAAATTTTGGAAGGTGCAACGAACGGAAGATTATGTTTCTTTAAGAGTGCAGGATCTGAAGTTCTACCCAAACCCCATAATTGGACAGCAAAGAAACTACCATTTTCATGAATAGCGTCTGCGACTTTTTTGAAAGAAGCAACCTGTTTATCTGTATTCAGAACCGGAGAACCATTATACAGACCTAACCTTAAACTTGGCGCCGTTGCTTCAAAAATCAAAAGACCACCATTTTGTTTAGATCTATCAGAGTAATACTTGAGAACGGAATCAGTTAAAACAAATTCTTCTGATGCTCTCAATCTAGTTGTTGGAGCGTGAACTAGTCTATGTTTTAATTCAATAGACCCTAATTTTATAGGGTTGAAAAGATTTGTGTTCTTTAGAGCAGTAGAAGTACCAGTAGTGGCCATCTCAGTATTTTTCAAGCAGTTCAACAACAGTTGTGATAGATAAACTAAAGACTGTTAAAGTTCAAACGAAAGCATTAACCTACTTATACTGCTTTCATCAACAACAAACTATTGAATTGTGAGCAGAAGTATTTGTCAGCAACCAGGAAAATCTTCCTGTAGTTTAGGAAATGGAGCTAAAAAAACGGTAAAACTTATTTCCGGAATAATTTTCACATTCTAGAAGAGCGAATGCCCCAAAAAGTTGGTTCGATATTATAAACCTATTGTTTTGGTCTTTGCTACTGTTTCTAACTTCGGGACGTTTTCGGACCCTTCTCGGCAAAACAGTAATTTTTTGACGCGGAAACAGCGTCAAAAAAAAAACAGTTGATTATCTTAGGCACTGTTAAAGGATATCTTACGTTAGTAACTGTAAAAGTATATAAATACCTAATATCAATTGACTTGTATACCTTGAACTTAAAAGTAATGATTAAAATAATTATTGTAAATAAACAATTGATAAAAAAATCTAGTTGTGCTATTAGTGATTTCTAGAGCTTGAAGTGTCACTACAGCTCTTTAGGAATAACATCATCGAAAGATGTGTCACTAACGTTGCCGTAACTCTTATAAGAATTATATCCCTTATTAGAGTGTGGCAAATAAAAGAACTCTCTTTCATAAGGAGTTAAAAGTTTACCTTCCTTCAATCTATAGGCTAAATCAGGATTGGATGCAAAATATCTACCAAATGCAATCAAAGTTCTGTCATTTCCGGAAATTGTTGACTTGATAATCTCATTAAAATTCTCACCATGTAAATAACCCCCACCTCTTATAATGATTCCTTTCCAAATTTGGTCAGGCCATGAAAAATCAATTGTGCTCTCGGTAATATCAAAACCAGTTGCAATTCTGGGTTCAGTAATCGAAATATAAGCAATTCTGTTACCTTGTTTTGCTCTTCTTTCAAGCTCACTGAGAATATAACCCCATGAGACTATAGGATTAATTTTGGTATCAGCACCTTGACCGCCCTTTGTTTCGTTATATGGAGAAAATTTGACTCCTACACGATCGGCACCAATAGCGGCAATCAATGAGTCAATTAGATCTAAGATAATTCTTGCTCTATTCTCAATTGATCCACCGTACTTGTCCGTTCTTTTATTTGAAGTTTCATGTAAAAATTGGTCAAATAAAAACATGTTTGCGGAATGAATTTCAATGAAATCAACACCCGATTCCTCAACTGCTCTTTTTGCGCATGTAGTAAAATCCTTAATCAATTCTTCAATCTCATCAATAGTCATTTCCCTTAATTCAACACCAGCTGCTTTTGCAGCTTGTTCTTGCTCTTTGTCTTCATAAATTGCCGAAGGTCCCACATATGGCTGATTAGAAGCTTTTCTTTCTGCAGGAATTGCGGCCCTACCAAAAGCAGCTAATTGCAAACTAAGATAACTGCCACGACTATGCACACTATCCACGATTTTTTTGAAACTATCAAACTGTTTATTATTTGATAAAATTAACGAGCCTTCAAAAGCTCCATATTTAATATGTGGGGTAGTACCTTCGTAAGTCAGTAATCCTCCATTTTCCGTTGCTCTATCGGTGTAGTACTTCAAAACTGCATCTGTGGCAACGTTACCGGTAGAATGTCTCAACCTTGTTGTTGGTGCATGAACAAGACGATTTTTCAGTGTAATCTTACCAACACTGATAGGTTGAAATAATTTGGTGTCTGCTAGCGGCTCAGATTGTGTAGGTTGCTGTGTAGTTGGTGACTCCATTGCGGTAGAACTCTATTCAAAGAAAAATACAATCAGAGCGTTTTGGAACTGAGATAAAAAGCGCAAACCGTTTAATTTATATTTAGAACTGAGCTATAAGACCAGTTTCTTATTAGTGTCTTACATATAGTTTACTAGCTCATTTGTGTGTCCTTCCAACAAGGCATTTGTCAGCTTTGTCAGCTTTGGTATTGCAAAAGCTTTCTCCTCATAGCAAAATTCCGCGTCCTCTGGATAGACGATTGCCGGTTTTAGTCATTTGGTGCGAACCCCCGGAGCTAAACAGGGAATTCAAACGTTGTCCGGACACAGCAGACACGGAATTCGCCTAAATCCGTAGCAATGTTATTTTTTTCGGGTATAGATACAGAAATACAGCTTAGCTCCGTTGCCACAGTTGTAACTCATCTAGTATGCCTGTTATTATACTTTACAAACCAGTCTATCTATAAGTTTTTTGTATTCTTGTCCAAAATATTTATCAGCACCAATTGATATGATTTACCTGATAGGAGCTATTCAATTGGATAGGTCTGTATGATGTCATAATATCAGTTATGTGTGTGTGAGTGTAACACAGTAACTTATAGCTTACTAATGTTTGTTTAAATAGTAGCTGCTACAGCGCGCCACCACAAATACTCATCTCATCCTATTTACCTTTACTTAGGATTGTGTATATAGTTTGTTTTAAGGGCTCGAGTGGTACCCCAAAGGTACATGTATACGAATATATATACCAACAGCATAATCCTCTCACGGAATGATAACCAAATAAACACGAGCAGGATTTATGTTGCAGTGAGATAGATTTTACAGTAGAAAATAGACATATTCGACGATGGGATGTTGAATGTTTGATAAACTACTACCGACCATAATAATAAAATATCAAATTGCCTTTTGTAATTTTATTACTATTATAAATGAATGTAGGTAAACCGACAGATCTAGTTCACTAGGCAGATGAGCTAACCTTTTGAGTGAAAAAAAGCTCACCACTAATTTCGGGTACATTACCCTCTTAACAATCAAGACTATTTGCTTAACCAGTGCGTAGAAAATGTTGTCGTGATGATCTTGGTTAAGCTTCCAGAGCCGATAGTCGTAAAAGAAAAATCTAGGTTTAATTAGTGACTTCATGATATGCTAGCTGAGCTGAGTCTGCTGAAGATATTCAGTTAGAAAAACCTTTCTGATGGCTAATTTACAGTCATATTTGTATCAAAAAAACTGTTGTAGACGTAGTCAACCACTCCGTTCCTTAATATAAAACGAATTTCATAAGTATCAAGAGAGCCAGCCAAAGCCATTCACGTCTATAGACGTTTTTTTCTAATTGACTCCTTTATTTTGACTTGAGCTTTTTACTTACTGACAGGGCTCTTTGTGTCATATATTGACTCCGGCTATTTCTACCTAATCTTATTCATACCTTTATACAATCATGACTCCGAATTCTATTATCAGAGTGAACTAATAATGTTTAAATTTAACTTGTTCTATTATCAACTTGTTCTATTTTCAACAGAATGTATAAATAAGAGCATATTCCCTAATAACGTGTGCCGAAGACCACTCTTATTCTCCTTTTTTGCAACCAATCACAAATTTATTTTTTTTAGTAGAAATATTTGTTCTACTCTTCGAAGTTTTTTTTACATTCCGAAGTACAAAATAATTTTTTCCGTAACCGGAGAATTTTCAAAGAAAGAAAAAAATATATTCCAATAATTTCATTTCTTGTCTAATTAGCAAAGCACGTCTTCTTAAGCCCAACAAATCAACGCAATAGCCTAATCGTCATGCTTAGACAGTCAAGAAATATCAGCAAGCTATCAAAGCTTGCAATTTCAAAAACTGTTTCATACAATGCATTCAGAAGCTTCTCTGCTTCCACCGTCAATTTTGAAGCTACTATCATTTCCGGCAAGGATTTGTCAAGTAAAATCAAAAAGGGAACTCTAAATAAAATTAACGAAAAGAAATCCAAGTTCCCAAGCTTCAAACCAAACCTTACTATAATTCAAGTTGGAACTAGATCTGATTCTTCCAGTTATGTCAAAATGAAATATAACTCTTGTTTGAAATCGGGTATTGACTGTAAAGTTATCAATTTCGATGAAGACATTGATGAGTTTACTCTTTTGAATACAATTAACAAACTGAACAACGAGGAAAATGTTAATGGTATTTTGGTGCAATTGCCGCTTCCAAAACACTTGAATGAAGACAAAATCATCAACTCTGTTTCAATTGAAAAGGACGTTGATGGTTTCCACAATTTGAATATTAGCGAGTTGGCTAAAAAGGAAGGTACACCTAAATTTTTGCCATGTACACCAAATGGCTGTATCAAGCTATTAAAAGAGACTGGTATTGAATTGGCCGGTAAAAATGCCGTTGTCATTGGAAGATCGGATATCGTCGGTTCACCAGTGGCTTCCATGTTGAGAAAGGAAAACTGTACAGTTACTCTTTGCCATTCCCAAACCGCCAACTTACCTGAACTGTGTAAAAATGCAGATATCATCATTGCTGCTTTGGGTAAGCCAAATTTCATCAAATCCGACTGGGTGAAACAGGATTCGATTATAATCGATGTGGGTATCAATTATCTTGATGACCCTGCAAACTCCAAAGGTTACAAAGTCGTTGGAGACGTTGACTTTGAAGCGGTCAAAGAAAAGGCCAAATTCATCACTCCTGTTCCAGGCGGAGTGGGGCCAATGACCATTGCGATGCTAATTGAAAATGTGTACAAGGCATCGGTAAACCAATTCAACAACCAATTCAAGCCTCTGGATATCGAGCCATTAAAGTTGAAATGTTTGGATCCGGTTCCATCAGATATCGATATTTCAAGAGCGCAAACTCCTAAACTGATCAACCAAGTTGCCCAAGAGTTGGGTATCAGCTACAAAGACTTTGAAAATTTCGGTCACTACAAAGGTAAGGTGTCATTGGATGTTTACGAGTCATTGAAGGAAAAGAGAGACAACGGTAACTACGTTTTAGTTGCAGGTATCACTCCAACTCCATTGGGTGAAGGTAAATCCACCACAACCATGGGTCTTGTCCAGGCTCTGGGTGCTCATTTGAATATTCCAGCTATTGCCAATGTTAGACAACCATCAATGGGTCCAACCTTTGGTGTTAAAGGTGGTGCTGCGGGTGGTGGATATGCGCAGGTCATTCCAATGGATGAATTCAATTTACACTTGACTGGTGATATCCATGCCATTTCCATTGCTAACAACTTGCTGGCCGCTGCCATCGATACCAGAATTTTCCACGAGAAGACCCAGAAAGATGACGCATTCTATAAAAGATTGGTGCCAAAGAAGAAGGGGACTAGAAAGTTCACCACGTCGATGCTGAGAAGACTCGAAAAGCTGGGTATCAACAAGACAGATCCAGACTCCCTCACACCGGAGGAAATCTCCAAGTTTGCCAAACTCAACATCAACCCAGATTCGATCACCATCAAAAGAGTTGTTGATGTCAACGACAGGTTTTTAAGAGGTATCACCATTGGTCAGGCGCCAACCGAAAAGGGTATTGAGCGTAAATCGGGTTTCGACATCACAGTTGCCAGTGAAGTCATGGCCATTCTAGCTCTATCCAAAGACCTCAAAGACCTCAGAGAAAGAGTCGGTAAGATTGTCATTGGTTCGAACTTTGACGGCGAGCCAATCACCTGTGAAGATATCTGCTGTGCAGGTGCAATCACTGCGTTGTTGAAAGACGCAATCAAACCAAACTTGATGCAGACTTTAGAAGGTACTCCTGTTTTCGTTCATGCGGGACCTTTTGCCAATATCTCCATTGGTGCCTCGTCCGTCATTGCTGATAGACTTGCCTTGAAACTGGTTGGTAAGCCAAAGGATTTGGAAAATGCCGGTGCTTTTGAAAAAGGTTTCGTTGTCACTGAAGCCGGTTTTGATTTCACTATGGGTGGTGAAAGATTCTACAATATCAAGTGTCGTTCCAGTGGTTTGAAACCTAATGTGGTTGTTTTGGTTGCCACAACAAGAGCGTTGAAACTACACGGTGGTGCTCCGGACGTCAAGCCTGGTCAAGTACTACCAGAAGCGTACGTCACCGAAAACATCCAACTGGTGAGAAACGGAGCAAGCAGCAATCTCCGTAAACAGATTGAAAATGCCAAGAGTTACGGTGCTCCAGTAATTGTGGCCATTAACAAGTTTGCTACTGATACCGCCAATGAAATTGAATGTATCAGAGAAGAAGCCATCAAGGCCGGTGCATTTGATGCGGTGGAATCCGACCATTGGTCACAAGGTGGTAAAGGTGCAATCAAATTGGCTGAATCTGTTGTCAGAGCTACTAAGGTGGAACCACTCGATGATTCGACCCCACCGAACTTTTTATACGACTTGGAAGGCTCTTTAGAAGACAGATTGAGA
Organism: Pichia terricola; assembly: GCA_030168465.1. Taxonomy (NCBI): domain Eukaryota; kingdom Fungi; phylum Ascomycota; class Pichiomycetes; order Pichiales; family Pichiaceae; genus Pichia; species Pichia terricola. Next base: position 71,669 of record CP099442.1, read on the forward strand.
ACCATTGCCACGAAAATGTACGGTGCTAAAGATATTGAACTCTCTGAACTGGCCAAGTCTCAAATCAAAGAATACGAAAGTCAAGGTTTTGGTAAGTTGCCTGTTTGTATTGCAAAGACGCAATACTCCCTATCGCATGATCCAACTTTGAAAGGTGTACCAACCGATTTTGTTTTCCCCGTCAGAGAAGTCAGAATCAGTGCCGGTGCTGGATACTTGTATGCTTTGGCAGCAAAGATCATGACTATTCCAGGTTTGAGTACCAATGCCGGTTTTATGAACGTTGAAGTTAACGATGATGGTGAAATTGAGGGTTTGTTTTAGAAAATAGAGAGCAAGACTCGGTTACTTGTTGTTTAGTTCAGACTTTTTATACATTATATTATATATTCTAAACAGATTTTTTAGTTGTTGAGTATTTTGTTGACATATATATATGCTTTGAGAGGGCTTTTACGGTATTTTTCATCAAGCATTGAATTATGTGACTATTATTCATTTCAATATATTAAAATTCATATACAATATAAATTTATGGTTATTTATTATTTATTATAAAGGGTACAGGGTACATTATCGTGCGGTTATGTTAAATACATGCGTTTCATAATTATTCATTACATTGTTCAGACAACTTTGCTTGTTTAACCAAACTTTCTGGAGCGTCCATTTCATCAACCATCAATTCAATCAATCTAATCTTAGATGGCTTGTTGAATTCTGCATCCTTGAACAAAGAATTCAATTCTTCACAAGAAGAAACAGTTAATGATTCGTAGTCGACTTTATCAGCAAATAATTTCAAGAGTAATTGATGATCCCATGTTTGAATTTGGTTGTAATCTTCAGTTGGGCCGTGAATTAATTTTTCAATAGTGTAACCACCATTATTAACGACAAAAATATATGGACTCAAGTTCCATCTGCAAACATCAGAAATTGCTTGAACAGTTAATTGTAATGAACCATCACCAATGAATAAAACAACTCTGGTATCTTTATCTTTATTTGCGAATTTTTGAGAGTCGTCAATTGCAAATTGAGCACCAACAGCTGCTGGTAAGGAGTAACCAATTGAACCATATAAAACTTGGTTGATCTTTCTGGTATCCTTAGGGAACTTTGTTGCTAAAACACCGAAATTGGAGGTACCTGTTTCAGTGACAACAACATCACCTTCATGAAGGAAGTATGATAATCTCTTCCATAAATAATCCAAAGTCAATTGACCCTTTGGAGTAACTTCTGCAGTTTTATAGTCAAACTTGGATTTTGGTGCTTCTAATGATGGGAACTTCTTCTTTAATGTTGATAATTTGCCAATCAAATTTTGCAATGCACCCTTCATTTGAAGATCTTCATAAGTTGCCTTCTTGAACTTACAGTAGTTTGAGTGGAATTCGACAACATTCTTGGTAGAATAGGAATATGAGAATGAACCAGTGTTAAAGTCAGATAATAAACCACCAATTGAAAGAACACAATCGGAAGATTCGACGTATTCCTTGACATCAGGAGCAGATAAAGCACCGACGTAAATACCGTAATATTCATCAGCGTCTTCATTGATGGTACCTTTACCCATAGGAGTTGTGAAAACTGGAATGTTAGGTAATTTTGCAATTTGTTTAACTTCTTGAATGACTTGATGAGCTGAAGCACATGCATCAACTAAAACAATTGGTCTTTCGGAGTTTTCAATCAATTGAAGGACGTTAGAGACGAATTCATTTTCGGTTTCTTCGTCATTTGGTGGTAAAGTCAATTTTAACTTGTTGTCTAATAAACTCTTTGGAATTTGACCAGTAAAGAAGTTACTTGGAATACCCAAATAAACAGGTCTCTTTGTGATGTAAGCGGTTTCGATCAAATCATTAATAATGGCTGGAGCTGATGATAAGTCCTTTAAAACTTCCAATTTGATTGAGATTTTTTGAGACATAGTGGTGAAATCATCAAATCTTTGGTTACCCAAGGTGTGGTGTAATAATAACTTTTGTTGTTCAGCAGATACTGATGGCATACCAACAATATGGATTAATGGAACATGTTCTGCGTATGCACCAGCAACGGCGTTAACGGCGGACAGTTCACCAACACCGAAAGTTGTAATTAAACAACCGAAACCGTTAGTTCTGGAATAACCATCAGTTTCATAACCGGCGTTTAATTCATTGGCATTACCGACCCATCTTAGACCTTCAATTTCTTTGATGTAGTCTAATAACACCAAGTTGAAATCACCAGGAACACCGAAAATGGAATGGACACCGACTTCCCTGATCTTTTCAAAAAGGTATCTAGCAAGTGGGATTGTATCGTTAGAGGTAGTCATGGTAATTGGAGATAGTTGATTAAATATTTTTTTGTTTATAGATATTGTCAATAGATATTGATAATACTTTTTTGGATAAAGAAGATAAAGGAAATAGGGATAGAGCAGCAAGGTAAGAAGAGGGCAATTTCGAGGTTTAAATAGAAAACAGAAGCTTTAAAAATCTACGGGTGTTACTGGAAAGCTTAATTATTCTAGGTACACATTAAAAGAAACAGTACAGCCCACGACCGATCTAGGGGCGTAGTAATGATCATTTGCGTGGCTGTTCCGTAACATCAGTTCATTACGTGAAATATGATCAGTTTTTCCGGAGTTCATTGGAACGATTAGTCCCCGTACTGCGCCGCGCAACACTCGATTACTACCGGAAAAACCTTTGAGACTTTTTTTTCGCCACCGTGAGTGGAATGATGTACGAAACTCTGGGCTGTTTTTGCGTGGGGTGACAATTCTGGTTTGCGTGGGCATTTAATAAGATAGGCGACACCTGTTGAATACCGTCCATTTTGGTCGATAGTCGGAAAAGCTCTAGGCGCATAAATATTAAGTACTTATTTGATGGTCATGTTGATAGCCGATAGTGAGTGGCCGGAGTGGCAAAAAATGTAGCTGCTTTGACTGATTTTGTGGTATATTGCTTGTTTTTACCTTCCGTGGAATCAGTCTTACTTGGAAGTTTCTACAGAATCCTTCGAGAAGACGCAATAGGAGTTGTACTCCTGTGAATTCTGTATACTGTACCTAATATATACTGAAACTGTTATTGGTAAAGATGAATTACAATGATACTTGGGGCTTCACACAATATAAGATTGTGTATATATTGAGAAATAATATAGGGTAGTTAATATTTATTCATTTGCGTAAAAGCGATAATTAAAATACTAAATTTAACCTGAATACTAATAACGCTTAACTCAACTACTTATAAAGTACTCCTCTGAACTAAGAGCAGCATGCGCTCAGTTGTATGCTTTGAATACATAATCAAAGCTTAGTGTAAAAGACACAATAAAGGCTCGGTGTTCACCAATTCGTACAAGCAGTCATATAGCTCTGGTGCACGTGACACTGCAAAAAAATTGCCGAGCCACTTTTTGGCTTACTTTTTTTTGTTTTGTATTTACATGAGTTTGTGATTTGTTGTTTTCTATAAAGCGATACAGTGATTGTCTCTTCATTGCCACAAAATACGGATTCCTGTTTTTGATATTCGCTCGATTTGGAGATTTCCCAGGAGTCAATATGGTCAAGAAAAAGAAGGATGTTGTGAAAAAAGAAGTTGAAGAGATTGTACCTCCGAATCCAAAGAGTCCACAAGCACATATGGAAACTGATTACGGTAAAATTGAAAATGCTATAGATCCTGGCGCACTGAGAGTTGTTGATTTGCGGAAAATGTTGAACGAAAACGGAATCAAATATACTTCAAAAGACAGAAAAGCAGACTTGATAGATCTAGTTAAAAATGAGATAATTAGTAAGAACAAAAAAAGCCAAGAGACCAAAGCAACTACACCCGATCGTAAAACTAATGAAACAAAACCGAGAAGAGCATCCCAAAAAAGGCAGTTTTCAGATATCCTAGAGAATTCAAAAAATGTGAATGATTCAATACTGTACAGAGATGATACCCATGTTCCTAAAAGAAAGGATAAACACACAAGTAAGCATAAAAGCAAGTATAAGATTGCCGAAAATCCCATCAATCGGATAAAAAAAAATGAGGAGACAAATGTTTTCCAAAACAGTTTGAAGGAGACGAGAAAAAAGCATAGAAACTTACCAAACAGTAACGGAGTAAATAGAAGGGAAAAGAGAGACCCGGACTTTGCTAATCAGGCGAACTCGGGTGCCCATGATAATCTTTTTGACAGGTCTAAGGATATCGAGATTGATTTTTCTAATTTGACTCAACCCAACGAGTCAAACGAAGCCACAACAAATACATATATCAAACAAGAAGAAGATATGCCGCTAGCTAATTCTAGTACAATCGATACATCAAACGTTGCCGATGTGGGTTTTTCTAGCTTGAATCGAAAAGAAATGACAAATCTTATCGGCGATACTACTCCGCAAATCAAGAAAGAGTCGGAGTCTGATATTTCAGGGTACACACATGACCAATCCAATTCAGTCATTTCAACTAATGAAGACGAAACAACGGATAACATTTCCTCGACTGCTTTCAAGATTCCCTTAATAAGAGATGATAATGAATCAACGCGTATATTGAATGGACCGTTAAAGACTATAGATGATTCGTATGACACTGCCGAAATTTCCACGGATGTTGATGCTGGAACGGATACCAGTTATGATCTCTCACATCCTCATTGTGTGCCAAGAGCGAATCAGAATAAAGATCAACAAACCTCGACAAGTCCGAAAGCTAGTAATTTCACTTTTAACTCAAAGGAAAAAATAGAAAACGAAGATCCCCAACATCATCATTCCGCGGTAAAAGAAGCTGGTGCCCAGATTGATGTGTCGCTGGATGACGATTCAGAAGTTTTTGATACGTTACAGCACGAGTTTGAAGTTGAGCATTCAAAGATTGAGCAAGAGAACGACAGAATAATACAAAAAATTGAATCACTTGAAAGGTTTCAGTTCTACAAACATAAATTTATTAGAATAATAATTGCTTGGTTTTTAACTTTGGTTTTCTTTTTAGCTCTGTCTATTATCCGGGAGGAAAGAATCAAAATTGGATTCTGCGGGCATGAAGAACCAACTGAAAATTTATTTATTTATAAATATCTGGGATATAAGTTTCCTTGCATCAAGTGTCCAGAACATGCTATCTGCAACAAAAAGTCACAAATGCTATGTTTTTCGGATTATAAAGTATCCAAGCCGTTGTTTTGGTCTCTTTTTGGCATTATTCCAACATTCAATAAATGCACATTAGACTCGATCAAATTGAAAAGAATTAATAAAGTTCTCAAAAACGTTGTTGATATATTATCTAGAAGAAATGCCGCAGTTAAGTGTGGTGATGGCAACAATGCAGAAGCAGGTCTTAGCTGGAACCAAATTGTGGAAATGATTGATCAGAAGCTTCAGAAAGATCCCAAAGATGAAAATTATGAATACGTGTGGGATAAGGTGAAGCTGATGATAATGACAAGGACGGATATATCTATATCAGTTATTGAAAATACTGAAATTTTTAGATCAATTTCTTTGGCAAGATTATCAATCAAATGCAGAGTGAAGAAACTCTTTTGGTGGGTTTTAGTGAAATATAAGTTCTACTTGATGATTGTATTATTTATTACTCTCTTCTTTTGGTATATTTTTCATACCATAAATCAAATACAAAAATCACAGGAGTTGTATAAGAAAATAGTAAAAGAATGCATCGACAAGTTACAAAAACAGTCAATTGAATATAAAAAATATGGAAAATTCCCCAACAGCAAGAAGCCTAAGTATTTGGCAAAGATTCAGCTACGAGATTTTTATTTACCTAGACTGGTGAAGTTGTCTAAAAAAAACAGAATAAAGGTTTGGAACCAAGTGGTGAAAGCTGTGGAAAAGAACAGTAACGTGAAGAGTGAAGACATCGAAGTAAATGGAGACATCATGCGTGTTTGGTCTTGGGATTCCACCCTTGCTTAAGAATTGGGTGTTCTATAATATTTGGACGGTTTAAGTGAATTGTATCAGGTTAAAATTTATGAGTTGATAGATCTTATGGTCAGAGTCAAATTGGTAGGTGATTTTCATGTTCATCCAGCATATTCTCGATAGCCGAGTCTCACATTATGCTCTCTCTTTTTTTTGTCCCCCCGAAAAAAATTGACTAATAATACTCAATACTCTCACCTGATGTGGGCTGCTATAGACATATAATTATCTGATAGCTACTTTTAAACCCGTCATCCTTGGTATTTACTATCTGCAAGTGGGAATCAAATTGTGGGTTTCTTAGCGATTTAAACACGACTTGAAATTCATTAGTTGAGATTTTTCGGTTATTTTGAGATATGTCAAAGGTGATTTTGATGTTTCATTCTATTAACTTCATAAATGATTAATAGCGGAAATAATAACTCGATTGTCATTTTCTGCCTGAGGAGGGTCCCAAAACGTGCTAACTTTGACTATCATTTTTATACTGTCTTGGGTTTTGTATTGGTTTTGTGTCTTTTTTGTCCAAATATGTGTTAATTATATAAAGCAGGAAAATTGTCTAGAATATGTGACTTATTAAAAAACTCCTGTTTTCTTGGAAGGGGCTTCAAATACAACTGTAGATCAGGAAGGGTATCTGCTACCAGAAAAAGCAATAGTGATGATTTATACTACACCCAAAGATTAACACTGACAGTTTAAGGGCAGAGGGGTATGAGTACCACAAGCGGTTAATACTAATAACAGCCACCGGATATGTTTACAAGTCTCTACTGGAATGTGGCACTCTCCATGCTGGCTGGATTATTGTTCGCCCCATTTCTTCCCCGATACTGTGAGTTTTTTGGCCCGGCCGCTCCAAGATATGTATTATATATTCTCACTTTTCTGGCCTAAACTATTTGCATTACCGCCTACAGAGCCATTATCCTACATTGAAATAATTTTTATCTGTTAAAACCCAGACCTGTGAAGCTAATGGCTTGAAGCTCACTAACTTCAGTATAAACACTAGTTGCTACAACAGCCCTATATGAAACTTACATTGACCTCCTTTTCTTTATACAGATCGCTTCATACAGATTTCTCGGGGACGCTCGAGCAGCGAACAGTCAAAGGTGCGAGTAATCATTCCCTTGGCTTGAACAATTCACGCCATGAGATCCTATGATCTATAAAATCTACACGCCCAGGCCTTGTATATCTAACTTTACACACTATATAAAGCTATCACAAATATCTAACCTACCTACTTTTTTCTCTATTTATGAATCAAGTCACAAACCAAACCGATTGCTAACTCTGGTTACGTAACATCTCAAAATCTTTTTTCCGTGACACATGAAAAATTCCTCCCCAGTAAAAGTTCTTCCTGAGTAAGAGTCATCTATTGTAAGAAGCGCGCTCCGGTCCGCTGAAAAACGATGAGTCTGTCGCTTTTTCGAGGTGAAAAATCCGGTTTCATTAACAAGAAGGAGATGAGGAAAAAAGTGTCTTCGAATCGGTAAGAAAGCTCTAATAAAAGCAAACTCAAAGCAAATCCAAGTTCAACTTGAAAATCTTGAATAAATTAAACAAAAAATGTCTAGTTTTGGTACTATTTTCCGTGTTACTACATATGGTGAATCTCACTGTAAATCCGTTGGGTGTATCGTCGATGGTGTTCCACCTAATATGTCATTGACGGAGGAAGACGTTCAACCACAACTCACACGTCGTCGTCCTGGTCAATCAAAATTGACTACTCCACGTAATGAAAAGGACCAAGTTGAAATTCAAAGTGGTACTGAGTTTGGTAAAACTTTGGGTACTCCAATCGCCATGGTTGTTAAGAACAAAGATCAAAGACCTCATGATTACTCAGAAATGGATAAATATCCAAGACCTTCACATGCTGACTATACTTACCAAATGAAATATGGTATCAAGGCTTCATCCGGTGGTGGTAGATCTTCCGCTAGAGAAACTATTGGTCGTGTTGCAGCAGGTGCTATTGCTGAAAAGTTTTTGAAGCAAGTGAATGATGTTGAAATCGTTGCGTTTGTTTCATCTGTTGGTGACTGTTCCATTGATAGATCATGTTTGAACCCAGAATTTATGGAGTTGCTACAAAATATCACCAGAGAACAAGTCGATGCTGCTGGTCCAATTAGATGTCCAATTCCTTCCAAAGCAGAAGAAATGACCAAAATCGTTGAAAATGTCAGAGACCAACAAGATTCGATTGGTGGTGTTGTTACTTGTGTCATTAGAAACTCTCCAATTAGTTTGGGTGAACCAGCATTTGATAAATTAGAAGCTTTATTGGCACATGCCATGTTATCGATTCCAGCTTCTAAAGGTTTTGAAATCGGTTCCGGTTTCGAAGGTACCAAGATTCCTGGTTCCAAGCACAACGATCCATTCGTTCAAAAGGGTGAACGTCTGGGAACCATCACTAATAATTCCGGTGGTATCCAAGGTGGTATCTCTAATGGTGAAAACATCTATTTTTCAATTCCATTCAAATCTCCAGCTACCATCTGTCAAGGTCAAAATACCTCCACTTATGAAGGAGAGGAAGGTGTTCTGAACTCCAAGGGTAGACATGATCCAAATGTTGTTCCAAGAGCCATTCCAATTGTTGAAGCTATGGCTGCATTAGTTTTGGCCGATGCATACTTGATTCAAAAGTCAAGAGAATCCTCGTTCGGTGTTGTTTATTAGGTGATTGTGTCTTTATAGTCTGCCAAGTAACTTGTATAGAAATCATTAAGAAATATAAAGTAATATTTACATAGAGGCATTTTTGAAGAGAAAAAAGGGGGTAACGCAGAATTGAAAAGTGTAGCAAAAGCATGAAAATGAGAGTATAATTAAGTTATGGTTGAGGCTGGGTGAATTCGGAACAGAAATAAAATGAAGGAAAAAGCATACAACAATTGGAAAACAGTTTCAAAGGAATTTACAGCTTATGGCAGATCATTTTTTCTTAGATCAGCCTGATTGTGCTGTTAAATGGTGATACTCTTGGATATTTGTCTTCATCGTTGCTTATTGTAATTCCATAAATGATTGGTCATGGTTTTCATCACTGATGACCCTCTTACGTACAACATTATTCCCATTATTCCCATTATCAATTCCTTCATCGTCATCTTGTTTATTGCTATCTGTACTTGAACATCTGATTTTTTCATTTGTGTTTAAATCTGTTATTGTGTCGATGTTTTGAACGGAATTACGACTTTTCTTGTAATCTTCAATTTCAGAATCAACAATGTCGTCATCGGGATTGACAACCCGTAATTTTGAACGTCTCTTTGAACCGACTAGAACTTGCACTTCCAGATTATTGAAATCTTCGTTATTGATGGATCCAATATCTTCACATTCCTCATTGATTACATGGTTGCTATTGAACGGATTGGCCATTGCATTTGCGCCAATGGTTGATATTGACATCATAGAGATTGGTCTTTTAGATGATCCTGATGTCAAGGAATGCGACCTATTACCACTATAACTCGAAGCAATAGACACATGTGGTGATTGATGACCCATTTGATTCATGTATTGATATTGAATAGTGCTGCTATTATTATGACTGCCATTTGAAAGACCCATCAAATTTGAACTTGTATTTGCGTAAGCTTGTTTCATCGAAATGTATCCCAAGTTTTGAGAGTGGAAAGTACTCAATGAGGACTCTTCGGGAATATGGTTTAGAGTCGAGTTGGTTCTGTTTGGGAAGGACGGAGGAAGCAAACCGACAGAATGTCTAGGGACACTAGGTGGAGGTGCAAGAGGAAGAGACTGTTCCGACTCAGTTTTGTAGCTCTCCGTGAACGGATTTTCATGCTGCTTTTTCTCGGGTTCATATTCATCTGCAACATCTGATTTGGCAGTAAAAAATGTACCTAATGAAGATTGTGTTGAATTATTACGCTTCAATTTACTGGAAATAAAATTCGACGCAACGCTCAATGATCTCGTTAATGAGTTTGAATGTCTCAACTGTGGTTTGATCATTCCGTAAAAATATTTCTGCTTTTCAAACTCCTCTCTTTTTTTTCTCCAAGAGTTAAGTGAAAGATCATCTCCATTAAAAGAAGTTGGTGTATAGTTAACCGGAATGCTTCTATTGCCATCATAGTAATCATCTGTTTTGTATGGATCAGAAAATTCACTTCCTCCAGATTTGTATGTTGAATCGGTGCAGGAAGAAAATGTAACATCAGAGTGTTGCTTGTGCTGTAATCCATAGAAGTCTACAATTTCTCTGATTTCCTTTTCATTTTGTTCTTCCTGTTTTCTATGCTGATATTTCTTGTATAGCCATGTGACAAAGCAAGCAACAATAATAATAACTAGTACCGGTATAATAGCAGATAGTGCAATTTCAATATTTTTGTTGGCGTGAACAGCCTGAGTTTTCGATTCTTTTAAATACGTATAATCCACTTTTGATAGGTATTTCATAGTTGTAATATTGTATAGATTAATATCAAACTCGAGACCAGAATCTGATCTTTTGAGAAGTTCCAACGGAGTTAAGGTGATCAAGGTGTCGTATATCATTGCAGCTGCAGCAATTGAATCAATAGACAGTTCTACTCCATTCTCTTTATTGTTTTCATTTCCCAAAATTAGAGAGCTTGATAAATCCGCCCATTGCCAGACATTTGTTGAAACATTCAATGAGGCAATCTGAGGTGTCGCATCAACAGTTTCATTGTTATCATTGAAAACGCTACCTCCAAGTAGAAGAACCGAAGAGACCTGAAATTCCGTTATATTGACGTTATAGAGAAACTGATTCGTTTCATAAAAAACAGGAAGCATCACGGCATCAACTCTCGATTCCATTGTTTCAGTTGTTTGAATAGTGCATGGTCTTTCAGCCCAGCTATTGTACTGCCAAACTGGAATTTCCATAATACTTATCAAGTCATCATTTTGAGAAATTCCTCCAAACAAAGCAACTGTATTGGTATTAATTTGCAGTGTTGTGGAGCCATAAAATGGATCGGGTTGCACCTGGGATGTTGCGTTTGTTAACTCCAAAGTGTTTAAATCAATTCGAAGCATTTGGTTTGAAACATCTGTTGCTTTCTCATCATATCCCGAGAAGATATAAATTCCAGTTGTATCTGAATCTGTGTATAGATAGTTGGAGCCATTATAGTACGGCAAATCAGTTTTGAGCTCTATTGAAGACCATGAATTACTCAACGGAGAATATTTGTTTATTTTGAGTTCAGCAGAACTCGACGGACAAAAGGAATAAAGATTTGAATTTGCATTCACAATTTCACATCTTGTGTCTGGCGGAGAAGCAATAGTTGAATTCATGATGTCTCCTGAGTAGATTTCGGTATTAAAGGGTATTTTGAATACTTTGTTCAAGGAAGGATAATTTTCATCGTCGTGTAAATAAATGTACAGAGTCTTATTTTGATAATCATAGATTGTATCTTGATTCAGAAGGGCTGATACGCTCAAAATGTAAAACGAGCATATCCACCATAAACTGGAAATCATTTTTTTTTTTGAATTGTGGTTCTTCCCAACTGTTTATTCAGTGATATGTTTGGGTTGATAGAAGAGCTAAAGGTTGAAATTCTTACAAGAAAGTTAAAAAGAAGTGGAAAAAAATGAAATCAAAATCAAACTTTGAACAAGGAAGCCCAGTAGATAAAACAAACGGAGAGAAAAAAAAAATTAAATTAACTTCCAACTAAGTGAACGCTGTGTGATTCCACTTAGAATACTCATTTGTTGAATGAAATCTTCAAACGATTATTTTTTTTGTCCAGATAAATTAGTTATGTTTATTTGTTTCCCAATAAGGTAATTACTCGATTTGGTAACCGTACGAGCCGTGAATTTGGAGGCGCGCGGAACAACTATTTTATGTTTTTGCAATATTGAGCGACCAAGTTGGGCAAGAAAAATTATTTGAAGTACAAGGTTGTTTAGCATTAACTAATATCCAGCAATACTTGAACATTGAGCGTTTTCACGCGTCGGTATGGATATAACAACACAGCCTGTCATTTTTCTTCACGGTGGTATGCTCCTAAATGTATAAATTCAGTGTTTCTCTTATCTCTGAGCACAAACCGGTTCATTATTTGACCACAACTGAATAATTGTCATGCACATTTTCCCGCCCTGTTGATTCTCATTTGTCAAGCCGCTTGTTTCACGGCTCGTCCAAAAATTGGACGCCTCGTGTTGAAATTTCATTCTAGACTCAACTTGGAACGTGGCGCATTGATTTCATGCCTTCGACCTCACGGTGAATCTCGTGTTTGCTGTGAGCAGTGGACGCCGAGCTCTGTCTGTTGATTTGCTGATCATAAAACCCGTTGGAATTTGCGATATTTAAACAGCTCACATTCTTGTTTTGGTTCCCCTTTCGCTTTGATATAGTAACTGACCCCAAAAACATAAAAACCGACTGGTTACAAAATACTATGAAAGTCTTGAGAGTTACAGTGCCGAGACGAGTGCTTAAATTACTAGCAGTGCTATTGTCGCTTTTGTTCATTTTATGGTTACAAAGCTATGAATTTTTGAATATAACTTTTATTCCGGCTAAAATGCATCCATTTTTGGGACCTAAAAATAAGTTGGCATTTTCCCCGAAGGACAGAAACGTTGTTGTGGTGGATAAAGACATTGAAGTAAGAAAATCTATAATGAAAACACATGGTTACGCAAATGTGGGTAACGCAACTTTTTTTACACTCTGCAGAAACCAAGACTTGTATGGAATTCTTTCCAGCATCAATAGTGTGGAGAAAAGATTCAACCATAATAAACATTATCCGTGGATTTTTGCCAATGACGTACCTTTCACAGAGGAGTTCAAAGCCGAGATCAATAAAGCGGTCAGCGGTGATGTTACATTTACTACAATCCCGAAAGAGTACTGGGATGTTCCTTCAGACATCGACGTTGGCAAAATGGAGCTCAAAATGAGAGAACTGAAAAAACAGAAAACTCTATATGCCGACAGCTTATCATACAGACAAATGTGCAGATTCAATTCTGGGTTTTTTTATAAATTGAATGCCTTGAAAGATTATACTTGGTATTGGAGAGTTGAACCGGATATTGAATTTACGTGTGATTTTGTTGATGATCCATTCAAACAGATGGTGTCCGAGAATAAAACGTACGGGTTTGCATTGGCTATGACCGAAGACAAAAAAACCGTGAATAATTTATGGGAAACCAGTCGGGAGTACTTTGAAGATTTAGATAATTGGAAATGTTCATTAAAAGATGATGATGCTTATCATTCAATTGAGGGAACTTCTTTGGGATTCATCGAGCAAAACTATGACGATAAAAAACTACATAGAGGAGATTTCAATTACTGTCATTATTGGTCAAATTTTGAAATTGGTAATTTGAATTTTTTCAGAGATCAAATTTACGACGACTATTTTCTGTATTTGGACCAAACAGGGAATTTTTTTTACGAAAGATGGGGTGATGCCCCCATTCATTCCATTGCGGTGAGTTACTTGTTACCACCTGAGCGCATCCAATATTTTGATAATACTGGATATTTCCATGGAAATGTGGGCAACTGTCCTAGAGATAAAGAGACATATTCACAAAGAAACTGCTCCTGCAGATTTTGGAATGAGTTCAGTTGGAAAGAATGGTCTTGTGTTCCACGATGGTTTGAAGGATTGCATATTTCACCTCCGCAAAAGAAGCACACGTAGTTGGAATTGTAAATTCCGCTCATTTGTTACTTATGAAGCAATTATTCAATAATGACGAAAACAGGATCCAGCTGTGGTAGAAATACACAAGCCTAGGAAAGGTATAAAAACGAGGGATCATGCCAAAGTTTCCACTGCTACACATCAAGCGTCGATAAGTGTGAAAATATTAGAAAAGCTACACTTTATTAGCTAACACATTATAGTTCACTTTTACATGTTATCTAATTTTCAACTTGCAAGCCATGCACACTAGTTTATTGTCTGTTTGAAACTAGAGACATTATTCCCCTTACCACCAATCTGGCTCTCATTGCTGCAGTTCTTTGTCATTGACAAGCGCGCATTATTGGAATGGAATTGTAGACTGTTCCAAACTTTAAAGCGCAATTGTTCAAGGCGGAAGACTAACAATACTGATCTGATAGACCGCAACACATGCTGTTACTCTTTATATACATACCATATACCATGAAAACTACTTCTTATATGATTTTATGTTACAATTACTATACCGCTATAATACTATTTGAAACACCGTAACTTACATGCTACTAATATTAGCTACATAGCAGCTGGTACAGCACGCTACCATGGATACTCACCGCATTTTACCTCATCTTAGTTACCTTTTGATAGATCCTTTAAACAAGCATTATCGATACTCGAATAGTATCCAAAGATGACTGTATTCCAGGATATTTACTGCTACATACGTATTTAAACAAGGATCAAGTAAAAATTAACTATATTTATGTTACAACGTCTATTATATATTACAAAGCTGAAAGAATAACATGAGAAACAAAGTAAAAAAAAACATCAGGAAATTTTTTTAGTAGAGATAACTATAAATCATAAATCGGAACGGAAAATCATCAATAAATTAAAAAATGAACCTTAACAGTCCAGCTGAATCCATATTAAATATAAGTTTTTCAATCTTTTTCGTTAGTTGAAGAGTCTTCAAGGTCGATTTGATAAGTATCGAGCTTAGCTTGAAATTCCTTTTCCTCTTGGGTTTCAAATTTAGCGTCTTTGTGTTCTGGACCTACAAAGGCCATAATTAAGTTAAAAGCAAAGACACATCCAGTAAAAATCGCCATTACCTTGGCATAATCGTAAATATGAGCACCATTCGGAGAGATTATAGGGAATTGTTCACCGATGGTAGTTTCAATTGTAGTGGATGCTGAAGAAGTCAACGTACCCAATTGATACGCAGAACCAACCACGAATGCCCGGAATTCAGGTGGAGATAACTCAGATAAGTATGCAGGAACAACCCCAAAAGCACCTTGGACAAAGAATTGTAACCAGAACGCTCCGGCGTTGATGTTTGCATTGTCAACAAAAGCCCATGGATAAATCATTGCACCACCACCAACACAACACAGCATAATGGATAATCTTCTTCCAACAAAGTTTGATATATGGCCAACAAAAATACCACCCACAATAGCACCAATATTCGCAACACAATTGGTGACGGTTGAAGCATTTTCAGAGAAATCATATCTGACAGTCAATAAAGTTGGATATAGATCTTGAGAGCCATGAGACATGAAACTGAAACCTGACATTAACAAGATCATGAAAATTAAGATTAGCCAATA
Organism: Pichia terricola; assembly: GCA_030168465.1. Classification (NCBI taxonomy): domain Eukaryota; kingdom Fungi; phylum Ascomycota; class Pichiomycetes; order Pichiales; family Pichiaceae; genus Pichia; species Pichia terricola. The sequence continues at coordinate 86,995 of CP099442.1, forward strand.
ACTCTGCAAAGCTTGAGTGGCCTTGGTCTTGAATGACTTTTGTTGAATGCCATTTTCTTGGTTGAACTTTTTGATCTCCTTTTGTTTCAAAAATGATTTTGTATCTGGTAAAAGAAGTACGAAAATGATGAGCAATACGCAAACTGGAGGACCGAGCCAGTATAAACTTCTCCACCCTTTCCTTACATTATCAGCAAGAACTCTATTAAACACAATGGCCAACAAATAACCAAAAGCATAACCTTGTTGTAGCAAACCAGAGATAAAACCTCTTGCTTCTTGTGGACAATCATCCAATGCAGTTGCAGTGACATTACCATAGATACCACCCAATAAAATGCCAAAAACAGCCCTAACGCCCAGATATTGCGAAAATGTATGGATAAAGCTGGTACCAATTTCCAAAATACAAAGGAGAGCCAAAATACTCAAAGTTGCCAATTTTCTACCATATCTATCACCCACATAACCAAAAAACAGACTACCAACCACTCTCATCATTTGAACAATAGTGATACCCCATGAAATATCTTTTACAGTCACGTTGAAATCCTTTGCTAGGTTATCGACGTTTAAGGAGATTGAGAAAAAATCATAGGCAATCCAAGCCCATGTCAGAAAAGCTGAAGTTATTTTCAGCCATTGTTTCCAATCAATCATTCTTAAACCAGGAAGCGGATTCAGCAAATGTTTGTTTGCCCTAAAATGAGCTTTATTGGGTAACAATTCGGTAAATCTACTGACACAATAGTTCTTAACTGTTTTGCTATCAAATTTTGGACCCTTAATATTCGAAATAGTTATCGGTTGATTTCCGTTCACTTTTTCGTCAACAAAAGAGTTCAGATCATTAACTGTCATATCTGAATCGTCGTTATCTAAATTTGATGGGAAAGGTGTTTCCAGTTGTCTAGTATGAGCAGACATAGTCGTTTTAGTTTTTGTACAATTGTAACCTTTCTCTTGTACAGCGATGAGAAAGAAGAATTAAGCCACCACAAACTATATATTTCAACATTTTCAGAAAGTGGATTTAGAAATGGTTTTATGTTGAGACAATCGAGTTTAATTTCAGCTAGTGATCATGATCTGATAAGTGGTTGTGTTCCTTTAGCGGTATGCCAAAAAAACAGATGATTTTTTTTAAAGCTGTCAAAAAAGACGGCGTGAGATGAAATCGGAGATTTTTTTTGAAGATCTTTCTTCGGTCAAGACCGCTGGATGCTATGAAGAATAACTTAACGCCGCCAAAAAAAAAATATTGTGAAGATTATATGGTCTCTAGGTTTTCCCCTTTTCCCTTTAGTCTATAAAATTGCATCTGAATTGGCCTGTAGTCTATAAACAGCCTCGAATTTCAAAGAGAACTGCATGTATAGTATTCTTTATGCTGCATTAAAAATTCACCAAATAATTACACGTCTTTTCACGATTCAAGCAGGGGTGTGGTCTTTGCTGCATGTGTCATTTTTCTTGAAAAAATAGCCGCGTTACTGTATCCCGTTAGTAGTGTGGATGAAAAATTTATGGGGTGCAAAAAAAAGTAAAACGCAAGTTTGCTTCATTTCAAAAAAGTTGATACACTAAAGTCAGGTGATGACTCAAATTTTTTCTGTAAAATTATTCTGTCCACGGATAATTTTTTGGTAGTAAACTAATCATGAACATATAAGACTAAAGACCAAGAAAGAAAGAAAATGGCGGATGTCAATTAATTTCAAAAACTAGTCATTTCTCTGTTCGAAAGTCATACAGTTATTGTGAATAAATCAGTTTGAAAAAACATAGTTTGCTGGTACTGTAGCGGCCAATCCGGCTCACTTGATAATAGCTGTTGAAGCAATGTGTTGAAACAAATTATTTCTTTTTTTTTTTTTTTAGAAAAAAAGAGAAAAAATACAAAATTTTGATGTATTTGTTTATCACGGAATGAAAAATAATGCAGAAGTAAGAACTGATTATATTTCAAGACTTAAACTATACGATTTCTTTGTTTTCAAAAAGGTATTCATTTTTCTTAATTACAACTTGCTATTTTTTTGTCTTCGTAGATAAAAAATAATCCACGATGTAAGTAAACAGTGACTAACGGGCTTATTTAGGTCTTTAAGAAAAACAATAAGCGATTTGTTTAGCGGGAGAGCAAACCTTAGTAGCCAAAAACAGGTAGAAAGCTACTGCTACTGTAGAAAATATGATTGCAACTTGGTGACTTACAGGTTACTAACGTCCACAAAAACCGCCACTGGTACATGACGGTACTATAAATACCGATCCCTTCATATTTAGCTTTACTTAAAAGTATTCATATGGTTTTTTTAGAGAGGCTCGAATATCACCCAAAGGTAAATGTGTTTACTACAACATATGTCTTTAAAGACAACAATCAAATAGAAAGTAATCATATTCATCTAAACTTCTTATAATATTTTTATCAATTTTTTTTTTGAAACTGTAGATACATTCAAACTGAAAAACACCATCACTACATTCACGTCTTTCTCATTTGCCAATGCCACGCGTATACCCGCAAGTAAACCAAAAGGCCATCAGAGCAGTGAGAATTGAAGCATTGTTGTAATTGCTTAAGAAAAAGTATCTAAATTGATCAACAATAACTGGCCAGCTCAAATATGTGTAACCTTCCAAATTGAATGCGAATAATTAGCCGATTTGATTAGAGATAAGTAAATAGCCAAATCGACTTCACACAAACTCACTCTCGTTACGTAATCACCAGTAACTTCTGTATTTTTCGAGCGGTTTTCCTTTTTGAGGAGTTTACATTTTGTGGCGGGCAGAATAATAGAAATTGCCCACATACGGGGAGGTCTGGTTCTTTTATAAAAGCCGGTAAGATGAGACGGGTTAACACAGAGGAGAGAAGATTGCTTGATCTTTTGAATGCTCCGGTCAACAGAAACAAATGTGGAGAGTGTAAAGCACACGATCCAACGTGGGCGTCTTGGAATTTAGGTGTGTTTCTTTGCGGAAGATGCGCCAGTGCGCATAGATCATTGGGTACTGATATTTCAAGGGTCAAATCCTTGTCTATGGAACATTGGTCGAGATATGAGCTAGATACCTTGCAAGAAATCGGAAATAAAAGGAATAATGTGTTTTGGAATGAGAAAAATATCCCCTTTCCATTCGATGCTGATGATAAAGATGTCTTGATTATGTGGTTGAGAAACAAATATACTGGTAAATTCAAATACAGTCAAGTTTTGGAATCAGACTATCGTTTGTCAGATTCTGCCGCGGATCCAACTGATGATTACGGATTCGATAAGAGATCATCAAACAGATACAACTATGGAGTATCGAATAATTCCACCGGTAACACATCTGGAGGTGTGACGAGGTCGATGAGAAGAACCATGACAGGTTCTAATCGCAGTGACAGATATGATTCAGATTACGATGATTACAGTTCAAGAAGAAGTGGCAGTTCCACTGGCAGAACCGCATATACTAGTCATAATAGTAGTAGATATTCCTCTTCCACTCCTCCACCTTCTGACAGGATCATTTTTAGGAAACCAACGAACTCCGAGTTTCAGAAATATGGAGATCAGAGCAGAAGGATGAAATATAACATGGGATATGAAGATGAGAACCTAAATGTTGAAGCATTGGTTATTACGCGTGGAAATATCGATAAAGCCGCCAGATTAATTGAACAAAGTGGAGGCTCTAAAAAGATCCATTCTTCCGAGTCTATTTCAAATGCTGTTTCTAACAATTCAGCACCTTCACTGCCTGCCCGTAAGACTACTACTGGCTCGATATTTGACTCAACAAAGACCAGCGGATTCAATTGGTTAGGAGGTGAAGATTCAACTCAAGTTCCAGCCAATGATACGCAGATTTACCAATATGTCGATCCAGTTAGTGGTGCATTTTATTATATTGATGCATCAGGGCAACAATATATGGATCCGAATCAGCAGCAGATGCAAATGCAAATGCAAATGCAACAGCAACAGCAACAACAACAACAACAACAACAACAGCAACAACAGCAGGCCTTGATGATGCAAAATGGCATGAATACAGGAATGATAATGCAACAACAGCCAACAATGATGATGCAAAACCAATTTCCGGCAGCTCAAACTGGCTTGGAAATGAACCAGCAGCCAGGTCGTGAACCGACACTGAATGAGATTGCGCAGCAGCAACAGATGCAACAACAGCAAATGATGATGATGCAACAGCAACAACAACAGCAACACATGCAACAGCAGCCTAACTATTTTTCGGGATTTTAACAGTTAAATTTTTCACTAGTTTTGGAACCGGATTTGGATCCAGTCAAGATATTTTTACAACTGCGTACGAGCAACTTGTTTATTCCGGTTTGTGTAACAATATAAGTTTACATTTTTCATTAAACAATTTTTATTCTAGAGATAGAAACATCAAAACCTTGAGCCATTTCTTTTAAATAACTTTATAAATTTCCCTTTGCCAAAAATAGATACCATCGAAGAACACCGCTCCTAATGAGCCTAACAAATATGGCAACTCATTCAATAGGAATTGATTGTAAGTGACATTCAGCGGAAGCTCGTCAGTGAAAAGAATAGATAACGCATATGTAGTATTTGCTAAAACGGCAAAAGTGAATAAGAGCGGTGAGATTCCGTCTACTGATTTCCTCAGATAGTTATGATATAATTGTGGAATCCTTGAGGAACAGTAGACAGCTGTACATACCCAGGCAAAAAATATACCTATTGAGTCTGTAGAGCTTGACTGTGCCATTTCAAGGAAGTGAACAGTCTGTTTAGGTAGCGGTAATGCTTCAGTGGGAGATATGGATAACAGAGCTGTTATTACCGTGAGTGTTTTACCTTTGTTAAAGCTAAACATTGGCTGTTGATAAAATGTGGACGTCGTAACTGATTGCGGGACATTTTCCGTTGGGTCTGCACCAAGTTCGTCATCAGGGATATATTCCACCGTGGAGTCATACTGACTCAACATGATATTACCTTGCTCCGGCCTCTTTTTGTAATTGTAGTAAAAATATTGGAAATCCAAAACAAAGTCGTTAAGAATGAAGTAGGATGCAAGGTATGTTTGAAATGGCAGCTGATGCGTCAATAAACAGCCAACCAAGTTGCATACATCTCCCATGAACCAGAGCAGCAAAAGGTACGGCGACAGCCCTTCAACAGATTTTGTTTGGTAGTTATGTAATTGTTGAGGCACCAGGGCGACTGTCCAACAGAACGTGGATATATATGATAAGAGCGTCTGTGGAGAATACATTGTCTAAGGCCAGAAACCGGGTATACCTTCCAATCTTTAAGCAAGCTTTATTTAATTTGATTTAAATCTTAGTTCGAACTTAAAACATATTTTCCCCTCTTTATAAAACAGCTACTACAATCGCTACAGCACGGTACAACATACGTACGGCCCTTGTTCCTCTATTAATCTATCTATTTATTTATCTCCCTGATCGACCCGATATAAACAAAACATCCCGTTTCTTATCGGGAATTCTTATCGCGAGTGCCATTTGAATCAGGACACGCGTTTCCGGTCCGATAAGAGGCAAAACAGCCACAAAGGAAAAAGAAAAATGCGTGGGGCGATGCGATGTGTGTGGCTGAGCAGTGAATAATAGAGTGAGTGAGTGGGTGAGTGACTATTTTGATTATAGTAGATTATTAATTTCTGATGCTGTAATTTTGCCTTTGTCTCTGCGTTTGCCTTTGTCCTCTGAGCTGACAAGCGTTTCTGTGTGAAGCTCTCGTGAATTGACAATGACACCCCCTGTCGTTGATAATCAAGCTAAAGCTAACACAAACACAAGTACAAACCCGCTATTGGATCACCCCAAGGCGTCCTCCGAAACAGGACGAGTCATCTCTCATTTCAAGATCGGCATAGAAATTGGAAGAGGCTCTTTTGCCAACGTCTACAAAGGTACAGATTTGGGTGATGCGCATCATAAAACAGTAGCAATCAAATCAGTTTTCCGAAGCCGGTTAAAAAATCAAAAGTTAATCTCAAATTTGGAGGTGGAGATAAAGATTTTGAGAAACTTGAAAAATCCACATATTGTATCGTTATTGGACTGTGTGAAAACCGATGACCATTTCCATTTAGTGATGGATTATTGCTCTATGGGAGATTTATCTTATTTTATCAAAAAGAGAAACCAGTTGGCAAATCATCATCCAATCATCAAAAGCTTATTAGAGAATTATCCGTCTCCACCAAATTCGAATGGATTAAACCAATTGGTGGTCATTAACTTTATCAAGCAGTTGGCATCTGCTTTGGAATTTTTGAGATCTCAAAATTTGATCCATCGAGATATTAAACCACAAAACTTGTTGTTATGCCCACCTTGTCATTCAAAGGAATCATTCATTGACAACAATTACAAAGGATTTTGGGAATTACCAGTTTTGAAAGTTGCTGATTTTGGATTTGCTAGGTATCTTCCTTCGAGTTCTATGGCCGAAACATTATGTGGATCTCCTTTGTATATGGCACCGGAAATATTAAGATATGAAAAATATAATGCAAAAGCAGATTTATGGTCGGTTGGTGCGGTGATATATGAAATGACAGTTGGAAAACCTCCTTTTATGGCTTCAAATCATATTGAGCTATTGAAAAAAATTGAGAAATCAAACGATGAAATTAATTTCCCTGCAAATTTGGATATAGATCAAAATTTAGTTAGATTAATCTGTAATTTGCTTAAAGCAAATCCCATGGATAGAATGGGATTCACAGAATTTTTCAATGATCCAATAATTACTTCCAATAATGATGCATTCAAATTAATCAATGATTCGTTACTCTCATGCTCAGTAGATAATGAAGAAATGTATGTGAGCGAATATTTAAATGGTGTGGAACTAGCCAATAAAGTCACCAAAAATGAAAAACTAGAGAATATCTCAAAACCCTTAAATAGGTTGACAATCAAGGAAGAAGACGAGGAGCAAGAAGAAGAAAATCGTACAAATAGTACCGACAATACACACGGATATCTGTATAATTTTCAACCTAGTATACACTCTCTCACAAACTCACTAACAAATTTGAAATCTAGTACCTCAAATGTGGTGGTCACTAAAGAGAATGTAGAAACGAGGTTTGAGTATAATGAGAAACAAATTGAAGAAATGTTGCAAAAGCATCAGCAAAAGGAACAGGGTTACCCTAATCAAAACCAAAAAAATAAAAATCAGTCAACCAATGATATTATTGTGGAAAATGACTATGTTGTGGTTGAAAAACGAAACGTGGAAGTCAACTCCTTTGCTGACGAGATAGGCAAAAAAATAAACAATCATGCGAACAACAATAGAAGGAGATCCTCATCGGGCAGCAACATAATAAGAAGGTATTCGTCATCTGTTAGTGCAAGCACGGCATTGAAAGATGTATTTGACTATACAACTGAAAAGATTTTTGGTAATAGCAATAACCCAAGTAACAATGTCAAAATGGGAACACCTTCTACCAGCCCTAAAACCAATCAAGATAATATGGACAAACAGCCCAAATCCGATAAAAGCAACGATGAACTTTTTCATAAAATTGAGAATCTAGCAATGATGGCACACTCACTTATCATATATGCGGAAGTAAAGTTCAGCCAGGTTATTCCCTTACCGCCTTTAAAATCAACAAACTATATTGATACTGTAAACGATTTTCAAGGAGATTTTGCTGACGCAGGTGTTATTAATGATAAAGAGTATAATGCAGCATACAAAAAGGTATGCGAGGAAGGTTTGGTTCTCTACTTGAAATCTTTATCATTATTGAGTGAATCTATCAAAATTTCAAGTGAATGGTGGAACACTAACAAATTCAAAAGCGACATATCTCCTAAAATTGGAGAGTTAATTCAATGGATTAGAAACAGGTTTAATGAATCATTGGAAAGGGCAGAATACCTCAAATTAAGAATCAATAGGTTTGAAGAGGTCCTTGATGACCATGTAAGCAATAACATTGTGTATGAAAAGTTGGTCTTTGATAGAGCAATTGAAATTTCCAAGGAGACTGCTGCAATAGAGTTAAAAAACAGTAATGATGGTGATAATTTCAGTCTTGAAGAATTAAAGAAATGTGAAATATCATATTCACTATCTGTATGGATGTTAGAGTCTTTGCTTCATAGCGGGATTACTGATACACATAATGAATCATCTTTAGAAGATGATGATAAGAAACTGGTTGAAAGTTTTATCAATAGTATTGGGACAAGGCTTTTGATTTTACGTGGAAAACTAAAAAATAATGATAACTAAGAATACAAACTTATGTGCTACATCTCCTACAGCTGCTTTTTTTTGGTTATAAGAAATGCAGATCCTTTTGAGTTTTTGGTTATAAACGTTTTTTATTCTTTGCACTTGTTATTCTCCGTCACTTTTATGGAAGCTCGGAGATACTTGTCTGGTTTAAAGATCGGCTGGGGAACCGAGAAATGAATCTGAACAAAAGCTGCAGGATCAACATTGGCTAAAAAGCCACTCAATTGCGGTGCTTGAGTATCCAAGAATGCGAAACATTTAAATAAAAGTGAGGAGTGAGCGAGTGGGTGGCGGTGTGTAAAATTGGGTTTATTAGGAAAATGGAGGGATAAGGGAAAATTAAGAAAAAAAAACGGAAATAATAAAGTAAAACATAGTGAAACAGGTAAAAAAGCGCTAGCCTAAGGTGAATAACTCTACAGTATGCTTATATTTTTTTGGTATACTGGGTAACTCGGCTATGGGAAAGAGAAAGATAACAGTCATTTGTATTTGGGAGTTTGGATTTGGTTTAGATTGTTCATTTTTTTATAAATTGATTTTTTCAAAGTTCATTGTATATGTTGTAATTCAATGCTGAACTGAGTTCCGTTCACTGTGTTTCGGCAAGTCCGCTGGTTCAAACTGGAAATGGGAAATATTAGAATTTCTCCGTCTCTTATTTGTCCCACACACACGTGGATCAATTATTATCAAAATTACGGTGTTACGTAATCATAGGAACTTAGCTGTCACATTTTGGATGGGTCAAGTTTCGGTTTACCGTTTTGGGATTGATGTTCGGATCGCCAAGATTTACTTCATTGTTCTCCCTACCCACATGGTGTATGTGTCTCCTTTCATTGAGCACCGTTTTGGGACTTTATGCTGTTTAAATTAATTAAACACGCCCCACATGGCCATGGGATTCGCAAGTTCCGTACGGTAAATAGCAGTTGCCTTTTTTTTCTTTGCTTTTTATAAGATCAACGTTGATTTTGACATGTGGTTAAGGTTTCTAACCAGCTAACAGTAATTAAAAAGTCCCACGTTTTGGAACAGTACCGGAAAACTTTTGGTTTGTTGAGTATTTTCTATTGTCACCTTTGCTTTTATGCAAGCTATAAATATATGCCGATATTCCCTCCTACGTTAACAATTGCAATTTTGATTGCGTTATTCTTCTTTTTCTTTCTTTGATCAATCAAAACCAAAACCAAAGCCACCTAATGAGAATCTCAAACACACTTGCAATTCTAGGAACCACTCTTTTCGGTTTAGCTCAAGCATCTGGCGACTCTACTTCCTCAGATGAACCAATTCCAAGAACTTGGTCCACTTACTTGCCTTCTGCATCTGAAATCGCACAACAAGCACTTAACGCTACCACTGGTTTATATACTTCAAATGTTTCTGGTAAATTATTTGACAGATTTATGGTTATCTGGTTAGAAAACACCGATTTCAACCAAGCTGCTGAACAAGAAGATTTAGCATGGTTAGCTAGTAAGGGTATTACCTTAAACAACTATTGGTCAACTACCCACCCATCCGAACCAAACTATATTGCTTCAGTTGGTGGTGACAATTTCTCATTAGACGATGACAGATTCATCGTTTTACCAAAGAACATTTCAACTCTTGCAGACTTATTAGATGACAAGGGTATTTCCTTCTCTTCTTATCAACAACATCTGCCATATTCTGGTTACCAAGGTTTCAACTACTCCAACCAAGAAACTTTTGCAAACGATTACATGAGAAAGCACAATCCATTCATGTCTTACGATTCTTATACTTCCAACTCCACAAGATTATCATTGATTAAAAACTTTACCGAGTTTGACAATGATCTCAAGAACGAACAGTTACCACAATATATTATTGTTACTCCAAACATGACCAACGATGCTCACGATTCTAACATTAACGTTGCCGGTAAATGGTCAAGAGATTTCTTGACTCCATTATTGGAAAACGAATACTTTATGAACAACACCTTGATTTTATTGACTTTCGATGAAAATGAAACCTACGCTGAACAAAATACCGTTTTCTCCTTATTATTGGGTGGTGTTATTGATGAATCATTAAAGGGTACCACCGATAGCACTTTCTATGATCACTACTCTCAAATTGCCTCTGCAGAAGTCAACTGGGATTTATACAACTTGGGTAGAAACGATGCTACTGCTAACATCTGGCAATCATTAGCAAATGTTACCAGTATCAAAAACAAAGAAGTTGACACCAGATACATGCTTAACAATGCTACTTACGATGGTTACTTAATTGATGATAAAATTGCAGTTCCAGCTCCAAACATTTCCGCTACCAACATTGCAGGTAAATCTGTTTTACCAGCAATTGTCTCTGCATGGAGTGACGAATATTCATCCCAAGTTAAGGCTGATTACTTCACCTCTACTACTACCTTAGTTACTTTTGCAGGTACCCTTGAAAACGCTGCTACCATCTTCTACTCTGAAGAAAGCAGCTTATCTACCCAAACCACCACCGGTTCCGCTGCTGCATCCGGTTCCGCTTCTGCATCTGCTTCCAACTCTGTTTCCTCAGTTTCAGCAACCGAATCTAAAAACGGTGCAGCTCCTGCATCAGCAGCTTACGGTTTATCAACCTTCTTCGCTGTTGTTTTAGCATTATTAGCTCAATAAATCCTCCGGTGAACATCGAAACTGCGGTTTTTATTAGATTATAATTTATTTTTAATTCAAACAACCAGTATTTATTTTTTTAGCAATCTTTATAACTAAACTATTTATATTTTCACAGCTGCTATTCACAAAAAGTATTTCTTTCCTTTGGAAAACTTACAACTTGCTTTTTTTCTTTTCTATCAATAAACATCCCACGCACTTATTTTATCATCCCCTTGGGAATTCCGGAGTAGGTTTTCTCACTCATGAACTGTTCGAAAACAACCGCCCAAAAAAAAAAAAAAAAGAAAATAACGCGCCTGATTTATGCCGAGCTTTTATTGAAAAAAAAGCCGCAGATACAAAATCATCGGATTATGTTTTCACATGCTTTGACCAGCGCAAGTAATTGTATATTATTTTTAACGGTAATTAAATTTTAGTTGGGTTCCACTAACCGAAAATGTGCAAAAAGATTAGGTGGTGTGTTAAATTTCTTTTACAATTTTTAGCTTCTATCTAATTTACCTGAATATATTTAATGCCACTAGACCCCTTCATCAAAGCCTTACATGTACTTCACTAGTTAGTTCTACTGCTAGTTTTGCTATCGGGGGTTTACACTTTTAAGGTCCTTGAATACTTCTGTTATCATTCATTCTAATTATATACAGTTTGCACTCGTTTAGATTACGATATGGCATTTTCCACAACATACATCGAGAATTCATGCGAACATTCCGCAAAATCTTTTCACTCTTCGACTTTCAACGAAAAAGAAATCGTTTATTCTGTTGAAAAGAACTCCGAAGAGTGCTTTGATTTTAAATCAGATTCAAGTCACTCAGAAATCCACGCAACAGATACAAATCATCACTCGACTCATCACAAACAAAGAATTCATAGGTACAAACAAAAGCTGATGAACTCCGGAATTCATCCTAATAAACCGCATAGACACCTCGTGACATATCATGATTTACCTCTTTGGCAAAAGGATAATGACTATATTATCTACGGATACGTCCGAGAAACAGGTAATTTTTTCCATTGTCTAGATACCATTTTCTTCCTAAACAATGAGACAATGAACGTTTTGACGCATCTGTTACCTGGTGCCGTTTTACCACTGCTGTTGTTCAGTTTCATTCCATATTTCCTTACTCACTCAAATTTCATTTCTTACATCCCACCATGGATCATTCATCTACCTGAATTCTCAACAACGGAGAAATTAGACAATTTGATCTTCTCTATTTTTTTCGTTGGGTTCATGACTTGTTTGTCATGTTCTGCTATTTTCCATACGCTGAAAGTCCATTCTCATAGAATTGCTTCGATGGGGTCCAAATTAGATTACGCCGGGATCTTATTCTTGATTGCTTCATCTTTGATTGGAATTATATATTACGCATTTATTGATCACACATATTTGCAAAAAAGGTTCATTTCATTGACTTCTTTGATCGGTATGGTTTCTCTCATCATTACTTGGCATCCAAAATTTAGAACTCCAAAATGGAGACCAATCAGAACTTCAACCTTCATCATCTTTTCATTCACTGGTTTAATTCCAATTTGCTGTGCCTTTTATATATTCGGCAAAGAAGCTGCAATTGAAAAGATGGGACTTAAATACGTTGGATATGAAGGTCTAGCTTACCTATCAGGTGCTGCGCTCTATGCATTCAGATTTCCTGAAAGATTGTGTCCTGGTCGGTTTGATTTAATTGGCCATTCACATCAGATATTTCATTGTCTGGTGGTTTTAGGCGCCTATTTCCATTTCAAAGCTCTTGTTCATGCCTATATTTATGCTAAGCTTATCACTTTGGGCGGAACCATGATTTGAGGGTTTGAATTCTTTTTCATGTCATTTTCCACAGGAAACCCACTCCATCGGCATCTTTTCTTTTTTTCTAAACATATCTGTTTCATTAAGACTATATACATCTTCATCTAATCAATACCCATATCTCTTTTTATTCCATCCTTTCAGAAAATGCATCCTGTGTTGATGAATAGTCGGTTTTCATTCTTGCGGCACCATTTCACAATCTTGAGACCCATGCCTAGAATCTTCTTTTCATCCATCATTTCTTCACTGATTATATAAACTTCATAACTTCCGAATGTGCACGCAAAACCAACCAGCTTTTCATGGGTGTTTTTATCTTCCCAATACTCACAAACAACAGTGTTATTCAGATTTATGAAATCGTTTACTACAAGTTTACCGTTTGATTCTCTGTCGTCGTTACTATTGAAAATCAGAGAATCTGATAGTAAAATTTGTAATTTTCTTCTCAAATACTTGTAAACCTTCAAAAGGTTGGATTTGACCTTAGCATCATTTATGTCATATTGCTCACTCTCGGGGAATATACATTGTGCGAGTTTCTTAGACTTCACAGCAAAGTGAACAACTTTACCAAAGTCTTCAGATGGTTCTTTGACTGCCACGTTGCCGTTAAATGAATGGACAAGCGAAGAAATTGACATGGACATACTTCTGCGCTTATTTAAGCTCCTAGTAACACTCCCATTTTTATCATCACACACCTTATGTACGAGAATCTTACCATTTCCGGCCAAACTGTTCCATATATCTTTGTAAATTTTGCGATCCAATAGAATGGCCTTCAAGATCTCGCTCGAAATCTTCTTCATTTCAGTGAACAGGTCCTTATATGGAGTAATCAAGATGATTCCAATTTTTGTTAAATCCTCATCCAGCTTCTTATACTCAGGCTTATTGTCTATATCATGCAATTTAAACAATCTCTCGTCATTGACCTGGTGAAACTGAATCAAGTTGTATAAATGGCCCGTAGAATTGAATTTCGGCATGCATATAGGAACCCAGAAGGTTTCGTTTGTAATCAATGTTGCTTTCCCATTATTTTGAGGTTCCCCCTCCTCAACAGTGCTGGCAGTTTTAAAAGTATTGGTGTTGTATATCATTTCAAACAATACCATTATATCAGAAGTATGCAGCATATGTCGCTTTTGTCTCATTATACTAATAAGTTTACTATTTGGCCCAATAATTAGAGCATACAACAAGTTTTCTGATCGGAAATTTAGTAACTTATTGTCCAGTCTTGCTCTGATGGATGCATGTAGCTTCAAACATTCTAATCCTCCCAGGATCTGACTTGCATTCAAAGAATTGCTCAAGTCATAGCAGATCGAGTCCAATGTTAGCAGATCTGTCGGTCCCAGTAAATTCCTTAAGTCAAAGTTTTCAAATTTCCTGAATATTTTCTCAATGTATGGTCTGGTCAATGTTGCTATGATGAAACTGTATATAAAGTCCAACTGCTGTTCCAGTTCAAGGTATGTCGCTTGCTCTGATTTTATGATCGTCATCAAAATTATTGGCGATTTGTCCAAAAATACAAATTTGATGGGATTTCCAGATACAGAGTCTTTTGATTCAATCATCTTAATTTTCTTTGGGTCATTAGAGTATTTGAAAAACGATACAACCGTTTGAATGATCCCGGAATAAACAACAAAAATATTCGACGAGCCATGCATTGAGTATATTGGTTTACCTGCTTCAGATAAAATGAAGAAATGCTGTCGTTTAGAAAAGAGTTCTGCCGTCGATTCACTTTCATCGGGTGATTCTAGGGCCTCATCACAGGTAAATTGATAAGGAAATTTCCTTTCAAGGGAGGTTTGCGTGTTGAAACTATCACTGTCATCGTAGAAAACACCACTGATGTCGTCTCCGCCGCTGTTTTGCTCGTTTTCGTATTCACGGTCAATCATGGATATTTCTGGGTTGACAACTGCAGATATTGCGTTCTGTTGTTGCAACAACGACGGCAGATCATAGTCATACCCGTCCTCATTGGCATTATTGTGATCATTGACATCGCCACCCCGCTTGAATTGATCCAATCTCGCATTCTGCAGACTGATGCTGCTGGTGGGCAGCGTCCGCAGCCCGTTGAACATGATTCCCTGCTGGTTGCCAGAATTCGGATAGTGGCACAGACTCACCGTGGACAGCGACTTCTTCAAACTGGGCCGCATTTCCGCCGTTTCTCCATCATCACTGCTGTCGGCACTACCCAACACAGACGAAAAGTAATCATCCTGGAACTCCAACAGTCCCGGGTCGGTAATATCAGCCATTGTCACAACAGCAAAGAAGCAGGCAACAAAAGGCCCGACATAAAAAAAGCACGACAAAAAGAAAATCGTAAACGTGAAGGTGGAATAAAGTTACGGGAAGGGAAGGGAAGAGAAGGAAAGGCCGAAGCTGTTAGAAGGTGTGCGTACGAGATGTCACTGAAGAAGAAGAGCTCTTCGGCATCGCTGCAATCGAATCCCAAGTACTGGCTGAGACCGTCTGCAGACGAGTTAACCAACGCTAGCCTATCTGATTACGACAGTGCCAGTCTGAACAGCGGCAGTAACCACAGGATGAAACGAATGAGCACGATATTCCAAAGGTCTCGAACAGACGACAGTCTGGTAACGGCCAATTCAGGCAGGAAAAACAACCTAGACATTGAATCAAGGCCTGACACGGCCATTTCGGACATCCACGAGTTCTCTGTTCCGCTGCCTCGGGCATCGTCCGTGTCTCAGCCAAATACGGGACCGTTGTATTCTTTGAGAAACGACTCAAGCGGAACTTTGACGACCCTGAGGATTTCCTCCGACAACAGGGTGAACAATGTCGAGTTCAACAACATCAGGTCCAATTCCATGGACACCGACTCGCTCAACTCTCCATCTTCTGCCAGTCTTATGGATAAAACCAAAGAGTCGAAACTCGGCCGGTTCATCAGCAGAACGACCAATAAAGTGAAAAAGATCTCAGACATTGGAGCAGATCATATTAACCTCGGATTAGGCTTGAACTCGCATCATAACCAGCGGACACTGGATAACAATTCTGGTCCTTCCAATAAGTTACAAACGACTAATACAAATAGCAGTAACAGTACCATTACCGCAACCAACCAGCTAACGCTTCAGCCGTTACCAAAAGCGTTTGCGGTGAGTGCCAACAACAAAGAACTGAAATCGCCGTTGAGTCGTTCTTTCAGCACCAAAAACGAGTCCAAACTCACTTTAGGTGAAAAATTGAAGCTGTTGAATTCCACGAAATACAAAAACTATCATTATCACAACTTGATCAGAAACAAGAAGGAATCATTCAAGAATGGAATTAAATTGGGAAGTTCGAAAAATAATGATTTTTCAGTCGATTCCACTAGTATGAATAACAACGTGACTTCATCGTCTTTTGCATTACATGACATCAACTACAGTGAGATTGAGCGCATGATTGACAACGATGCCTTGACTTTTGAACAATGCGATATATATTGCGCTCATATCTTTCCACGAATTAAGAATCTTTTGCTACCATTATTTAAGGGTGAGATGTTACAAGCTGCGCTTGAAGATGTCACTAAATTGGTCTGTTTGTATGTGAGATTGCGGAAAACTCAAGAAACGATTATGGAGAAGGAACATCAAAAAGAAGCCAAACCTTTTGAGAACTCTCTAAACATAACAGATGACCCTCTGATTGAAGAGTTCAAAACTCCATTCATGAAGCCCAGCGCTGTGTTTGGCTCTGATATCAACTCGCCAGTGGCTTCATTTTCACCCCTAGTTAAAGTTAGAGCTGGCAACTACAGTGCCATTAAGAAAATCTTGGAAGAAGTCAACGATATTTTGAAATTTGGAATGATTGTCATGATCAACCAATTATACTACGAGGACTCCACCGATACTATCAAATTCATTCGAGGATCCAATTCTTTGCTAAGAAAGAGACACAACACTTTATCATCACTGAGCACCAGTAGTGATTATAGCAATAACCATGATGATATCATGAGTAACAGTTTCAATTTGTCCACAAATTCAATGTACGCATCCGAAATGACACACACCCCATCCAGCACGAATTTAATGGATTTGCCCATTTTGACGCCGATTCAAACCCACAATTCTGTTTTGAACAACGATTATAAAACTTCAGATAATTTTACCGGGCATAGCAAGGGAAATGTCACGGGTGACGCCCACAACCAAGGGTACACATATGGATATAACCACGGATACGGAACTGAGATAAATGGCGAGACGCAGCATGAGTTATTAAACTTGGGTCTCTTACCAGTAGGGAGATTTGACAAATGCATCAGCATACTCTGGGACATATTTCAGACCAACGTGTTATATGAGTTGAATTGTATTTTTTTACCCATTGAACTTGAATTTGCGAATGGCCACAGAGAGATTAGTAGGATTCATAACCTAGCGGAATCTATTATTTTCAACAAAGGAAATAAAATCAGAACTTTCACTAATACATTGGTATATCCTGACATCATCGGTAGTAACAAAACATCGTCTTTTGCTGCCACCAATGAAGATAATGATATGGGGATTGTTGGCAGTCTTGGTGAATGGACAGATATCAACATACGAAACGTCTTACTTGTGGGGTTTAGAGATTATGTTGTGATACCATTGTATGAGATGAATAGGAAATACGAGGATGATAATGAAAGAATGAGAGCAGATACAAGAGCCAGTAAGGATAACGGAAATGCTGAAGTCATGCGAGAATATAGCAAAGAGTTTTTATTATTGCAATGTTTTAGGGTGTTGACCGGAGTGAGGACCCAAGACACCAATCAGAAATTGATTGACAATCTTCTAGTTCAGACTCGTGAAAGAGTTGCAAAGTTTGAAAGGTGAAGATCACGAGGGGGAACGATAGCGTAGATCAGGTAGCAAAATGAGAAAACTTTGCAAGATCGGAGTAAAGTAAAGACAAGCAATAATTTTTTTTCTTTTTTGAAAATCTGAATAAGTTGCAGAATTGATGTTTTGAAGATCAAGAGGCGGTAGTCCTTATCGTGGAAGGAAAGCAATATGTTAGTTCCAGCAAAAATTTGGATTCCCCTGAAATTTTATAAAAGCTGCTGTGACCGTTTTTAAGATTACCAGTTGAATACCGTCAAAACTCGACAGAACTTCCAGCTTTTTATCAAAACTTTTTTGTTATAAAATGGCATTAAATGTTATATGCTGTTTTCAGGTAATATTCTGCAATCGGTTTTACAAACACTACAGATCTTTCCTATGACATGAAACATTGCCTCAACGGCGGCAGGAGTTACAACCAGTAAGTATTCACCAAAGCAAATTATCAGATAATACCAGCTCTTTCTGGTCAGATCGTTCAATTTGGTATTTTAGGTTGAGAAGGCATAATGCGGCTCAATCACGGCACTGCTTTTTTTGTCTTTTCGCAGCAAGTACATCAAATGCTCCATTGCACACTTTCTTTGCATAATATCTTATCGGGTTCTAAACATCCTACAACACAGAAAAAATAAATCAATACACTTTATCTAGCACTGCTGTTCATGAAAATTGAATGAAACTAAAAACCAAAGTTTTGGTATACGGACATGTGTAACATACATAGCATTTCAACCCACTAATTACTCATTAAACCTAAACCGGTCACGTGACATTTATAATAGCAGGTTTCACATTCTGATTTTCATTTTTAAAAATTTAGCTTCTCTCCTCTTCTCTATTTATTTTCTACTTCGCGCAAATCTTCGAGAAATTTCTATGACCATCCGAGATTCTCCACACGGTTTTTTTTTCAGATAATTGATGATTCAGTTTCTCGATATATTTTGATGGCTTTGCCGCCGTTTTTTCACTTTCCTTTTTTGAATTTGAATATTCTGGTTTGAATATTATCTCCTTTAACAAGAAGAATTTTTTAGTCTATCATAATGTTAAGATATTCCTCATCTGCTGCAAAGAAGGCAGTTTCACAACAAGTCAGAAACGTTTCCTACAAAGAATTGAAGTTTGGTGTTGAAGGTAGAGCTGCATTATTAAAGGGTGTTGAAACTCTAGCTGATGCCGTTTCTGTTACTTTAGGTCCAAAGGGTAGAAACGTTCTTATTGAACAACCATTTGGTGCACCAAAGATTACCAAGGATGGTGTCACTGTTGCAAGATCTATTGTTTTACAAGATAAATTTGAAAACTTGGGTGCCAAGTTGTTACAAGATGTCGCTTCTAAAACCAACGAAAGTGCAGGTGATGGTACTACTTCCGCAACCGTTTTAGGTAAATCTATTTTCACTGAATCCGTCAAAAACGTTGCTGCTGGTTGTAACCCAATGGACCTGAGAAGAGGTTCTCAAGCCGCAGTTGAAGCTGTCATCAACTTCCTTGCACAACAAAAGAAGGAAGTTACTACTTCTGCTGAAATTGCACAAGTTGCAACTATTTCCGCTAATGGTGATGCTCACATTGGTAACATGTTGGCAAACGCAATGGAAAAGGTTGGTAAAGAAGGTGTCATTACTATCAAGGAAGGTAAGACTTTAGAAGATGAATTAGAAGTTACTGAAGGTATGAGATTTGACAGAGGTTACATCTCACCATACTTCATTACCGATGCTAAATCTGGTAAGGTTGAATTTGAAAACCCATTGATTTTATTATCTGAAAAGAAGATCTCCTCTATTCAAGATATTCTCCCATCTTTGGAAATCTCCAACAAATTGAGAAGACCATTATTGGTCGTTGCTGAAGATGTCGATGGTGAAGCTTTAGCTGCATGTATCTTAAACAAATTAAGAGGTCAAGTCCAAGTCTGTTGTGTTAAAGCTCCAGGTTTTGGTGACAATAGAAAGAACATTTTAGGTGATGTTGCTATTTTATCCGGTGGTACTGTTTTCACTGAAGAATTAGACATCAAGCCAGAAAATGCTACTCCAGAGTTATTAGGTACTGCTGGCTCAATTACCATTACCAAGGAAGATACGGTTGTTTTAAACGGTGCTGGTGCAAAGGACACCATTTTACAAAGATGTGAACAAATTAGAGGTGCAGTTGAAGATCCAGCTACTTCTGATTACGAAAAGGAAAAATTACATGAAAGATTAGCCAAATTATCTGGTGGTGTTGCCGTCATCAGAGTTGGTGGATCATCTGAAGTTGAAGTTGGTGAAAAGAAGGATAGATACGATGATGCTTTATGTGCTACTAGAGCAGCAGTTCAAGAAGGTATTTTACCAGGTGGTGGTACTGCATTAATTAAGGCAACTCAAGTTTTGGATGCTGTTAAGACTGAAAACTTTGACCAAAAATTAGGTGTTGATATCATTAAGGCAGCTATCTTAAAGCCAGCAAAGAAGATTGTCGAAAATGCCGGTGGTGAAGGTTCTGTTGTCGTTGGTAAATTATTAGATCAATATGGTGCCGAATTCAATATCGGTTACGATTCATCCAAGGGTGAATACGTTGATATGATTCAAGCAGGTATCATTGATCCATTCAAGGTTGTCAAGAATGGTTTAGTTGATGCTTCCGGTGTTGCATCATTATTAGCAACTACCGAATGTGCAATTGTCGATGTTCCAGAACCAAAGGGTCCAGCTGCTGCAGGTGGTGCTCCAGGTATGGGTGGTATGCCAGGTATGGGTTTCTAAGGGCTGAAGGATTAAAAATAAGAAATCATTCGACTCAGAAAAAAACATCCTTACAAACTTTGCATATTGTATGGAATACTCATGTATATATCATCACATTATTTGTAAATAAGAAACTCTTAATAAGTTATGAATCACGAAAATGTACTATCATTTGCTTCCTCATATTTTCGCATTACTGTAATGCTATTACTCTTTTTCATACTTTGACATTCCTAATAGTCAAGCAATTCTTTGTACCTGTTTACTTAGGGCATCTAACACTAGAAACAGTAGTATATGATACCTATCTCGATAGAATATATGGTGTACTGATATATCTCCCGCCAGTCAAGGACAGCCCCTCATAATTTGTTTGCGCTGATGTCAAAATTGGCCGAAACTTGTTTATATGCGTTCCAACGCCGGCGGCCGCGGCCGCGACTGCAACTACGAGAGGCCAAAACTCCATAAAAACGATGGGGGCGGGGGGAGAAACATCAGCAATCATGCCCGAGTTTGAAAATCAAAAATAAAAGGTGGGAAAAAAAGATTTAGCGCTGAATGCCTGTGGCCGGGCAGCTCGTATTCTGTTGCTTTGACCGTACGGTAGGTAAATACTATCAATAAAGCTCGTTACATAAAGGTTAACTCGAAATGATATTACTTTAAATGCAAAATGATTTTGATATTCGTTCTATAGTTTGTACTTATTGATAAATTCTAGGCAAGACTGCAATGAATAACATCTATTAAAGGAAAGTGTTTTATAATAACGGATGTCGATTTGCTTACATAATCCAGAGATCTTCGAGTAGTGTTGCAACAACAACAAATAGAATAAAGACATGGAAGTAAAGAGGAACCGCCCTTACTTGGTTTATCACGAGCTGAATAAATTGAAACGGGTATTAATATCATCAAAAATGGACTGTAAACCATCATAATCGAAAACCGAAGTCGCAATCTCATCCCATTGGTTCTCCTGTATCATGGTCAAATCTGGCCATTGTCCTAACGGAGCGTTTGGAGAAATACCCGACGAAGCGATTCCTAGTTTATCTTCAGATTCCAAATTCTGTGGTATTGACGGGAAGTCGACGGGTTTATCATTCGTAATAATACCATTTTTCTCCCTGTTTTTCCTCCTCTCATCAGCAAAATCGCTCAACAATTTATTGTAATCAATCATATGAGAAAATATTCCGTTTTGCAAATTTTTCGATATTATTTTGTGTGTTAGAGACTTCAATTCCTCAATTTTATCCTTCACTGAAAAATTAGGTTCATTGTAAACATTGATGTAGGAATAAAGGAAATAAATTGTTATTAAACTAATCTTCGTTATCACAAAAAATCTATAGTCTGGAAAGAAAGTTGGGATTTGAATCACTTTCCTATATATATTCGAATAATATGCAGCTAAATGTATTGGATTTGCGGTATATTCGACATAATTTATGGTTTCTTGGTATTGATAATTATTAACATCCGAAAGTGCTATTTCTAAATCCCCAGTTTTGAGTCTCGTTGGTTCAAGGAAAATAGACTCATCAATATTCACTTTGTTCTCTTCATTAGCTTTGTTATTGCTTAGCACCAAGTCAACCAAAAAAATGATTTCAATGCCAATCCAAGATGAGAAAATGTCTCTGATATAAACAAAAAATTTGTAATCTGTACAGTTCTCTGACAAATCCAAAATTGTGTTCAATCCTAAGAAAATGGATGTTTTAATTCTAAGTGGTATTTCTTTTCTTAATTTAGCAATGACTGCAGCAGTCTTTGGGTCGTTAACAATTTCAGCGGGAAATTTCTCTTCTAAAAGTTCATCTGATGTTAGGGCAAAAAAATGTAGATTCAACTTGTAGTATAGTGTGAGTATATCGAATTTTGTCTTTAACAGTAGCCAATTGTCTTCATTTTCAACTAATTTTGGAAAATCACTAAAAGATGGGAAACTTAGCAATAGTTGGTTGGTTTTATTCAAAATGTCAATTAGATCATTGAATGAAACAGGTTTTTCCATCAAAGTAAGCCGTCTACACTCATTGATTAGATCAATATATTGTATCATATAGCGATTTGATTTAGCAAGTTCTGCATACATGGGGCGACAAAATCTTTCATCTATCAAAGGGGTCCCATAAAATGAAACAAAAGCAGTGGCGTCACAAACAAGAATATAATTCCATAATTTTTTCAATGAAGAGTTTGGAATTTCCTTACTGAAATTCAACTTGTTTTCGTGGGAATTGGGCTCGTATGGCTTATCGAAAAACTTGAGTTTGTCCACGTTTTTATTAAGACCCATCCAGTTACATAGATTAACAGCAGATTGTAATAATGGATGTGCATTTTGATTTGCAATTCCAGGACTCTGCGCATTTCCATATACCATTAGCGATAATCGTAGATTCAATAATGTGTAGACGCTAAATACAGAAACTTTCCTTTTGTAGTTTGAAGAATTGAGAAGCCAGACAGATAACTCACTGAATTCGTTATTTTGATAATTCAATTCAAAATTGAACCTTTTATTTTCAAATTTGGAAAAAATAATGGACAAATCCACTAAAGATGTTATGACTGATATGAAAGAGTATTCGTAGTTTTTAACTGGTTTTTCAAACTCAACACCGGATTGTCTGATTTTGAAGTAATGGTGAAATATCAATTGAACAACGCCCATTGGAATGTAAGAATCAAACAAGATTTTGTTCAATTGTCCTTGAAAGTAATCCAACCGTTCCAAGACTGCATAATAATTCTTACATACTAAATTTTCAATAGCAGTATTCAAAGGAACATTATCATCAACCTTTTTGTAGTCCTGGTATTTAACATCAATCAAATCAAAAGTTTTGTTGAAATTCTTGGCTTTCCACTGAACCCTTTCTCTATTAAAGATATTTCTAAACGCAGTCATGAATTTCAAATTGAAAACATGAGGCGTTTTTAAATAGCCATCCATGAAAAAAGGCCTTGCTTGGGTATGCGAAGGTTTCCTAAAACAGAAGTAGTCTCCAACCAAATCAAATTTGTGAGTCAGAACGGAAACATCTCCATTCCAGACAGAATTAATGTTCACAGGGTTGTTGGTGGTATGCGTGGAGTTGGCTGTGTGTGTGAAATTAAATGCCGACGTAGCCGTTGAAGATTCCGATGTTATTGAATCGTGAGGCGAAAACTCCGGTATCATTATCTGCGATGATACTGTTTGAGGAGTTGGCATATTAGGAGTGAGGGCCTTGACTGTTGACTTATTGTTTAGTTGGGATGATGTAGTGTGAGCTGTTTGGGTTGTTTTTGCGTCCCCTCCATTAGGTTTCTGCTTTTTCGCTTTTGTCCCAGCACTTTGATCGTATTTGCATAAGTGGCCAACATGTGACTTGATACAAGCAGAACACGGCAAATTTCGGTCACACTTCAGTTTCCTCTCTCTGCAATTGGTACACACAAGAGATGGTCTGTTTCTTCTACGGATTGGTTTGGCTGTTTCTGACATTTGAAGGTGAGTAGCGCCTGTTTAATGAGAAAGGTCTGTTGGTGAAAAATTAATAGCAATTCCAAGAAATGAATGAACGAAATGATCTCTTCTGTGGAACAACTGTAACTGATCAACTGCTGGTAAGGATGATTTCAAAGGCATTTGATATTAAACAATTTGGGAACAACATGTATTGTTTTGTATATTTATTTGGATAGATGCGGAAATAATTTTTGAAAAAAAAAGCCAAAAACCGCAATGTTTATTTAAAACCGTATCTTATTACCGATAAACACCGATACTTCCGAGATCCATTTTTTTCAGTGCAAAGTTTTGGCTTTTCCAATGTGGTTGTTCTTTCCAGCACAGTTGCAGTTTATGAGAGCAGCAGTGTTATTTTGAAGTAGAAAACCTAATTTGTGCAGACAAATGCATTATTCTTAGTTATGAAATCACTGAAATTTGTGAAGGGTAAAAAACGAAGCTTTTCTTTTGATGAGCTCCAATAAAGTGAAAAAGGCGTAGTTCGAATATTAGTTAAAAAAGGGTCTATAGGGAGCCCAATATTTGCAGCAGAAAAATTTTGGATGTCCACTCCTTCTTGGAATCTTATCTTTTTGTCAAACAGACAATCCCAGTATGCAGCGTGCTGTAATTCCTTGCTCTATGCGACCCCATACTTGCCTTTCCAATTGGACTCTATCGTATCTTGCAACAAAAACAGAAATTATTATTCTGGATCCATTTATTCCTTCAAAGCTTGTGCTGCACTAGGCTTTACTTTTTCTGTAGAAAAATACACCCTTTTTGAGATCTTGAACTAGAACGCATTGGTCAGTTCAAACTCAAAGTACAACAACTATATGAATCTAGTTACCCACACATGTTCAATCTAATATTCCCATTGTCTTACAGCCATTATTCAAGACATCACATATTCCACCATCACTGCGTTTCTCAAACAACTGAATCAAATAGCAGCAGCTTACTCCAATCATCCTCATTACGTAATACCTTCAGTAATGCCCTCAAATTCTCTCTCTTTTATTATGATTTCAAAACAAAAGGAATCCCTTTTTTCATGTTTACGCATTACATTGTTCTTCATTACAAGCCAAGTTTCCAGTAGCTTGATGAAACTTTCACGTACTTTTGTTGCTTTTTTTATATTTGGGCTAGTCAACAACGTTTTATATGTTGTCATTCTTACAGCGGCCCATGACTTGGTATCACCTACCACTCCGAAATCGGTCATTTTACTAGCTGATATATTACCGGCTTTCTTACTTAAGCTTACCTTGCCGATGTTAGTGAAGAACGCAGCATTTAGGTCAGGAACAGGTGACCAAGAGTTTATTGGGGGTGCTGTCGATGATGCTGGGAGTTTAGTTTCTTCTGGGAGATCAGCTTCGAGATCAGGATTAGGCATTAACTACCCATTGAGATTGACAATCGTGGTGTTATTATCAAGTCTAGGAATCCTCTTGACTTCGTTACCGGCCTCCTTAATCATCATAATCTGTGGTATTGTTATGGCATCACTTTCTTCCGGTTTGGGAGAGGTCACGTTCCTACAATTAAGCCATTATTACAATCACGGTTCTCTGCAAAACAATATTGCAATTAATGGTTGGTCTTGCGGTACTGGAGGTGCTGGTTTATGTGGTTCCGGAGTAGTTTTATTATTCACCACAATAATGAATGTGCCTGTAGCATGGGTGCTACGATTTTTTGCTATTGTCCCGTTTGTCCACCTCTGGATTTATTACGGTTATTTACCTCCTCCGATGATTGAATCAGCCATTACCGTTTCAGATGAAGAAACACACCCCATAGATACGCACAATGACGATGCAAATACTGAAGCATATATCGATGACACTCTGATTGATAAAAAGTCCAAGAATAAAGCGTCATTCATAAAGGGTACGTTTCCCAAAATTGAGAGGTACTTCCTTGTCTACATGCTCCCATTATCGGTTGTTTATTTTGCAGAGTATGCCATTAACCAAGGTGTTGCACCGACTATGCTTTTCCCCTTGACAAAGACGCCATTTAAAACATTCAGAGACTCATATGTGGCATATGGTACTATCTATCAAGTAGGGGTTTTTGTCTCTCGTTCCTCGGGATCTTTTGTACGGATCAATAAGTTGTATCTTATGGGTTGTTTGCAGTTTGCCAATCTCTTGATTTGTGTTTTACAGAGCTTGTATATGATCATACCAAGTATCTGGATTGTTTTCCTATTGATTTTCTACGAGGGGTTATTAGGAGGTGCTGCTTATGTGAACACATTCATTAGAGTTTCAGAAGAAATAGAAGTGGAAGAGAGAGAATTTGCGCTTGGCTGTGTTGGCATCAGTGATAGCTTTGGTATTGTTCTTGCTGCTACGTTCAGTCTGTGGATGGAACCAGCGTTATGTAATTATCAGGTCGGAACAGGCAGAGATTGGTGTACTAGGAAGTAGATAATGAGATGGCAAACCACAGACGTTTTGTGGCGTATCTGTGAGACGAAGAGCCACTGATCTGTGTGTTATGATGATTTGCTTTGCGTTGCTTTATTGTGGGGAAACTTCATGCAACTGTCTGGGAGTATTGGTTTTTGAAATTTGTGCAATACACACACCCTTTTGATGTCGGCACTTTCTCCATTTCCCCGAGCAACATTTAGATCCCCACCAAACAACCATACCATGTATATGGTTTTCTGCACTGCATCACTCAACAGAGCCCGTTTATTAAATTTATTCATATTTGCCTCGAAATGCATTTCTTTCTTTAAAGATACAGCAATTACTACACGAAAGGTCGACTGGATAAATGCCAATCGATATGTAATCGTTATAACACAAAATTCTATATGTAAATGACTTGTTACTTACTATCTACAAAGCATCTGATTACAGATTGCATCTTCCTTCATGCTCGCCGACATCGATATGTTCTCTCAATATTAAGAAAGAGTAGTGTACACTCTCTTTCTTACTTTATCGGATTCATCGGCGAGTTGAGCTTCACCGTCTTCCATGTAAATATGAGAATGCTCTTGCTTCCACTTATTTTGCAAAAACTTGAGACCTTGGACGTTAAAACCGATGTTCTTTGCTGTTGCTTTGATGGAGCTTCTCAGTTGGTTTTTCAAACTGATTATTTCGTTTTTAAAAACTTCATCGTTTTGACTGATCAATTCTAAATGGTTGGATCTGACTAGGAAAAATAACGTTCGGCAAATTAGATTTAGCTTGGAAGAGTTTTTCTGCAATAGGTTATCATCCTTGGTCCAAGTGTTGATCACTTTCAAAAGTTTAACTGTATAACTGAACGGCAATACTAACAAAGAATCTTCTAGTTGATTTGGTTTGATTTTGCTCAACGTTTCAAGTAAATAATCATTTGGATTGGTTTTCATAGCAACCAATAACGCATTATTTTCATTGTCTAACATATCCAATGCTTCAATGAGCTTTTCACTTGCCTTCAAGTTATCCATGGTCTTCTTTCTAACTAATTCAGCATCATCTAAATCTTCATCTTCTCCATCTTCGTCGTCCTTCTTTCTTGGAGTTATATCATCTCCTTCTAATGAAGTCAATAACTCGTTCTCGTATAGTTCATCCATTTCCTTTTCACGCTCTTCTTGGATGAAAACTTCATCTTCATCCTGTTTCCACACTCTGATACTGAAATCATGTGAACAACTGATGAAAAATTCAGCATCTGAACTTACACACAAACACCAAACTTCACCTAGATGAGCTGCAAATTTTTGAATTTGCTCAAACTTTATACCATCCCAGTATTTGATGAACTTATCTTTAGAACATGTTAGGAAGTTATGAGAATTTGGTAAAAATTTGATATTCATAATGGCGTCATCGTGTGCAAAGATAGATTTATGACAATCACCAAAATCCAAACCCCAAATTCTAACATTCTTATCAGCAGAACAGGTGATAATCAATTTAGAGTCAAATGCAATATCGATAGATAAAACAGGTAACTTATGACCATATAAACTTAAGTAAAACTTCAAAGTATCGAAATAGAAAATTTTCACAGTATTATCCATTAAGGAGACAGCCAAATATTTATCATCGCTGGAAATCTTCATGGAAATTATACTTTCACTCAATTCTAAGTTTTTGACGTTCAACAAATTCAGTTTATGTTCCATCTGGTTAATCTTAATTTCCCAATATTTGATGGATTTGTCCGATGAACCGGTTAAAACGGTCTTACCATCGTTGGAAATTTCAATTGACCAAACAGAGTCAGCGTGTGCATTTTCAATATGATGGATAACTTCGGATGTTGATAAATCAATCAATTTAAGATCACCATTCTTTAAACCAATAACTAGAAGTGAACCACCTGGTAAAAATTTACCACATAGAATGTTACCAATCTTTTCAATGGATCTGATACAGTTTAAAGTTTTCAAATTCCAAATCTTAAGTTGGTTGTTTG
Organism: Pichia terricola; assembly: GCA_030168465.1. Taxonomy (NCBI): domain Eukaryota; kingdom Fungi; phylum Ascomycota; class Pichiomycetes; order Pichiales; family Pichiaceae; genus Pichia; species Pichia terricola. Next base: position 115,391 of record CP099442.1, read on the forward strand.
AGCCTGTAAATAACAAAGTATCATCATCGTTGATATCCATTGATCTGATATCATTTCTATGGCCTAACCTTTCAACGGAATATTTCAAATTAGAAATCTTGTCATTAATGTTGTTATGTTTTTTGAGATTTTCTGGTAACTTGATATTGTAATAGTTGATGGAATTGTTATTATTATTTATTATTAAGTTAAGTTCCTTAGATGAGGCATTGATTAAGTTTGTATTATTGATCTTAGATTCAGTGAAGATATTGGTGAATGCACAAACTAACATTGAAATTTTCGAAGAATTTAGTGATTCATTGATTTCTTCCTCACTTAACCCTTTTTCCGTTAATCTCTTGATTCTTTTGGTTGTAGCTTTTTGAATTTCACTTGGTGATCTCAATCTGAAGATTTCAACTGTTTTATCATTATTTGAAACTATGACCAAATTATTAGTTTTATCAAAATTGATATCGTTCACCTTATTTTTACTCTGCTTGTGAAAAACACCAAATTCCTTCAATTTTTCACCATCATTTAAACTTAAGTCTAAATTCCAAATCTTACATTCCCCATTCAAACCTGTTGTTAAAATAAAATCGGTGTCATTATAAATAAAATGAATCATTGCATGAGATTCACCATTGTGCGCCAAATGAGTTTCAATACATTGATTAATTTTTAAATCCCATATTTTCACTAATCCATCCTTTGAGGTTGAAATCAAATAGTTCTCATCGTAGTAATGGATAGATGTAATTGCATTTTTATGACCTTTGAATTTAATCACACCAACTTCTGAAATTAGATCCCAGATAATAATGTTGGTATCATTTGAACCACTGATCAGCTGAGTACCATTCTTATCAAATTCTAAACATGTAATTGCATTCTTATGACCTTGGAATTTAATAATTAAAGAATTGGTTGAAAGATCCCAAATTTTGATGTCACCATTCGATAAACCAATTGCCAACAAATTGGAAAAGTCGGAGTATGCTAATCTTGTAATTTCAGATGGCGGTAATAAACTTGAAGCTGCTAGTGAACCCGGAATTGGATTATCGTTGATCACTGATACTACGGTTTGAGTTTTAAAGTTCCATTCAACAACTGAATCTAGTGAAGAAACATAGATGGTATTGGCCTTATCATTATAAATGGTATTGGATCTTGTAGATATCACACCAAAGACCGAGTCTTGAATATATCTAGCATATGATTTGACCATTTTTGCCCTGTCAAGATTGAACCTACTCTAATATGAAAACTTGGTGAAAAAACTCACAAAAAAAACTATAAAATTTTTTTTTTTTTTTTTTTTTTTTTTTTTTTTTCCTGAAAAATTTCAATTTTCATGTCTTGAAAATAAAAACGTTGAGGCTTTTACGTAATCCATATTTATGGCTCAGTAATGTGGCTAAGGTTAGGGCAATGGGTGTACTGTTTAGCCTATATTCTGTTTAGAAAGCATTACTGGGGTATTTGAGGGTATGGTCATTATAACGAGCAGCAAAAAGTTTGTGATGCTAATGATTAATGGGCATCACAACGTTGTCATACAGAAGTACAAAAAGAAGAAAGGCGTCTTAAACAGAGATCAATGAACTCGAGGACCCAGCGAAATGCGCATCGCACGTGAGAAAAGAAATAGTAATAAAATAATACTGGCTGTTCTTTCAAAGAATGCCGTCTAAGTAGGGGGAAGGAGTCTTGATGAAACATGTACTAGCCTGACATCTAATTTTGAAACAGTAGCAGTGCAGAACGTATAAGTTTTTTATTCCAGTGCTCAAAGATGACCTGGTTAGGCCACTGATGTGTGTAGGTATGAGTATGAGTGGAGTATGGCGGGGTAGCATTTTGAGTAGCACTAAGGAACACATATTGGAGCCTAGTATTTCATCTTGATAGGCTGATGTTCGTTTTTATTTAGCTTGCGCAATATCGGTTAAATCATCTCCCTCTCCATATCCATATCCATGCACATCTGCATCTGCTTTGCAAGCACCACGTGAAATTTGAAATAGCAAAGAGTAACTTAAAGCGCCTCAAATCTGCTTGCTACCATCGCTACAGATCCAACAATCTCTTGAGTGAAAAGTCACTACGCACTTTACAAAACGAAGGAAAATATATAACGGCTCTGTCAAAATTTGAACCAAAATACATAGCTCTGAAACTTGGGATCAATATAGCTTTTTGTACAGTAGAATTCTCAAACATCTATTTTATTACATACATACATAATTAGAAAAAATATCTAATAAACTTCAAGAACATATTTACCTTCTTCTTTCATCTCTTCGACCGCCTTAGCTGCATCAATCTTCAGTCCCTTCTTTTCGGCATCAGCCTTCAAAACATCTTGTAAACAAGCTGAGATATCAGGAACAGGCCAGGTAGGACCACACAAATAAAAGTGACCTTGTTTTTCCACAATTAATTCTTGTAAGTCTTCCAAGTTCTCTCTGATCTTGTCTTGAATGTAGACTTTCTTTGCTTGATCTCTACTGAATGCGGCACCCAAATGAGTCAGAATGTCAGCATTCATGTAAGATTCCCAATATTCACCATATAGGTATTCTTGTTTCTTGTGTCTGGAACCAAGGTAAAGATAAATCTCACCAATTTGGTGACCTTGTTCCAATTGGTATTGTCTTTCTTCAATGAAAGCTTTGAATGGAGCCAAACCAGTACCTAAACCAGCCATAATAATTGGTTGAGTTGTTAATGGTGGTAATTTCATGATTGAAGGTTTAACAGAGACGACTAATTCAGATCCAATCTTCAGGTCAGACAAGTATTTAGAACATTGACCAAATCTCTTTCTACCCTTGTTGTCGACCCAGTCAACGACAACAATTAACAAATGAACTTCATTTGGATGTAACTTTTGAGAAGAAGCAATAGAATATTCTCTTCTCTTCAGTGGTGAAATGAGTTGAACTAAATCCTTAGCAGTTGGTCTGACAGATTTGAAAAGTTCAAAAATGTCAGCAAATGTGTAGAATTCTTCGTCTTGGAATTTCTTGAATAATGCTGCACCAGCAGGTGAAACCAGCTGCTCTAATTTCTTTTTCTCAGCTTCATCAGTAGCAAATTCAATCAAAGATTCATAGAATCTCTTTGGTGGCTTACCGAATAAATCCAGGTTCTCAATCAAAGATTGTTTTAAGGTTCTAACCTCCAAAACAGAGGAATCATCTTTGAAAACAACTTCAACAAGTTCGTTTCCGGTGATGTCATTACCGTAAAGGGAAATGAATTCTTCAACCATCTCAACGTTGTTTCTACCATGGATACCCAAAGCTTCACCAATGTTATAAGTTAAGCCGGTACCGGAAACGTCAAATTCAATGTGGAAAATATTACGGTCGTAATCGTTTGGTGTTAATCTCTTGTTTTCTTTAACTCTGACAACAAAGTTGGTAACCGGTTGATCTGGTCTTAAGGAAGTTTTGGTTTCATATGCTTCCTTGAACATTAACTGCTTGGTCAATTCTAAAGAATCTTCAATCTTGACTGAAGTGTTATCAATAAACGCTTCTCTTGGATTACCAACAAAAGAAGTTTCTCTGATAGCGACATACTCTTCTTCATCTTCGGAAGCTTCTAATTTAATCCATTCAGGGTTAGCATCAATAACCTTATAACCATTATTCTTAACATTTTCAACTTGGTCGGCAATAACAGAGGCTAATAATTCAGCTTCAGAACCAAAGAACTGTAAAATCTTGGTAACAACTGCATGCTTATCCAAGGAGGCAAAGTTTGATTCCCAGAAGGCTGTTTGAATTGCAATTGATTGGGTTCTACCCTTAGTTTCGTCAACATCACCAATAACGTTCAAGTCAATAAACTTAAGGTTAATGGATAATGTTGCTAAAGCTTTTTTAGTCTTGACTGATAAAGATTTTTCAACAATCTTTTCAGCATCAAAAACATTTTCACCGCTGTTAATAACTAGCAGAGTACCAGTTTTCTTCAGCAATGAGAAAACATCAACAGTATTGATAATCCTGATATCCTCAACAATAATGGAATCATATAATTTTGAATAGTTGAAAGCTGTTGAAACATCGATATCAGCTTGAAATAAACCTGCATTGATGGTGTTGTCATATAAAGATTTGAATCTGACATTTAAATCTTGAGTTAATGATAATGCATGGGCCAACTTGGCTGGTAATTCGATGAATTTAGAATTGTCATTCAATAAGAATTTATAAGATACTGAAGAATCAGATACAGCAGAAGTTAATGAAGCAGTAGATGCTTCTTCAATTTCAATACTAAATCTGTTTTGGAAAAAAAGAGATGCCTGAATGTCTAATTTCAATGAGTTATTTGCTTCCTCTGAAATAATTACAACCTTTTTGACATGGGGTGGTAGAATGTCATTGAAGGCAGTTGAGTCGAAAGGAACAGGAGATGCAACTAAAATAGATGCTTTGTTAGACGACTTAACCAAAGAAGTGATTGATTCTGAGGTTGCATAGACGACCTGAACTGTCTCTGATTTGACATCCCCGTAGAAGGTAAAAGCATTGTAGGCAGTGCCAGCAATAGAATTCAATTTGGATAATGCTAAAGAAACGATGGCAGAAGACTTTGCAGATAAAACCTCAGATTTTAAGGCATTCAAAAGTTTGATTGAAATTTCCTTTAATTGTGTAGAAGAATATAAATCAACCAAAGTTTCGTTGGTCTTAATTGATTCAATACCATTATAGATATGTAAGTTAGCAACGTTCAAGTTAGCCAAAACTGTTGAAACTAAAGCGAAAAGTTGGGCTTCTTTTGCAGTAGTTGAGGTTAATACAGGCAATTTCAAAGCCTTGGCATATTCCAAAACAGAAGAGTAATCGGATTTCAATTCATTGTTTTCAAAATCGTAAGAAACGGTTGCTAATTGAATGGATAATGGCAGAGAGTGATACTCATAGTTGACGTGAGATGCTAAAATTGGTGCAAACTGAGTGAACGCATCAGAACTAGCAATAACAGTCAATGGGTTTTTTGAATTCTTCAGGTAACCTAAGATTAAATTACCTGAATCCGCTGCGATATCAAAAGTATTGACAGTTGGAACAATATTTGATAAATTTGCTCTCCTCAAATTAGCCCATAAAGAAACAACAGATGGTTTCTTTGCTGTTAATGTTGGTAAATTGAACTCGAAAATGTTATCGGATAACAGATAACTTGTTCCTAAAACAACATTGTGTTTAGTGGATAAAACCCTACCTTTAATTTCATACGGATCAAGTGGTAAGCCGAATGGGGAAGTTGCAGTTGCAGAGAACAACTCACTTTGTGTGGAGCCAGCAGCAGACATTGTTCAATGGGGATTGTTAATGCTTACCAAACGTGAAATTTCTTTGAAAAAAAGACAAGAAAAGGAAAGTTTCAGCTATATATCCACTTGGAAATCATCTATCAGATACTTCCATCGTAAAAGCTGGAATGAATGAAATCTCGAGACTCCGATAGCGTGAATCATGTTGCAAAACCCGTCAAGAGCGCCACAGTTCACATATCACGTGAAATTCTGAACACGGATTTTCTCTTTTTATCATTTCCAGAAATCTTCGCGGTTTTGCTTGCTGAACCTAGCAGATATTATACACGATAGGAAATGATGCGAGTTTTATTGAAGCTCGAAACGCGGGAACGAACTAACGCGAAAAGCACTCAGCGTCTTAAGACGACAAGCCGTTCCCATGACTGGAAAGAGGAATAGGACGGCTGTTTTTCTCAAAACAATACTTAATTAATAAAAAAGTAAAACCCGATTCCTTCCCATCTTAAAAGGTTATTTTCTAGATTGGCTGCCAAGGTGCACCAAAAAAATCATTTTTTAGTATTTTTAGCTAATAACATACCTGCGCTGGCTTGCTGTGACATGTCCAAAAAAAGCACGAAGTTGTCGTAAAGTAAAACCGCAGACTGAGCCAGCCAACATGGCAAGGCTTTGAATGTAGCGGACTTCGATCGATCTATATCAATTGTAAAGTTGAACAGTAGATACGCTAGGTAACTACTTTTTGGTTACATGAAATACAGGCGGTTATTTTACCTTCTATACACAAATCAAAATGGGGGGCATGGAGAGTCTTATTGTATTTCTCCCTTACCACATCGTAAATAATCTTTGCCTATCTTTTCTATCTAAATATTTCAGTCGTATAATAACTCACCCTTTTAGTTACAAAGTTGTTCGCTACACAGCGGCCCCTAAATCGAACCATGATCCACATTCTCTACTTGCTCTCATAGCTTTCCATTTTAGTCTCTTTTCCAATTCTTTATCTTCGTTCCCTCTAGCATAGTAAATATCATCCTTTGCATTTTCCAATATATCATTAAACGAAGAAATCGAGGTGGTTTGCTCCTTGGTGCTGTTTCTCCATAACTTTGTTAATTTTGGTGTACCCATCCCATGGACAAACTTTGGCTTTTTGTTTAAACCATAAAATTCCTCATCTTGGTTGATCTTTTCTGTGTACTCCTGTAGTTTCCTCTTTGTGCCATTAGTCTCACAGACTTCTGATAAACTGGATATTGTGGGATGAGTAAAGCTCTTCAATTTCATTTTGGTAAATGTCAGTTCATTAGATTCAAACAAGTCATTGAGATCATCGTAATGTAAATCATTGGTTTTAAACCAGTTTATATTATAGTTGTACCACTCCAAAATTCTCTTTTTACTTTCAACCCCCGTAATTTGGTTCACCAAACTGTCAGGTTTTTTGAATTTACTATATTCAGAAATGACTTCTTCAGTCAGTTGTTTCCAGTTATCAAAAAGCATTGACTTGAGAAAATTGAGAATAATCAAAACTTGAATCCGCAAACTCAAATAGAACATTTTATTTGTTGAATATTGTTTCTCAAATACGTCATAATCCAAAATCCAATTGTTTAAGTTTTCTGATTTACTTAGAAATTTAGTATCTGGAATTCTAGAATAATCCGTTTTCAGTTTTCTCGTCAATGAGTTCAGAATATTTAACTCATTAATATTTTTATTAGCAGCCTGAATTAGATTCAATTCTGACGAGTTATTAATGAGATAATTAAATTCTAAATAATCATCAAAAATTTTCCTTTTATTCAGATATTTATTTGAGTTTAAAAAATCACTGAAGTTCCGGTTTAAGAAACAATGCCAGTTTAATGATTGTGACAGTTTATCGTTGATTTCAAAAGAGTCGTTGACAAAACTTCTTAACTTGAACAATACATTTAAATTCTCCAATTTTGATAATCTGGGTTTGATATTATTGTAGATCGTTAAAAGTTTCGATCCCGGCTTTATTTTCCCTTGTAATTTATTTTGTTTGGTCAACTTTAAGATTCTTTCATCGGTTAAAATTAAATCAAGCAAATCTGGTAGCTGTTGCGCTGGTATTTTATAGATCAATAAAGTAGCTAAAGCTTGAATGCCGCAAGATTCTTCAATTTCAGTTGCCAAATCAATCAAAACCAGAAGTTGACGTGTATTGTTGGTATCTTCGATGTTGTTTATATAAAAGTTGAAAATATAATTCAGAACAACTGATCTCTCTAGACCTGAACTATTAATTTGATCATTTAGACTTTGGCAAATATCAAATATATTGTTTTTCCCATTGACCACAGAATCAACATATTCGGATAAACACCGAGATAACACATCCATGGCTTACCAGTTATACAAATATATTCCTTTTCTTCTGAATTGTTTTTCATGGAAGACATCAAAAACCAAATTCACGACAAAAAAAATGATGACGATGCGAATAGAGAAAACAAAGAACTCAACATGAAACGAACAGGCGATCTGTAATTATGCGTGAAAAGAGTGCAAATAATTACGGGAGGCAGAATTGGCGAAAATGGTTTGGCTGATCATAGCTCCTTCTCAGTATAGAAAACCCAGGGCCGTTATATTTGTTTGTTTTTTAATTCAGGATTACTGTAAAACGCTCCTACGTAAGTAAATTTTCTGACATGTTACTTTCATAAAACGATCGCTGACCTCGTAAGTAATTATATAGTGCTTTTTTTACTAGTACGAAAGGTTGTTTGTTGAACTCTTCAAGCTATTCAAAATGAAAGGAAACCCACGTATAAAGGAAATGAAAAAAATTGTAAAATATGCATAAGGTTGTGTGAGAACGAGCAAAGAATCGTTATTCAACAATAGTGCCGATCTTTTTTTCATCAGCCAAAGTTTGACATAGTATAGCTATTAAACAATTTTGAGTGATAAAGATGCATCCGCACTGATAAGAAGTTGTTCAAGGGAAAAAGTATTAGTGGTTTCAATCTAAGAAGTACAACATAGCTGAAGGCCACCTAAAATTTAGTCCTCCTCGTTTACGTTTACAAAACAATAACAAATAGTGTTGAACATCCTGCTATTAACAAACATAATATCTTTTTTTCAGAAAAAAAAAATATTCATAAATAGAACATGCTTTTACATGAAAACAAAACAAGTGCAAAGTTTCAAGCTACATCTCACTAAATGTGCTAGCAATTACTCGAATAGCAAATTTTGTCATTCATTTGTTACATAGTCAAAATCAGAGGCTATGCCAGGTAAATCTATTTGGATCTGGGTGCTGCCATTCAATCTGCAGTTCTTGTTTTAAAAAACTTGATGTTGATTTGAAGAAAAACTTCATCCATTGATAGTACTATTTTCTTTGCTATTTCCTCACGACAACTCATCCAGGCAGCCAAATTTCAAATCAAAGGATTTTGATAGTGTTTGGCCCATTATTGTAATGGACTGTTGAGCCTGGAGTGTAATGCTATTCTAAGTACGAGTATTTTTTCTTGCAAAACATTGATTTCTATCGTAAATGGCAGAAAAATATGGTTTCATTATTGATCAGTATATGAACGCTTTGCTTTTGACCACATTTGTGTCCATACAAGCCAGCACAAACGTATGTCAGCGGATCCGGCCTAAAAATGACATGTGGGTGCCAGTTTGTTTATTATTTAAAACAATATGTTGTTGCAATACAAAGTGTTTCAGTTTTGTCTTACTGTCAGACCTTAACTACTAGACGTGCAGAAACATGCTGCAAAGCGATAGGGACAGAGGGGGGAACAGAGAGGTTTAAAACTTTTTTCAATACGAAAAAACCTTTTGCCATTTCATCACCTTACTTTATCCAGAACAAGAAAGGAATTATTATAATATATATAACTTAATACCAAGACATCCACAGTGCTCACTAAAACTTATCTCCACATTTATGAGCTGTGGCACTGTGGCTCGCCCAAAATGGAAACAACCACACAAGCTGCTGCCCAGTCGTCGTGCTGTTGCAGCTGCATGCCCCCATTGCGCGGGTAGAAAAACATGCTGGCAGTTGGCAGCAAACACATAGCCAATAGAACATGGCTGTTTTGACGTTTGACTGTGGATATGGGTTGCACTGTGGAGGCGCAATAATGTGAATTGAATTCCTGAATTTGGCAGCAGGTGCTAGATTGGGGGTTGGCAAACTTAAACTTTACGTTTGTCTTCACGTGCCTTTCTGCAGATGGTAGCTAATATCGCGTGCAGCTAGTAGTTGTGTCAAGCCACGGAAATGGACAGTGGCTCGGTTGGTGTTATCCCCATGCAGTTTCATTTGTTTTGGTAAAGTGTATATAAGCCGATGATTGCTGTCCTTATAAGCATATTATGTTTTAGATTATTCTCTTTCCATATTAGGTTTGGTTTTAAAACGAGATGCTATCATATATACGTCATATCAATAGCCAGTTCAATTTTACATTGGCATTCTGTGTGATATTGGCCATCATATCAAGTTTTACATGGGGTTTCGATAATCAGGGATATGCCACCATTCAAGCAATGGATTCTTATTTGAGAGAATTTGGCGAATTCAATCATAAGACCAAGAAATATTACATGCCTACAAAATTTTTATCTTATTTAAACAGTTTCCAGTATATCGGTTTTGCATTCGGTTTGATTGTTGGTAGCATTGTTAGCAAGAGATGGGGTAGAAAAAAAGCAATTTTTTCAATGTCTTTTGTAAGTTTTCTGGCGTCAATCTTAACCATCACGGCAACCAAAAAAGAGCAAATTCTGGTCGGTAGAATCATCAATTACGTCTACATAGGAATGGAATCTTCTTGTCTTTCTTTATTCCTAGCGGAGATTGTTCCTCAAACCGTTAGAGGATTTGTTGTTTCTACGCATCAGTTTTCCATTGGTGTCGGAGGTTTAATTATTCATATTGTTAGTAAGTATACATCTACTATTGATAGTTCAAGAGGATGGAAAATTCCTATTGGGCTTTTTTTCATATGTCCAGCAATTGTTGCAGTTGGTATAAATTTTGTTCCAGAATCACCTAGATGGTACTGTTTTAATGGCAGATACGATGAAGGTTACGACGCATTATATAAGTACAGAAAAGATAAATTCACAGAGCAGGAAATTCTCTTGGAATTTGAGAAAATAAAGTCTGCAGTGATTGTTGACCAATCCTTGCCAAAGAGATCATATAAGGAATTATTCATCAAGAAAAATTTGAGAAGAACAGTCACTGTTATCATGATTCACGTTTTTCAACAAATTACAGGTCAAGCATTTGCTTCGCAGTATGGAACTATATTTGTGAAAAGCTTGAACTCCTTAAATGCTTTTACGACCTCAATCATTTCTTCTGCTGTTGCAATTTTTGGGGTCATTATCTGTATTGTCTTTTCTGACATAATTGGAAGAAAGGCCCTTTTCTACATTGGTGGTTTTATTCAAACCGGAGCATTATTAACTATGGGAGGATTAGGCACAATAGCACATCCTTCCAAATCAGTCGAGACCGGAATTGTGGCTACCATGATTTTATTTGCAGCTGGTTTTTGCATCGGTGTCGGGCCTTTGACTCAGGTTGTCGCAACAGAAATCCCTCCTATTGGTTTGAGAGATTTGACTTACAGAGTTGGAATGTTTTTCAACATTGTGTTTGCATTCTTAGTTGCTTTCACGCTACCGTATTTACTTGACGAAGGATACGCACATTTGGAATCAAAAGTTGGTTTCATATACGGCTCTTTCTCTGCAGCTTCACTTTTATTTGTCATGTTTTTTATTCCTGAATGCAAGGGTAGGTCATTGGAAGAAATTAATTACATGTTTGATAATAATGTACCAATAGGAGATTTCCAATCTCATAAAATTTCACTTGATGACTTGGAAGATTATCAGAATGATAGCACTAACATCAGTATTGAGTCCGCTAATTACAAGGGCGAGACCTTAAAAATTTCTTCTCAATCTGTAGACGCTGATTAGTTGCTTTCTAGATCATAGATTTTCAATCCATTGTCGGTTGAGATGGAATTGGTGTTGGTTTTCTTTGTTTGATGCAGCATCAGCCACTATTTCTTGTTTTTTGCTTTTATTGAAGATTTATACTTTGATGTACTTATATTATAATTGCCAGTATTCAGAACTAAATGAATTTTGACAGTTTTGTAAAAAAATGCTGGTTTCTCTGCAAAGTTTATGTTAAGCCGTAAATCGAGGTTTTAGGTAAAATATTAGAAAATATCTTATTATTTTCTGGTATGAATAACGCTCATTCTCGTTTTGACATTTTGAAAAGTTACTGGTAGCCAAACAAGTCAGCCTCATGAGGGGGATTCTGATCAATAACTTTTTTTGTGAGAAATTTGGTTTAAAAAGCAGTTGCATATAACTTTCTTATTTTTATCCATCAAATCATAGCAAAGACCACATTTATTACATTCAAACTGTGCTCCATAATCTGAAGAAACCAAACAATATTTGAAACTGGCTTTTTAATTTCCTTGTACAAATTTAATTTATAATCAGTTAAGGCCGCATACTATGTATTCATAAACTACGAAGTGTTCGTACTTATGATATTCAGATTACCTAGAACAAAGTGTTAGAACTCTTTGGTGGTCTATTAATTAATATATGCAGTGGTACAAAGTAAAGTTCATTCTCCACTTTTGGCACCGATGAAAGCATTAATCATTCCTGCTAAATATTCCTCAATGTCTTTGGTGAATGTTCAAGCAAATTGTTTTCTCAAAAGCAAAACCTTATTATATAATCCGTCAAATAATGTATTTGAAACCCACGTAGATGGCATTGTTCCCTCGATAACTCCCTCAAATTTACACCGTTTCTAATAAAAATGGAGTTTTGTTTTACCAATTCCTTGGGGCTTTTCCAGATAATTATGGAGCACGACAATAATGAGGTTATTTAGTGCTTGGAAAACCACTTTGGGACTTCGGTGTATTATTACAATGAGATCGTTTTGAAATACATGGGTATTTGTTTTGTGTTCAAGGGAAGTTGAGGCCTACTATGTTAAAGAATCATCAAATAGTATAACTGTTAATAAAACGAAAATCCACAACTCCGTTGTTTCAGAGGTTGGAATTGCATCTTGTTAGTTAGCCTAACTTGGTATGCATTCCTTCTCTAACTATTTCATTGATCAAGTCATATAATTAATCATTAAAGATACAACGAGTCCATTAGATTACAGCGTGAAAACTTGATGCTTCACATCTTTTACAAAGTAAACTAATGTTTAATAGTATTGCATGAGAGTTCTAGGGATCACTCTTGAACAACTCACCCATATTGTGACAGATGTACTTTAAATACAGTGAGAATTTGTTGCAAACATTTGAGGTTCCTTTTTTTTAAAATTATTGTTAATCTAAAAGCATGAGACATGAAAACCTTGTTGCCAATTCTGGCAAATATACCTTCTTCAAAAACTTTTTGCAACTAAATTACAAATAAACTGAACTTGAGAATATCAGTATGTGCCAATTGAACGTCATTGATTTGTTGGGGTTTACTTGGTAACAAGATATTTCAAATAATGAAGTAATTATTGAATTGAATTAAAATTTAAATTAACTATGTCAATATATTTTATAACGCTCATCCATAATCTTGATAGATATCCATGTTATAATTTACCGTGTAACTATCAACGCGATGAAGAATTGCTTTTATAAAGTTCAAATCATCATTTCAAACAAAGCAACTATTCCAACATCTTTTATATGGCCTTTGATACCATTTCTCCTATAAAGCATATAATACATTGCGTAATTCAACAATTATTCAACTTAACATTTCTTTCAATCCACCAAACGACGTTGAAGAGTGCTGGAGCGGAAGAGTAGCGGTTGTGTAGGTAGCACGAATGCCAAATTTATCTTTTGTTTTTGCAACCACCTGAATCGGAATCGAAGCGGATTCAAAAAATGCCAGCAGCAAGAGAATGCGATTTTGTGCGAAAAAATAGGCAATAGCAGGGTGCAAAAGAAACAAAAACCACAGACACACTTGCACGTGCGCAGACACAGTAAATTCAGCGGTGCCGGACGAAGCACGGAACTTGCGGGGCTACTTTTTGTGAGATACTATAACTAATCAAATCTCTTTTTTCTAGTTCAAGCTACTTCATAAAAACCACTTAAAACTTCGCAATTTACTACAGATAAACATATAAGATATATGAATATTAACATTATTATTAAAAATGATAGAAAATACTAATCAAATTTTTAAATATATTCCTAATAAAGAAAATTTTTATTCCTATTTTGGTATTTTCGATTTTAATTTAGATTATATTTCTGATGATAATTTATTCTATTTATGTAGGGGCATAAGATTCAATATTGATTTTGCTAAAAAGATACATAAATTTTATGATTTTTCTTCTGATAAAATTTTAAGATCTATATCAGCTTCTTACATTATGCATAATTATGTTGATAATGTAGATATTGTTAAATATGTTGTTCCTAATAATTTTTGGTATCCTAAATCTCCTTCTAAAGAAACTTGTGTTAAATTATTAAAAATAAATTCTTTATATACATATTCTGTTGGTTTTTTATGTGTGATAAATAAATGGTATGATATTATAGATGATATTACTTATTATAAAATAGAAAAAAATTTAAAATATTTGTATGATTTGAATAATTTAGAATATACTAATTTTTTAGATCATTCTTTTAGTATTCATGATTTACTTTTCAAGAATTATGACATTAAAGGAATTTTATACGAGGGTTATTTATCTGTAGCCTATGATGATGAAGAGGAATTTTTAGATAAATATTCTACAGAAGAATATCCATTAGATTTTATTGATATGGGTCCTATTATTAATTGTTCATTAGAACATATAATTCATAAAACAAATTCTTTAAATTTAAGTTTTTTTATTGAGAAAAAAGATATAAAATTCAATTTTTTATTAGCTTATTATTTATTGAAAAAAGAATATAAAAAATCTGATTTTTGTTCTCTAGCTTTATCTACATTTATTTCTAATAATATATATATACCTGAATTGGTTAAAAAGTATGATTTTTTTTATTTTTATACTTATAGAGTTTGTTCAAGATCATTAATACAAAAAATTTGTTTAGATTTCCCTCATTTAAAATATAATGCCATGGTATTAGCATGTTTTAATAAAAATCCTTTATTGTTTTGTGATATTGATCCTGATATTGATATTTATTCTATAGCAGAATTTTATGGTAATCAAGAAATAATGGATTTAATGTTCAAAAAGCATAAAGAACAAGGTGTTTGGTATAGACATTTAGATTTTGAAAATCATAAAAATTTAAAACCTCCCCTTAAAGTTACTTGGGAAGATAAAAAATATTATGGTAATTTATTAACTACAGGATGTTTTTCCTAATGAAGATCTTGTATAAGCAATACATCCAAATTCAGCTAATGCACCATATTGGATTAGCGATAATCGTGGATAAATTTCCTACGAACTCTTTCATGTGTTATTATATATGTGGTATTATGTATTGTGGTCTTATAGACTAAACTTAGAACTACTTTCATTAGAAATAGTGGTAACATTAGCAATCTTCTTAACATTGTTGTGGTTATATATTTAGATGATGAAGGAAGAAAACTACAAAGATCTATAAAGAAGACCAATTTAATTAACGTAAATACGCAACCATAATCTGGCGAAAGTCAACGACGCGTCAGATTAGCTTATTTCCTAATTTGTTAATCTGAGTAATTCTACCATTACATATTAAACATTTTATAGTTTTTTATAGTGTGAATCCTTAACCCAGTTAAACGCCAACTATACTATATTAAGAAATAAGTCTAATATTCTGTTCAACAGAGGTCTCGCTACTTTAATTAAATTTACGCCCACAGCGCATTTGTAACAAGGATCTAAGAGGTAGCCAACCATTACGCCACGAGGAATAAGGTGCTTTTCTTGTAATGTGCTCTCAGGATTCCAACAGAATTAAACTTTCTGCAGACATCTATTGCATACGTTCCAACTAAAATAGATATATTCGATAATGTTGAAGCAATAATTCCTTTTATAGACGCTAAAAATAATGATCCTGCTCCAATTATACCAAACACAATTTTGTAGATTAGAATTTTTCTTTCTTTTTCTTCTTTTGTTAATATTTGTTGGCTAGCATCATAAGTACATTTAGATATAGACGCTATTTCGGAAAGCACAGTATCATTTCCACACATTCATACAAATCAACAGAAGAAGAAACATATAAATTATTATTGGCTTCGTTAACAACATTTTGAATCTGCGTGCAATTTTCTTTGGTTATATCACTTCATACATTGGGAAAAACAACAGTGTAGCATTAATTGGACAATCAATGTATTTACTAGAGTCCATATTAAAACTGGGTGGATCACCAGAAGGAACACAAATTTCAATACTAATTTGTGAATCATCGCAGCCAAACCATAAGTTTTTAATTTAAAATCTTCTATTAAGTTAATTTCAGATTTTTATTTTCAATATAACCGTTAACAACACCCCAACTCAAATAAAATAAATTGCACTAATCTATTATTTTTATTTAATGAGAACTCGAAAACAGCAGAAGTTCTATATTTTGGGGAACTCCTTTAAATCTTTCCTTTTAGTCTACATTGAGTTTTTCAGGATTTAAACAAAACCCCATATATTGTTTTTTACCAGCACACATTAATTTAGTAAATTCAATTTCTAATTCCAATTAACCTATATCATCACCGTAACAAACAATCTTTTGCCATCTAATTCAAAGTTAGCATTAACATTAAAATAATCTTTATGTACACATAAACTATTAGTATCAGAATAAACACATACTGCTCCAGGTTTTACCGACGCATCCCAAATCCTTTTCATGTGGAATCTAGCCCAAGATAATGTAAACAAACCATTTTGTAAAGGTGTAGAGGATATGTCTTCTGTTTTATTTAATTTTGCTAGCATATAATCATTATCCCATATATCAAAAACTATGTCTTTTTCAAAATTAATATTACGTTGATGAAATATCTTGAAATAACTTTCATTCAATTTTTAAGCAAATTTACTCTATAAACTATTCATAATAATTTTAATAATGACTCCTTTGACTTCATTATTTTCTTTTTCATACAATACATTACATCTATATAAAACATTTTAAATATAATTCTTTAAAATTTTACCTTGTTTCCAAAAATAAGGTCATATATTCTATTTTATGACGTTCACTTAATCCTGTATCAATATCCACACTAGTATACCAAGCTTTAAACTCCTCTTCATCATAATCGTTATAAAAAACCTTATTATTTGGTCTTGTTGGAAAAAAGTTAGATTTAGCATTTTTTTTAGGGTTGACTTTAACATAAAAAACACCTAATTCATTATGATTCCGTTTAGTTACTTTTTTATACTAACCATCATGTTGTCCATAAAAACACATTGCTGCTGGATATAAAGATTTAACATCTAAACATAATATATTGTCATAAATACCATTTGAACTAATAGATCTACCTCCTATTAAAAATTGTCTTATATTAAAATAAGCTTCTTTATTTAAATGTCTTGAATAAACACCTGAATCCAGATTAGCTTTAAATAATTTGAAAATCATTCCTGCTAATGTATAAGAATCATCAACTATATTATGATAAAAATTTCCTCTGTAGACTTTTTAAATTGAATCCATACTTCAGATAAAACTAAAACATTATTTTTACAATACTCTTCAGACCAATCAATTAGCTTTTTGGATTCATTATCAGAATTATAGTTAATTAAATCTTCATAATTAGTAACTAATTTTTTCTCCATATATTCTAAATTAATCAAGGTTTCAATATTATCCCAGGAATTTTTATTTTTATATAAATCTTCATCGGTATTAACGAAATGATGAGGAAAAGAAGTTTTTTGGATATCTTTTTTTTGTAAATAGGCTTTGGCAGCATAAGATAAAGAAAATAATAAAAAACTATAGGAATCTATTACATTAAATTTAATATTCTCTAGTTTAAAATTAAAAGAAATAAAAGAATTATTTTAATCAATATTTTACTAATTATAGAAGGATTGGGGAGCACGCCTAATAAATAATGAAAATCATAAGAACCACCACTATGTGCTATTAATTCTACTGTATTGATATTTTAAATTATCACAAAAAAAAATTATATATCTTAACATCTCATCTAAACAATAGCTAGTTTTAAATGTTTCTATTTATCATTGTAAATAAAAGAAGCACAAGCTATATAGGGTATATTATGTGTAGATAATCTTTAATAGGGATTAAAATAACACGCTTTATCATAACAAAGTATTAAATATTTTTTTGCGAACGGAATATCCATATATTCTTTTAATTATTTCATCTATAGCGGATCCTTTTTCCAAATACCTCAAAATTAATATTTAATGAATTAGAAGATAAACCCATAAGTCTAGTACGAGCCTTAATTTCACCATCAGAATGTATAACCATTCGCATATGAGAAATAATTGTTCTGACAACATGTAATTTTTGAAGTGAAGACTGCAAACAATAGATATTGCGGCATAATTCACTTCATTTGTTATGTTCTTTTTCTAAAAGCCGGAAGGAAGCGGACATTGCATTCGTATCTTTGGCATAGTTTGCTTGCCAATAATAGACAAATTTTGAAATATAGTACCAATCGGCGGGAGCAAAGATCGGTCGATTGTATTTAGCACATGAATTTCATTGATATCGGTCCTTTGTAACACGTGTTTGTAACCGCATTCCTACATGCAAAATACTCTACCACTTTTGATCATTTTTAAATTACAGAAATGATGAACCAATACTGATCCACTATAAGATCTCAATTTTGAAAGGATTTGTCACTCACTATTTGAAATCGGCTCATATTCAAAGTGAAATATATTTGTATATTTCATTTGTTCCTGGCGACATCTGATCCCTTTCAATCGATCATCCCTTGCTATTGTTTAGTAGCGTCTCTTTATTTTTCAAAGTTACCAACTTGTTCATTTTCACGTAAAACCTACTAATACCCTGAATCATCATGTTACCATCTTGGCTTTTTTTGAGCCAAAATGTTAATCTGAACTGGTTGTACTACTCCATCCCGCTATTGGACAAATCATTTATTATACAACTATATAAAAACCCCCGGCCGCTAAGTTTTATAAACAAAACCATAGAATGATCAAGCAAATCAAGATTACAGAACCCAATACGATTTTTTCTCTCTTGTGTTTATTGTGAATCTTTTTCAATAAAACGTCTATACCAGGGATCTTAATCAAGACATCGTCTAAAGTAGATCCAGCCTGGTTCAAGACCGATCTTTGACGTAAAAATTCGTCTCTGGTATTCATCACTTGACTGATCAAATTATCCATGACATTATGGCTTCTATCAACCATTTCTCTCTCTCCTAACATATAATCTTCATCGTTGTTCAGGTTTTGCTGGTCATGATGCATCTGAATATCTGATCTCACATCATCTAATAAATTGAGTTTGTTTCTTTGATCTTCGATTTGTAATTTGATTCTTTTATAATCATCCCTCAATCTTCTTAAATCTCCCTTGTTACCACTGTTATTACTGGTAAGTTTCTCAAAATCATCAAGTAGCCCTTCTATTTTAGACTCGAATCCTAATTCTGACTCAGTTTTAGTCATTGAAACATTATTTGAAAAACCTGCATATTGACCAATTGTATTACTCAACAAAGTTTTCAATTTTAACACCGAAGTCCTGTTATTAACACTCATTTCCCCCTTGCTAGCCACTTCATCAAAAAATACCCAACACACTCAGAAACAAATCAATATCGAAACCTCCGATTTCATGTACGCGACATGGATGCACAAAATACCAGCCATTATTATCGATTTCGAGCATATTGATGGCTGTTGGGAGGGCCATATTCGACGAAGGGAGGTGATTTTTCATTAAATGATATTGTCTGTGCTGAATAATGGATTGTAGAATTCTGTTGTCAAATGTGATTGCACCATCTTCCGTAAATACTTGGAAAAACAAGGTTTGGGCGCCATAAATATCATGGTTCATAATTTTAAACTTGAAAACGAAATTTTCACCAAAAGACGATTTCAAAGTTGCCGTAAATTGTAGGCTTCCTGAAGCTTCGTATACATTCTGAAAATTGTAAGTATCGAGTATATGAGATTGCATGTCGATGTAATAAGAATGAATAATAAGTTTTAATGGTTCTATATATATATAACTACTGG
Organism: Pichia terricola; assembly: GCA_030168465.1. Taxonomy (NCBI): domain Eukaryota; kingdom Fungi; phylum Ascomycota; class Pichiomycetes; order Pichiales; family Pichiaceae; genus Pichia; species Pichia terricola. Next base: position 134,995 of record CP099442.1, read on the forward strand.
AATATATAGAGGGGTAAAAAGAAATAGATAAAGTAGAAGAAATGAAAAAAGAAAAATCAAACTTAATCGAAAGCCATGGATTTTTTAATTTCAGCAATTGCACCACCTGGATTCAATCCCTTTGGACAAGTTTTAGAACAGTTCATAATGGTGTGACATCTGTACAAGGACATTGAGTTTTGTAACATTTGCTTTCTCATGTTGGTGGCGGTATCTCTGGAATCAACCATCCATCTGTATGCTTGCATTAAAACGGCTGGACCCAAATATTCTTGTTGATTCCACCAATAAGATGGACAAGAAGTTGAACAACAAGCACATAAAATACATTCATATAAACCATCTAATTTCTTTCTGTCTTCAATAGATTGTAAATTTTCCCTTTCTGGCATTGGCTTGTCGGATTGAAGGTATGGTTGAATAGATTTATATTGTTTGTAAAAGTGAGTTAAATCAGGAACCAAATCTCTGACAATGTACATGTGTGGTAATGGGTAAATCTTTAAATCTTTACCACTATCCTTGTCTAATTTACAAAGACAAGCAAGGGTATTTCTACCACCAATATTCATAGCGCAAGAACCACAAATACCTTCTCTACAAGATCTTCTCAAAGTCAAAGTTGGATCTTGTTCGTTTTTGATCTTAAGTAATGCATCTAAAACCATAGGACCAGTTTCATTCATATCTAAAGTGTAAGATTGCATGTGTGGCTTAACTTCTGGAGTATCTGGATTCCATCTGTAAATTTTGAAAGTTTTGAGGTTCTTTGGCTTAGCTGCAGCAGTAGCCATTGATCTTGCTAAATTAAGTGAAAATCTCATCCTAAATATATTTATAAGTTGGTGTTGAATGTGGAACACTTGTGTAGACTGTCAAACAGAGGGAACAATCAAAAAAGATGCAAGTTTAAAGCAAAAATCTAAATTTCACTCAACTGAATCCCTCTTCTAGGAGAAAAAAATATGATTAAGCAGTGAGTGATAAACAGGCGTATTCTCCACATAAAATTACTTTCACACCCGCGCCTATTGGTGGACGTTTTGGAGGATCCGAACGCGGGAATTAAATTTTATCGGATACCATCATCATGTGTTTCCGATGAGGTGAAGAATCTCAAGGAGCTCGCGACCGCGTTTGTTGTCATGAAGAAACTGGCAGTAGCTGTTGAGCGCAGCAATGGGGACGGAGAGATACTCACAACGACCAGGGACGAGTTCCACAGCTACGACGTCTTCCCAGAGTGGGAGAAACGGTTCTTGATGTGTGTTCTTTCGACGGAAATGCTGGGCTATTGCTTTCATGAACTCGTGTCCGGCTGGTGTATTCACCTTCTGTATACAGCTCACTAGCTGTGTCACCATCTCCGAATCGACGATCGTCCGCTTGAGAAAGGTATCGACAATAGCGTCGACCTTGCCGTCGCCGATTTCACGCAAACGCTTCTGTCTCTGGTCAAAGGCATACGCCCTGAAATCGGCTAGCCCGAGATTACTGTCGTACCTTTGAACACGCCTTGAGCACTCAGAAATCAGCTCGTGTCTTATATCGACTAAACTGGTAGTATCGTATTTGACCTTGTCCCTCAGACGCAGACCATAGATTTCGTTGGCCAGAATACACAGCATTTCGTCCCAGCTGACTCTCTTGGCCTGCTCCGCGCGGGCCAGCAAATCGGCCAGATCGTTCGAGTCATTGACGGGCCTATCCGAGGGATCGCTTTTGCTTTTGCTTTTGAGACCACCTAATCTCCCTGCACTCCCACTTGGATCAGCTAGTTTTCTGCTGGTATTTCGACACTTCATAGCACCACTAAAACCTACACTCTTATCAAGATATTTCCTGATTTTCCGTACCGACAAGCCCCCTTCTCCATTGAGGGCGTTCTGCGCTCGAATAGTCTCCCCCAGATCGAACCGCGTTCCCTCTTTCTGGCTTTTCACAATCGCCTTGTTGATATTTTCCACCGCCTGCTTCAGTCTTCTGTGCGTCTCACCGTATTTACGTGTCTCTCGTATTGGCCACATTCTAATGTACTATATTTATCTATCAACACACTGTATGGTCCGATTTTGACCTGGTTTATATACCCCCTACCGCTTCTCTTCTTCTCCTCCACCGCCTCATTCCCTCCGATAATTTTTTTTTACCGTCATGTCATGTCATGTCTTCTCTACGCGAAAGAGAGCCGTTAGCTTTTCGAAAAATAAAAATTCTTTATTCTTTTATCTCGACCAAATGGGCATGTTTTGTAGATTTTTTTTCATAGGGAGAAAGGGTCGTAGATATTTATTGTGATCACTTCAGCAAGTCGCCAAAAGGTTTTCATTTGGTATAGATTAATAAATTCCATATTTTATATTTCATTTCCCATAAATCAATAAATAACTCAATTTATCTGATGTGGAAACCAAAGGCTAATCGAATATCTATACCGCTAATCAAGCATCTAATCATAAAATGGAAGAGATTGCTGGTTTTCATAATTTTATCCGTTATTGCGATAAATTACGTATTCAGCAACAGGCGATATCAACCTAATATTACTGTAGATTACAGTTTGATTGATGATGAACATATACCATTATATGATGACAAGTTTGTTGGAGAAGCGATGAAAAATGTACCCATTTCATTGAGATCAATGCAATCCGACTACGATGATGTCTTCCAATATGGTTGCAGAGACCCTTTGATAGAAGCGAAAAAGCCAAGAGAAAAAGCAGCATTCGTGGTGTTAGCTAGAAACTCAGAAATTGATGGCGTCATTTTGAGTATGAGATCACTAGAGAGAAGATTCAATCAATGGTTTAATTATCCATGGATTTTCCTTAATGACGAACCTTTCGATGACGAGTTTAAAGAAAGAACCAAAGAAGTGGCCAGTGGAGCGTTGAGGTTTGGTCAGATCCCAACCAAAGAGTGGGAATTCCCCAATAATGACGACGTTTATTTCAAAGAAGCAATCGAAAATCAGGGTGACAGAAAAATCATGTATGGTAATATGCCTTCTTATCACAGCATGTGCAGGTTTTACAGCGGATATTTTTTTGAACATGAACTAGTGAAAAGTCTCGATTGGTATTGGAGAGTTGAACCGTATGTAGACTTTTATTGTGATTTAACGTATGATCCCTTCGTTGAAATGAAAAAACATGGTAAAAAATACGGTTACACAATTGCGATCAAAGAGTTGGTTAATACCGTGCCGAATCTTTTCCGGTACACAAAAAATTTCATGGAAGAAAATAATCTAGAAATCAAAGACTCGTGGGATTTATTTACCACAAAATATAACTTTCTTGAAGGTGAACATAAACAAAAGTATAACTCAATTAAGAATCTGAATTCCTTTTATACTAGATTGGAATCCGAACTCTTATTTCAATATGCCAATCTGAAGATCAATGATTCAATTAAGAACCATGGCGGTACTGCCAATCTAGATAATGAGGAGAAGTACCTGCTCTCTCTCATAGCCAGCTACAATAAAAACAGAAACAACGTACTGGAACCTTTGGTGCCCGATAAACTCAATAACGAAGAGTACAACTTGTGTCATTTTTGGTCGAATTTCGAAATAGCCTCGAATGATCTTTTCACTTCACCTGGGTATAAAAAATACTACGATTATTTAGAAGAGTCAAAGGGTTTCTACACAGAGAGATGGGGAGACGCTCCTATTCACTCTTTGGCAGCAGGCTTATTCTTAGACTTGAACGAAATTCACTATTTCAGAGATATTGGGTACAAACACTCGACGTTAGGACATTGTCCATTCAACTCGTTTGAAAATCAGCTGGAATATAAACCAGGTCCCAGATTCAAACATCAGGTATTGCCTGAAGATGAAAAACTATATGCAGATTATGATAAACCTCCATCCAAGGAGAAATCGTTGCAAATGGGAGCGCCTGGTTGCAGATGTAGATGTCCTTCTGACCATCGAGAAATTGAGGATTCTGGAGGTTCATGCTCTGCGCTCTGGTTGAAATTGACTAGTGATGAATTCAACAACGACCTATCAAGTCTACACGGTGGGTTGGGTGTTAAGAAATTTTTAGACCTTGATAAGATTGAAAAAACAGTTCTTATTTGGATCTCTCAATGGGTTGCCGATGGTAACAGCGTTAAAAATTGGAAACTTTCAGAGTCCCAAAAAAAGATCTTATCAAAGATGTACACGACCAATAGTTCAAATTCCCCTTAATCATGCATTGGTCTTAATTTCAATATTACTCTTGATTTCAATCTAAAATCTAATTTTAATCATAATATTAGAGATCATTAATCTCTAATATAATCCTATACATGTAATAAATAAAGTCTATAACGAAAAGAAAGTACCGGGATTTACTACTCAATGTAAATACATGAAATAGTAAGTAATGGAGTGCTTGTCATGTTGCTGCAGCCACCTCCATTCAGTTGCTAAAAGCTTTTAATATCTTCTTCGATTACGTAATCTATCACCAATTGTCTCACCTTCTTCAATAGGGCTCAAATTGAGTGAATTATGATAAACATTATCATCAATCTTTAGCTGTTCTAAAACTTTAAACGTTTTCTCATTTTTCTTCTCGGTGTGCTCATTTTGTTCAATTTCGATTCCTGATAAAACCAAAGAACTGCCAACTTCAACAATTGCAATAAATAATGCACCAAAAATCGCCAAACAGTAGTTGCTGATACTTACACCTATATCTAACCAACTACCCTCGGTACGAACCATGTAGAAGAAGTATAAGCTTAAGAAATCGCAAACTGAAATGACTAAACTTGTGATGGTATATTTCTTGAAATGTAACTTCAAATTAATGAGTCCCAATCCTGTACTCAACAAGGCGTAAGGAATTATCAATTTAACCATTAATAGAGCGCCCATTGGGAAAGGATCAAAGATTGGCAATAATCTATAAACCGAATCTAAGGAGAATGTTGAAATTGAAGAAATGTTACCGGTACCAAAAAACGCAATTTGTAAGTTGAAAAAACCGATCAAAGAAATTCTTAAAATTGAAGAGGATGATGATGATACTGATAATTTTCCGGATCCACTCACAGCAGATGACTCAATTTCAATCCACTGATACAGGAACAACGTATAGAGTATGTAAAAATAGCTCTCAAATGAAATTGTCAAAATGATAAATGTTGGGGCCATTGTCAAGAAAATCACCAAAAACCTAATCTGGTAGTTTCTGTTGATGAAAATCGAATGAAGAATCGTTGGAACTACCAAGGAAATAATCAATGTTGACCAACCAATTATTTGGGCATCTAGTGGTAAACCTTTACGATTGGTTAACGAAACAACTGCTTTTAAAGTGGAATAAATTGATGATAAAACCAACAGCAATTGGAAAACAATGATTGTTTGTGTCTTTTTATTCATTTTATCTTTTAAGAACGCAAATCCAACTATACCTAATCCAAATATGATTAAGCCGGATGAAACAATCAAATTTAGTGATTCAACTTTAACTGGGTTTTGAATAGGGAATATAGATAACAGGCAACATGTAAAAAACCAGCAAATGGATTCACGATTAAAAATATTGGATCCAAATAATGAGAGTGGATAAATTACTGATAAAAGCAAATAGATGATACTAAACACCTCACGTTTTTCAAAACCAACAGCAATTGCATTGAAAAATCCAATTATGCCAATAAACAGTGATATTGTGACATAGTTTGATGCAAATCTGAAAAAGATTTTAAATCCATTAACTAAATCTTTATTGTATTTAAACGTCTCAAACCAGAAATAAATTGGAAAAATGAGGTAGAAGTAGAAATTGATCTCAAAATTTTGATAGTAGAAAATAAATGACATTGTAAGAGCAACCAATGAGAACAAAGTTTTAAGTAAAATCAAATTGCTTTTAATTTCAGTAATTTTATCGGTTGGAATGATGAAGAGCTGTAAAAAGATAGTGAAAGAATAAACAATCCATCCCACAAAACCAAAGGTGACAACAGTTCTGATCATCATCCAGTTGTATTTTTGTAAGTAATCTAAACCTTCAAGGATAATAGAATTAAATTCCTCAATTAGTTTTATAGTTTCAAATTCCAAATCGGAATTAGAATAAACTGATTCAATCATTGTCAAAATTTCTCTTTTGTACTCATCGATTGATTTATGAGCAAAACCTGGAAATTCAACAAAATGAAATTGATTGGACTTGACTTCGTTCAATTTGACAATATATTGTTCCAATAGTGATAAAGAATTGTAATACAATCCCCGAATTTTGATGTGCTCAGAATCGTCGATGAATTCCATTGGTAATTCACCTACACTATTCATTGGATAGTTTAGACCAACCAAATAACTCATCAATGGTGCCATATCCGCTTGTTTTATATCGTGTCTCTTAATATGATCTAAGTCCCAATTCTTCATATCTTCGGCTTCAAAATTATCTTTCAAAAATTCATTATCGGAAGGATCAATTGTGACTGGTTTTCTACAACCTTTACCCCAACAAATGATTGGAGTTCTTGTGTTGTTTGGATGCCCATCACCATGAGATCCAAAATCACTCATACCGTGATCAGCAGTAAAGATGAAAGCAGTTTCTTCATCGTTGAAAAATTCATTGACTTTTGGAACCAATTTGGAGATTTCATTATCGGTGTATTTAATATTATCATAATATTCTGTAGAATATGGTCTATAACTATGACCCGAGGTGTCAGTTCCGAGCAAATGCAAGAAAAAAACATTACCGTCTTGTCTAATCTCATGATCCAGTTTGGCGTCTTTGGTAGAATTGTCAAACAGTTGGTAAACATGATCAAATACGTACCTATCTAGTTCGATCGAGCTACTTGTAAAGTCTTCAAATTCGTGGCCATACATCCAGCCATCAACTTTTCCAGGGGTTGCACCTTGTTGAAACATTGGTAAAATATCAGGTGAACCAAAAGAATAGGTGTGAGTAGATTGATTGAATACTGAATCAAAATCAACAGGATTCTCTTGCCAACCTTTAGTAACAGCACTGACATCTTCGTAAAACCCTGCAATCATTGCGACATGACCGGGTCTTGATTCAGTTGGCATTCTAGTATGAGACAAACCATATGTACCCTCGTTGAGAATAACTGATCTCAAATAAGGAGCAAGATACTCTTCAGTATCTGTACCTGGATGGTAGAGTTTACCCAGAGTTTTGTCCGCACGTTGACCATCACCAACAATGAAAAACAATCTCTTTGCAGGGGCTTTATCTGTCGATAAATGTTGATCCATACCATGGACTAATGGTGACACAAAGTAAATGTCAAAAATTGACCACAAATAAATCAGGTGAAATAACACACCAATACCAAGCCACATATTACGTTTCGAACTCATATTCCAGCTTTTCTTTGACTCGAACTGGGCCATTTTTTTGTCCCTTGTGGACTTGATATCCGTGCTTGCCATGGATGCTCAATTGTGTGCCAAACCGTCCTCGAAGCAAATGAAAGAAAAGCAACTAACCAGACGTGTCAAGTCGCACAAACAAACAAACAACCAAACTAAAAAAGGTTGCAGGTGCGCCAACAAGGTGAAAGAAGCTAGAAATAATAATAAGCGCCCGCTCATACCAAATGCATTTGGGAGGACAAATACTCGTCATATCCGACGGTTACAAGCCAGCTAATCTCTCCATGCTGATAAATGATGAGAGATTCCTCTATTTTGATTACCGGAAAACGATTCACAGGCGATGTGGCGTCTTTTATAAGTTCCACTATCTTTTCGTAGTTCAAACAGACGAGGCTCATCGAAATGAAACTTGCACAAAATGAGCCGCCTTTACTCTCCCTGTGGCGATTTTGGTTCTCCACTCGCGGCAATTTTATTTTTTTCACACCATGTTTATAGTCGAGTTGTAAAATTGCCCCCGCGTGAATGAATGAGCAAGGGCGTGGGGAAAACGTCGGGTGAATTTTGAAGAAGGCAATGAAGGGCGGGTTTTCCAATTAATCAACTGTGTGTTTTTCTCAAAAAACAACGACAAGGAACAAACTATGGTCTCGGAAACATTTACTCAAAAAGTATGTATGACTGAAGTATTAACTGCCGCCAATTGAAAAGAAACTAACATTGAAATTGCATTTTTGCCCCTTTTTCTATTTTTCTTAACAGGCTGACGCTGTCAAAAACCTTACCTCCAAACCAACAGACGATGAACTGCTTCAATTGTACGGTTTATTCAAACAAGCAACCATTGGTGATAACACTACCGATAAGCCAGGTATGTTTGATTTCAAGGGTAAGTACAAATGGGAATCTTGGGACAAATTAAAGGGTTTATCCCAAGAAGAAGCTGAGCAAAAGTACATTGCTTTAGTTGACGAATTGCTTGCCAAGTACAACTAAACTTACTTTACTCGAATAGATAAATGGTAATAGTTTTAAAACTGGAATTATGAGAATTGTTATATAGTGGTTATATAATGGCTATTTTAACTCAATTTTGTTTTTGTTTAATTTGTAGTTGATTGAAAATTCTAACATAAAAATCATACATCATGTAAAATGGTAAAAGCATCGTTGGAGTATATAATGCTGCCAAATTCAACATTTCAGTAAATTTCAAACCATTGGATTCACTGAATAAAATGACGTATACCAGACATATCAGAGTTGTAAAACCAGCGTTGAATCCATAGAGTAAAAACCAAATCCATAAACTGACAGAAAATTTGCTTTGATTTTGGCCTGAAGATCTGCAGAAATCAAAAACAGCAATAAAAAAGAATGGCAGTTGAAATAAAAGCTCCCAAATCACAAAAATCTTCAACCAGACTGGGGTATCTACCGCCAGGAAATCCTTGTTTGTTTCAATATGATAAGCACCCAAATATTTTTGAATCGAAATTTGATACTCAATTGGAATCACAAATGTGGAGTCCATCAGAATTGTAATTGGAATATGGATCAAGAAGTAGAAAAAGTACACATAGTCGGAAATCATTGTTTTTCTTTGATAGATTATAGATAATTAGAACTAGAAGGAGTACCTACTCAAGTGGCTTCTGAACAAGAACTGTAAGTATTAAAAAAAAATCAACAAAACAAATAACATTAGCTTTAAAAAATTGCCACCTGCCAGAATTGAACTAGCGACCTCTGCATTACAAGTGCAACGCTCTACCACTAAGCTAAGGAGGCAATTATAAAATAAAAAAGGAGTTTAAAACAATATAACCAACCCAAATAGTAAGAATAATTCAAACAGGTTAGTACCATAAAAGAACATTTCAAATCGCATCCAAACGATGACTTTTCAGCAAAAGTAAGACTGACCCTACATAAGTTAACTTTGAAAATTTTTCAAATCGTTGCGAGAGGTTTTGCTTAACTTAGATATGCAGAAAAAGTTCCCACAGTTAAAAAAGTCTGATGCTGCTACCTACGGAAAACAATTTTAAACTTTTCTGGTGATCATTTTTAGACGGTTATTATTAATTCCTTAAAATGCCTATTCCACCCAAACCTATTCATAATAAATCCACCAAAATACCCTCAACTACTGAACATACCTTTCCATTTAAAAAAACTCAAAACACTTTTCATACATATGTTTACAGATGTTTTTCTGTAAAAAATGGACGTCTGTAACATAAGCGTAGCTTAACAATAGATTATTTTGGCCAAGTTTTGACTGTCTATATAAAATTATAGAAATTATTATAAAACAGGAAATTTGGTAAGTATTTATTTCTTGAGAGCTATAAATACTTACTGGGTAATACAGTATTTTGGAGAGAGGGTTTCTCTCTCGGTTGTATTACTACATTTGGATTAGCCTTTTAGGTCTAACTATGTTACAACGTTGTAAACATACCAATATCCATTTCATACAACAAAAAGAAATTTTATAGAAACCGTTCAAAATTGAGGTTTAATTGCTTCAAAAGTCACTACCCGAGATTATCCGTTTGAGTTTTTTTCTTGCTAAATGATGTGGATGTCTTCTCAGCCTTTAGGTTTATTTTTTGATTTGAAAAATGAAGCATGCATGCTTTTTCAAACACTCACAGATTTCAAACCAACTCAAAAATATGTACTTACCATAATGTTTCAGTCAAAATAAAGATAAAACGGCACAATATGCTATAATCTTTTGGTCCATATATATGATGACAAGTCATTGAAATTGTGTAACCTTTCTGTACCTCTCATATTCAGTGCACGACTGGCCTTGAATTTAAAATTGAAAGTGTTTTGTGGTTGATTTTAACAAAGCCAAAATTACCTTTATCAGTTTTTCTTACTTTGAGATTGAATTTAATACCCTTCGATACCCGTCACTTTCGAACGCAAGCAATGTACTTACGAGTCAGAGAGACTCATGTCACACGCTTTGTGATTCAATATTTTGTTTGCTGTTTTATTTGCTGTTTTATTTGCTTGATTCACTGCTTGAAAAATTACTTCATTACTCTCAAGTGAACCTATCAAAAATGCTTGTCAGAGCGTACCTAGTTAAATACATCGTCGCTAAGCAAAAACAAAACATAAGAAGCCATCCCGCCTTGTCTTTAACGTAAATGCCAGCTGTTGTTCTCGACTTTCAAATTGCAAAACTAGTTTGCTAAATTCGTGGAATGTAAACCGGATCTAACTTCTTTGAGAGTTAAAATTCAAGTTCATGTATAAAAGGCAGATATTATTTTACTTTCCAGGTGACTAAACATTGCAATAACAATAACCCACTCTAATGAATGACCGAAAAAGCTCCCAACATATAATTTGATGTGTTTAACACCTTTATGAGCCTCCCTTAGGAGCAACGTCTTGAAGCATTTCCTGCAACCTACAGCTTTGTCGTAAAAATTCTTCTACTGTCACTCAACTTAGCGAGAATTCGTTCAGTAACATTGTAGATTCCAGATGGATTGCTTTAATTTTAAAGTGGATGCATCTTATTGACCTCAAAGAGTTGCAAAATAATTTGACTCCGCTGTTGCCTTTTTCAGGCTCAAGCCTAAACTGAACTGGAAATATGGGTCACAAATAACGATACAGCCGTGCATCGTTGCAACAGATACCGCGATCCCGCTAAATTATTACAAATGTCTTGCATCTTAAACGCACTGCAGCTTCCTATTTAGGAAATTTGTTTGATTTAAGAGAGACGAATTGTTAAAACCGGAGGGCATTGAGTGCAGGGCTAAAAATCTCTGAATTTTTGAATATTATCAAATAAAGCTACAGAGACAACAGTTTTACGATTGCTTTTTTTTCCAATTAATGTAGTATAGAAAATCCTATGGACATATATTTTAATTCAACACAATGTATGTGCACGTTTTTAATAGACCTGATTGTACTTTGAAAGACATTGATACTCATTAAATTGAATTTCATCAAAACAAAACTCTCGTCTAATATTTTCACAATCGAAATTTCAATACGCTGTTCACCGACAAAATAAAATTAATTAGTGCATGCTCGTCAGATACATACCAGCTGACTATACACTAATAGAGCTCATAATAAATCATGCTGTAAAAAGACCAATTTGACTTGCTTACAGCCCAGCAAAGGCTCGGCTAACGGGCTTGTTTTTATCATGAATCATTAGTTATGCATGCGTTAATCTTATAAACAGCTCATTTATTGAATAGAGAGCTAAAGTATTTGTTACATTATATCATATACTACATGGCGTGTTCAACGCATGATGTACTGTTTCTATGTGCCGTGGCTTAAATAAGCAGTATTGTATACCCTCCATTTTGTGTAGCTCAACGCATTTAGAAAACCGAGTTTTTTTTAATGTATACGACTACTATTCATGAAAAGCAATTGTTTGCACAACAGTCAAGGGGCAATTATATCCCTATGTGATGGCATACGAAAACCTTGTATTTTGTTCGTTTTTTAGAGCAACTTTTGTGGAAATCCCTTTCAGCCATTTATTCGCTCGGATGAAAAAGCTTAATCTGAAGTAAATTCCTGAAAAACTAATTAAATGATAATTTTGAATGGCTATATTGCAAGAGATAGAGTCCCTCTGAACTTTTGAGGTGGATTAAGACTAAACTAGTTTTTTTGTAGTTGAATGAAGTATATTGAAGTTGCTTAAAACATCAAACCAGTTTTCTATATTTTTACATTGAATAAAAAAAAGGGAGCCCAAACCTTTATGTGGCTTAAAAATAAAACCATTCATTAACAGAATCCCACAAATTTAGCTGTATATCCACTTCATTATTTTTGACTAACGTTTCTGTACTAAACACAAACTGCATTTCCAATATGGGGATATTTTCAAAACCAATTTCGTCCTGATTCTGCAAAACCCATGTGGTTTTGAACCGTATTTGTAATGATAAAAACGGATATTATTTTTTTTCGTTAAAAAAAAATTAAAGAAAATCAAATGTTTTAGATGTTGGCTCTTGACAAAACACGCAATTATGGTTGCCTAACTTTACTTACTATAACTTAGTGATCAAAAAAAAATGGAAAACCTTTAAAAATAAATAGCCTTATAGATTAATTACTAAACAAATAGCCCGCTAAAAAAATTCAAAACATCTCGTAGATTATAAATTAAAGAAAGGTACATTGTTGCTCAAATATAGTATCATCAAGTTATCTTTATCATCACTGCTTAATTCTAGCTTTTGATAACTAATTGAGTATATTACTAAATTTGGAGTTTGAAGATTCGACCGCCATATTTTCTTTATTCTCACTAGATACTGAGTTACCATCACTGTTATCATCTCCATTCATTTGGTCTTCAACATCTGCTTCCCTGTCAATTTGAATAACGTTATCATCTGTTATAAATGGACTGATTTTTCTCCATCTGAATTGACAAGCGTGTAGCGTTCTGTCACTGAATCTCAAAGAAATATCTTTCCAACTCAATAGTTGGTTTCTTTTCAAGTCCAGTAATTTTTTGTCTTCTTCCTCTGTCCACAATTTATACTTTCTTTTTGGCGATGCTTGTGTGTACTGTGATTGTAATGCCTGTTGTTGAAGCTGAAGTTGTTGAAATTGTAGTTGTTGGAGGTATTGTGCTTGTTGTTGAATTAAAAAATATTCTTCTTGCAAATTTGGAAGAAGTTGTTGCTGTTGTTGTTGACCATAGAAGGCCGGCTGCTGTGGTATAGTATATTTAGGATAGAAAGATTGGTGTTGATGTTGTTGCAAGTTTGACATACTTGGTAATCCCTGAGGATGTTGTGCCCCTTTAAAATAGTCTTCTGTAGAAGTTGCACTTCGGTAAGGTGAAACCAGCATTGAATTATGAATTTGTGGTTGCTGTAGAAGCATCGAAGATTGTTGATATTGACGATTGTCAGAGGAATCATGGTTTGTAATATAGTTTGAGCTATATTGATCCAAAGATGATTGTCTAGATGGTGAGACTTGTTCATAGGATGGGTTACTCATTGCAGGGTAATGCGAGTCTCTTTGGAAACTATTTGGACTGTTGAGAGAATAATCTTGATATTGTAAACTTTGAAAAGATGGCAACGAAGGTTGTAGAGATTGCTGCGGAAAAGAATTGTACTGTTGTTTAGGTGTTAGATTCAGTTTTGGAAAACTATTCACCTGGAAATCACCAACTGATTTATGGATAGGTGCTGGATTTATTGCGTTCAACATGGAGTTAGAAGCTGAGTTTGATTTATCAGAAGAAGTTTTATTATTTGATTGTGAATAGTTTTCTGTAGATGGAGCAGTTTTCTTGTTCATAAAACTGTAGTCTACTTTAGCAATTTTTTTTTCTAATCTTTTGCTGCTGGGTGTCTGACTTGTATCACGAAAAGATCAATGTCAGCTGGGGGGAATGAGATGTAATCACAATTTGAAAAATAAGTTTTATAAATTATATACAGAACCAAAAAAAGAGATACTTTTTTACTAAGCACTATAAATTTTTTTGAAGAAGCAGATATTGATTAGTTTAAATATAAAACGGATCAAATTCTGATTTCACTTTTGCTATATGCAGCTCCAACTAGATCGAACGAGCTGAAAAAGAAAAAAAAGTACATCACAATAGGAATCCAAAAAAATAGTATCCTTATGCGAGAATGTGAACACGATCTAAATTGGATCTCCTGGGTGAGAAAAAAAAGGGGGAAACTCTCGGAATCTTTTGGCACTGAAATAGAAAGATACGGTGTAAGTCGAGGGCCGTTTGACATAACTGTGTAAGTTCCATCAGTTGCTCCTTACATTGTCATTGGACCCAATTCTTTTGTCCTCATGGCTTTACATGCCTCTATATAAGTATAGGTATCAAGAAGCTTTGATTAATGCAGATTTCTTTCTAAAGTAGGCTGAAATCTCGGCAACCTTGGAAATTTTAGTACCCCCTCGTAGGTGTGAGAAATGTGTTTTTTAGAACGACCTTACTATTTCCAAGTGTACAACACAACATACGAAACATAGTGCTGAGAAACTATTACCGCAGGGATTTAAATGCCAGCCATGCGAGCGTCCTGAATACAGCGTGCCCGAAATAAGCATTTACGTTTTAGGAAAAAAAAAAATGAATTACGATTTTTCTTGTAAGCCGATACCACATTTATTATCGATGAAAAGTTTTTGTTTTGAAAATGCAGGAGAAAATATTCAATTAAGGCTATTTTGTTGTCAGTGCCACACAAGGTGCGTCAAAATCATTTCGCGATCGACAACAGAGCTTATACAAGAAAAATAATTGCAGATCCTTTTTTTTTGATTCTGAAATAATGTTTTTTTTTTTTTTTTTTTTTTTTTTTTTTTTTGTCCTTCTGGCCCTAAACGCCGTCTATTTTTGAGAAGAGACGTTGCGATTCACAGTAGATTTCAACTTTTTTTGTTGGTTTTTTTGTAAAAGAAAGGGGAAATAGTGTGGTGATTTGAAATAAAATAATCACCAATTGCTGCTGCAAAATTTCCTTTTGAGGATACAATCGGCAACTTTCTAAGATTGGTATTTTGTTTTTGAAATCAAAATGTAACTGTATGAGTATGCTAACCATTTAAAAAACAGTCAAGTTGGTTAAGGAAGGGTGTTCCCCCTTTTTCAAATAGAGAACATCGAGAAACACTTTTACAGATTGTTATATTATGAAACTTTGTGCGTAGTTACATCATCTTGTAGACCTCAAACAAACTTGAACAAAAAAAAGATTTCGACCTTGTTGATGTTTATAGTTTTTCAAAAAGCGACTACTGCTAACTAAGTTTTAACATGTCTTTACTGCTTAGTTCGCTCTCAACCCCTTCTTACGAAAGTAACGATATGGTTTTAAAACCATTTCACGATGTACCTGTTTCATTACTTTTGTAAACAAAAAAACACACCAATAAAATTGAGATCTGTTTTGTTATCTATAAACGGTCACTTTTCTTGCCTTGGATTGCTTAAACAAAAAATTTCACTTTTACATGGTTATGTCGCTATTCGAAGATACCAAATCTTTTTTGTTGAATATCTTTTGCGGTGGGTTAAATTTTTCGGGTTTAAAATGCTGACTGTGATTTTCCGCAATGTCGGAGCGGTTTCGGGATTATCTTTAAAAACACTTCAAACGCATAGAATGATTCTTGGAAGGTTTTTGGTGCCGCGAGATTTTTGTAGTGTTACCGTCGGCGACTTTGGGGTGGTAAATAGTTGCGGGTGTAGTTAACAATGACATTTTCAAACTAACTTTCTTCCGTGACTTTCTTTTATATTCGTCATTTCCTTTTAACGAAACATACATGAGTCCTGCATAATGGTTAGTTTTTATTTTGGATATATTTAAATCTCATATATTTTGATCCTTATATCGTTCACTTGATTACAATGATTTCTCGTAAATTTTTGAAGATAGTTTATTTAGGTTGATGATTTGACCAGATCAAACCAAACAACCTAATTCCTATGGTAATTTTGAATCTTAATCGGTACTAAGTAAGCCCCAACATATACCATCCGGCTAGATAATCATTTTTTTTCAGATAGGCACGATGATTGACGACAGTTATATCTAGGGTATACAGTTCAAGTTACCGCAAAAAACAAAAACTGTTTTTAAAATATTTCTTTTAATTTCATACTATTTCTTTTTCAAAAATCTTTTAGTTACATCAAAAAACTACTACAATTTTGGTTTGACTAGTGCTTTTTGTTTCAGGAATTCAAAAGTTCTTGGAAAATAAACGGATTAGAACGACTTTTTTCGTCAAGAGTCCAATAAGTGTACAGATTTGCAAAGCTTAATATTTTGCCGATACAATTCACACGTCATTAAATAGATATAAAATTTTTATTCGGCATATGCTATTGGTAACTCGAAAAAACCTGTTTTTCTTCTACGGCCATCGATAAAGACTATCCTTTTTTGATGTCCCTAAAGAAGAACAAGTGGAATAATTCACAAAAGCAATTTAGCAGATTTCATCTTTGATTGCAAAGTACAGAGTTTTTTTTGCTGTTGAGTACAATATCAGTTTGAGAAATGCATTGTCAATTCTTTGAAACCGGAAGTAGATGACCTTTCACTAATTTATACTGCCATGAGCAAGAATAGCGCATTATATGTTTTCAGGCTACTGACTCTACTTTCAAACTACTCTCTAATGATCAATCTTCTATTTCTTGGTAATCATCGAGTTTTCAATAATTAAAAAATACGGCATTTTTTCTATTGTGCTCTCGTTCGAGATCGACGATCATGATTGGTTAAAATCTTCTTGTTGCTATTGTAGAGACAAAACGTAAAAGTTTTTATGCATATACCATTGTTCATGCTATCTATGTAATCTAACGGCAACAACATTATTTTTACCTGGTGGATTTGTGTAAATACCGAACGGAAATCAAAAAACAATTATTCTTGGGATAAATTTCATTTATTTTATTATTTCATAATTACGGCTACATCTTTTGAGTAAAATTCGGGAAAAAGTTTATATCTAACTAGATCAAGTAACCGATCTTATGTGTAGGAACAACATGTCGAGATGTTATGAACAACACAATAAGGAAAAGCTTTTTCTCTATAATAGTAGTTCTCGCGTAATAATAGAGCTTTGATGATATTTGCTTGATCTCAAATATATGACGTAAATTTGTGACAAATGTCAGTACCGCTTCATACGAGCATTAATCTTTCTGTAATTGGAGGGTACTACTCGTATGAACGAGTTAAAGATGGAACAGCTCTTTTGTTTCAAGAAGGTTCCAACCTTATTGGATAAGTATTAGCCGTACCATTTACCTATGTTACATCATGAAACTGGAGAGACACAGTTGAAAGTATATGCTTTGAAAAAGAAGTGTTACGATTTTTCAGCCGATGATCTGAAATTCTGTCAGCTATCTAATTTTAGATTTTTTTATAAAGCTGATGATTTGGTGACAAAAAGATAAAAAATAGTAACGACTCGGCACGGTCGGTAAAGTCTTGCTATTTAAGATTTAGTGATAACAAAAGTGTAATCAAAGTTAGCTCATTTTTAAAAGAGCTTGATAATGAATGAGTCCACCAACGGGGAAATGTAACCTCTGGATTTTTTTCACTGTTTTGAATTGGTCCATCTTGAAATGTCCCACAAAATATCTAACTTTTTAGTTATAAAAGCAAGCCTCGTTAGTTTCTTCTAAGAATAGTATCCTTATAAACGAACCTGGTACAAGTTGAAGGATAAAAAACTCACCTCGTCAACAAACGTGAAGTTTACCTTAAAATTGTCTCCACATTACAGTTTTTCATCAATTGATATTGAATTCATTACTTCATCACTTTACTTATGTTTTTTCTGCCTTTACCAGAGCAGTACGTATATACACGATAGAATTGGGGAACAGGTCTGGATTATTCAAGACATTAGATTGCTATTCTTCAATTGAAAATAATATGACAAAGTTTGCTACTACTATTACCGTTGAAGAGGTGCATTTTTACCAGTGAGACTTCAGGTCATAGTTGCTTTTAAAAGGCAGTTTGGAAAGTGACATATTTGTTGTCCTAGTTCATATGCCACAATATCAGAAAGCTCTCAAAGTCGACCTGGCGATCCAGCATGCCTTTCGTTAAGCCTCAATGGCCGCTTTCGGTAACTTTACTGTCGCTGTAGCTCTGAACATATCTAATAAAATAAAAGGTATGCATATTCATCAGGAAGCCATTTCTATTATACTATTAAGGCGCCTAATTATATGCACACCCAAGGCATGAGCTATGTGAAGAAACAGAAAAGCGTTTGAACAGTATGTGCTCAGTAATTTAACATACAAGGAATACGGGGTCATCGATGGACGCTTTCACTTAAGCCTGTGATCCAGAAGACAAAATCCCCCTTTCTAGCATTGTGGCAATAAAAACATAAAAATAAGATATATTCAGTAAGAGGCACGCTGACGTACAAACAAGACATGTGTGAAACGCCCTGTAGCTACCTTTTCAGCCATCAAGACATATATAAAGATTGTTGTACCAAGCATGTCGTTTCCAATAGCGTAAACCTAATGCCATCTGGGGGATCTCTCGTAGTAACGAGATAGCCTATTTTTGAGTCTATTTCTCGAAACAGAGAAGTCAAGATCTTCACAGATGCTATTAGACGTGCCTTTGGTTTGATTCTCAATATTGCCAACGTACACGCCGACCCGCTGAAATCCAAACAAAGCTGCTAACACTACTTGGTCTCTCTGTAATAAATAATGAAGTAAATAAATAATGAATATATAAATATTAGTAGTAGAATAATAAGTAATAGGATATTTTATATAAAAAATAAATAAATAAATAGTAGGAAATGAATGAGAAGATAGGCAATGCAATTTTGTTCAAAGATATGTTTCTTCTTCTTCTTTTTCAGCTAAAGATGTTGCCTACTAGATTACCATTGCAAATGGTTTGAAATCAAGCGTTCTTTTTCTTTTTCTTTTTTCGGTTTTCTTTATTCAGTTTAACTATTTAATTATTTTTTTGCATCTTTTGCTTCTTCTTCTAGAACTGGTTCAGGTAACTTGAATTCAGATGGAGTAACATCAATACCAACACCCGCTTGGTCATAAACAGATGAACCCACAGAAAAGTTTCTCCATGCTTGAGTTAATTCTAATGGTTCATAAACAACTCTTCTCTTTTCTGCATCGTATCTGACTTCAGTATAACCGGTTGTTGGGAAATCTTTTCTTAATGGATGACCTTCAAAACCATAATCGGTCATAATTCTTCTCAAATCTGGATGACCTTCAAAGAAAACACCATACATATCATAGGCTTCTCTTTCAAACCAATTAGTACCTGGATGTAAAGTAGTTAAAGATGGAACTGGTCTGACTTCGGATGTGTAAGTTTTAACTCTAATACGAGAATTGAATCTAACTGATAAGAAATCATAAATGACATCAAATCTGTTGGTTCTATTTGGATAATCTGCACATGTAACATCCATACATGCTTTGAATTGAGTAGATGTATGATCTCTTAAGAAAGTAGTTAATGGAATCACACCAGATGGGGCAGTATATATAATAAGTTCATCTTTCCAAACACTGAATTGTTGAACAAATTTAGGCATACAACCCATAATATATTTACCAAACTTGTGCAATTCTTCAGTTTGTTCTACATATTTTTCTTTTGGGTTGTATAGTGGCACATTCAATTCCTTGAAGTCATTTCTTGGTAAATCTCTTGGATTTGGCAGATCTTGAAAGGTTGGTTCAGTTTGAGTAGCAGTTGCTGATCTCAAACGGGCACCAGATGTGGAAATAAATCTAACGTTCTTAGAAACACCTGCTAATCTTCTGGCAAACATGGTCTCGTTTGTTTCTAAACCTACCTTTTATGACAACCTCTGTTTTTGTACACCAGTCTTAATATTTGAGTTGAAAATTCATGTTACCGCTCTGTGTGAGGGGAATTTTTTTTTGAGGAAAACTTCGCACGAGATGTTAAAATGGCAGAAACCACGTGACAACATGATTTTTGTTTTTTCCGGATTGGGAATTTAGTTTCCGTTTTGGGAAGTATGGTTGTAGTAACCTTTGGCTTTCAAATGTGCTATGACTATGTGGAGGATATGACAATATGGGATATCGGTGAGTTTTGTGAACCGTTTGGTGGTGAATTTGGTTGTGAATTTGGCGGTTTTATTAAATATTTGTGATGCCAAATGAAAACATAAAGTGAGTATCCTTTGGTACTTAGGTTATTACGTGTGTTATTTTTAACCGCTGCCTATGTCAACCGCTAAGATTAATACAAAGAAGCTAACACCTGAAATAGATTAATCTCGGGATGTCGTGAAATATTTTTGCTACAAAGCGTCGCAGTTAATCTGTTGTTAAACACAGAGTGTTACTAGAAACTTGATTACACAAAGAGGTCTGAATTACATACTCAAATCAACTCCTAAATCCTCCCACGCTTGTCTCACAGATACGGCTGCCATTCTAATTGCACGATTTTTGTCACCTATAGCAAATTCCGAAACTTTTAGAATTTGCTTTTTGTATGGCACGACTAGTGATAGATCCAGCAAACAGACACACAATAATACACTCAGTGATTGCTTTCTCAAACTCTTCCAGTTTGATTCATCTTGAATTATTTTCAAATTTATGTCTATTATCGAATTAATGTATGGTTTAATCAAAATTCGGTTGCTGTCGTTCATTAAAATATTGCAGATAATTTTTAAAATTGATAATAATATTTTAGAATCATCAATAGACTGTAAGGTGTTTATCAGATTCGGTAAAAGTTTAGTCAAATGAATTGAATACAAATCTTCCGGTAAATATGTCAAAATCAATGGTAAAATATAATTAATTTCGTTGGCTTTCGCATCGTCATTGAATTTGATTAGTAAAACTTCCAAGATCTTTTGTTTCCACATATTTCTTAAAATAAGATTAGAAATTGATTTCTTGTTGTTGTTTCTAACCATCAACAAAGTTTCCCTTTCCTTTTTATAAACATTCAAAAACGAATGATTAACTTCTAACCCAGTTGCGGCCAGTTTTTCCCTTATTTTCTCGTCATCAAGTTCTGCTCCGTTGTCATCGGTATCTTCAAATTCTTTGATTTCTGTAAAAATAATGTTGATTGCCTTGATTGCCTGCTTAAACGTCAAACTGTTCAGCAGGTTGATTAGCTCTTCTGTTGCGTTCAAATCACATTTAATGATTAAACCGTATAAGCAATAAATTTTCAATTCTAAATCATTGTTTAAAATAGTGGATAAATTGCAAAAATCCTTCCAAGCTAAGTATTTATTGAACAAAACTGTAAGACCAAACTTCAATTGCAATTTACACAATTCTGACAGTTTGCAGTTGCTCAAAATATTCGAAGTCTTTTCCACTAATTCGACGACGTTGATATCTAAATTAATCTTGATACCCAAATCCAAGTTTTGCAATAAAGAATATAAAATTGGCAAGTTTTTCAAATTAGTTGACTCATAAACTGGAATAGTCGAGGCATCTGACAATGAGACCTTGCCCATGTCCAAAGTTTCAGAGAAAATGTTAAAAAATTCATAAAACACCTTTTCCGCTTGTTCGTTGTTTAGATTGACCAATAGCTTTTTGAATATGTTGGATATATACAGAATTTGGTAATCATCTAACTGTTCGTTATTGGCAAAAAGAAACTTTAGTAATATTGGTGCAAAGTTTTTCAAAATCGAGAAAGAATTGAAATTCAAGGGTAATAAGTTGATGAGTGAGTTCAAAGTTTGTAAAAGCAAATCAATTGGGAGAATATCCGTGCCTAACAAATTGATTATTCTAATCGAAATCAACTGGATTAGTGAAGGAGTAGAAGCAATTTTGACTAAGTAACTCAATAAAGTGCATTTTAGCGTCAATATTGTATCCGGATTATTCAAACTGATAAGAATATGATTAATCACTTGATCAATTAAGATATTTTCAAATTTCGACGCTGAAGAAATTTTATAAACGGAAACTAGTAGTTCAGTTTCTAGAATCTTATTGTTGTCTTCAAGCGAGCAATTTTCAATAAGCATGTCACTTAGTTTATGTAATAAGATTGTATTTTCTTCGTTGAATAGATTATTTTCTTGTGAATTGACATAAATTGCTGGCAATAAAATTAACTCACTGGTTAACTGGATAGCCAATGTTTGCAATGTGATTTCCAGTTTGGAAGCAGATAAAGAGGACTGAAGCAAGTTCAAGATCTCGTTACGGAACTTACATAGCTTCAAAATCGACTTGGGATTACTCGTAAAGTAAGACAGAGCAATCAATAAGGTTCTTTTATTTTTAACCTGATCTAACAACTGCAATTCTGAAAACAAGTTTTCAAACGTTTTATTTAAAATCAAAAGTTCTTCTTCTTCTTCTTCTTCTCCAGTTGTGTCGTTGTCACTGATTAAAGATAATACCAGATAGGATTGTAAAAATTTTCTGTTTCGTTCACTCATAATCAAGTTCTTTTTCAAGTCATCAAACACTAGCAATTTACACTCATTTGAGACATTTTTGGAAAAATCTCTGATTGTGATTAGAGCTTGATAAAATAACTGATCAGACTCATTTGATGATGATTCGTAGTAACTCAATGTCTTTTTCAATGAAATCATCTGAATCAATTCTTGATTTATAATGGAATACTTAATAGTGTTCCAAACCAACAAATAGTTCTCTTCAATTATCGATTTGGAATAAATCTGGGACACTTTGGAAATGGTAGATAAAATGTCCAGTTTTACCTGAACTAATGTCGACGAGTTATATTTGTCAATTAAATTTGGAAATAATTCCTTTGCATAGAGATCATTAGAAGCCAAAGAATCGTTAAGTGAATCTTTTAAAGATGAAATTAGCGATGTTTGATTATCATTTGATGATTTAAAGGAAATCGGGTAGTATCTGAACATGGTGTCAAATAGATCGTTGATGAAATTTTCAACATTTAATGTTCTAGAAATCTTATTCAGCAATTGGAAAATTAACAATAAATTGTTTGGATCTTTTTCATTCTGTGAAATGTGAATAAAGCATTTGATGAATAAATCATTATCAAAATTGGTCAAATTATTCAAAATGAAGTTCGTGATCTTCAAAGGTACATATCTGACAGCTTGTAAATTTTCTTTGGGATTATAACTATTCATCAGTGTCATTAACAATTTGTCTATATTTTCGCTGTTAAAGTATTTCATCGTGGCCAACGAGCAGATCGCTTCCAGAACGTGTTTCACAACTGGTTTATCTGCCAATTTGGAGTAGAAGAAAGCCAATAGAACCTCGATATCTTGAGGAAACAACTTGTTTGATGGCAAACCGCTCAAAATGCTTGACAGTAATGTGAAGGTGGAAATTCGGATCGAATCATTAGTCGAAGTGATGTACATCTGTAACGATTGGATCAAATCGAGCAAAGAGAGCTTATTTGAAGTCAGCAAAACAGTCAAACCCTCCACACATTTGGTTTGAACCGAAACATCATTCGATGCAATAAATTCATTGATCAGTTCCTGATGCGAAGACATGATTCGTACGTGCAACGCCAAAGAGTACAGAAGCAGGATGCTACATCCACCAACAAGAAGTTTGGCCGCCCTGCTCAACTTTATCTGTCCGCCCGCAGCCCATGAAAAATGGGAAAAGCGAAACGGGAAAATTCAAACCGGGGATTACGTAATACAACCGCTTACGTAACTGGTGATGGGAGGTTGGGAGCAAAGACAGAACTGGAACGGGGAAGGTAGATGGGTAGGTGGCAAAGGGGAGCATTAGTTAGTAGTTACCAGAAGGTAGAGAGGAAATATGATTGAGGATTGCAAGATGAAATTAAGGTAGAACCATGGAAAAAATCAAGACGGGAGAAAAAAGGGGTGGGGATTCCACACTAAACCATGTGTTTTTATTCGGGTGTGTAACTGTTAGGAGGTGTAGAATAAAGACAGCAGTACATTATGGATACAGGTTTTGCCAAAAAAAAACGGAAATTAATAGCATACTTCGATAAATCGGTAAAAAAATATTTGCGGCTTCAAAGAGTCAGTACCAGATACATGCTGTACTCACGGCAGTTGCTACCCCAGTCGCTCAACAAATCCCGCTTTTCAGCCTCTACGTTCTCAGTATCTGTTGAATATCACTCACAGAACTGTCTAAACCATCCGAATACCAATATCTGCGAACACGCAAGTCTCAAACGACTCCCACAGTGAAAAACAAGCATTATGCATTTTCAATCTGTGAAGACTTGATATAAGAAGGCGCTTTTATGGAAAGTGACAAGTCTTGAAACTTCAGCAAATCTTTCAACATAAAAATGATACCAAAATAGTTTCTAGTAACTTGCGAGCCAAATCAGGATCCAAATTCAAATGCAGCAATAATGAAATACGGAAGTACAAAAATAAATTCATGTATGTATATAGGACTTTAAATAAAAGAGTAATAAGGTCCTTAAAAACTTACTATTATGATTCGTGTGGTTAAATTACAGAGGTCAAATAAATGCAAGAAAATAACAAAATGATGCTT
The DNA here is from genome assembly GCA_030168465.1 of Pichia terricola. NCBI lineage: Eukaryota > Fungi > Ascomycota > Pichiomycetes > Pichiales > Pichiaceae > Pichia > Pichia terricola. Next base: position 159,492 of record CP099442.1, read on the forward strand.
ATTTCTTACCGAAAGAGAAAAACTTCTTCTTCTTTGGTTCTTCAGCTCTTGGAGCTGGGGCAGTATAAACAGCCTGCTCGACGTATTGCTGGCTGGAGTTTTGGTTTTGATAGTTGTTTGTGTAAATTGGTTGACCATATTCATCATACTCAACTTGTTGATTGAGACCTCTACCTCCATTCAATAATGGGAAGTCTTCTCTGACCCTCCAGCCAAGAAGGTGTGTCTCCAGTTGTTCATGATAAATTGGATCGCCAGTAATGGAATATTCAAATGATCTGATAGTATCCATAGGTCTTTCATCTCTGGCCCTGGTTGGGTTGGAGATATCTGGGTTGACAATCTGGTTACCAAAAATATCATTCAGGATACCGTTACCGATAGATGAATTTCTTTGGTGCATGTTTGCTTCTTCAAAAGGTTGAGCTTCGTTGACAGCATCAAGGATCGGATCATGTAAGTTTTGAGATCTCGTCTTCATTTTGTGTTCTTCTTCTTCGGTAATATTGAGGTCAAGAGCATTGGAGTTTCTTCCATGTCTTCTGACACCTTCTTCTTCACTGGATTTTCCAAATAATCCCATTTTATGAGTATGTGTATATGTAAATGTAGAACTATGCTCTGTGTGTACAATCAAAAGAAAAGTTACTAACAATAACTAAAATTGTATACTGATCTGTTTTGGATTTGATGGGAAGGTACAGGCGCGTGAAACCGACATTATTGTTTAAGCCTATTCTCGGAACCAAAGAAAAAAAAAACAACTGGCAAACCGAGGAGAGAAAAACCAACATCGGAGATAATGTTGTGCTGCGCCACATTTTGAAAAAAGATACAATTCAGTACTTAGTCTATCGACGCCTAAGTGAAAATCTCAGGTACAGTCGATAGACTTAACGTACTAAGAAAAATCAAGATAATAATCAATCAATTAGACTACCTCCCAAACCCGAACGTCAAAATTAGTTTGACGGATTTTTTGTTGTTTACATTTTTCCCAAAAGAGTAAGTTAATTATGCTCTTGAATTATTTTCTCTTGCTTCCACCAGGTTCAGTGGGAGAGCCTGGCTGGGCCTTATTTTCTCTTATTGAACTTTTCTCTTTTCGGATAACTTTTAAGGGCTTGTATGCTACATTGTTCTAAAATTTAGAGACTGGTTTTTTCGTTAGCTTTCCCCAATCTTCTTATTCACTTATAGAGATCGATTCCTAAAAAGCATTCGATAACCGTCCAGAGTGCATCCAAGACGTCGATCCATGATGACAAATAATACCATAAATAGTCATGCCGTGAGGGTATCACCGTATAATATCGTTCCATCTACGAAAGCACTCAAATCAATATTGAAAAACAAGAATCCCAATCTGCAGTATGAAGATACTTCGTCCTCAGAATACACTCTATCAGTAAATTCATCCACAAAAAATAACTCTACACTCGTATACCCATTCACAAATGAATTATCATCATCAGTATATCCCCCATCTACTACGCTTCCACGACAATCAAATTTAAGTCCTTATATTTCTCAGAGCAATTTATCCTCCCGTGATTCTCTTCTCACTCAGAAAACGGTGTCTACTGTCCCCTCAAGTATAGATACCAACAATAGCAACAGGATACAATCCAAAACATATCAAACCGTGACTTACGAGAATAACCAATCTCACGCAGTACACGCATCCCCATATACGAAAACCTTCATTCATCCAGGTCAAAGCAATGAATGGAAAAACCAAACCATCACCGGATCCAACATCCATGATTCAACTTCAAATGGATGTGCCCGACCAACTTCTGCAAAGATTTCAGCTAAACACAAACAAAATGATATTGTCCTTATAAACGGAATGCCCTATCCAGTGCAGATCCAGTTTCCCGCAAAAATCTCCAAAAAAGCAGCTGCCCAACCGACAACCAGAATACGACCAGAGTCCACCATAAATGATCATTTTAATGAGAACAAAAATGGCCACGTAGTCAAGAGCATGCAAAACAAACTCCCAACGGTTTTAACTAACTATGATATACCACCGCACAATGATAATGGGTTTCAGCAGGCAAGAAAGGCCACTTTTGAACATGGAGTACCAAAGACATATCTCCAAATTGATCATGGTGCTTATGATCAAAATGGCCCTGCAGCAGTCGATTTTGATGCTAAAACAATGGACGATTCTCTGAGTTTTGACTATGACGATGAATCCAGTTACTGTGTGAAAGATGGATTTGTGAATTCTGGCTCCACCAGACAACAAGAAGAAGGTGCCGAAGAAGAAGATCCATTGCTGGATATTATACGCTCGTATGGCGAATTTGACAGCCTCACAACTCAAAATTGAGGGCTTTCTATCGGTACAATTGATTATCAGTGTTACAGTTTTATAGATGGTTTATATACGAGTATATTACAAAAGTTACGTTCGAATGCAAAACAATTCCAAAAAGCCAATTCCAGGATATTGCTACCCTTATTCCAAAATGGTGCACAGACCAGTACTACTAGTATCTTCATTTTGACGATGATCTTTGTTTTCCTTTTCCGTTTCCTGTTTATCATCTTCGTCCAGTAAGTCATCGTTCGGCATCTCCATATAGTTTGGACCGCCGTAAAGCGTGACAGTTTTATTACTAAGTATGATCCTCTCCGACTGAGGACGGCTTGGGTGGATAGTCACTTTACTGTAGTTACTGTGAGTCAAGTTCTTCCACAAGTGCTGATTTTGCTCGTTCTTACCTACATTAATGAGTTTGCTATCTCCAGAGGACACGATGGTGGAAAATCGGTAGTTGTTGCTCGTATTAATGAACGCCGTACTTGTTTCTTCCATATCAGCATCATACATATCCTCATAATTTTCTGGCACCTGGTTGATCTCGTCAATTAACTCGTATTCGTCGTATTCGTCGTCTTCGCAGGCCTCATATTTCGAAGACAGTTGGTGATACTTGATGGAGGAATGTCTATTGAGTTTTACTGAGGGAGTATGTTTGACGGTAATGGTGGTCTCGGGTTTCGGCGCAAACACCGGTAGGTTGCCATTGAGCATGTTCAGGATTTCCATTGATGACTCTTTGTGAGGAACGTCGTTTCTGGGCCTAGTTGAATATGCGCTGGAACCTTCTTGAGGCGGAGTCGGTTCCGTCTCTTGCGTTGGCGTCGCATCTTCATCAATATGTGTTGTATTTCCCTTGGTAGGTGTCTGTTCTTCAATCTCCAAAGGCAGACCGTTTCTCGGAGTTTCATCATTGTCGATTTCCAGAGATAACCCTTTACGTTTCGGAGTCTCATTATCTTCATTCAACCCAAAAATGTCTCTATTGAATAATTCATCAGTCTCATCGTCTTCGTCAAAATTATTGAAATTGATGTCGTCGTCTAATACATCATTGCAACTCCCGTTTTTAATGGAATCAAAGTCCATGAAGTGATTCCGATACTCGTTCAAATTATCGGTGCCTAAAAAGTCATTGAACTTCAATCTGTTGTTCTTTTCCTCATTTATAGATTTCTCCAGCTCAACTTGTTCGGTGGATTTATAAAATCTTATAGATGAGGTTCTATTCTTCAGAAATGAAAATTGCGATTCTTTCGATAAATGGCTATTGAGCGAGTCGGTACTGCTGTTTGATTTGGACATTAATATCGAATTATCGAGAAACGGTTCCATCCCCATCCCCATCCCTGTTTTACAGGTCGGGGTTAGATTGATCGAGGAATCCAAATCGTGATCTTCACTGTTATTCTCTGCATTGGCCATGAACGTCGTTTCAACTTTCAGAGTATCGTGACTGTTGATATCGTACCCAGTCGTTACTTTTCCAACTTTGATACTCTCCGCTAATGATCGCGGACTCATATTGTTTGACCAGTCGTGTAGATAAGTGCCTCTTATCGTGGTCGGTGTAATCCATTCACTGGAAAACAAATTGGAGTCAGTTGTATAATTAGAAGACGCCAAAGTTGGAGTTGATGGATGTTTGCTGTAGTTTGACGAGTTGATAGCGTGTTTCGGATTGACGTCGGTAGCTCCCTGTTGAGGTTTGATATCCGACTTATTCGATGTCGATGTAGACAGAGGTTTATAGTTTGTCAAAGACGAGGCAGATAACGTGTGCTTATGAGTCGACGACAACGATTTTCTCGTTGGTGTGATGGGTGAAGACCTGTTTGATACATTATTGGTATTGTTGGCAATAAATGGCGGAGCGGTCATCAACTTGATATCCAGTAATTGGTTCTCAAACTTGGAATTTGTTCTGTGTTTATCTCGTTCCTTTTTATTCGGCAACAGACTGCTCAAAGATTTCTTCTTTTTGGGCACTTTCGGCTTGATTTCTTCCGCTTTAAACGATACGGTGCTTTCCACCTCGTGTAGGACGTTATCGTTGTAATCTTCATCAGGAAAAGGAGTATACTCGTCCTTCTCCCTATCTTTGCCCATAATCTGGCTGGTCAAATCCGTGAGGGAACTCTTGCTTTTGAGGAAGTTTTTGATGGTGGTAAACGCCTGCTTCGATGGGGATTGGTTCACATTGCTAATACTGGCACCCGTGGTCGTTGCCGCCTGTTCATGATGTGCCTGTTTCTTTGGCGAAGGAGTTTCCTCGAATATAAACGACTTCGAAGGTGGAACGAGCCCTCCTTTTTGAGACATATTGGCTTGATTCTCGCAGGTTTACCAATAAAGGAGCTCTCTTGCTTTATGCGTTCTGCTGTTGGATTCTATTTGATTCAAAGTAATCCAAACGGCCTCAAACAGAACATAGACACACACTTTCGTCCGCCCTGTCTTCTAACGATCACTAAACGCAAATCTCTCTTTCTCTTATTCATGCAAGGCACAGCCACTCGATTTTTTCCCTGCGTGAAAAAGGGCCCCGGAATCGCAAACAGTGTGAACGGCGGGGGGGGGGGGACACGCAACCGAACTCCCCCAACAAATTGTGGGCCCTATTTTTTCAACAGCAAATGGGAGGCCTGGACTGTAGCGTTTTGGGGATAACCATTGCTTCTGTTAACAAAAGTAAAGGGGAGAAAGCACACACATCTAGTACCCATCTCAAATTTGAGCTGTATACCTACTTGTAGCAATAGGCCTGCAACGACGAATCATGCAACATCTGCTTTGTCGTGCTCTTATTTTCTCTTATTCGAAATATATAAAGCCAGGGGCAGTGGGTAAAATAGTACACTTCGCAAGAACGACCCATGCTGGTTTACAATACACTGTACCTGAGTCCTTCAGATGCCATTTACCTGGTTTCAAGTGTTTCTTCTTCAGTCTTGGCTTCGAAACTCCCAATTTTTTCCACATCCGCAAAATATCTGGCGGCGCACTTGGCTTGGGATCTCATCAGCCACAAGGATCGATACGTAGCATATCAGTACATGAACTAAAAAAGACAATGTATCATATATAGATAGACTTAGCTTTAAACTACTCAAAGATCACCAATAGTGGATTATGTCTCTTGCGCAGAAACTCGTATGAAAACAGCCATACGATACCCGACACGTTTATATAACAGAAAACTATCTCCTTTGATTACAAGCTTGAACCTTGGATGTCACGCGTTCTGCATGCGGATTTGCTTTATTCAAGCTCCGGTCGCTAAATAAGATTCAGCACTTTCCAGTCAAGCAGCGGTCTACCAACATTTACATTATCACCATCTCTGCTTTTGTTTATAATATGTTAAATTTTTTTTTAATTTTTTTTATATATCTCTTAATTATTTAGATAATCAAAAAAATAAGTCTATTTGATCTGAATTATACACATAAATTGCTTTATTTCTTCTTCATAACGATTTGATAGCCACCTAAACTCAATTTTTCATTACGTTCCAAAATCGAATTAACCTTTTCAGTTAGACCTCGTATAATTTCGTTCATGGAATCTTCCCTCTTTTCGAATATGATAGATGTTAATCCATTAGTGATTTCCAAAGAAGCTCTAATTTCTTCACGGTAAATCAAACCTGATAAAATATTGACAATTTGGCTTTCCTCTAATTCAAATCTCTTGGATAATTTCCTTATGGAGTAATTCAATATGACACCAGCATTAACGTAAGTCCATACTTTTAAGGACTCAACCTTACATAATTTAATTAACATTTCATTTAACAGTTCTAAACCTGTCTTATTGTCACTGTTAATAACAGCTGTACCTGGCATCATAGCCCATACACGCAAATCGCATAAAATCTTAGATGCTGACTTCCAATTGAATTTAACCAAATGATTATATGCTTCAAAAACGGAATCTCTGGTTTCTTCAGATGGTCCTTGGAAATATTGTCTTTCAGTGTATTCAAGAATTCTCTTAAATGATCTTGAAGAGTTTTTCTTGGAATTTTGATTTTGTAATTGTAATTGCTCAGCATTAGAAATAGCAATTGCACCTGGAGTGGAACCTTGATAAGATTGAACTGCCATTAATGGAACTTCGACAAAGAGTGATGAAATGTAATAAACAGCATCTAATAATTCAATATTGATATGTTGATGGAACGGCACAAATTTACCCTTTTCGTTTGATGCCGCATCGCTTGAATTAGCACTACCATTCTTAGAGAAAAAGATTCTTCCTTGACCTAATAATTCTCTTGTATGAGTACTTGTAACAATTTCATTCAAAATTGATTGAGCTTCTTCAACCAAACCTGCTCTAAATGCTGCTAAACCTAATTGTGAGATGGTTCTATTAAACAAAACTTGAACACCTGGTTCGGAGGTGTGGATGGTGGTTTGAACATGGGTTAAAAGTAAAATATCTCTGGAACGGTAGAATTGGTTTGATGTAGAGTAGTAATAAGCTTGCATTAATGCAGCCTTCTTACGGTAAACTGGCGAGGACAAACCATTTGAGTAGTTGTAAATATGAGCACATAATTCGTCAATTAATTTGTTGGCTTGGATGATGTTTAATGCGTCAGTTTGTTCACTTGAGTTTATCTTAGAAAGTAATTCAAAGTTTTCAAATGTTGATGGATAGCTATTCCAGAAGTTCAGTTCGGATAACATAATTAATTTGATTGGTTTATAGTAGATACTTTCAACTCTCTTCAAAATAATACGAGATAATTGATCACCTTCTAAAGTATTGTAGTTGGATGATGGAATAATTCTAGTCAAGTAAATTTGAGAACGAACAATTAATGAATAAAGTTTTGCATCGTCTTGTAATAAAGTGATATATTCAGAAGAATTTGGATCAATGTATAATAAGTGAGAAGTGAATTCGTCATATAATCTTTCAACAAATGCAGTGATTGAACCAACAATTAAGTATTTTCCTTCTTCATTGACCTTTGGTGGAGTAGAAATATCTTCATTGGCTGGTGCATTTTCAGTGATGACGAATGATTGATCATCATCCAAAATGTCCAAAAGTTTAGAAATATCATTTAAGGAAATATTCCATTCGTCAGATGGCATGAATTGAGATTTGGTGAATAATTCAAATCTTAGAGAAATGATTAAGTTCAAAAGTAAAATCTTCTCGTAGGTAGAATCGGTGATTTTTAATAAAGAGTTAAGAGTTTTGAGATGTGCTTTGAGATCGACACCCTTCTTACCTCTTGTTTCAATAACATTTTTAACCAATGAAATAAGGTTTTCCTTTGAAACAACATTTCCGTCTTCATCATTATCAGAGTCATCTTCCTTGGTGATTAAAATTTCATGGGAACCAGACTCGTAGGTTTCAGGATCTTGTTTATATAATTCGACTTCTGTGGAATAGGTTTTAACTTCTTTCTTGATTTTTTGCTTTAAAATATTCAAACTCTTACTTTCACTTGCATTCAGTTTCTTCTCATTTGACTCTTTAGAATAGTTCAAAATTGCATCTTCTAAAATGGAAATAGTTTTAATATAGAATCTTGGTACAATGATATGGTATTGACCGTATTTCATTGCAAGTCTATTCAGTTTCTCAAATTCAGTTGCAATTGAAACCCAGTCTTCAACCATGGACAAGTTTTCAATACTATCGGCAAATGCAGCAATTTCATCCAAATATTTGTCTTTAGCACTTTTGACAACCTTCTTCTCGTCTTCATCTTCTGAATCTGATCCAGCACCTGAACTTTTGAGGAAATCACTCTTGAGGAAATATGAACGACCTTTTGGTGCAGTATCATCATCTGAAGATTCTTCATCATCGGAATCACTACCCCATTCTGAATCGTCATCGTCATCTTCATCTTCATCTTCATCGTCGTCTTCGCTTTCTTCATCACTACCTGATTTCAAAAATCCAGATGACTTACCATTTGCTGCAGGCTTCTCGTCTTCATCTGATTCGGACATGGTTTCATCACCACTATCAGATTCTTCATCACTGTCTTTTGATGTGAAAATTCCGGATTTGGATTTAGCGGCTTCTAACTGACTTAAGTAACGTTCATCATCTGAGTAGTATAAACTCTCATCATCCGATGAGTTGACAATGTCATAAGATGCACTGAAGAACTTAGACATATCTTTGGTTGTTCAATTGCAATACTTATGGAACCGATTCAATCCTCCTTCTCTTGTATTTCTCTATTGAAAATAAATTTTTCACTTCCACTTTTTCGTTCTCGAAAAAATTTTAACGGGGAACCACTTTGTTCCGGGTAACGCGTATTTGCTTTATTTTGCCTACGTGCAGAGATCCAGGTGCAGGCGATGGGACGATGCTTTTGTTGTTGTTGATGGAATTGCTTGTACAATCATTTAGTTTTGGTCCAACTGAGACAGAGTTTTAATTTGTTTAGTTGTTGTAAAAATTAATATTAGAGTTGAAAACGTGCATTCAGAAATATATCTGATGTTGAAGCAGAGTGAGCAGTTAGTTAGTTAGTTAATTGTAGGAGGGTGTTAGTATTATTCGACTTTTCTTGGCTTGCTTTGTCTTGCATGGCTCTTGCTCTGTCTTTTTAAAGTATCTCACTGGTTAAAAGATATAATCAGTCAAATAACTATGCGTTCTCGGCAGTGGGCAAAGTATGGCCCGGGCAAAAATGTATGTCAGTGCATGGGAGCAAAATCTATGAGCTCTGTGCGGGAAAACTGAAATCTTTAGCAAGTGACAAATAACGGCCAAAACCTAAAGGGAGGCGTTGCATGGAAGGTTGTTTAAGTATTTAATTCAGATTTTTGGATTTTTGAATAGCAAAAATGTATCTAAAGGAATATTTACGGGTGCAAAGTTGGAAAAACATCAACAATTCTTGGAAATCGTATTCCTGTTGTGTGCCAAACAAGTGGTAGCAAATAATATTTTGTTCAACAGTACCTGAAGGTGAGCATTTAAATTAACTTGAAGTGTGGACAGAGAAGATATTTAGCAACAATAGCGGGAAAAAGTAAACAGATACAGCTACAAGTCGAACCGGATGAATCAGAGATACAATCCTTCATAAGTGAAAATATCATCGGATCCATTATATAACCAACGATGTCACTAAAAAAAGCAACCATGTACAACGTAGTTTCATTGAGTTATAGGCAAAACCTCACGGATATCAACACTTTTGTCGACTCCTCTGATAAATACAATGAATTACAGTAAAATGGGTCAGATAGAAAAATATATAAAAATAAATAAATAGATGACTACAAAAAGAAAGCAGATCCAATCAATTGATCAAACGCAAACCACTTCCAATTCCACCAATCTCACTTACTAAAGTAACCTCACAAATCTTACCCTTCCATTTAGACCCGTAACTGACACCTAACAGTTTCTCACGCACAATCTCAGAACCATACAATGGCACAAAATCACCCGCACAAATTTCAAATTCACTGAAAGGATCAAAATCAATACTGATGGAATCGGTTGAAATGCTGTCGGATTTAGCTTGAATTTTTCTAGCTTGTTCAGCTCTAGTACCAGTCGAGGAGATTTTCAAGAATTCATTTGCAAAGTAAGATGCATGGTTGAAGTTTTTGGCCTTGAAAGATTGAGTCATTGCAACTTGTAGCGCATTTAATCTATGCGCTGGTTGTAAACCGACACAAGTGAAGTATGAGGCAAGTTCCAAGTTTCTCTTGACTTCGGTTGCAGGTAACGCACGTCTGGTTAGCTCAATTCTCAATCCTAGAATGTATTCCTTACAGATATTTAGGATCTCCAAACACTTTTCTTCTTCATCTTCATTAGTCAAAGATAATGTCGCAATAATATAAATTATTCTTCTGAAAACATCAATAGAAGATTCCAATTGGTTAGCCTTGAATAATTTATAACCTTCTTGAACCAACGATTCTAATTGTTCAAAACCAGGAACTAAACCAACATTGATTCCATTATTGAGCATCTTTTCAGTATCATTAATTAATGCAGTTTTACCTTCATTTGCACCTTCGTCAAATGTCAAGACATTCAGCTTGGATGAAGTGTAGATTTCCATAAAACGTTCCTTGAATGGTTCAAAGTTTTTAACACAAGCTTGCTTATTGAGCATATTCATTGCAATATCAAATTTACCTGCGGCAATGTATGCACCTGCAGTCTTTGCATTTTTGATCCATAATTTCAATTCTTTTGAAAGTTTAGATGTATCGCCAACATCCATTTCTTCCATTTCGTTTTCTTCTTGCAATTCAACGTCCAAGTCTTCATCACCCAAATCCCAAGCATCATCGTCTCCACCTTCAAACAATTCATCTTCGTCTTCATCAACATATGCCTCATTATCGTTGAAATCTTGAGAGCCAGCAACATGTTCATGGGTTTCTTCCCTATCTTCAATAGATAAGTTTTCCATATTACCCGAAAGAGCTTGCTCAAAGAAGGACAATTTTGCCTCACTTAATGGCCATTGGTTGTCCAGCTTATTTACTGGTTGCAAAACGTCACATGTTTTGTTTGAATCTCCAAAGCCTTTTGGTAGTGAAATTTCATCCGCAGAAATACCAGCATTCTCCAAAATCTTATCGGCAATATCTTCTAAGCCGTTAGATTTGGCAGTTGCGTATGCCAGCGGAGTCAAACCGGATGATAAAAAGGTTTGAATTTTACGTTCAACATCCCCCAGATAAACGGAGTTTGTAAATAGTGAGCTAATGTCATCACGACTTTCGGCAATTCTAGCCATTTTATCTAATTTGCTGGTTTCACCGGTTGTCAAGTAGAGGAAGGAAAGCTTATCTAATAAATGCAATTGTTGGTAAACAAGTTCAACAATGTTCATATTACCTTGAGACAAAGCTTCCTTACCTAGCTTTTCCCAAATGTTCTTGGAATTGATCTTCTTTGCTTCAACAAGAGCGGTGCTTAAATCATGACATTCAATTGCTAAATCAAATCTAACTTCAGGATCTTGAACAAATTGCAAAGCAACTTCAGGATAACCACTCTTTTCCAAATATGCAATAATATTCTCACCGACTAAATTGGAACCCTTGATGATTCTCAAAACCTCGTTGAACTTCTTATTAATCAAAGCTTTTTTGAATCTATATTCAGTTGGATCAATTTCCAGACACTCAACTTCACCTTTTCTGTTCAAACAGAAACAGTTTTTACCTTGGACTTTAACAATATACATGGTATTTTCCAAAGTTTTGATTGTTCCCTTGTCACCATTTAATAGCACATATTTGATATGGTTTAAAGTAGAGTAGAATAAAACTCCAGAATCATCAAATGCAGCAGATTTGATTCTAATGGTCTCATGCATTGACATGACAATTTCAAAGTTTTTGTTGACGATGATAATCGTATGTTTTGATAATAATGCCAAGTATTGATGGTCATTTGACCAAACACAATATTTAGCGTTGTTCATTTGCACAGTTGATAATTCCTTTTTCTGTTGAACATCGTAAAGTGTCACACTTGCTGGCTTCAACAATAAAATAGTACCTGGATGTGAAGGTAGAATATCCTTGACTTCATTATCTAAAGTTATAGATTTGGTGATGTTGTCATTTAAATCATGAACATCCAATTTGTGTTGCGATTGTAAAAATGTAACAAATCTATTTCTTGCAATGAAATAAGCGGAATTGGCTTTACCTTTACCTTTAACGTTTGGATCAGTTGCTCCAATCAATTCTTTCGATAAATTGAAGAACGAATAAATACCATTATCATTATCACCAGATTGGATCAATAAAGATTTCTCAAAATTGTTATAAGAGATATTCTTAATTTTATTCCATGGTTGAGCGATTTTTTTTAATGACAATGAAGGTAAAGAGGCGGTTTTAGAATTAAAATTATATTCTTGAATTTGGTTAGCATTGTTGATAAATAATAATTCATTTGTTGACATTTGAGTTGATGCAGGTCTTTCTCTATCTAACTTGAAAACCATGACACCAGAATCATGACATGCAGCAAACAAATTAATATGTGGGTGCGCAACAATCATCCAAAATCTATCGTTTTCTCTCTTGAATTGTTTAATTGGTGATCTAGTATTCAGATCCCATGATCTAATTGTCTTATCTTCACCGACAGAAATAATCAAATCTTCAGTTGGGTGAAATAAAACACATGGAACGTTATTGGTATGGCCCCTACAACCGTCGACTTCCCAAGCTCTGGTATCACTCATTCTCCATAATTTGACTGATCTATCATCACCACCTGATATGATTAATGGCAGTTTTGGATGAAATGAAGCCCAATTGACACCTTTATCATGACCTTCTAAAACATATTTGACTATGGCATCGGTATTACCAAAGATATCTTGCTGAAGTGGTTCATCTCTCATCATTGAATTTGGATTGTTCATTGGATTAGATGAAGTTGGCATGGAATGCTTCTTCACCAAACCAGAGATATCCCAAACTCTGACAGTTTGATCCAAAGATGCAGAAACAATCAAATCTTGCTTTGGATGGAATTGAGCACACATAACATAATGATTATGACCTGTTAAACATGCAATTTCTTTTCTGTTTTGCCAATTCCAAATTCTGATAGTTTGGTCATCAGATGCGGAAATGATCCAAGGTAATTCTTCATGGAAAAAAACGGTTCTCACATAATCCAAATGACCAGTAAATGTAAACATACACTTTCTTGTTTGGGTGGACCAAACCTTGATAGTATAATCGTCACCACCAGAAACAAAAATTGGTTGTGTAGGATGGAACGCGACACATCTGACAGGCCCATCATGATCTTCGAATCTGTCAATCAAGGTACCCATTCTGTAATCCCACAATTGGATGGTAGACGAGTGTAGCGAAACTAAAAGCCATGGTCTTCTAGGATGGAAGGCTACACCTTTTGCCCTAGAAGATTTCGATTCAAACTATAACAGACAGCCAGCCGATTCAGCAATTGATGTTAGTATTTGTTCATTCCACTGTGATTCCCACTGATACCAATAGTACAAACAAAATTCGCTTCACATACCTTAGTAAGCATCTTCATGGTTGGTTGCTTTCTGAAGAAGTAACTAACCTGGTCAACGTCAATCGCCAAACAGTGTACAAATAGAAACGAACAACAAATCGAAAAAGATCAGGAAACTGGAAAATGTTCGCGAAACGAAAAAAGTATCAGAATTACGTAAGCAAAGAAAGAGCGGGGGAGAGGGATCGAGTGTATCTTGCTATCATTGGTGTACAAATAAAGGGAAGGGGGATGTAGGGTGTTAGAGGAGACTATAAGGAAGCACATGGAATTTTAAAAGCAACAAAGACTCGAATTGGCACGGTTCTACATAAAAACCCACGTGATAGTATGTCTATTGATGCGGATATATGAATTATTGTAACATAGCGAGGCTTACATGGTATATCAAATTACATAAGTGTTTAACAGCTGGTAACTTAGTGACTTGCAATATAATAATGTTGTTCTAAGTAGCAGCTAAAACTGCGTGGTACTATAATTACTGATCTAATTCGATTTAATTTTACGTAAAATCATTTATATAGTTTGTTTTGGGAGGCTTGAATGGTACCCCAGAGACTCAAGTGTTCCACCATCCTTAGAAAGCAACGATTCTACATAGGGGGATGTGTAGGAGAAACCGAGTATTTGTATTAGTGCTGTAACAGTTGCTATTCATACTGATTTTAGTAAGATGCAAGCCCCTATGTTGCAAGGCGAAAGGAAAAACATGGAAATGTGAATTAGTAAGGCGATTAAGTGTTGTTCATTGATATTTTGCGGGACTCATTGGCGACTGCACTCATTGCCCCTTTATTTTATACCACGTTCTACAATTCTGCTAGTCAGCCGATCCTAAATCCAAATACATTACTCAATAAGTAGAAAACCATATGTTCCAGGTATATCATCACAGTGAAGGAATTGATTTTTGCTCCCCAAAGTGAAACTAAGCCCAATTGCCCATCAAGAGTTTCACAAAAAGGGGTTTAATATGTATGTGCTTATGTATCATTCGAATTTGAATTGATATGTATGAACCAGGAGACCGAGGCATCACAAAAAATAGTGAGCAATCTTTCAAGACTCTACAAAAAACCCCAACCCGCTAGTGTTCTGGTTACTTCCGCTATTTGGTCGCTCGACAACATCCATATCCTGCCAATATATGACCCATAGCCTCTCCATCAAATTCCTCAAACCTATGTTACAAATTTAATCATAGCTATCTACTAATATGCTATTCGGAAACTTTTTCTTCCTTTACACAAATACTGTCTTTCCAAGCGTCTAGTTCCTCTAAAAATGAGGGAATGCTACCAACAATTTCAGAAGGTATAGCCTGCTTGATTTTCGACATACTCAGTTTATCCGATTTCGTATATTCTGCGGTTTTCTTTTCCGATATTTTTCGTTGAATTGAATCGACAAACTGCCACTGTTCATTTAAGAAATCAATTAGACTGAGTATGCAGTTCAACTCATGGGTTGACGTCGGCATATATTTATTTTCATACATGGAGTATGCAACTAACCAGATATATTTGACAAAATTAGGGAATTTGAACTGGTCGTTAACTTTAGTATCTACTTCAAGTTTGTATGTCTGCAAATGGCTCTCTAAACTCAATAGATTGAGAAAATTTCCTCCAATAATAATACTATCTTGCTTTGTATACACTGCGTGAATCCAAGAGCTTGGCAACAATAACAAATCCCCAGGATAGATATCTATTAGAAACCCATTATTCAAAAAAGATTCAGGAACTGTTCCTGTCATTCTGTTTATATCTGATTTGCTTAAAGGTTTGAGCAGTGATGGAAACCATACCTTATTCTGATCATCAGACAAGCACCATTTCTTGTAAACATCTAGATTTTTCTTTAAAGGCGGTATGAGAATGAATTTTTTATGACCCGATACCGGAGAATAATAGACGGAAGTTCCTGCAAAATCAATGTGGAAATCGGTATATGAACCAGCTACAGACATCAAAATATATTTCAAGACTTTTGGTGGTAGAATGCCATTTTCTAATAAAGTCTCCTTAAACTCGGAATTTTTCTCAAAAAGAGTTTTAACTAGATCGATTTCTTCCACAATTTTGGGTATTTCTATCTCAGAACCCAATTTTGAATCACTTATTTCCAGGCTGATCACGTTTTGAAGCTTTTCTTTCGGATCAGACTTGAAATATTTCCTCCATTTATCCATATCCCATTTGATCATAGAATTGTTTTGAGTCATAACGTCCATGACTGGCACCTTTCTTTCAGCACCAATCATATCTGTCATCTGATCTATATCATAATTAGGTATATTGAAAGATAGCTTAATCTTAGAATTATAGGTTTCTGTGATATTTGGGTTAGCACCTCGTACTAAAATTGGTTTTAACAACTTTGTTTCATTAATGATGCTTTTCAGATTATCATCAGTAAAATCAATATCCTGCGTGAATTCCTTATCAACAATATATACGACATCACTTAGAGAATATTCCATTGGAAATTCTTCAAAACTGTCTATATGTGGATGTCTATTTACTTCCTGTAAAACATGAGAAGAATGCAATGCAGCATAATCAATTCTTCGCCGGGATCTACCGGATCTACGCACCTCCATTATCAATTGCAAGAAAAGAACTAAGTCCAATCCAGTTGCACATACCGTTTCCGTTATATGTTGCGTTTTTGACATGTTTGAAAAACTTGCGTTGATTACGTAATGAAAAGACGGGTTTGTTTGGCTATGAAAGGGCAAAACTTGTGACGTCTATTTTGAGGCAAAGAGGTAGGTACACCTTTATTTTACGAGCTGTTTAAAACTTAAAGTTTTTTTGTCCTGTGTTGATTGTCGTTACATATAGGAAAGACGTGTAAAAAAACCGCAGTAAGTTGGCTTTCTGAGCTTTGATATAAGACAAGGAAACAATTGTCCTTGAAACCACAACCGCGTAAACGTAACAAAGGCGAATTTGCTATTGCATGTGGTAAAATTTTTTTTACTTTTTTTTTTGAATTCTAGCTCTGACGCAGAACGGCTCTCAGCTATATTTTAGAGACCAATAGTATGCACTGACAGTCTTGCTGCTTTGTTTTTTAAAATCTTTCAACTCATGGTGGTTTCAAAGCACTTACTTTAGCCGTGCTTACTTTAGCTATTTTTACTTTTTTATCTTTCCCCTACGCCAATAGTGGATTGCAACCAGACTGCTTGATGCTCTTTCAGCTGTTGGCGCAATCTTAAGACACCCTGTACGACGATCGGCGCGCCATATTTAATTGGCAACGTACGCAGCTCTAATGACAAACACATGTTAGTGAGAATCAAAATCCAGAACAGTAAAGATGTAAACCCTCTACTATACATATGAGTTCACCATATGGTGATTAGTATAGTCAAGTAAAAAATATGTGATTACGTGGGAAATAAATCGATTATCAACATTATTAGTTTATTCTCGGTGCCATCTTTATAATGCGAATTATTTTTCAATGAATTCAAAATTTGAGACATTGAAAAATCTTCGAAATCCACCCAGAACAGTGAAGAGAGGGATTTGACAAAGTCTGTGCGTTATCCAACAATGTTTAAGAGAACACTCACCACATCATCTCGTCTTTTGAATAAAAAGGCTTCTGCATCAGCATCATCTTCTTCAATACTTAGTGGAGCTTATAAGGAAGCTGCATCATTAGCTGAAACACAAAATGATCAAACTAAGAATTCTACCATGATCGATAGATTTATACCATCTTTCAACAACAAAAACGTCTACGATCCATTTGACTTCAGTATTGCATCTCAAAGATACCAATGGAAGGTCATAAATGCCAGAGCTGCTGAAAAGATGAAATCCTCTTCTTTTAACTCTGCTGAAATCAATCCAACCGATTTTTATATCTTACCACATTTATTGAGTGGTTACATGATGAGTTCAGGTCAAATTTTACACAGATCCGTCACCGGTTTGTCTGGCAAGAAACAAAAACAAATGTCAAAAGCTATCAGAAGAGCAAGATCTTTTGGTTTGTTATCTTCAGTTGCCAAAGATGTTTCTACCTTCTCCAAGAGAGGTTCTACTTTATAAGTCTATTGGTTCTTCTCCACTTGTATATATAAATATATAGCTTTAACACAGGTCTAATATGCTAGTTTTTCATTCCAAACACAGATTGCTAAGCTTTTCTATATATATGGTATTTATTAAGGTGACAACCATGCCAGTTTACATCGTATGATCTTAGATATGACTACCATAAGCTTAGATCCTAGTATTTTTTGAAGATAAAAGATCTGAGTGAAACAGATCAAAATATTCGAAAAGTGTTGAATATATTTCCCTTATGTTTGCTGAGCCAGCTGCGGCTCTAGCTTTTTGGTCACCGGCAGTGAAACTTATGAGCCCTCTTCAAACCTATTAGCAAAATTGATTACACTTCTACAAAAAAAAAGGAATTCTCCAATAAGTACCTCACTATCAACAAGATACATCTAGATCTACTGGTGTGAATTTACTGCAACTATGAAATCATTAATGTAAACCAACTCCTTGATTTGCTGAAACTCCCCCCATTTAGTATATCAACAGCAATATTCCTCTAAATATTTAACTATCTGTATGAAAAGTGTGAGCCGCACAGTTAACCAAATGGCGTCATTTCCTACTGCATCAAGGGAACGGAAATATCATCAAGGGCGTAAACAACTTGTAATTAGTTTCAAATCTAGCTCTAGACTTATGCTTGGGCAAATATCCACTCCATACACTTCAAACCTTTATCGACTATTATGCCATAAGCAAATCCTCCAATAACACCGGTATAACCGTTCTATTCTCAGAAACCCAATAAAAAATCTTATTTTACCTTATAAACTCTTGAAAAGAATGTTCACATCGGTACCTCTCCCCCACACAGTATGTAACTTTATGTCACCACCAAAAAGTTTGCAATATGTAGAACTTAAAGGCAAACCATAACCCATACCTGCAATGATATTTTGATCTGCGTTTAATCCGCTCAGATCAATCTCAATATCTTTTTTATTTTCATTCACTGTAGTGAAGGAATAATTCCATAATTTTTCTGTAACTTCCGGCTCAATACCTCCACCAAGATCTGAAATCTTGATTTGAAGGGTCTGGTTATTCAAATCAGACTTATTTAAAATGATCAACATTTCAATATCTTTGAAGATTTTATTTTCTAACAGTGCTCTTGTGGCGTTTTTCAATATTTCTTGCAATACATACTCAATATGATTACTAATATATGGGAAAATATGTTTTTCTTTAGGATCCGTCTCGTAGGTACCATTTTTGTCAATAACAAAAGTTTTAATGTTGATATTAACTTTATCATCACCATATTTCACCGCGGCCATACCGTTGACAAAATCTATACTTCTATGGACAACATCAATAACATCTAAATTGAGATCAACCAATGAAATCCCATTCTCCTTAACGGAAATGAAATTATTAGACAAAAGTCTCAATAAAATTCTTTCTCTTAGATGTTCGTTTAAGAATTCATTCTCGGACATTCCATCAAATACACCAGTTTCATCCACAACGCCATTAGTTTCAAAAATTCCATCTCGTAAATCAATAATATTGTCAAGATGAAGCTCTAAAAGCCTCTTTAACACATTGGAGAATTCAACTTCGTCTTCAACCTTCTTGTGGTTCAGTATTAGAACATCTTGAAAACTTTCTAAATATGCATTATAAATCTTAGAAATATGCGGATTCATCAATGTTAAATATCTCAGGTTGGACATTCTGTCAATTCTTTTGGCTAACAATATCAAAATGCTCTTGTTCGTATCATTATATATATTTTTGAAGCTGTAGTTATTAGTTTTTCTTAAAGTTGATTGAATATTAGGCAGCTGCAAATCCGCCAATTTCCTAATCTGTAGAAATAGTGATGCTCTACTTGTTGGTAATGTCATTTGATGCTTGATAAAACAATATGATCATTTTTGGAAATATCATTTCTTTCAAAGAAATCAGTCATTTCACGCCAAATTTCATGCGCCACATATTTGATAAAAGAAAAACCGGCACTCCAATCGAATCAGCCACAAATTGATTACAATTCATCGCCAGAGAATTAAATTATTAAAAAAACATTACATAATTCATTAACATTGACAAAATAAAGGTAGAGGTGTAATAGCATTTAATGTCATGCCCAGAGAAAAAGAAAACAGAGAGAATTGAATAAAATTCATTATTATTTTTTAAATTTTAATTATCATTATTATTACTTGAATATTAGCGGCCTAATGATTACACTAGTGGTCGCTACCAAAAGTTGGTAATTTAATTGCCGTAACCTTAACATAGGCGTTTTGATTATTAGCCAAACCAGCATAGGCATTGTACCAAGCAATGAATGCGACAATGACACCAAGGACACCACCAGCTGTCTGACAGTTTGGAACTTTACCTAGATCTGCAATGGCTAATAACAAGAATGTGATGGACAAAAGAAAAAACAATGAAAAGAATGCCAAAGTGGATTTCATTGTGCACAGAGTCAACATGAAGGTGAAAATTGCCCATCCAAGTAAATAAAATCCGACAACATTTTGAAATTCGTCCGGATCATCATAACTTGCAGCTATATTAAACCATGGAATGGAAATAGCACCAAAAGACATCCAAAATCCACCATAAGAAGATAAAGCCAAAGCACCAAAGGTGTTCTCTAACGACATTTCCCACATACCAGATAATAATTGAATAAAACCACCATAAAACATTGCTAAACCAACAACAACAGAATCATTTGAAGTACCCATGGCACCAGCATTAACCATCGATAAAACAAACGTAGTTAATGCAAAAGCCGATAAACCCAATGGCGCAGGATTAGCAAATTTATGAACTGAAGGAGCAGATAAACCCGGATTAAGCGTACCACCAAAAGCTTCAATCAAATCTTCTCTTGCAAATTTCTTGTTACCAAGATAAACATAATTACCGTCAGATGATTTACCGACTTTACTCACTAATAGGTTTCCAGAGTCGTGTGTATTATTATCATACAGACCAACAGGTGGCGAGTTTGTATTTTCCAGATGTTCGTCTTGAGAGACCTGCTTTTCAATATCGTTAAAATTGGACATTATCGTTAATGATTAGTTTGGTAGCTAGCTCGGAATCAAAAATGAAGCTAATGATAATCTTGACTTGAATGTAAAAAAAAAGTGTATTTAATGTAATTGCCAACTATATTGTCAATCGTATTATGTAGCTAATGAGGGCTATATGAAAGAACTATCAGAGGAAGCAACAAAGCACGAACTTATTCCCATTTTTATATCCCAAATACCCCAATTACATATACCCCGAATTACCGGAAGTCCGAGAAAAATGCTACATCAGGATATATGCTTTAGACTCCAAAACCTGTCAGCTCCGCACAAAAAGCTTCCCTCAGGGCTCCGCATTTGCCAGTACTTTTGTTTGTACTTGTAACGTTAAGTTTCCCAGTGCTAGAAGAACTACTATCTGAACGGGCGCGGGCAGATACCGGGCCCACTGCGCCACACATCCCCACTTTGAAAAGCACTGACTCTAGTCGGCCCATATGTTTGACCGATTCCGACAAAATCGCGGATTCCGGGAACTCCGTTTCCGAATTAGTACCGTCGGTTATATCACAAATACCAAATTGGGCTCTCCCCACAAAAGGGGGGTCCAACAAAAGACCCTCTGAGATATCAATACCTCCACTGATCACACCCCCAACAGAATTGTTATTATCGAAACTTGTTTCTATTCCATTCTCCACCAAAATTTCGTTACCAAAGTTGTTCAAACTTATATCACCTAGTGCAACGAGGACACATCCACGCAGAGACCAGCTCTTACTCAGGTACAGACATTTTTTCAACATACCTACAATGTCACTATTATCTTGGTCATGAGAACCATTCTTTTCTTCCTGTTCCCTTTCTATGGCTTCCTCAATCTTGTAAATTCCGTGTTCGGTTCTGCAGATCATTCCCAGTCCTAAAATTGCGCATTTTATGTCTTCTTCGGATATATGCTCTTCCATTTCAGCGGCACGCTCCGTCCGTTCGTCACATGGTATTTCTTCGTCGGTTTCCGAGAATGACCCAGAAATTAAACTGATATTATTACTCGATCCACTGTGATTATATCCGTAACTAACTCTAGAATGTTCATCTCCAAAACCGCCTTGATGTACATGATCACTATGACTATTCTGGTCACGACCCGACTCATCCTCATTACCGTCAAAAGATTCGATAACAGAGTTTCCTTCCTCCATTTCGCTAGCTGCATTTTTACCCATGTTAAGTTTATTTGTCTTTTGATTCAGATTGATACTAGAAATTGTCACCGAAAAGGTGTTCTCTCGATCTTGAACATAATCAGTGATATTTTCAGCGACAGTATTAGCAACCGTTGATTCAAACGAGCCATCACCCTTCTTAATATATTTCCGTAAGGTTTTGATAAAATATTCCACTATTCCACTACTGACTGCAACCTCTAGTCCAATATCTGTGCCAACTATCCTTTCAAATAAATTGTGCTCCTCTTCTTCAAAAAGCTCTTCCTCGATGTATCTCAACTTTTTATAGAACAAAAACTCCTTCACTTTGACCCATTTGAATCTATCGTCAATCCATTTATCAATAATCTCTTCAACGAAACCACTATATTTCAAACAAACAAATGCAATTCCGTGATTATAACCTATAATTTTCTTCATTAACTCATTCTGTTCCTCATCAAAATATCCATTTCCAACATTTTGAATTCCATTTTCACCATTATCAGTAAGTTTTGTCATTTTCTTGAAGTTATTGTTGTTGAGTTCGTAATCTTTCTTGTATCCATCGGCACTTTTGCTATTATTATTTTTCAAATCCGGATTTAGCTCAACAAATTTTTGTACATCCTCCTCTGTTTCAATGAACCGAATCAAAATCTTGGTTGCTAGTTCACTTACTACAGGACTATAATCATAACGTAACCTATTCAATAAGCTTAAACACCACCTTTGTATGAAATACTCCTTGTTGTCCAAATCGTTGAAATTATTTATGTCATTCAAAAGCCCGATTAATTTTTTAGAGATCAATATTTTGTTGCTTTCGTTCCCAACTATACAAATCTTCTCAATTAGCAACCGGAGCATACCGCTTTTCTTGACATCAACTTCTTCAATCAATATCTTACTAAAGTTGATGTCATTTATTTTAATATTCAATGAAACTATTCGGTATATCACATCAATCATTGCCACTTCCTCCATCAACTTAACTCCTTGAGCACTTTCACTTAAGAGTCCCACAAATCTCAGATAGCCCCATGATAAAGTGTTTTTCATTCTGTGATAACCAAACAAACCTTCATTTTTATATTTGGATACTTCAAATGATTCATTGGCCGTGCTATTAGTACCTTCGACGCGATGTTCATCATTTGCAGGTTCACTATTTACATTATTGAAGTAATAGTTATTAACGACTTTATTCAATGATAAAGTTATGGTAGATAATATTCTGCTTTCCCTTAAAATATCTTCACCTTCTTCTTGATGAAGCAATAATTCTATCAAGGCCACCCCAACATCGACATAAGTTTCGGCCATCAAATTATTATTGTGCTCCTCAGTCAAATTATTGGAAAAAGACATAACTTTAGCCGAGTTAAAATCGGTAGTAGTCCTCCCGCTATTATTTATATTCATATTGTTATTATCCTTGAAATTTTGAAAATCCAGTTGCTCTTTGCGGTCATTACTAAAACCAATGTCAGGACCTTCATTTTTATACTTGACTTGAACAAAACCAGATTTCTCCGGTTTATAGAACGATACCAGCCTTTTAAAAAATTTGGTAGTCTTGAGAGTCTCTTCAAATTTATGATCATTCCATAAGATTCCTTTGATTAGTACACAAATCATTGGCCAGTTCCATTCTCGATATTCTTTTGTAGTTAGAACTCTGGTTTCATTAATTAAGGGTTTGATATCAACATCATATGCAATATTCCGTAACTTATTTAGCAAATGCGTAGCATTTGTCTGCTCAAAATATGAGGTGATATTTAAATCAATAGTGGGGTATAAAGCTGGAATTGTACTGCTCTTGAGAAAAATATTCATTATGAAATTTTTATTCTCGTTTGATAATGTCTTTGATTTTCTAATAAGTTTGGAGGTTAAAAGATGTTTTTCTATTTTAATCTTTTCCGTCAATTTTGAGCGTTTCCTGGATTCTCTTTCAATCAATCTATTCATCTTTAACTTGAGTCTATAATTTTCTTTGATATCTTCATCATTGACCAACCTTCCAGTAGATCCTAATGAATCCATATCAATGATCGACTTTCGAGGATTTATCATACTTTGCAAATAGAACATCTCAGATAGTAAAAGCGCAATTCTTCTAGTGGCTCTTTTATCATTTTCAAACTTTTTAAATAGATCATTTAGCACTGATGGTAAATTACACCTCAAACATGATTGAAGAAAGACGAAAGTAAACTGATTCACAATCCTATCTTCAAATTCCGGGCAACATCTCCCACCTAGCTTATTTTTGTAATCATTCAATTTGAAATTACCAAAGAGTTTGGCACTTATTAAAGATTTATCCGAATTGAAGGAACTCTGAAAACTCATTGATTTGACGTACAATTTTTCCCAGTCCGAAATTTCGTAATTCAGATTTTTGCTGATATCATTTGAGAGAATGCTCAGCCTTTTGATTCTCAAACCAGTTGAGATAATACTCATTAAGATCGATCGGACAAGAATATTTTCAGTGTATAGTCCATTAATCAGTACCCTCAAGTAACGACAATCATTTTCCAAAAAAAGTCCCAAGCCGTTCCATGTGCATAATAGAATATTCAAAATATTTGAAAGATATTGTGATTTGACTGAATTATTACTCGAAGATGGCTGTACTGGATCCAATAAAGAGGAGAGCAACATTGGTAAAAAGCCGCATGCTTTGATATATTTTACATTCTCTGACGAATTGAGCAAAAACAAAATGATTGGAATGGGAAGGATGGATATGTTTTTGAAGGACTTAATTAAATCCAGGACTTCATTGTTTGTAGTAAAACTCTGACTATTATTTATCAAATATGGGGATTCAATCAAAAATTCAACCAAAAATTTAATAAGATTACTCTCATATGACAGTTTTGGGTCAGATATAATACATTCACAAATACATTCTATCAAGCTTATATTGATTTGAATCATTTCAAGAGTTGCTTGTGATAGATTTTGCAAATTTGTCAGCTTGAGAGATGTAGTAGTAATAAGAGATTCCGAGACAATGGCTATCACTCGGAGGGTTAATGTGCTTAAAAACCTGATACCCTTCAATTCAATAGTCTTTCGTATAAATTTAATACATTCAACAACATCTCGTCCTTTTTCTTCAACAAGTGTTTTTACAATCAAAAATACAAGGGGTAGCCATTTTTTTATTTGATTTTCCTTGACGGTCTCAATTGTTAGTTTGGAATGTTCTGAAAGAATTGATGTTATGGGAATCTCACTGAAAGGCCCCGATTTTGAAGCATCCTTATTTTTGTTAGCTCCATTTTCAACGGTTCTGCTGGAGCTCATAGAACCAATGTTACTTCCCGAAGTTCTATATTTGTCTTGAAAACTGTAAACATTCAACAATTCCGACTCATCATTAAAAGTTGATGATAAGTCAACGAGTTTTTCATATTCATCATATGGAAAATGATAATATCTGTTATGATGATTGTGCT
This sequence comes from Pichia terricola, assembly GCA_030168465.1. Lineage (NCBI taxonomy): Eukaryota > Fungi > Ascomycota > Pichiomycetes > Pichiales > Pichiaceae > Pichia > Pichia terricola. The sequence continues at coordinate 184,656 of CP099442.1, forward strand.
TATGATAAAAGTAAAATACAATTAGCACATCTTCATAGGACACCACAAAATATCTCAATAATTTCCATCCACATGCGTTTAGTAATTTGTTGTTATGAACCATCAACATTGGCCATATTATTGGTATCATTACAGACATCGATGGTAGCTTCAGACTTTTCATCATCAAAGAATCATTCATGATGTTTACAATATGATTGGTAATTTCAATGCATTTTTCATTGATTTTACATGTCCTCAAAGATTCAATCAAATTATCAAACCATTCTTGTTTTTTAGTGGAATCGTCCATTAAAACAGAAGATATATATTCACGCCTTATTTCAGAAACATCAGTTTTCTTATCAGTATCCAAAGAATACTCATCTTTTGTTTCAGTAATCCGTCCAACCAATTCCAATTGCTTCTCAATGAGTCGGATTTGTTCATTTGCCTCATTGAATTCACGTTGTGCCTGTTTCCTGGCGTTCTTTGAAATAGATTGTGATTTCAGCAATTTCACTGATCCTCTTTTCAGTAGCTCTTGTTTTTGTAGTTGTGCTTTAAGTTGTGCACGCAACTCTGTGCGTGTAAGACTCATTATAATATTGTACGTGTTTCCTGATGAAATAAACACCTATCAGCATGATCTGTATCACTGAAATCTTTTAAGAGCTTGATTTGATCGATTCAGACGCGCCGTGCAAAACCACCTACTATGCGAATAGGGGAAACTATGAGTTATACGTTTGTGCATCGGAATGAGAGGGGAAAAGGTCGAGTTAATAATGCTGTAAAAGTTTAAGGTTTAAATTAGGCAACATGAGGTATATCTATAAACTTTAAGATGAGGTCAGGATTAGAGGTATAAAAGGAGTTTCGGCACTACACTGCCGCCTACTGCTGAAGTAGACGAAGTACAAGTTGGCGTGTGGATCATTTAGATACTCAGGGCGAACTTAAAAGTTCAAGCAAGCAGAATAACATTATCTTTGGAGAAATAACCATTGAGGAGATGTAATATATTATATCATACACTCTTTTCATGTCGGTTTGCATAGCAACCGGCTCAGTCAACGCGCTGGTCTAAAAGCTCTCCCCCCATATAGTTTTTCCGAAAGGCTGATGTAGTCTCTCCGCGTGCCGGTAATAAAGCTCAGATGAAATAAATCACATCAGCACGGAGCTGAAATTTACAGTTACTTATTGTTAATATTATCCAAATGGACCTGACCACCTGAGAAAAATGGAGAAAAAGAACAAATGATAGCTTTATTTCCATCATTGGATGAAGGAAAGAATGTGCGCTGATTCATCGTTATTCTGAATGTACTCCAGAATATTTGTTTCTTGCGTCAGTGCTTGTTTCCTTGTATCCACGGTTTGCTGATTATACACAAAGGTGATTTAGGAGTTTATTGGTTCAATATGTAGCTGAAAGCAACTTTGTATTAGACTGGATAGCACAGTAACCGGCTTCCGCAAACGAACTATAATACATCCAATTAAATACTTACGTTGCAGCAACTAGAACTTAGCTGCGCATTAGCCGGTTTGAATTCTCGCGTCAATATGACACATAATCCGAGGCGGAGAGCTTACGTAGCTGCATGAAATTCCTAATATGGTGTTGAAGACCTGTACTTTGTAGGAACCACATCAACCCAAAATGGTTACTTGAAAAAGAAAGTTAATGGTGCATAGCGAACAATAGGGGAGGTGGAGTAAGTGAGGACAGCGAGGAAAGAACTGTAACCAAAAAAAGCAAATGAACTTCTCAAACGACAGGCCATCTATATACATTCATTTACAGTTGCTAATGACAAAATAATCATTTCTCGATCATACTAATATAAAAATCACAAAATACAAATAAATATTCCATAAATATCTTTAGGCAAACCACATAGTTTCCTTTCCACTAAATGTCTATTTGATCATTTTAACACATTCGAGTAGTTTTCTTCAACTTTTCGAATCATCTTTTGTAATCCCATAATTACAACTTGATGTGTCAAGTTCGGAAATTTATCCCTATGGACACCAAACCATTCCAATGGTGGAGTAGCATTACCTAAATCTTTCAATTGTGGTGTTTCAATATTTGGCTCAGTTATTGCATTGTAAATAAACTTCTTATCGCTTTCAACATCCTTCAATCTATCTTCTAAGTTGATGGTTTCAAGTGCCGACTCTTTATAGTTTTCTTCAATTTCTGCACAGAACTCATCAGAAGTATAAATTTTCAATGCCATCAACCTGTTACCTAATGATGTGGCATGTGTAATCCACATTTCTCTAATGAAATAAACACTTCCAATCTTCCATTTTATATCAACTTTACCACCAAATTTGCAAAAGTAGTTATATTTAACAATGTTGTTAATTAGATTTTGGAAAGTGTTCATCTTTATAGTCAATGACGGAAAGACAAATAGATTATCATCCACAACAGCATCCGACAGGTTAATATATTTAGCGATACCACCTATTTCATTCAAAATATCCAATGTCAGTTTCTCATTTTTATATGTGGATAAAGAAACTGTTATATCTGCCAAATCCAATAATAAACGATTTTCAATACCCTCCAAATTACTCTGGTAAAACATAGAGTTCAGACTTCCAATCTTCAATGACATAGCTTGGGAATCAAAAAGACTCGTAGGCGAAATTTGGATTTTAATCAAACCGATATCAACCGTAACATACGTTTTCAACTTTTGAATCATTGAAAGAAATGTTGCTGATGGAGTGAAATTTTCTTGCACAGCTTCATTTTCATTTATAGGTTGAGCACTTTCATCTTTAGTATTATCATTTTTCAAAGGTGGATCAGTGATGTTTATTTGTGCTTCATTCAAAACCTGCTTATAAGAGGTTTTAATGTCTTGTCTAATACGGAAGCCAATGGTGTAGACATCAACGAAATTTGAGGCTGCCAAGGCAGTCATAAACACCTTAAAAGAGCCTATGTTAAGGTTACTTTTCAATTTATTTTGTGACGGCTCCTTGTCTCTTTGGTTGTGTACGGTAATATTCAAGTTTAGGATTTCGGATATGAAGAAAGGATGAAAATCAAGTGAGATCTTCGTTTCCAGTGAACGGAATCCCACCGAGAGTAAAACCAAGGGGATATCTAATATAGTTTTTTCATCTTTCCATGCAATTGCTGAAGTCATTCTGATGTTTTTTATTTTCAAAAGACCACTTAATCGACCAAAAGCTTCAATATTTATGGCCTCAAACTCAAATTTTAGGTTTTGGTTCCAATTCATGGATTTAGTGGAGATGGCCATAAAATTGCAGACATCCACACTTAAATCACCCAAAGAACTACCCAGATTAATCTTGGCTGAGAACTTTGAAACCAGCAATGTCAGAATCCACGGGAATGCTGTTGTCGTAGAAACTTCACGTAACATGGATGCAAACGTTTTGCTGCTTGCAGGTTTACTCTTACGAACTAGCAATGAGTTATTAAAGTTATGTGGTAACCATAAGTCTTTGAATAGATCTAAATCTTGACGCTGCTGAATATTGACAAATGCATCTACCTCATCCAAACTCGCAACAACCACAAATTCTTTATTTCCCTCAATTTTTGCCAATGTGCAGTTAATGGTCAGATTATTGACAAAAATAGACCCACTGGTTACTTTAGAATAAGCATGTTTCAGTTCCGATTTAACCGATCTTACTGACAAAACTGCACATAGAACGTCGTGATCTGTCTTGATAATGAAATGAATATCTTCTAATGCAACAACTGCCTCAATATTGGCTCGAGGTTCGCAGGATAAAGCCAACCTTTGAGGTTCAATTTTTAATGAAAAGTTGACATTAATTTTCTCAGATAAATGAACAAAATCAACACCTTTAATATTGTCTTGTTCGGCACTAGATACATCGTGGTTTGCTGCAACTTTTGATTTTTTGTCAAAAGTGAAATCTTTGCTTTTACTGGAAGATTTTTTCATCATATTTTCGACGGCTTTAATAATATCCTGCAAAATAGGGACACAAAGACATGTCAACTTATTGTTTGTTTCAGAAACCAGAGCGCTCAGTGATATATCATGAGTTTTAATAGCAGATGCATCGTGAATGTATTTGAAAGCAGATGATAGTTGCGGCGCATGCAGGTTTAATATTGGAATTGCGCCATTGATTTCAATATGTGGATTGTGCATATTAAATGAAGCACCGGCAAATTCAAAAGCACAGCTGATAGTTGTTTTCTTTGAGCATTTGGTTAAAGATACAACTGGCGATGCTGGGAATTTCTTGACAATTTTCTGCCCAATTTGACTGTGTTTTGTGGCTTGTTCTTTTCGGCTTATCTCGATAACGTTTTGAACATATGCATATTTTTCTTGTAACGATGAAATCGAAGACCAAAGATGTTCTATGACTGAAAATATGTTGGTTTGAAACTTGAAATCAATGAGTTGACCTGTGACCCTAGCCTTAAAATTAACATTCTCTTTGTCAGAGGCAATGATATAAATCAAGTCAAACAACGGAAAGTAAGCCCTGTTGACTGAAGTTTTCTCACCATGCAAAGAATAAAATGAGGAAAATGTGGAGCCATGTGCAATAGAGAGATATAGTCCAGACGTCTGAATTTTACCCGCCCCTTTGGCACACGACAATGACGAAGTATCAAATCCAAAGATGATACCTGGCATTTCATTCAGAACAGAGTGAATATGTTCATCAAAAAGCCAACCAGCACAAAAGTTTTTGGCCACCACATTGATTGAAAAAAATGATAAGATTGTGTCTAACTTTTCCTCAAAATTGGTAGTATCAGCAACTGCTTCTTTCTTTTCCACCAAAAATGGATCAAAATATACCACAACGTCACCATAAACTTCGATAAATTCTTCCAAAATGAGAGGATTAAGCATCAACCGTAAATAATCCATTTCAATATTGAGCCTTTGTAACTTATGGTTGGAAGATACCGGATTGATTATTTCCATCTTTAGTCTACTGTCAAAGATAGAAGATGAAAAATGGGAGTTTTCAAAGCCAACAACTAGATTCATTGCTGCAGTACCATAGGGACCAAATCTTTTGGCTTCTTTGTCATATGTTTTCAAAAGTAACGAAAGTCTAAAACAATCCAAAAACAATTTGTTTCGATTCAGTATAATACGAGAGCTGATATAGTCTATTTTGAATCTGAAGGAGACAGGAAAAAGTCTCTTTAAACTATTGAAAATATCACCAGAATCGTGTTTGATTTCTTTAGGTTTGGCAGAATTGGCGGATTGACATATGTTTTGAAACTTCTTTATTTGCGCCTTCAACGCCCTCAAGTTTCTCAATGCCAAGTTTATATCAGACTGCGCTCTGGAAACACAATCAACGAGGTTTTGGTTCAAATCAAAAATCACATTATCAATGTCAAAATCAACCAACGTGTCATAGAAACCTTCAAGAAATTTTGCGATGACTGTCACATGGCACTTATTAATTGTCGAGTTTGAATATGTAAAGATATCTGTGTTTTGCGAATGAATAAACCAAGCATACTTGGAGATGAAAAAGTCCGCTAAAAAGCCATAATTTCCGAGTTTGGAAATAAACGCCATATCTGAAACCCTAAAATCCGAGTAAAAAGGTGATAATAATTCAACATGGAAGACAAAATTTGTTATTTTAGCAGAAACGGATATATCCATTTGCAAGCTACTAAACCAATTAGAAGACAAACTATCCAGAAAGTCTTCAGAGGAGGAGTTTTGTGAGGCATCTGGTTTTGAGGCAACAAATTTATTAGAATTAATAAGTGGCTTGATTATCAAATATTCATGATGGAAGAGAACATTCAGGATCTTTAGCAAGTGATCAGAGCTCTGGGGAAAATTCAACTTCAATAAGTTATTTGATATCAAAATTTTACTATTACCCAACATAAAGGTTCCTGTATTGACTAGGGTGAGTTCACTAGACTTGCATATTACCTCAAAAAAGTTCATTTTATCGACAATAAATTCGGAATTGAAAAATGCAGACTTGAAGTTAAGTGTGCATGAAAGTATTTCTTCAGCTTTGATTAACGAAGCAGTGAAACCAGCGTCGTCAGCATTAAATTCTAACACGGATTTATCAATACCAATGAAGCCGCATAGTTTACCTAAAGAAAAGTTTAAGGTAATTAATTGTGGGGCGTTTACAGCTTCATACCTTTCAACGTCTTTCAAAGAGGCCGTGCTATCCAGCTCATATTCATCAGGAGCACGTGACTGATTTCTCCTCAGACAGTGTTTAGTTTCGTCAAGCAGATCATGGATAACAGGTATTATTTGACACAGCTTTCTGAAATCAAGACAGATATATTCAATTTTTAAATTAAAGTCTAAAGAATTTTGTATTGGTTGATCAAGTAACGGGGAAGCAAGATCCTTAAGATTTTGCTTCAATCTATCCTCATTAATGAAAAAGGATAGGTTTTGAATGATGAAAGCATTTTGAAAGGGTCTAATATCAACAGAAATGCTTTGGACGCTGATTTTAGTTGTGTTCAAAAGCTTCATTTTCAGTTTTTCAATTGAACCAAAAACTCTTTGGAAAATAAAATTATCTCTTGTTTTATGGTTATCCCAACATCTCCAATTACCAAAAATGACTGAAACTTCAGATTCTGCACTTCGAGGGGCTTCCCACAGTCTTTTTTTGAACATTTCATTCTTCCTATTCAAAAAAGCGGCTGGTAGGTGTAGCAAAGTATGCCGTAAACGAGGCAAAATCATCCAATTACCATCCATTCTTATATGGTTTTTGGAAAATGCTGTGATATACGAAGGTTTGGTAATGCAAGGGGGATCGTGACTTATATTATAATCTATACCACCTTTTGATAAATCATATAGCAACTCAATACCTGCAGATTTAATATCTTTCTGCAAAATCGACCATTTGGTTATTGCCTCATCAATCGTCCTCCTCATTTTGAAAACCTCATCTATAACATACGGCAGGTGATGTGGCTCTAAAAATATTTCAAAAGAATCCAATGAAATAAAATCGATATTCCGGTTTTTAGTAGAATGTTTTAGCGATAACTGAAACAGTGACAAGGTTACGGCATTGGTATTGCGAGTAACCATTCCAAAATCTAGTTGGTCAAAAGTAGTAAACAAGTCAAAATATACTGATGATTTTGACATGGCTAAGACTAATGATTTCATGCCCAAAAAAATGAAGTCATCAGAATTGAAGGAGTTGGCAATTTTAACATTTATAAATGGGCATTCAATTTTCGACTTGATAATTTCTTCTTTTTCCTTGAGTTTGAAAAAATGAACAAACTCGGCTTGTAGTTTATCCATGAACGAATAAATATTAAAATCAGTCATTGCATCGGCAAATCTTACAGCAACATTTGCGATTGCAGGAGACACAAAAACTTCAACTGTTTTCAGTTTGATGGGAATATTATCATATGCACTGTTTTCATCCAATTCTTCCAATATTTTGAAATCTTCGATGTTGGATGTGAATTTTTGACCATCATCAAATACTTCGGGATTATGATCAAAAACCGATGATAAACTCAGGAACTTTTTTTGAACACGAGGAGGCAATCTTTCAATTATCATTTCAACGCTTTGATTCGTCAGTGGAATCGGTGGATCAGGCAAATAAATAGATGGCTTGATAGATCGCATACTCTTCATGTATTTCCTATCCCTAGCAAAGTCAGGCAGCATGAAGGGAACCCTGTGAAAAGGGGCATCGTGTTTTTTGACGTGCATCGTTTGCTGCTGCATAAATCCAAACGCATCTCGCTTTTGAATGAAATTCTTCAATTCAACTGCTGTGACTATTTTCAAAATTTGGTCATTATTCAAACTTCCCTCTACTAAAATTTCTTTTATAACTAGTTCCAAAAAGGTGTTATAACAGATTGTCGACTGGTCTGTAAGCTTGAACAATAAATCTGAAAATTTTATGAAAAATAAATAATCATCTTCTCTCAAACTTATAGTAATATCAGGACATTTGAACGATAAATTGAGAATATCCAGAACAGATATAATAGGTATCTCCAGAGAATTTTCCAGGTCTGAATATCCAAATATAAATGATTTAGCCATTTGGCCCAGTACATTCAAAAACAAAGGTTTGGACTGGATGTGAATGCCATCCGTCTCAAAGGTCCACCTACAGTAATATGTAGGTTCCAAAGGAGGCATACCAAAGATTCTCATACCGTGAATGGATAAATCATCTATGAGAATTTCTGGATCAAAATTATCATCCGAAGCGGCATTTTTAAAAATTTCCAGCTCGTTACACTCACTGACATACCTTCCCTTCACTTCAGAGAAGTCGGCTTGCAAATCCATGTAATAGTTATTATTTCTTACATCAATATCCAAATCATCAAAATGTAATGCCAAATGAGAAGAACAATCGTAAAGGTGGCAAGGCAGAATAATGCATCCATTATCAACACAAAAAGAGAACATCAAATCAGTTTCGTTCTTTAATCTTTTACCTTCGTACGGGCTTACTTCCTTAAGATATTCCTCCAAAATGAAACTGTCCTTAAATTCTGCCAAATTCTGAAAATGCATATTATCACCAAAGTAATTCTCTTTCAATGACATGAAATACTTTATTGCAAAACCATATGCTTTTAATATGGTATCTTCGCAGGTGCAATTTATTATAATGGTATCAATGGAATCAATTTCCACATAGCTGAAGTAAGTATAACATCCATTAATTTTGAAATTTGTTGCATGTCCTATATCATCTGTGGGCAGGAAATTGGAAAATGTACTCGAAGTGGGATGCTCAACAGCTAAATTGAAGTGAGAAGTTGTTAACTCATAATCCACGGTGTTGGATTTCTTATAAACAGTAGTTAGAGGTATCTTTGTAATTAGATGCAAATCTGATCCTTTGAAGCTCAAATAAGTGTTCATAGTTTTATCGAGGGGGTTATTGATGATATTTTTCTCATTTATATTTAAATAGATTGAGTAATCATACATTGTCCAATTGAACCTGTAAATAAAAGATCTGAACAATTCGTAAGGAGTGGGATCTCCCGACGCAAAATCACTAAACATATCCGATAATAACGTTATGTGCTCTCGCAATAAGTATATTTTGACGTTTTTGGATATGTTTTGAAATTTCCAATCAGCTAGTGCATTCCATTTTAACGGATAAGCAATGCTAGCATCCAAAATATGCTCGTCAGCTTCTAATAATATATCATGATTGATACTAGTGGATATGACTGGTTGAACAAAAATGGCATTTATCTTGTTATCAATACCGTTTTCGCTGGTTGGAATTAGAGCAACAGAAATGTCGACAATAGAATCCTTGGAGATTTTCAATTCAAGCCAACCAAATGATCTCACAGATTGTCTGCTTTGCACACATTCGACATCTTTACTTTCCTCACGATGTGGAATCCGAAAAACCATATCATCTTCACATTGAACAGCCAGTTCAAAATTGACAAACTGTCTTCTCATTCCCGCTTCCAGTTTTTTGAATGGAATCGAATTTCGATGTAATACGGGAAATAAAACTTGATGGAGCGGCCCTCTTTGTTTCTCTGCCCATGGTCCGTAGTATAACGTAGCACCACTGACTGTGATATCTAGACCAAACATTGGTGGAATATCTTTATTCCCAATATCGGGAATGCAAACAACATTATCGACTCCATGGGTGGGTACCAATCCCTGAGAATCATAATAGTAGTTGAATTTACACTTTTCTGTTGTTATTATGTTTGAATATTTGGCGTATTCACTATTATCTGGGGAGGATTTATTGTCTGAGGATACAAATGAGTCTTCCTCAGATTCAACCAAAGAGCTCGTAGATAAATAGCGTGCCAATCCGTGCCATCCTTCAATATCCTCAGTACTTGAGGTGGCATATTTTTCGCAAGATGGCGTCGTTTGTTGGACTTTGGGTGTTTCAAAATAAGATTGCAAAACCTTCAGGCTATGACCCAAGCCAGAATAAATAGAAGCAAATCTTTTAGTTCTTTCCTTGTTCCGGGCTTCATTAAATTTCAATTCTAATGAATCGATATCTTTGAATGAAACATTCGTTTTAAGGGAAACCTTTAAATTGTTAGCAGTGAAATCGTAGTGCGTTCTGTAATAATCTAGAATCGATGCTGGTAAAGTTGCATCAATCTGACCATGCATCGACGTATAAGAAGCAACATATATTGTAGGAGTGGTTTCATTACCCAAAATGAAAGATCCTTTAGCAATATTGACATCCAAAGGGAGAAAGTCCAAAATTGTAGAATCCATCACCTCCGTTGGTGTTTCCGACTCTGATTCAACTATTATTTCTTCTTCTCTTTCAGAGTCTGTTGCAATGGTAGATATCGAGTGTTTCCGTTTCCGTATAGTGAATGACATTTCATCCTTTTTAGCTGCGAGTGCAGCCTCATTTTTTAATAACTCTTCAATATCATCGTATGCGTCTGATTTATTATACACAAATATTTCCAAACCCACCAAATCAAGATTGAACCTCGATGGTAGTGATTTGTTGATTTCAGCATTGAGATTTTGATCTTCTATGTAAAATTGCGACTTTTTGGTAAATCTTAACCAGTATCTCCAGGTAAAAACTGCCGTATGAACAAGGATCATTTCGTTCTTGGTGATTATTGCAACATTTTTCGCAAATATTCGTCCTCCCAAAAGGCTGAACTTTAATGATTGAATGGATATTTTGATTTTTTTTCGCCTCCATACTATGTGTGTGATAATAAAGGTCACAATAGATCCAATTATTCGATTGAAATAGAATATGAAAACAATTGCTGAAAAAAACACAATCAACCAATCCACAAGAAACACCCAATTCAAATCCACTGTGGACGTCACAGATCGTGAAACAAACACTGAAGCGTTATCCATATCCTTTTTTTTGCTATCAAGGTATTTGAATCGTATTCACGTATCGTTTACTGCTGGGAAAAGCCTTCATCCCGTTTTACGTGAAACAAACAAGACTGAAAATTATTGTCTTACATAAGCAAAATTTCACATAAATTACGTAAGCAAAGAATACCCGCTATTGTAATTTCAGAGCTGAGTGTCGCGCTTTCGTGATTGAAGGGCGGAAGGCAAAATGTGTGAAGTCCTGTAAATGAAGGTTGGTGTTGACTAAGTTGGTTGTTTTGAACAAAAAAGTCAGACAAAGGAAGATATTAAATAAATAAAGGAACTATCATTTTATTACAATGTCAGACAATCCATTTCAAAAGGCCGAAAAAGATTTCACAGAAACTTTGGACGAACAGTTTCCTCAGATTGATGAGTTGAGTAGATCTGATTACAAGAATGCCCTAGAGAAGCTCCTTTTATTGGAAAAGCAGACAAGACAAGCGTCAGATGGTGCTTCTTCCAAAAGAGTGATTCTTAAGATTGTTCAAATTCTCGTCGATCAACAAGATTGGGAATTACTTGATGAACAAGTTACCTTATTGGCTAAAAAGCATGGTCAGTTAAAGGATTCAATACAAGCGATGATCCAAGAGGTGAATAAAAATCTTGATAAAATTAAGGATTTAGACACCAAAATGAAAACGATTGAAACGATTAGAGTGGTTACAGAAAACAAGATTTTCGTTGAAATTGAAAGAGCTCAAGTTACAAAGATATTAAGTGATATTTTGTTGAACGAAAAGAAAGATTTAGATAAAGCTTGTGAAGTTTTGTCAGAATTACAAGTTGAGACGTATGCATCTATGGAAATTGAAGATAAAATTCAATTCATTCTTGATCAAATCCATCTCAACAATATGAAGGGTGATTTCCAATTTGCTAAAATTTTATCAAGGAAGATTCTTCCAAGAACTTTAGAAAAGTTTGCTGATCTTAAATTGAGATATTATCAATTGATTAGTGAAATTGCGCTCTTTGAAGATGATTATGAAAATATAGTTAGATATAACATGAACATTTACAATATTCCAAAGATCCATGGTGATTTAGAAAAAGCGTTGGAATATTTAAAGCAAATTGCCATTTACGTTGTCTTGACTCCGTATTCCAATTTGCAAAACGATCTTATATCGAGAGTTGTGGTTGATAAAAACCTCGTGAAATTACCAGTTGAGTATGAGTTAATCAAAGCATTTACTACAAAAGAATTGATCAGTTGGAAAGATTTTGAATCTAAAGTTGTTGAACAACTAGTGAAATATGATTCTTTTGATAAATTAACCGAAAAGGGTGAATTACATCTTAAATCATTAAAGAATAGAGTCATTGAATTGAATTTAAGAGTAATTTCTCTATATTATTCATCTATTAGATTAGATAGATTATGTGAACTATTAGAACTTGACCAATCAACTACGGAAACTTTTATTATTGATTTAGTGAGTAAGGGTGATTTATTTGCCAAAATCAATAGACCATTGAAAGTGGTGAGTTTTGTGAAACCAAAGAACGAGAATGATTTGTTGAACGAATGGAGTGGTAATATTGATAGACTATTGGAAGGTATAGAAACCGTTGAACATTTGATCAATAAAGAAGAAATGATCCATGCGAAAATTATTAGTTAATGAAGGCGGCCATACTGTTTAATTTATATAGCTGTTATATGGAAAACCTCAACCATTTTATATCATCAAACGTAGGAGTTGACAGTTTATTTTATCGTGATAAAAGTTTATAAGACAGGTATTGTTTTTTACAGTGTTCTATGAATAGCCCGAGTGACCGGACTGATTGAATTATAAATGAGTCTAGTTTTGAAAGATCTTTTCAGTAAAGATACCAAGAGACACCTCGTGCATTTCAATGAGGGTAATTTTCGCTTTGCATGATCTGGACACAACAGTAGCTACTGGCACGAAAAAGCATATATTTAGCTCGTGATATTGTGATTCAAATGCTTAAGTAAATTTCTGTAATATATTGGCATCAGAGTTCTGGTAACTACTGAAGGTAGATCACCAAACATTTTTGATTTGAATGTAAAGGTTTAAGGGGTATATGGAGTTACTCAACTGAAAGTCCTAGGCAGCAGTAAAAAAACATTCACCAGGGTTTGGTTGTTCTAATGAATATGCATATATTTGAATTTGGAAAAAACAAGGCGGTTCGGGCCAGCTTAAATTGAAGCATATGGATCTGAGACCAACTTAATCAAAAAAGCATTCTGGATCAAATGTGCAAGTGTTAGTCTAAGAAATCTATGATTGAAGAGTTAATAAGAATTTAATAATGTTAAGAACCAAAAATTTCAAAAACGGAAAAATGACAACCGGTTAGTTAGAAGGTTAATAGAAAAGCAAAAAGTTTTTTGGCTGGTATGGGACAGATACAATGTTTATGACAGCATTTCCACTACAATCCGAGATTCTCAAAACCATTAATAAATCAGTTTCCATATCCGTCTTCTTTGATGTTACTGCTGTTGTCTGGGGTTTGTGTTTCTTCTTTTCTTTTGCGAGCTCTTTCTATCAATTCATGCCATTTTTCTTTCAACCGCACAATTTCATCCTCCATATGTATCTTTTCCCTTTCCAAGGACGAAATCTTTTTCCGGAGATCACGTATTAGATCACGGACAGAGTCATCAGTAATTTGGTCGATCTTTTTCCACTTGGAATTGGATTCCATATGGGCTTCAACATCTCGTATAACATTAACAAAGTCTCTGATGGTTTGCTGTTGCGACTTCATCTCGCTATAGTATAGCGTGTTCAATTGTGAAAAGTACTCATTTTTAAGTTTCAAGTCCTCAGAGCCTTTGAAATTCAGTAGCTGTAAAGAATGTTCTAACTGGTTGATTTCATCTCTGTTCAGCATAGGCACTTTCCACGCTTTTGTGTTGGTTGGGACGTCTGCTACTCTTATGTTGAGATTTTTCAATAGTGACGCTTCCATTTTGGACAATGCAGAGTTCAGCACCTCTGTCGATGTAGGATCACTTTTATTGGTGGATGATCCCGGGGCAGGTGTAGATCGTTGAGATTGTGAGTGAGTGTGGGAAGCGGAACGTTTTCTCTCCTGAGTCTTTGTATCTCTTGAGTCCACCGTCGACTGCAACGTATTGCCATTAATGGCTTGTAGTTGGTTAATTCTTGAGTTGATTTGATTCTTTAGCAGGACTAACGAATCCAACGCTCCAAACTCATCAGTTTGATTATGCTCAAGAAAACTAGAAACTAACAGATTGAGTTTAGCAATGGAGTTATGATGATGCTGAATGGCTGCAGGGTAATTACCCTCATATGTAGCTCTCTCTGCGTTTCCTTCCGATTGATATACATCAACCAAGTCTTTCTGCATTTTCAGAGTGGGTAATCGTATTGCTTCGGTGTTGCCTTAATAGCAATTACATTGTTTCTGGGAAAATACAGTGTGTATTTCTCAAGCCACATTTTGGTTTGGCGAGAATTGAAGGAGGGGGGAGGAGGAGGAGAGAGAGCGGCCGTGTGAAGGAAGAGAATTATTGATTACCTAATATCGATGAAAATATTCTCGACTAATTTTTGAAAAGTAAATGAAAAAGATTTAGCTTCATTAAATAGTTCATAAGTTTATAGATTTTGTATTCATTCGTTTTAACACAGAGTTATTAATACCGTGAACCGGCTCAGAAATAAATTGGAAGTAATGATGTTTAAGAATAACAATAATAGAAACGCTATGAACAACGACGAACACGTTGATCACAACTCTAATGCTGCTTCCAGTAGAAATTTATCGAACGTTGGTATGAATGATGTCGAATCAGATGACGATTATTCTAGAATGGATCTAGAGGTAACTCAAGAGTTTAAATTCCTAACCGAAGATCCGCAAGATAATCATGAACTCAAAATTGTACAATTACTAGAGTACATAAAGAGAACTACCCCTGACCTCTTAATTAAAGGTATAGAAAAAGTCTTTGCCAAAGAGAATCAGGATGCCGAGATCCCCTCAAACTTGAAAAATCTTGATGATAAGAATAAAATTCTTCCACAGGCCGGATGAAAATTTGTGGGGAAACTATATTGTGTCAGATATACAGGTTGTATTGGTCTCTATGGTTTTTGTTGTAAATATGGGAGCAATCAGACCAGGAATTCCGTATAATGACTCCAGTAGTATTGTCTTGATATTTTGATCTTTAAAATCGGTTTACGTCAATCAATGGCTTGTGGCATTCATGTTAGCTTATGGGAAGGGGCTGAGAGATAACCAAGCATTACGCAAAAAACGTTTTTGCCGATATCGCGCTCGCAGAATACTCCCAAGGAACTCGTGGGAAGCAACGCATGCATCGGAACACAATAGATCCTTGAACAGCAACTAAGGTATCCGCTCATGATGGTAATTCACACTATGTAGTGGAACTGTCAGTAGTAAATTGATAGCAATGCTGAAGTAATGATCTGATTGGTCGTAATGAGAAGAGACTCAACTATGACAACCTGTATCACGAGAGCCTGTGAACGAAGATGCGATTTGCAATATAGGTTGCTACATGATACATGAGAACTTTTCTTATATACATACGAGTTTATAGTTTATCAAGATCGTTTAAAGCAGGCTTTAGCCAAACTGATCATAGAATGACACAATTACTGTATTGGAAGGTGAATATTTCAGCGAGTGCAGCGCAGTGCCAAATTATGATGATTAGATGGGGCGATACAAAGCAGTTGCTGGGGATGCAGTGACTTGAAGCGGCGATATGAATAATCCTGCAAAATGGGATCGTGAAATTCTGAGGATAAGATAAATCATTAGAAGTAAATTCCAGTAGAACAGAGTGAGGATGTTCATATTATATTTCGTAATACAATAGCTTCAGTGCGGTCACTCACTATCTGATTTCCTTCTTATCATTTCAGGTAAGGTTTAATTTTTAATTTTGAATTTGAGTGGCCGATCTCTCTTGATCTTGTTGTAAAAGCATGGGAATTTTGGGCCGTAAAAAGCGAAGTAGCAAACATTTCGGGAAAAGCGCCCGGTCGCAGCATATCAAACTGAACCCCAGCGACAAGATAGCGCAAACTTATTTCTTTACAAGACGTGAATGATTCAATCTGGCTTTCCGTGAGAAAATGTATTGAACTGTACAAAGAGTTTCACTTTTGATTAAATTAGTTCTGATTTGAGATTCAAGCTGCAAAATACCGTTTACGGTTTGGTTGTAACTATTTTGCTATTACTACACAGAATCATAGTGAGATAATACACGAAAAACTGACACATCTGTGAATACTAAATGAAAATGTGGACCAAATACAAAAAACCCCATTATTTTTTATGATAAATCAAACCGTTTGCTATCATTTTCTGTAACTGGTAGCAAAAAGGTTGGGTTGTTCACGAAAAAAAAGCGGTAACTAGTATTTTAGTGACTTGGTTATATTCAAGCCAACATGTCTCATTCTTTTAGCAGTTGAACATCAAACATTTCCGATTTTCTTCACAGTGCCAACTAAAATTATAACTTCATTTCCGGTACGTTGCTTGTACTTCTACTTCGGTAACAGCTTTTTGTGGCTCATTTCTGGCCCATTTCTCGCTTATGGCGGCACAAGCCTCCACTAAACTCGCGATGCCATCTTGTGAATCCGCTCGTCTTGTGCGTCTCTTTTGTTTTATTGTCTTATTTTTTGATAGAGAATTGATCCCTCTTTTCATATAATTCTAGTTTCTCTGCGTCATTACAAAGAAGAAAAGACACGCTGGCAGCCTGTCAACATAATATCTGAAGAAGACTTATAGGAGTTTTTGTTCCGTCTTTGACATTCCCATCATTGCTACAAATTTTCATATCCTGCATCGATTCCGTTGCAACATTTCGCATTATCTTCTTTTGTTGCCTATACCCCTGCATTTCATTTTAAACAAAAGCAAATACACTCATTTGAAAAAAAAAAGCACTTCAATCTATTGCATGTCCAATCATTTATAATTTTCACTTCACTTTTATTAATTTTCACATGTCATATAGTGTTTGAATAATGAAAGAATCCATAGAACTGACGCTAGAGGCAGATATTACCGTAGATAAATTCTGGGAGTTAGTAGATGATTTATTTTACACCAAAGTGTTTTATGACGCCGATACAAACTTGTATTTTACGAAAAATTTCAAGAAACAATGTTTTCCTAAGGTGAATGGCAATAATAATGATAACGACAATGATACATTTGATCAGGATGATATAATAGATCTTACACAGGAGGAAATAAACACAATCCTGGTGAGCTTCATTACTATCGTTGCCAAATATTCTGACTCTTTGGCGTTAGAGGTTGGCGAAGCATCATTTTTCGATGCAATTGCGGAATATTTGGTACAGTTTCCATATTACAAAACTCATGTGGATTTTTGCATTCGTAAAATGATTTCTTTATTATTTTATTCAGTTGAATTGAATTTACACAATTTGAATTTGAATGTCGAGATATTAGATGAGGATTCTAAAAATAACGTCAATGAATCAATTGATACAAACGAAAAGTTTATCAAAACCATTGGGTGGATATTGTATAAACACTATCGTAACAACAAAGCAGAATTACTTCAAAGTCTGAGATCTTACTGTGGGTTTTCTGTGTTGTTTCAAGTAATCAAAAACTATGTGGCTATTTCCAGAAGTGCTCATGGAACAAACGAATTTTATGAAGAACGATATAGAAATTACTTGATAATTTTATTTGACTTGATCAAATCTTATGAATTCAAAGAAGAAATAAAAGCAATGGATCGTGAAACACTTATATTTCTATTCCACGGCTTGACAATTCAAGATCGTTCAGAAAATGAAGTGAATTTCCTCAAGTTCAGATTGTTATTAGCATTAAACGAGCAGTACATCTATGACTGTGGATCGGCGATAAAAAAAGACGTTGACGGTACAGCAGAGAATTTGGTCTTTAAGATAATGCTTAAAAATATTAAATTTTTTCAGGTGTTTTCAGAGATCCTAATTTTAAATTTCAACAGAGATGTAGATAGAGTTGATCAAATTTTAATGCTGAAGTTCCTATATGTGTTATTTTCCAATGAATTGACCAATAATTTGGTGTACATGAATGATTTAAAACTCATTGTTGATATCATTATCAGACAGTTGTTTAACATACAGCTCAAAAAATACGATTATCTAGTCAATATTTACCTTCGAGTTTTGAAGCGCATGCTCACTGTCACAGAATTGAGAAATACCCAATATAAGCTAAATTCTTTGATTGAGGTTCTTGAATATATCATAGCCTCTGAAGAATCCACTGCTGTTTCAAAGGAATTAGCATTGGAATGTTTGAAATGCGACGTCTTCAAGACTGATGAGCACTCCAAAATTGTGCAAAAATTCAAGCAATTGGAGATCTCAAATAATCTGGAAGACAAAGAGACAAATTTGAAAAACAAATCAGAAAATGCGAATATTGTCCTTGGTGTAATACAGAATACACCTGGAAAAATGTTTAATCACTTGAAACAAGTGGCCACGACGCCATATCAGGTTGCCAAAACGCTACACCTTGACAAAATGCCGGATATATTTGTGCAGAAGAAGGAGAAAAATACTGCTAATCAACAAGCAGTTCCACCAGTCACCCCACCAGCTAGGTTAAGTAGATCTTCATCTGCTCCTCGATCGTCTCCTTCTTTACAACCCGTTTCTGGCTTTTCAAGCGTGCCTTCATTGCACCGACAAGAACCCCATTTACCAGCATCATCAATGAGACGACATCTCCCAGAACTGCCACGTACTGAATCGGCAAGTAAACTGAATCCGGAATATCTTGCTGTTAATAGGAAGCCACCTCCACCACCAAGGAAGAACCTATCCTACCATGCTATAGGTGATGTGACAAAGCACGATGCGAATGTCCACAATGGATCTTGTACACCTCCGATGCCACCACCCTCACGAGGTAGCCAATCAAGACAAAATTCAGTCAGCACCATCAATTTAGGAAACGCTGCCGACATAAGTTTCAGTAAGAAGATTCACCAGCCATTACTGAGGGATCTTCAGAGGTTGAACAGCCAAGACAGTTCAATCTCTCTATCTTCGCAAGAGAGTGCTGTAAGTAGCACACATTCTCAACCGGGCAACAGCATCGGAAGTGGAATGAGCCGTATGTCCAGTGGCAGAAAAAACAAACCACCCCCACCACCTCCGCCGCCTGTCTCATCGGCTGCTACCCAGGTATTTTCGCAATCAACATATTTTATCAGTCGTAATTAGAGAGAATAGATTTTCAAGAACAATTAATGTTTTCAGATACGATACTTGCTTGAAAAAACAAGTTAAAGGGCTATTTCTGGGAAAATAGTGGTAGGTTGATTTTTTCGTTTTTTTTACCACTTGCTGTGCTTTGAATTGCGGCCTATAAAGAGCATGCTATTAAGTTCGAATAACGGCTAAAAGGAAATGAAGAATGTTTGGTGGGGAGTAGTGATGGATTGAAACACTTATTTCTTTTAAACATCAATAATTAATTTACGCCTTGATTCTATTATTTATCTGGTTGCTGTTGGACGCTCAGTTTTCAATAATGTCGTTATCTTTGTAATGCTAAAAATGTTTCATTGCCCAAGTAGAGAGACCACTTCTTTTCAGAACATCAAACTTATTTTGCTATTATGAGTGTAATAATAGTAAAACTGCCTATTTCTCATTGCCTTTATAGCTTACGCGGAAGCAGTATACTATTTTCTAGCATGTCTCCGTTCAATATCGACTTGAGTCACTTCGTATAGTAATAACACACATTACTTGTGCTTGCTGTACCGATTTAGCAGATTTATTTCCGTCATCAGCTTTTCAAGTATGGGTAGTTTTCCGTATAAATTCGCTGTTAGAGCTCAAAGCCCAGTAAAGCTCGAATATATGACATTCGGCTACCCACAAAATTATAATTTTATGTAATGCCACGATGCGTATGAACATTAAACCAATAATTACCTTCTCTTATGAAAGTATCTTAAAAAACTAGAACGGCTCTTCTCATTCGTCTAATTACCTACATAGTGCTCAATCCGTCCCGCTGCTACGAGTTGACGAATTCGGGAAAAGGTATGAAAATAAGGGCATTCATAAGGTGTAGCCGCAAGAAATCGATAAGCGATCCATACAGTTGAAAATTTCGCTATAATAGGCGCCATGATGATTCCAACTCATCGTCTGTAGACCTTAGTTTTTGGTACCGGAAAAAAATCCACTAATAATGCATTATAGGTTTATCCCTCACCAGTTTTCCCCCGTTTGTGCGAACTTGCATAAGCCGTTTTCATTTCAAATGTTCTGCACCCCCTATTGACTTTTGCTCCTGAAATTCCCTTATCAAGTAATTTGCGCGGTTTTTTCACAGGATCGTATTTTTCTCCTCAATAAAAATTTCCTCGAAGACGGAATAGTTGACTAATACTGAAATTTTGTGAAACTCTTGATTTGGCCGTTTTTCCGACAACGGTGTTCTTCAAATTATTGATAATACTTTACTGCTTTATTCACTAAGCCTTACTTCCTCTTTATCTACGTTCCCCAAAAGTTTCCGTTTTTTGCACATATAATAAATTAATTTGTCCTCACAAGTTTGGTTGCCTTAATTCCTTCTTAATGTTCAGATCTATTGCAAACGTTCAAAAATCAGCTTCACTGAAAAGATTACTATCCAATCATCCATTATCTATCTCTAAGATGTCTCTCTCCACTCTTTCCGAAATTGCAAAATCGGATTTTGTACCAGCTGCTAAATTAACTGATAAAGCTCTTAATCCCCATGCTTTGGTTGCCAAGTATGCTGTTCGTGGTAAAATCCCAACAATGGCCGAAGAATTGAAGAACAAATTGGCCAAAGATCCATCTTCGGTTCCTTTTGACAAAATCATCTTTTCCAATATTGGTAATCCTCAACAACTGGATCAAAAGCCAATTACCTTCTACAGACAAGTCTTAGCATTGATTGAATATCCTGATATTCTGAAAAATGAACATGTCGGTAAAATGTTCCCAAAAGATGCCATTGATAGAGCCACTGAAATTATGACCAATTTATCCTCCGTTGGTGCATATTCTCATTCCAAGGGTGTCAAGTATTTCAGAGAAACAGTTGCTAACCATATTGCAGAGAGAGATGGTCATGCTGCTGATCCCGAAGATATTTTCTTGACTTGTGGTGCTTCTTCTGCAGTCAGTTATTTATTGAGTTTGTTGGCTACCGGTCCAGAAACAGGTTTCTTGATTCCAATTCCTCAATATCCGCTTTACACTGCAGCTTTGGCTTTGAACAACGCTTCTGTTTTACCATACTATTTGAATGAAGCTGATAACTGGTCCGTTTCAGCAGCAGAAATTGAAAAGGCCATTCATGATGCCAAAGAAAAAGGTATCTCTCCAAGATGTATTGTTCTGATCAACCCAGGTAATCCGACAGGTGCTATTTTATCTGAAGAAACCATTGCTGAGATCTTGACTGTTGCTGCCGAACACGGTATTGTCGTAATTGCCGATGAAGTGTATCAAGAGAACGTTTATTCTGGTGAGTTTGTTTCTGTGAAGAAGGTGCTGAGAGATTTACAACAAATCAACCCAGCCAAATACGAGAACGTCCAGCTTGCTTCTCTACACTCCACATCAAAGGGTATGATTGGAGAATGTGGTCAAAGAGGTGGTTACATGGAAGTTGTTGGATTTGAAGAGTCCGTTCTAGCACAAATCTTGAAATTGGCATCCATTTCCCTTTGTCCTCCGGTCATTGGCCAGGCTTTGGTTTCCTTGATGGTCAATCCTCCAAATGACCACTCTGCAGATTCTTTCCATTCTGAAAAATCCGGTATTTACAATGCACTTAAGGAAAGATCTCACAAACTATATTTGGCGTTCAACGAAATGGAGGGTGTCTCTTGTCAAGAACCACAAGGTGCTATGTATTGTTTCCCATCTCTCACGTTGTCTGAAAAGGCCAAAGCCGAGGCTGAAAAGAACGGTATGGCTCCAGACGAGTTCTATTGTGCTGAACTGTTGAAGAATACCGGTGTCTGTACCGTTCCGGGTTCAGGTTTTGGTCAAGTCCCTGGTAGTTGGCATTTGAGAACAACTTTCTTGGCTCCAGGTACCGAATGGGTCGAAGCATGGAAAGTTTTCCACCAGAAATTCATGGATAAATATAGAGACTAATTTTAAAGAAAGGCTAATCACAACGGAAAGTTCTGGAAAGTTGTTGTCTGTTACTTTTGTGAAGAGCCGAATATAATGTTTTATGTTTCTCGTACTCGTGGATATTCGAGGCGACTTCATTTGCTTTGATTTGATTTGATTTGATGGGGTGGAATGCGAATTCATTGTAATCATGTTGTACTAATATGTAAGGAAAAACTTAATGCAATAATAAAAAGTTGGTGTATAAGTATTGTCGAGTAATTTTGGTACCAGGCTGAATCCGATAATACTGCTACGAATGGGGACTAATAGTCCAACCTGTTGCTGCACTATTATTAGCACCAAGAGTACGTCGACGACTCCGTAGTCATTGCATCCGCCTAGTATTTGTCTATTCATATTCTACTATCGTAGTATTTGTGCTACTCTGACGCTTTACTCAATCAAAATACCAAGGGAACAAACATCTAATAGGAGAAGCAGTTAGTGGGATGTTTTATCATAATACGAGCTGCTGAACCATAACTTGGGACATTTGACTAAAATAGTAAGGTATAGAGATAACAGGAGAATAAAAGGAAAAAGAAGCTGTTAATTAATTTACCATTTCATTTATACTTTTGAGAATATATGTGTGTTCTATACTTACTGGTGTCGTCTCTTACTTCATACTGTGCATCAGTAACGATACATTCTGGTGTAAATGTGTTTTTACCAAACAACTATGGATATTTCAGGTGAATCCGAATCTCTGTTGTTTTATTGATTTTTTTTCATTTTTTCATAATAGATCATATCCGTCGTATTGGTTATCTTGCTGCTAATCATCTAATATAGAAGTTTAATAGAAGGGCTCGCGTAGTTAGCGTCTTCCGTTCTAATTTTTTTTAGCTAAAATCTGCGCCGGTTGGATCGTCGCAAAGCAATAAGTTTCCCGGTGATGCATACATTAGAGCTGTACGCGAAGATCGGTTTTAAACTTTCCATGTGTGATATAAACAACATGTATTGATTTTATGTATCTGTATATGTGTAACATAAGCGTAGCTTAACAATAGATTATTTTGGCCAGGTTTTGACTGTCTATATAAAATTATAGAAATTATTATAAAACAGGAATTTTGGTAAGTATTTATTTCTTGAGAGCTATAAACACTTACTGGGTAATACAGTATTTTGGAGAGATGGTTTCTCTCTCGGTTGTATTACTACATTCGGATTAGCCTTTTAGGTCTAACTATGTTACAATATGTCTGAGAGCAACTTGTTTGGGAATTGAAGGAAAATTGCATCTCTATTTATTGAATTCGCTTCAGCTGATCTTTATTAATTTCACCTAATAATACAGATGATTCAATCATGAAATACTTCTGTGATCACTATCATGTGTGAATCATCTTGATCGAATTATCTAGATCGAATTATCTAGATTCAAATATCAGCAGGTTATTTAAGCTGGTGCGCATGTTTGCACCGCCACTTGAATTTCTATTTGCGTTTTCATGAAATATTTTCTCACGATAGTTTAACGGAAAGAAACGGCGGGTAGAAGTTGATAAGAAATGACACAGATTATAGTGGACTACAAAAAGGAATAAAGGTATAAAACAGATGGGGAATGAAACATTCGTGTCTGTAAAGCAAAATAAGTAGAGGGTAAATTTATTAACTGTAGATTATTGTTCAGAACTAAAGAAATAATATAAAAACTAAGAAAACAAATATATTTATCGCTGGAAATTCAGCGACAATTGTGACGGGCCGCCCTGAAAGAAGGGGAGTCTGTTTATAAAAGTGGAAATAAAAATGAACAAAAATATATTGATCTGAGGAAAAGTTCAGACAAACTTTCACATTGCAAAAATGGAAACCACCAAAATGGCAATACTTCTAATAAAATTTGAAGGGATGAAACACATTGCGGCACCTTCGTAAAGTGACGTTGCTGGTTGGGACGCTTGTTCTGTAGAGCTGGTGGAGAGGGTCATCGAACTTAGTGATTGTTGAGGATTACCTGAGGAAAAGAAACTGGTGGTTGCAGCTGGGTTACCTGTACTTTCTGCATCACTGCCTTCATCGCTGGTAGGAGCAGTTGGTTGAGCAGTATTAGTTGATGCACCTAGATCACCTGTATTTCCTGCATCACTGCCTTCATCGCTGGTAGGAGCAGTTGGTTGAGCAGTATTAGTTGATGCACCTAGATCACCTGTATTTCCTGCATCACTGCCTTCATCCCCGGTAGGAGTAGCTGAACATGATGTGGTGGTGGTGGTGGTGGTATTGTCAGTTACCGTTGCTACACCGGCATCGTTTCCTTCGTCACCGGTACCAGTAGTTGTGGTGATATCTTGTGGTGTACCTGGGCTAGAACTAGATTCGGTAGGGAATGATGAAGTTTCTGGCAGTGGAGTGCTGGTTTCATCAGTGGATGACAAGCATGATTGGATTGGTGTTTCTTCCACAATCAACGTAGCGTTGATGTATTTTCCTGAAACATCCGTTGTTCCAATGAAAGTGGTGTACGCTTTGTATTCACATTCGGAGCCTGCTTCAGTCGTATAATAGATGTTACATGTAGCTGGAGGAGTAGAAATGATCACTTCAATCACTTCAGTTGTAACAGATCCTGTGGTGACAAAGAAGGTCTGTGTGTTCGAACCAATTGTACAAATTGAATTGGATGTCATCAGTGTTGTTGTTTCGGTTATTAAATCAACACCTGTAGAAGAAGTGGTTACTGTTTTATCATTTTCAGAAGATGTGGCTTTTAGAGTGGAACTGAAAGAACCGAAAGATAAACCCGATGGTGAAACTGAAGAGCTAGATGATGAACTTGAAAAAGGTGTAGACTCATAACTCAATGCGCTGTCTGTCAATGAATCTGATGCTGTGGATAATGTAAGGCTCGATGGACTTGAATTTTGTGAGCTTGGAGATTTGGAAGAAATTGGAGAGATCGGGAAATCCGGTGTTGCAGAGGTGGAAGGACTAGACGATGAAGAATCAGCAGAGTATGTGGCTTGAGTTGAAACGCTTGATTTTGATGAAGGTGAAACCCCAGTTGAAAGACTGGATGATCTAGATAGTGTATTGCTTGAAGAATTTGATCCTGCCAAAATTGAAGAAGTCAAGAAATCAGAAGACATTGGTGTCTTGGGTGATGTAGTACTTGATGGTGCAGAAGTTACCAATCTTGCATCACTGAGAGAACTCAAGTCAACGCTAGATGATGGGATCTGAGAGTGAGAAGTGTTTGAAGAACCTGTGCCAGTTGAACTTGATGCGGAAGACTTTAACTCTGAACTTGATGCGGAAGACGCTGAAGAGCTTGAAGAACTCGAAGAACTTAAAGAACTTGATGATTTCAAAGAACTTGATGAACTTGATGATTTCGAAGAGCTTGAAGAGCTTGAAGACTTTGATGAGTTCAAAGAGCTTGAAGAGCTTGATGAGCTTGATGAGTTCAAGGAGCTTGAAGAGCTTGATGAGCTTGATGAGTTCAAGGAGCTTGAAGAACTCGAAGAACTTAAAGAACTTGAAGCACTTGATGAACTTGGTGATTTCAAAGAGCTTGAAGAGCTTGAAGAACTTGATGAGTTCAAAGAGCTTGAAGAGCTCGAAGAACTTGATGAGTTCAAAGAACTTGAAGAACTTGATGAACTTGATGGTTTCAAAGAGCTTGATGAGTTCAAGGAGCTTGAAGAACTTGAAGAACTTGAAGACTTTGATGAGTTCAAAGAACTGGAAGATGTTAAAGTACTTGGCTTAAGACTAGATGAGGAGCTTGAAGAGCTAGAACTAGTTAAAGCACTGGATGATGATGGCTTTGAGCTAGACGAAGTCAATGTTGAACTGGATGATGATGGCTTTGAGCTAGACGAAGTCAATGCTGAACTGGATGATGATGGCTTTGAGCTAGACGAAGTCAATGCTGAACTAGATGATATAGGCTTTGAACTGGAAAGTGTGGTCTTTAAGCTTGCAGGGCTAGAAGAAGAAGCACTTGAGACTTTTGATGAAATGGATGAACTTTTTGAGCTGGATGGAACTGGTGAAGCTTTTGAGCTGGTGGCTATTGAGCTTGTTAAAATCGCCCGAGAAGAACTGGAAGTTTTAGATGATGTGCTGTCTGTATTGGGCACCAAAACCTCAATTTTTGTTGAGGTCACTAAGTTTCCATCCGTATAATATGAAGTTGCTGTTGTTGTTTCCGAAGTATACGTATTAGTCCAGGTAGAAGTGTAAATTCCAAGAGATGGTCGTTCCACGTAAATGTACGTAGACCAATATACACTCAGACTATTACTGATCATATGAGAAGTAACAATAGTTGAAATATAAGTATGAGACCATTCGGAATATGAAACGGAATATGATGGAAGGTAAACATGATCAATAAAGCCTTCGATTACACCACTTGAGTAAACTGTTTGGGTTGATGTTGATGGATAATCGTGTGACCAAATAGAGTACAAGTTTTTTGGAGATGGCATGACGGTTTCATAAACCCAATAAGTGGTACTTGGAAGCGTTTTTTGGTACCATGATGTAGTGTGGAGGAACAAATCACTAGCAAAAGACGTAGTGGTACTGAAGGGACCTTCGATTTCAATATATGTGGTTGTGTCCTCAAACACCCAAGTTGTCGTTGCTGAACTAGCTTCGACAAATCTTGTTGATGGATATGGCATGCAAATAATGGCACTTTGATAACCATAAACAGTACCACCTTCTGTTGATAATGGGTGATCGACCCAGAAATAGTATTCGTAAGTATATGTTGGATTACAATAATATGTCGTGGTGGTGTACAATACAAATGATGGTTCACCACTTATCATATATGTTGTGGTATAGGTTCCTGAAGCGCCTGTAATCGTCTCTGTCGTCAAAATGGTCGAATCCCAAATTATATCCCAAGTGGTGTATAATGTTGAGTATCCAGATGGTTCGTAGACAACATACTCGGTGGTGGTTGTCAACTTTCCAGCCATATCAACGGTTGTAATCAATGAGATGGTGGTTGATGGTGCGGCTATACTATAATCAGTGGTATAGATAGTAAGCGGAGCTGGAATAACATCATAAACGACGGATGAAGTTGTACCACTTTCTACAGTATATGTTGTGAACACAGTCGTAACTGAACCTGATAGCGTTGTGATGGTGCTGTAAACCGGAACTTCAACCTTAACAATTTCCCCAGGTACGACTTGCCCCAAATAAGTAACGAATTGCGTTGTGGTTGAATATGCTGTGGTAGATCCGGTACCTTCAACTGTGGTGTAGGACGTCAAAAAGTTGCTTGGATAATATATGATTTTATCGATATAAGTACTACCATCAGAAATGACGATGGAGGTGTAAGTACTTTCTTGCACACCGGCAACAACCCAACTTGTCATTGTGGAAATCACTGTAGAAGCAATAGTATCACTACATTGATTGGAGCTAGGAGTTTCCAGTAACTGGTACATATATTTACCAACGTTGACAGCTGTAGTTTCGTTTGGAGGTATCACATCAACTTCAATGCTACCAGCAGATAAGACGTTAATATAAACGGCTCTCATTGGGTAGTAAAAACCTCCATCTAAGTAAACCCATGACTTTGCAATACCTGAAACAGCGTTCCAGCCTTTGACTGACCACAACACCGATTCTTCAGAGGTTTGGCTTGGAACGCTCCCTGGAGTACAACAATCATATGCAGCAGCGCCCAAATAAATCATAGCACCATCATCAACATGACTTAAATCAAACTCGTAAATACCACTTGTAGAAGCTAAATTTATAAGAGGATATTGTCAAACAAAAACAGTTAGTATTTTAGTCAAAGCAAAGAGAAGAAAATCAAAAAGCATGAAAACATACCGTAAAAGTAACCAGACATTTCCGCAACAAAAGAACCAGAATCTGAAAGTGCAACACCGCCAATTGATGTGCTACCACCTGTAACATTGAAGAATAAATCGTCTAAGGTACCTGAACCAATGATATCATTGTTTTGATAACCACCGGCATAAAACGCGGACTCAGTATAAACTTTGCTTGCATCTGAAGGGCCTGAGTAGAATGTAGCAGCAATACCATCCGCAGATTTGATGGCTCCTATAGAACAACCTTGCATTGAATTAAGAAAAGCATCTTGGCTATAAGCTAACGTGTGTGTTACCCACGTTAATAGGAAGTAAAGATAAAATCTTTGAGACGTCATACTTCAACAGCTAAGAGTTGTATTTTTGGTAAAAGAATATTAAAGATCTCAAACGTAGCAGTGCATGTGTTATGTCAAAATTACTAGATCTTTACTGGTATTTATACTGCTTTGGTATTCGGAATTAGCCTTAAACGATTTCGCTTTCTCGGGATAAAATTGTGGTGTTAATCGAATGAAGAATATTAATTGAATTAAACTTTACCTTATTTTGGCCTTCCAAACCAATTAGAACTGTTCTCGGTCTTATGCATCTTAGCTGCTTTTGCATGAATCATAAAAAATATTCAGAGATTTATGCAAATTTTCCTAAAAACCTGATCAGGTGATGGGTTTGAATAAAGCAGTTTTTGCAGAGAAAAAAAATTAAATGAATTTGTATGTTTGTTGCCCCAAATACATGCAAGTTAAAACCCAAAATAGCCTCAAAGTTCCGAAGAAAGAACAATCGACTAAAAAAAATCCTTTGTTCTAGCGAGAGAAAAAAATATCGCATACTATCGGAAAACTCGTGTGAAAGTTAAACTTTTATCTTTATTATGGTTAGTGAACAATTCAAAATTTTACTTTTCCACTCAATCTTCAATTATATTTTTTTAGCTAAAATATTAATTGTCATTTTTTAGTATGTTTTGACCAATTAGGTGGGTGCGTGTGGGGTACATATTACCACACAAATCCTCGTAAAACGATATTTAAACTCTTTACTGTTTCCATCGAATATTTTCCATATGCGCGATAAACCCACAAACCTTGTTTGTGCCTTCGCTTGGTGTTGGAAAATAAACTTTCCTTCTAGCCTACGGACTTAACCCAAATGAAATTGATGAACAAATAACTTATAAACTGAATTTAAGAATCTAGACTAACTATTTCTTTGTCCAAAACTCCGCAGCCCATTATCGATCGCATTGTTTTGTGAAGAAATTATTTTTCAATCAAAAATCTAGAAAAGGCTTCTACTCATGCGAAGCAGCCATCAAACAACATTCTAAATTTTTCTGTTTTTGCACAAAAAAAGTGATTTATTTTCAAAACTTGAATTTCACTTTTTATGTATAAACAAGTTTTTTACCGAAAAAAAAACTCCGTTAATTCTGAATTCTTTACTTAAAAAAAGGATCTAAGAATGACACCTACAATACATCCTACACATACTCTCTATTGCGGCCAAAAACGCAATCAAAAAAATAACTAAAAACTTGAGTTAATTAAGCTCTGGATATTTTTATTTTTATAGCCTAGTTCCTTATAGAAAAATTGACAGAGCTAGATTTCTTTTTTAGATAAATATGCCGGTATTGCGAAATATGTCCCGCTTCAGCAAGCCCAAAATTTATTGAAAAAGCTTAAATGAACTTTTGCCCGCTTTGCAGCGGCAGTTAGAGCAATTGGACAAATATCAAAGTATATTCGTAAAATCCTATTTTCTACATTTTGAGAAGCAGCAGACGCCTTGCCACCAACCTAACTTTTACTTTATTTTTTCTCTTGAAAAGAAATGCGTAGAAAATATTGCCATTAGTTCTGTTAGCCATCAAACTTTATAATTTATGAGCAGTTATTGTTACTGTAGTGTCTGAAGAAGTCTGTTGCCGTTTTTCTATTAGGCGTCACATTCTATATAAACCTATAGAATTATATGTGAGTAGTAGTTCGGTAACTCGAGTTCCAGTCAAACACATAACCAGCATCCTTGAAACAATAGGAACTTGGTGCAATAAAAACAAAAAAAAAAACCATTTAACTTCTACTCCCCCTCCATTGGTATGTTCTGGCATTTTCTTTTTTTTTTAAACTAAACGTACATTCTACGACACCTATGAATTCCTGATACATATCTTGATTTTGAACACTTTTTCTACAAAACCCAAAAAAAAGACTTATAATCAAAGTTGCGACAAAACTACTTGTCATTACATATTTAGTGAAACTCAAACTTGTTATCATAATTCAAGCTATAAATAGACAAAAAAATTAACTTTTTTATGAGAGTACTGAGTTTTGGGAAATTAATGGTTTTTTTTGTAGTCAGAAGAAACATGATATTGCAAAGCCATGCAACAAAGTATTTTTGTAGGATTTAGGATCCCCCTTTCAGTACTTGAACTGCATATTTTTTCATCCCGAAACTTTGACGTAGTGTCATTTTCATTCTTTCCAGAGCACAAAATACTACTACCCCAATCCTAATGTCTTTTCATTGAAGTCTCGAATTTTTCAAATTAGTTGAATCAGCTGATCCATATCCATTATCAGAGATTAACAGAATAAGAAATAAAACCAAATGATAATTTCTTTTATTTTTCAAATTATTTGGCTATGAGAGCACACACACATGTACCCTATGCAACCTAAAAAATTTACAATGTCCCGCTATCACGTTGGGTCACAAAGTTTTATAAGATACTTAAACTCAAGTGCAATAGCAGATTTATGTCATTTATGTGTTCTCACAGGTTTCCTAAAATAGGTAGAATTTTCTAAATTATCTCGGATCTTACTTATACCGAACGATAATTTGAAACTGTTCTTAGATTATAAGTATTCACACCCTTTTGACAAATTATCTCTTCGGTTTCTCCATAATTTACAAATTCATAAAAATGGGTACCATATTAGTAAGTAAAAGCTAGAGATCTCTTAGTGCACGATTTCACGGCGAATCGATGTTATCAATTGCTGGCCAAATGCAATTCCACGATGAGATGAAGCTGCGGGGTATCAATTCTATGGCCTATCCCAACCGACAGCCACAAATAAACACATTATTTATTGATTCCTTTTGTTCGGTAATAACATCAGAATAATTATGACGCTATTTTTATTCGCTTAAACTCCGACATAGCGTCATCTAATATTTTTTCATATCTAGAAGTTATGCATGAAAAACATTCGAGGAATTTTAGTTGAGAGCAACTTTATGTATTTTCGGGAAATACCTCGATTTTAGGCAATTGCCGAGAAACATTCAATTTCCTTTTTCTTTATGGGCAATCATAAATCTCGAAATTAAGAAAAGCTACAGGATGCATAAAGATTGTTTGCTTTGCTGTAGACAAAAATTTTGCGGTTAGTTTATGCTTGCTCCACTTGGAGCCTAGGCCTCATTGCAATTCCATGTTTGAAAATCACCTTTCAACTTTGATATTTTTATTTTGTGTGAGAGGCCATCGGTACTTTTTTAATAAATTTAAGATCTGCCATTTTTGGGAAGATTTTCCCGATCCACGCCTCTTACCAACAGCTAAAGACTAGTAATACCGCAAAATATGCACACAAAGATTTTATGTCTACAGAAAAATTGCAGTTTTACTTGCACAGTTTATTTTCAGTATGTCTACAATCTTCAACTTATCAAACACTATCAATAGATAGAAATGCATTACATATTGTTTATAATGAGGGAAGGGAAAGGATGAGGGTAGTTGATAGGCATTATATAACCATATGTTTGTTCCTCATAATTACGCATCTAAGAAAGCGGATTTTTAACACGTATGAATAATTTTTTTGTAACCTTTTTGAACCTTAAACTCTTGGAATTTTTACAGCCAGAAACATTGTTTCCCTCAGTGTAACTGTTTCTTTTTTTCTCTTTTCCTCAAGCTGAAAGCCCACTATAAATAAAAGTAGCAACTTGGTAAGTTAATACCTTGATTCTTAGTTATTATGAAGCAGAGCTCGTATTGGTAGGATTTGAGATATCTAAGTGAATTTAGTTTACTGTAAATAGATGCAACCACTAAGCGTTTCTGTTGGTATTAACAATATCTTTTTTCAAGAAAAAAACTATCTTGTTAACAATATGTCTTTGTTTAATATCTTTTCTTTCAAAAATTCCAAAAATTAATGGACAAAGATCCTAACTAAAATGTCTTTTTTTCCTAGATTTTAAAATAATAAAATATTCGTTTTATGCTTTACATTACTGATAATTGCTCCAGTAAAAGTAAAAATAAAGAAGAGATTATGAACTACTTTAACACCTTACAAAACGGTCACTTTTTGTGGTATCTAACGGAAGACTTCATTTTTCATTTGAATATTACAATTTAATCACGCTGTAAACCCGATATATTGAAAATTAAACAATCTGAGTTCCAATTCCGGCATAATTGTCCAAGAAACCGTATTCCCACGTTATAAAGAAAAGAGTAACAAAGTTTATTTTAAGAAAAATCGAGCCATTTGCAATTTTTAGGTTTTTTCACTTTGGAGTTGAAAGTTTAATGTAGTATTGATTATTCTGATAACAAAAACGAAAGATAAACGTGTTGATTCAAAAAAAGTTGAAATTGTTAGTTGCTATCAGTCTTGGGAAAAGCAGAAATTCGAGCAAAGTATATTCCCAGCCACTTCACAAATGTGAAAGGCAGCAATACAAAATCTGAAAATTAAAGAAAGCTATATATGGATTGAACAATGCACCATTGATATTTTACCACACACTATCATCAATGCTAGGAACATATGGTTTTGAGTCATCAGTAGATTTGTATATTCTATTAAATAAGCAAGTTCAAAATGAATTGAGCACCGCACCTTTCATGACAACAAATATATTATTCTGACGCTGTAAATTTGAAAAAAAAGAACTCAACTTTTTTCCTAAATCAAAGCTATATAATCGTATATCATATGTTTATTTTTCTTTCTTTTTTTTTTTTTTTTGAAAGAAGTTGTCGGAACCACAGAGGTTCCGGTAGCAGTTTTCAAGAAAATTGATAAGAAAGCAAAATATTCAATTTCTGAAAAAACGGGACATAGCAAAGACCCACAACTGATCGGTTGACAACTGCACCCAAAATTACCAACCACCATATTGGGTGAATTGCGTTAATTTGATTGCATCAATCATCTGCCAAGGGAGTTATTGATGTCAATATTAGTTAAGTGAAATAGATAAGCCCCTTTGCAATGAAAGATAAGGAAATAACAGATTCTGAATCTTTATAGCAAATTACACGAGTACTAATGAAATTAAAAGCTTATCTAGATTACTAAAGGAGACTCCTGGCCAATTATTATAAATAGGGCCAAGTTTGCTACTTAATAGCAAACTATTATATATGTTTTTTATAAGTTTATTTTGTACCGACCGTTTATCAATCAAACTCTAAATCTACAAAAACTCTCTGACTTTAGATAACGATTACCTAATCATCTACAAGTCCAATTACATTCAGTATCAAGAAGAAAAATTCCTTAGTTGATACATATTACTTTCCTCAAACAAATTATTGTTTATATCATTGCTTTATCACTTAAAGCATATCAAAAATCACTCAATTATTCAACTTAGTTAAGTAAGTATCATATTTGTTAATGGATGATCTAGTATTTAATGCATACGCTGAAGACATGAACATAACCGGACTAAGTGCATATTAGTATACTACAGATATACATTTGGTGCGTACATTAAACTCAGCTTGCAATGTACGAGCCGTTCAGCGGTGTACTGGCATAAAGATTGGAACAAACGGCAATTTTATGCTCGCTGAACATATGGGAAAATTATCGTATTTCCGATATGGCGTCACAGACAGGAAGTGAAGAGGTATAAGGATAATGTTCATTCGTTTGCACAATACTAGAATGTCTAATTTTTTTAAAGAATCATTCATGAAACAAATACTAACATTTTTCTTCTTGACCAATTAATTGGACTTGGTCGGTATGATTTTACTCATTCTAGTTCTTTAAGATGGCTTCGCAATCCTCTAGATCCAACTCCGAAGCAGGTTTATATGCTGCTTCATCATCATCAATTGACGTCCCAATTGCTTCTTCATCAGTCTTGAACGACAACCCTGAGAACGTTACCAACACCAACTTTGTCTCCGTTGCAGATACCACATCTGCAGAGATCACTTCGATCATTCCAACTTTGCAAAAGTTGAGTGTTTCGAAGAATCATGAAGCTTTGAAACTTATTGCTTCTGATACTCCTTTGGCCAGTTTTGCTCAAGCAAACGTTGCCGATTTTATCCACATGTACTCATGTTGGAGAGAGGAGCTTATTAAGTTGGACGTTAATAACTCTAGGGAGTTTAAGAAACTTTTCGAAGCGTTCGAAGATTTTGACATTGGTGCTTTAAACTCCATTGGTGAGGAGACAATTATTGACTTGTCATTTTTTAATTGATCTCGCATCAACAGGGGCATCATCAAGACATAAGATGGCGGTCAAACCTTTGAATCTGCCACCTATTATTGAGTTCTTGGAACATGTCAGAACTTTCCATTGCTGTGAACGGTCGATTCCTTTCGACTACACCATGGCCATTGGTAATTTTCGTATTGGCGACAATTTTAACGATGTTATCGGGATTAGATTAGTTCTAACCCAGTTGGAATTACTTGCACGATTCCATGCGGATGCTGACCCGTTATCCAATAACATGCTGGCTAAGATGCTGTTCAACCAGGTTTCTGATTCATTTAAGAAAATACTGGTCAACTACTTGAAGGAGACAAAATTCATTGATGTCTCTGTTACCAATAAGAGAGCAGCTAATTACTTTCCTAATGCTACCGTGCTTTTGGACAAGATTGAGGAGTGTCAGTCATCTATCTCATTTGATAATAAAGTGAACTACCTGGCTTCAGTTGTTAACCAATACAATTGGAGCTTCAGAAACTCGAAATCGGCTCCGCTTACTTGCTTAACCTGGGATGGTAGACCATCTAGATCAACCAGCACCTCATCATCATCAACATCGAATCACTCTGCTCATTCCACTAAATCTTCATCCAACCTACCTAAGCACAGTAAATCAAACCGCAAGGAGAACAAATCAAGTGTTCGTGCTTTGGCAGTGAACAAATATGTCCCATCTTCCATCTGCTCTGATGATATCTCTGCGAGGCAATGGAGACAGGGTATTAATTGATGGAGAAGCAGGCCATAGTGTTTGTCCTTATAAACATCAGTTGCACAGTTATTTTTCTCAAGAAGGTTTCACTACTGACTTTCATGGTACTACTGTTCATATTCTAGGTTATGAATACATACCACCAATGTTTGAAGATACTATTGTTTCATCTAAATCTTACCATGTGCCTAGTTCAAGCGACAACATCATAACTGAACATAACCTACTCAACATTGATGCTGAGATTGGCGTTACCCAACGGAATCCATTAGCTAAAGTCATTATCATGCACGGTAAGAAATACCCACTGGCGATAAATGGAACGGTCTTCTATCTGAACTCCTGTTATTTGGTCACGCCTACTTCTGGTACTATAGTTATAAGATCTATTCATCATAGATTTTATCACATCAATCCAGGGTATTTGACAGATTCAATAAAACATAAAATCATAGTGGATGTATCCAGTAATTTTTTGATCACTTTAACGGGATCGTTGAAAAATTCACAATGTGATATTTGGCCAAAGCAAGACGATCTAATTCAACTGCATTAGATCGTCTTGCCTTTACTATAAAACAAATATCACATTGTGAATTTTTCAACGATTTCCCATCTTTGGTAAAAAGATTCATCAAATGGGTTGGAACCCAATTCAGCAAGAAGGTTAAATCATTTTTCTGCGATCAGGGATCAGAATATTTGAACTCGGTTATTAGTGATATCTTGGTTGTCTTCGGCATAGAACACCATTATACTTCGGGATATACCCCCGCATCAAATGGTATTGCTGAACGTTTGAACCTCACTATTATGAACGACGCTTCGTTCAATTTTGTTGGGTGCTGGTCTGCCATCCTCATTTTGGCCAGAAGCCGCCCTATATTCTGTGTTCATCAGGAACCACTTATGGTCTTCATCATTAGACAACTCACCGGCTGGAGCTTTAGGTTTAAGACAACTGTCTCAAAAGCATATACATTATTTTGGTGAAAAAGTATATGTTACGGGTCTACCACTTGGTACCAAAACCTCCGCTCGTGCCACCCCTGGTATATACCTTGGGTATAATGATGAGACGTTTGGAAGCTCGGTTTTTATTCCTGATAACTCAAATAATTTGACATTTGGTAAATTTGTCGATACACGGCATGTTTCGTTTACTGGAAAATTATTTTCTAGTACACCCGACGCTGACTTGGAGACCTCACCACTTGAGGATTTTGTCATTTTTGACCTGCCACTTGATGCATCAACCGCATCCGCCCCAAGTCCTCACTCATTACCTGATGTGATCCAAACCGATTCGGACATAGAATCAGACGATGGCGATTACGATGATGCCATTCACGGCGATGTTAAGGCGCAAGATCATACCTTTCGTCATAACATTACCGACTTAATCAGTGACTCTCGTTACCTCAACGAAGTTTATGATTCTCACCATCATTCTCATTCCACCAGATACACTGCACGTTCTGATACTTTATTAAATCATGATTCAACTCAGCCACTTCAGCCCTCAGTTGATGATTTAATTGATGATACAGCTGTTGACATGCATGGTACTACCTTAGTGAAATCCTCTTCAACATCCGTTGAGCCCCCTCTGTGCACTTCTAGTACCACATCTCCCACTGTTTCTCTATCTAAGCCATCAGATACACCTGGAAACGACACAGCTTCTGCTGACCGCTCACCACCAGACGCTGCTGCTCCTGTTACCACCAATGGTATCGCAACGGAATCTTATGAGAGTGATATCAAACCCACAACATCTAAGAAGCGTCGTATCGCTAAAGATGTACCCTCTATAGAGACAACTACTGCTCCACCATTAGCTGCTAGTTTATCTCCACCTACTAAGGTGAAAGCGTCTTCCAAAGCTGAACCGGAAGTCATTATATCACCAATCACTCAGTCGCTATCTGCTGACATCTCATATATCTCATGTGAATTTCTAGTACCACATCTCCTACCGTGTGACACGCATTGGGTGTGTTGGTGTATATTGGAATCACCAGTATCAAATTTGATGTTGATTCACCATGTGTGTTGATAACATGACTGCCATACAAGGGATGACTGCCAAAACCTTTGGGGAGGTGAAGCAACATAGTAGAGAACGACAAACTTGAAGAAACTGTAGGATGCTGGCATTCATGATGTTGAACATATTTCAGCACTTGGCATTAGCTGATATTTTGACAAAACACTGGCTGTTAAACCCCATACGAGTTTTATTCATCTAATGAATGAGCTATGAATTAAAGTAGTGGTGCAACAACGGATTTTGAGTGGTGTCATGTCTAAAAGATAGTGTATTAACTAATCCTGCGTAACCTTAAAACAGGGAATTCTAAAAATATGCTGGGTGATTTAGACAAGCTTTCCAATCCTCAGAGATGAGTCTATTCGACCCTCCTCGTTCAGTCTTGACAATACTCCACCAGTATCAGTTCCCTCGTTGAGCTGGTATGATCCAATCTCTTATCTATACAGAGTAACACTTCATTTCAGCTTCTTTTGCCCTTCCGCCCCCCCCCCTTCCCTTACCGATAGACTCGGAGTTAAATTCACCCCTTAATAACAATGTACCAGTTGGGAATAAGCACCGAGCCTCTTAGAGGTTTTCTATACAATCCTGTATGTCCTTATACCCAAAAAATCTAGGTCAATGAAGTCTATGATAAGTTGTAAAATGAATTGAAAACAGAATGTGAAAGTTATTATATAGTAAATTGTGTTGCATAAATATAAACCATGATTAATAAGCTGATAACACACGAAAACGTCTATTGTCGTTGGGTATCAAAATTGAAGCCTATCGACGCCTGTTAAAACCTCATTTGACAACATTTTTTTTAATCTATCACGTGACTCGGTAAATGTCACGTGTTTTGTGCGTATAGAACCGGAGGGCTCGGAGTCGTTTTCAAAACTGCGCCGCTTCGACGTAATCATTTTTCTTTAGCCGCGACGGTATTATCGCACGGTTCTATGAAGTGGACTTATTATGTAAATCAACGACAGCAATCACTCGCATAAAGATCTTTGGTAAAAACAAACTGATTAATATCAGCAGTCATGGATTCCAATTCTATAGAACAAGAGGAGCATTACCTGAAACCTACTGGTTGGACACATTTAACCTGGTTAGAGATTTTTAAACGACTTGGGGTAATAGCATTTGTCCTACTACTGATTTATCTGCAACCTTATTATGCCGCTGTTGGGTGTTTATGTCCCTTTATGCTAATCAAATTCTCTTCCGTTGTTGGTATTTCCAAGGAGAAACTTGTGGCATATATGTATATAATGATTTTCGGCTTGGGGTCCTTTTGCTTTTTGACATTGTCAATAGTGCTTCTGCTAATATTCTGGGAAGAACAGAATAATTACGAATTACTTGGAATTGCGATATTTACAATGTTAATGTTAGTTATATGCCTCGTTGGGCTCTTTTATGTGTTACGGTCTTTGAAAAAGATGAAAGACTTTGATATGTCCCTGGGAACTGGTGATATCGACAAAGCATGATAATTTTACAACTCGGTTACGTTAACTAACTAACTTTACATTGTCTTTCATCTTTGATTTGATGTTTGAACGGTTGTTACTGTTATATAAATTTTTATGTAATGGAGATCTGGCATTCGTTAATGAAAGAGTTGATTTAGCAGTCAGCAACAGTTGTACGTTATGTTAGCTATTTTAAAATAAATAATAATGCTCTGTTACATCCTTGCGTATTCTTTCGATTGTGAGGTGGAAGTCTGAAAAGATTGAAATTGTTCATCTTTTTCATCAATTTTGCTGAGTCTTGTTTAGTAGCTTCAATTGAAAGTTGAAACATTAAACACTCTCAAACCATATTCGAGCTTTTACAAAGCATGCGTTATTTATAAGGCGAGCAGAAGAGATTTCTTGAAAAAAGATTTGTTTATCACCATTATTTGTCTCGTTGACTCGATATTGCTATTTCAAGCTGATCCATATTATTGCAAGAGGATTAACATATAAGATCTTTACAGCTACATAATACTTGAAAAATATTAAAACTTCCTCATCCAAACCCCAACCTTGCTCTTCACAATATTCTCCTCGCAATGTTTATGACTCTCTCTTGATTCTCTTTGTATTTTCCCTTAATTTTAAGTGATTATTTGCTCCGTGAACATGTTTTTGCTTGCTTTTTTATAACTGATTGGATTTAAACGTCAAATGAAACCCCGCAAAATCCCAAAACCTTTGCTTTTGCTTGTTCGCTCACTATTTCACTCACTGCGAAATCAGATCATGCGATTGTTTGACGTTCATTTAAGCATGAAAAATCATTCATAGACTTAAAAGATCATCGCCGAATGAAAAGGTTTTCCATTCCTTCTTCAATAAGATAATTTGATATTTTCATTTTGGCTTTTTTTTTGACTTCTTTTTTGACTTTGAAGAAGCATCTTGCCAGTGATCAACTTACAGTGCAGAAAATCCTAAACTTAGTTACTTACACACATTCAATATCACAAACTATGAATCCATAAAGAAATCTTTCAAAATTCTTTACAACACGTCTATTCAATTACAATTATACCCAAATAGAAAATACTTCATTTTTCTCTGGAATTCTAACAGTCGCCTTACTAAACAGGCAATAAGAAACACAAGTTCATATGAATACGGTGGAAAATCATGTTGCACAACGAAATTGGGCATTTTGAATTTACGCCCTAAAACATTATCAATTCAGCTATCAATGTGCCATAGTGTGACATCTTCTAACCTAGAACTATTGATTCTTCTTCTCGTCAGTAATCTCAACGGTATCATACACACCAACGCTTCCAATTATGCACATGCAGATCCAAACAGGGATCCATGTGAAACAAATAAATAACCATGTCCAGCATTGGACTTTCGTGTAAGAAACTAGTAAGCCTTTGAATAAGTCGACTGGACCTTGGAGAGCCTGTTCAATTGACGTTTCCTCAAATATGTCAAGAGCGCTTTGGATCTCTTTTTGTAATGAACGATAATCAAAATACTGCACAAAGTTTCTTACTCTATCGAACTGGAATTCCAGTTTCAAACAAACACCAAAAATCATCAACCAAACGGCAGGACAACTCAAGAACAATAACGTGGAGTTGATGATCTGTCTTTTAATTGATGGTCTAGAGGAGTATCTGACAAAGCACATAGGAGCGGAACAAATGGCAATAATCATCGACAATGGGAAATTCAAAACCATACATCCAACCAAAGAGTACCCCATGAAAAACAGTACCATGAGACTCAAAGAACGAGTGTAGTCGGAGCTGATTTTCAGAAAAGACATTACTGGAAACAACAAAACCGGTAAAATGGCTAATGCTAGTGACGGGATCACCATCCAAACATATGTGAGCGTATAATAATCAAAGTTGAGACCATCTGTATAAACACCAGACGTGTACAATCCAAACAAGACCGACAACAAGATGGTCAAGGTAGCCGTCAAACAAGCCGCAGAAAGAGAAGAAGTGGAAAATGATAAACCTTGTTGGATTTTTCTGACAGAGTCGCCCGTTGAGTCAAAACCGCCAACATACGCATTAATGGAAGCCATAAGAAATGCACCAGCAGCTAGACCTCCAGCTGGTAGATACATACCAACAGAGACAAACAATCGAGGTCCCAACATTAAATAAAAGAAAAAACTCTGGTGAAACTTTTCAAGCAAGTTGTTGACACTTCGGAAAGTTCCATCGACGACTCTTCCGAAAGAAGTGATATCATGGCCGGTACCATCTTTTCCACGTAAGGTGATGGCTTGAATATTCCAGCCGCTGAAACTCTTTGAATCGCCTCTTTTCACCACACCGGCACTTGCAATTGAAAACAACCCGCTAACAAGAGATGTCAATCTACTGAAAAAGTCGTCGGTCCATAATTGACCGTACGGGGTGTTGTTGATGCTCACTTTGAAACCTTCGTTATTGGCGATCATGACGGCTGTATTCACGAGATCCAAGTTTGGTAGTTGTCCGTTGACTCCGGAATAATCGAGCTCTACAAATCCAATGAAATCGCTGGATGAAGGACAATCAAGAACAACGGCAGACTCGATACTTCCACCGGTGTCATCGGAAGAAGTATGATACGCATCAACCCATGAACGGAGAGCTTCATCGCCGTTTTCGGGGAAAACAATGATGATGTTTTTCGCCCAAATGGATAGTCTTCTGAAGTACCTTGCCAACCCTAAAGACATGGAAATGGCCCCAACGTTGTATTTTCCTTCTTCATTGTACCATGGAGCTGCCAGTACCATTGCTTCTGTGTCGTCACCTTTCGGTACATGGTAAATGGCATACAAAGTCTGTTTTATTTGGTTTGATTCCGGGTCCGTGTAGTTCAGAACACCCGTTTTGTAGCCCATGATAGTGAGCCATTCGTCCAAAATGGCATTTCTAGACATGACACCTTCATTCATCAGGTTGATCAGTTCGTTCCTGTATCCTCGCACAAAATTCCACTCACTTTCTCTAAAATAGGAGTGTACTTGTGACGGCATCAAAGCATTTTCACTGATATATGTGTGTCTATATTGATCATCTAACGGCAACGTAAACATGAAAACAATCGCAAAAATCGATAGTAGCGCCGAAAACCTAGGTAATAGTCTCACCAGCTTATACAGCCCACCAGACTTCACCAATCTCTTTTGAATTCTTTCTAAGAGAGCCATTCGGTGTAGTTTATGTTGACTTCTTGTTACCAATTGAGGTATTAAGACAGTTCAATGTTGTTCAAATCAAAACACTTCGATTCAGCTTTCCTAAATTCGGTGACAGTTGCAAATTTCATGTCATTTATCGCGTATTGCGGAAGGCACATGGTTTAATTACGTAATCAGAGAAACTCATATAGCCGACTCAAGTACCTCTTAACAAATTAAGATGCTGTAGGAAGCAATGCAGAAAAGTGGGACAAAGACGTACAGTTGGTGAGCTGGTTAAGAGTAGTGGTGAAGCAAATGCAAACCATGCTTAAAATTGACTAATTGCAACTGAATCCATCACATAACGAGTGATATTTCTCGGCTCACATTTTGCTTTGTAAGACTATAACGACAATATTTGCCCTGACCTCGAATAATAATAGTGAGCTTTTTGTTTTTTAAAGATTAGAGAGTGTGGATACTGTAAGATATCAATATATCCGCTGCCGTTTCCTTTTGAACGTATGAACATGAATACACTATTTGTGTTTATACTAAGTACATTATTGGGGGTTTTTTTCTCGGGTTTCAAAATTATAAACTCAAAACACTTAAACAAACAGTAATACAATTCAGTGTGGGTTTTGCGTGCAAGAAATCTGCATCGTATAAAGCTATGATTTTAGCTGTTTATTACCGTATATGGAAGCAAAAAAATGTAATATTGTCAAATAACTATGAAAAAGTTGTGTCGTCATTTGATAACAATTTCATATAGATTTTATATAGTAGGATTAAAATATATAAATTGTATGTACATAGTAAATTATAAGAAATGACGGACTAATAAGTCGCAATGTTGGAAACACAATGCATGTTAGAGAAAAACCAAACTTTATCACAAAATGTCTGTATTACAATTAGCGGTGCTGATGCTATTATTATAATTATTATCATTAATTATTGACATTGCTATTATTGGTGGTGTTGTTATCATTATTGACATTGCTATTATCAATGGTGTTATTATCATTATTGGTATCGTTAGTATCTTCTGTAACAGCATTTACAACACTTTCATTAGCACCAGTTCCCCTTTGTGTGGCATCATTATTTGTTACCGATGGTGATGCCATAGTAGTAGTGGTATTTGATTCTAACATTCCCACTTCCCTAGTTTGAACGCCATCTCTTGTACGTCTACTTTCGACTCCTAGTGGTGGAAACAATCCGGGAAAATCATCACCATGTCTCAGAACACGTCTTTCAACCAATGGACCAATTTCTGGTCTGTTAGAACCAAACGGAAATGGCCTTATCAGGGGTATTGCTGATTGAGTCCTAACACTGGAAGATGTATCTGAAGAACTTCTAGGATCTCTATTGTCTTCGTTTTGACCAAACGCTGATACAATATCACGAATGAAGTTGACCAAAGATTGACGGGGTTCAATGTTTGATCTAGTGCTTCTTCTGTTTGCACCCCTATTAATGTTTGCTAATCTTTGCATTACTTCTGCGTCATCTGCATTGTTATTTGTGTTTTGTGTTTGAGCTGTGGTTGGCGTTGAAAGTGGCCTTAAATCTGTATTTGCCTGATTTGGCACCACAGGATCGTCTTCCTCCGACATTGTGAACGTCATCTGACGGTTATTAAAATTCTCAATCAACGGTCTACTGTTACTAATCACCCTGGCTAGATTCGGTAAAGTGATCGTAATAAATCTTTGAGCTGCAAGTGGCGGGGTTTGTATGTCCTCGACCTTTTCTCTACAAAGTGGACAGCTATTATTACTCTTGAACCATTCGCTAAGACAGGAAATACCAAACATATGACCACATTTCA
Source organism: Pichia terricola (assembly GCA_030168465.1). Classification (NCBI taxonomy): domain Eukaryota; kingdom Fungi; phylum Ascomycota; class Pichiomycetes; order Pichiales; family Pichiaceae; genus Pichia; species Pichia terricola. The sequence goes on from CP099442.1 coordinate 228,435, forward strand.
GTTTGATGGGATAGTGGGAGTACTGTTCAGCACTGGCTTTAGGCTTTTCATTTGATGAAGGATCCACAGAAAGTAAATCTGCGTTTGAAACCGGAGTGCCGGTGCTGATTTTAGCTTTTTTAGTTGGTTCATTTCTGTCTTCAGTGTCTTCCAACTTTCTTTTCTTGGATAAACTGTCAGAAGCATCAGATTCTTTGTCGACATAAGGGTCATAGCAAATCGAACATTCATTTTCATTTTCCTTCAAATCTTTCACTTGAATTACTTCAAGCTTTTCTAGTGCTTCTTTGGAAACGCCAGTAAATTTACGAAGTGTCACTGCAATGGTCCTCAACGCAATTTCAGTTGCAAGTCGAACTAAAATACTCACGTTTTCGTCATTAGTTTCATCAATACGTGGAACATATAGTAACAATGACCCGCTGTCACTGTTAGGATTTTCATTAGAACCGCCGTACACATAATTGACTGTGAGTATAATATTTCTTGATTCGGCGAGAGTATTTCCGGATCTCGAAGGGGATCCATTGGAATCAGCCGGCACAGACGCTGTCGGTATTTCTGTAGTATCTCCAGTTCTGGAATTCTCGTTGCTGTTGTTGTTGCTGTTGTTGGTGGTGGCATTTGAACCGCTGTTCTGTGCGGCATTTTCTGTAGCATTAGATGTATTTGAATTCCGCCCATATATTCTTTCAATAACTCTATGTAGCGGTGCCAAAAGAGAAGATGCATACGCTGAGCCATCTGATACGCTCAAAGAGTTATTACCCGTTTCATTTGTATTTCTTGATGCAGAATTACCGTCCATCGAGCCGTCAAAAGCAGGATAATCCAAGCCTCGTATTCCCTGTGGAGTCGTCGAATGGGGAACACCAGAAGTGTTGGAGCCAGAAGCAAGAGAAGGGTTCGTCGTATCGTTTTGAGTATTTGTGGGGCTGTCTGTAGAAGTATTCTGTGGCTGTGTTGCTGCCATATTACCGGTAGCGGTAGTATTTATAGGTATATTTTGGGCAGTTGTAGATGGAACTGTCGGAGTGGCTTGTGGTTCCGATTGAGATCGTGTTTCTGGAGCTGGAGAAACAAATGTGGCATTATTTCTAAAGAAATCCGAAAGGGTTTGCAACCCACTCACAGTTGAAGATGTCGTGGATTGATTTAACTGATCTCCCACCTCAATCAGCAGGCTCCGTGTGGTGCCCCCACGATACTCGACGGTGATTTGTGGTAGCACATAATGGCCCCTAGTATTTATCGTAATTCCAGCTTCTTCTAGCGACCGTGGCGGGGTAAATGGGCCATCACTGCCATTGCTTGACGTTGATACTGGATCTTGATCTGTTGCTGACATATCTGAAACCAAGGGGAAAAGGCACGTTTTTCTGTTTCACACAGATTCTGAGAGCTCAAAAATAACGTAACGCAAATACTCAAATGCTCAAAGTCCCTGTTCAGACTCGAAGCACCAAATCGGTTACTGAAAGACCTCTTCAATCGCCCTTCTGACAAAGAACAACCTTCTTTATCTTCTTCTCCTGACTAAATGCACGCAGCGAGGTGCCCTAGGGAAAGAAATCAGTAGTTGTGTTTTGCGCCGATCGACGGCAACATGAATCCGGTTCATTCTGACGACGCTGACTGAAGAATCATTTTGGCAGAAGAAGTAAGGGGGCATTGTAGGTAAAGTAAGCACTGAACGACTGCTGGTGTTGGCTTTTTTTATTGATTGAAGCTCAGAATTTATATTTTTGTTGCTTGATTGGGTTTACTGGGGTTTTTCGTCGATATACCTACTGTACTGGAGAGATATCTTTTACTTAAAGAAATGGAGCTGACCGATTCCATGCTGCAGTTATCTGAGTTATTCCCCGATGCGCCACTCAGCCACATATCACATATTCTGAGCATTTCAAACAACGATTTCAGTGAAGCGATGGACCAGATGTTCAATTACGAGCTCATCAAAGACGAGATCAGTGCTTCAATTGAGAAAGCAAAAGGTGAACCACAAGGAATAGAGAAGAATTCAGGAGAAGAGCAGCGTTGGGTGGTTTTGAATGACTCTTCCAATACGAAAGAAGTCAGCAGTTTCTCCAAAAAGTCGAAAAAGAAAGAGAAAGTACGGAAAAACTCTGGAAAATCTGAAAAGTCCAATTCTGCACAAGGTCAACACGCGTTGAACACAGATCAATCACCTCATGCTTTTGACAACTCATCTGGTTTAGGCTCCAGCGAACCGGCTGAAATAGTTGGACCGTTAAGTTTGATGATGGAATCAATTAAATTGGAAGATCTTGTAACTAAGCTTGAAATCCAGGAAGAAGTCATGAATCTACTGGAAATCGGATCGAGCTCAACAGATTTGACGACCTGGTATCTTGTTGAAAACGATTACAGTAAACTTGACACGATTTACGATCTTTTGCTTAACTTCAATCCCCATTTGTCCCAAGACAAGCAGCCTAGAGAGCACATTGACGATGTCTCTATAGATACGTTAATAATTCGACATTCTTCCAAATTTGATGGTTTTTCAATCTCAGATATTGTTAAGAAAGGCAACGGAAACCATGCGGGGGCGGATCAAATTTGGAAAGAACTCGATCATCTGATCACACTTAACCCCGGGATGCGTGTGCCAAAAAAATTATATATTCTTGCTATGGGTTGGTTTTCCAAGGACGTTGACAAAGTATTGAATCTGATCGTCGGACTTCACCACGAATTTCCTGAAACCAAAGAGAATTATTGCAAATCATATCAACTTTTACAGCATGATCGTCCTCATTTTGGAAATGAAAGTACAATTATCTCTGGCAACCCACCATCTAATAGTCGAATGACTGACAGTACTGAAGGAACACGGAACACTGCAATATCAATAAATGATTACACCACTCCTTTATACTCTAAAAGTTTAAATGCCAATGACTTGTATGTGTGTTGTCAAAAGCTCAAAGAATCAAGAAATAACACAAGAGATAACCGACTCAAATCTTACTACAGCCAGAATATATCTGACGTGAAAAGCAATATATGGGACCTTCATCAAAGATCACAACGAGATCTGGCGAACGAAAAATTAGCAGAAGCAAGAAAGTCTTGGCAGATTGATCTTCATGGATTGAACGTTGACGATGCAATATATGCATTGGATATCATTGCTGCCGAATGGTGGGACACTGAAATGCAGCAAAGATCTTTGAACAATACTAAATTTCAAATTACAACTGTTGTTCATGTGAATCCATTGAATGTAATCACAGGAAGGGGACTTCATAGTGAAAGAGGCATAGCTAAGATTAAAAAAGCAGCAACAACATATCTTCGACGAAACAACTTTAAATTTGAAGATAATACGTCTACTCTTACCATTTATGGGAAAAAAAGAAAATGATTCATTGTTTCATTTTACATCGGCGAATACTTATAGACTTCTTTCTTTTGTTATCGATTACTGTTTTTTTTTTTTCACAATTTTTCGTTTTTATTGGTCTGATGAAATATTTACATGTTGTATACAAGGCTGATATATATATGTGATTCAAAGAATTCTCAAAAGATCTATTTCTTCTTCTTTTCCTTTTGAGCCAATCTACCACCTAATTTTTCTTCAGTGTAATTGGAAGATAACATATCCAAGAAATCGTCGTCGGCAGTATCGGTTTTCTTCTCAGATATACCAGTTTTGAGTTTCTTTTGTCTTGCAAGTTCGGCTTCTTGAGCGGCCTTTTCAACTTCTTCTTCTGATTTACCAGATTGTTCGAATGCTGCGAATTTACTCTTGAACTTGTTCAATTTACCCTTGGATTCTGCGTCTAACAAACTTGCATCTGGCTTGGAAGCATTCCATAAAGGATTGTTTCTTTGATCTGTAATCATTCTAAGCTCATCTTTAGGGTATTGTGATCTTCTGACAATGACAGAGCCGTCAGATAGTTCGACTTGAGTCTCGAACATGTAATAGTTGGCTGGTCTAGCTTTACCGATTCTAATCTTCTTTAATGGTCTTTTTGGAAGTGCCGATTGGATCATCACACGACCTGCATAAGATCTGGTTTGTGTGCGGATGGTAGCAGCAAACTTATTAGAAGTGATATTGAACATTTCCGCGTGTTTTTTTGTTCAGACCGGTGTACTTGCTGTCAACTAGTTTCTTCCCTTGATCGTTTTCGAAGTGAAAAAACATGTTGAAAAATCGGTTTTTCAGAGCAAAAAAATATTTGCGCGCTAACTTCATGATTTGCAAGCAAGGACTGATATGGGATGCTACTTAGTGAGTTGAGTATCCAAGTGCCGAGGAGAGAAAGTAGTTTGTATGTATGATAGGTGCAGATATACTTGAAAAGAAATGTTGAATAAAAAATCCAACAGTTTTATTTCCTGAACGCATCAGATGTATTTGTTGGAATGACTTTATTTTCCCAATTGGTGAAGTTTATAAGTGTATATTTCTTGCGTCGATCGTCTTACGTGAAGAATGTGTAACAGGAACATAGCAGAAGGAATGGTAAGTTACTAAACCGGTTCAGAAGGCGTACAGACTCTAGCAATGCACTGGAGCTGTGGTATTGGATTATGTTTATACTTCCATATTTTTAACCTTCTAAGTTCCTGGCCCTCTTCCTTTATTAATCATATTATAATTGTATGAGTTACGCGGGGGGAAACATGTGTTTTTATTTGCTCTAAAGAACTAAAGGTTCTCGCGCAGAGATGGGTTCGTGCAGCATTCGGCTACGTTCTTGAGATGCCAGAAAAGAGCATGAACTGAATGTATATTGATTTCATCCTTGATAAACAGTAACCCAAGTGGAATTGGATCACAATCCAACACCTGTAACTAAGCATTTCATAAACAATGCTTCTTTCACATCTTTTATTTTACGTATTAGCTCTCCTCCCCGCACAGTTTTCCATGCGGGTTATATTTTTATTTCAGAGGGAAAAATCGCCCCTACCTACTCTTCCCCGCATCATCTTCCTCCTTTTTTTTCCAAGATCCGCCCCCCCCCCCCCCATCGCCTCGGCCGGTCTCCCATTACGCTCGCCGCAACTAAATGATCCCTGAAATAGAAACCCAATAGTTGAATCTAGCTACAGTAACAGTACCTTGTAACTGCTTTATTATCACAGTATGAACACCATCATTGGCTACTTGGTATCATATCTTGTTGGTGGGCTCACGTTAATTCCATTGACCATATTCCTCATATGGAGTCTTTCCGAAACTGTACCTACGGAGGCTGCTAAACGTGACGAGCTAGATGCACAGAAGGAGGCGTTATTGAGCCGAGAGAAAGGTGAACCAACTGGCTATAGAGATTTGAAAGCATGTGAGGTCATTGAAGCGCAGCAGCTAGGCATTCACGCCAATTTCTCGGGCTGGATCACAATTACCAAGGAGTTCCACAGATTCCCACAAATACATCCATATGAGTTCAAGACCACCAATGCAGACTTGACTACGAGTCCGGATTCAACACCGAACACGGGTATTTTAAACAAAATTATAAAATCAACCAATACCAATGGAGCTTTGGAATCATCCAGTTTGGATAATAAAGATTCGGTGGAGGTGAGTGACGAGTCTTCGGCTTCAAAGTTAAAGCAGATCCGTAAAAGAAGCAGGTTTTACGGTGTTCTCAAACATGGAAATTTGTTTTTATATGCAGACGATACAAAAAAAGATGTCAAGCACGTAATTGTGTTGGATCATTATGTGGTCAGTATTTGGCCTCGGAATTTGACGGATTCACAATTGTTCACCAAAAGAAGCGCTATCTGCTTGATCAAACTTGATGAGTTCATGCAAAGCCCGGAAAAGTCAAAAGAGTTGAGGGATATTCTAAATGGTAGCTCTAAATCAAATACAGCACCTAAAAACTCGTATTTCCTGTATGGCGATACCAACATCGAGAAAGAGACGTGGTATTTTGAACTCATCAAAGCCATTACAAAGGATGATATCTCAACAGGTGATATATCAGATAACCTCAAGCCCTCTATAATGGCAAAGACTTTACATTACAAAACAGCATTCATTGTAGATTTGATTGAGAATATCAACGCCACTGAAGGCCAGCTTACGACCAAATGGTTGAATGCCCTTATTGGCCGATTATTTTTGGCTTCTTATCAGACAGAAGAGTTCAAATTGGCATTTAAAGAAAAAATAGAATACAAATTACACAAGATCCGAACACCTGGCTTTCTCGATCAATTACAAATTCAGCGTATCGATGTTGGAAATGCAGCTCCGTTATTTACCAATCCAAAACTCAAGCATATCACGCCTGAAGGGGATCTTGAATTAACCATCGACGTACTATATAAGGGGAAAGCCATGGTTGAGATTGCTACGAAGTTTTTCCTAAATATGGGTTCTCATTTCAAACAACGACAATTTGACATCATTATGAAACTGGTTTGCAATAAACTGGAAGGTGAATTATTGATCAAAATGAAGCCACAACCATCCAGTAGAATATGGTACACGTTTACCAAGATGCCGCAAATTGATCTTGATATTCAACCTGTTTTTAGCTCTAAAGCATTGAACTATGGTATTGTCACTGGAACACTCGAGAGTAAATTAAAAGAAGCCATTAAAACCAGTATAGTGTATCCGTTCTTTGATGATTTCGTTTTCTTCAAATCACCAGATGAGGTATTCAGAGGAGGCATTTTTGACAGAAGTGTTAGGAAAGAAGGGGATTTGGAGAAGCCGGGTTCTGAGTTTGAAATGCAGAGTACTGAAAAGACGGCAGAAACTGACATCATGCCTGTAGCATCATCTAATGCTTCAATAAATTCCAAGGCGTCTAATTCCACCGGCATGAATAGATTCTCTGATAATGATAGTCGTGTGACGAGACTTGACACTATTGCTAGCTCGGATGACTTTGAACAGTTAGTTACGCCGAAACCTGTAGGCGTGCTGTTTGATCAAGACACCTCACAAATTAAGACCTCTGTGATCAAATCATACAGCAAAATAAAGCAGTGGTACAAGACTAACTCGCAGACAGAAAATGGAAGCCCACGTAATTCCATGTTCAGCAATGTAAATAGAAGCAAATCAGGGTCTGTTGGAACAACAGATTTGAATTACACTCCACCGGAAATGATTTCAAATCGAAGAAGAAAGCCATCCAAACCAGAAGCGGATATCGATACGGATCAGATACCATCTAACATAGCCACTAACGGTCATATCAGACCATCTGCTGATGCGTTCATTAATTTGGAGAGGAAAAGAGGCGAGTCTCAGTCTTCTCGTTTTGGATCAATCTCCTCGTTAGAAGACTCAAATCCACTGCCTCATACCGTTCCACTTATGAATGTTCCATTGACACCAACATCTCCAGGAATGTTCATCAATGAGAAGTTTAAAAGCCCTTCGGCGCCGAATCGAGATGCTGTTGATCATCGATCAAATATCAGCAACAGTAGAACTATCAGATATAACCATAATGACCGATCCGAAGTTCTGGATAAACCAAATCTGAATTACTCAGTTCCAGCATCGAACCGAAATTTTAACACGTCGGTTCTAAAATTGGATGAGTCTCCGATTCTGAAAACAAGTACCTTTTTTGATGAAGAAAATAGTACGGGCCCGCAGTTGAACGATTTTTCCGTCCAGAAACACAAACATTTGAGAAAGCCGCCTCCGTTGCCACGTAGAGAAGTTGATGATGCCGGCGAGAATGGAAATTTATAGTTGAAAACGTAGCTTTTGTTATTAAAAATACAGTTATAAATTACAAAGTTTTCTTTAGATAGATGTGTGTATGTGTGTATTTATGTGCTATTATATATTTGTATGCATGTGCATGTTGCAAACCGCATACATAGTCTACCTGGTTTCTCAGGAACCAACTATTTGAATTTCAACTTTATCTTGGGGCCTTTCTTTGGCTGCACATTTGCCTTAGAGCTTGTGTTTTCGGGAGACAGAGACCGTGATTTGGATCTACCCAATGATGTGGTTACAGCAGATTGAGGTGACGGCGACTTTGAGTCACGTTTAACTGGATTCAGGCCTTCCAGGATGCTCGAAGAATCTCTTTCCCAGCTTGACATTTTAGCACTTGATTTGGCTTGTGAAGGTGGAGGTGGGGGTGGGGGTAATGCGCTTCTTGATTTGACAGGTGAAGATGATCTTCTTCCAAGATGTTTTGATGATGATGTTGGTGGCGGAGGTGGAGGACGTGGCAGGCCTTTCGGAGGCGATAACGATTTGGACAGTTTTGAAAACTTTATCTTTGGTTTCACTGTAGTTTTCACCTGAGCATCTCCATTAATGACTTCAGCTTTGATCGGAGTTGTCATTTTCTCTAATGACTCTTTCAACACAACGTTTCTGTGGCCGACAATTTGAGCGCTGGAGGGGTCTGTTGTTCTTTCAACTTTGATTGGATATGTAACGGGTGATCCTGGCTTGCTCATTTCTCGCAATTTTGATGGATCTAGCTTCAGAGTGACCAAATGAGATTTCTTTTCACCAAAATGTTCGTCCGTAGACACGGTAACCTTCTTGGTAATCAAATTCAGACGCACATATCGCAAAGGTAAAGAAGGGTCGGTACGAACGATATTTGAAGATGAACAATATGTCTGTGATTCTGCTGCAACATTGTCTGGCTTGACTATCTGAGGTACCTCCTTGGAATTGGCATCCTTTTTCTTTTCACTCGGTCTAGGAACAGATATTTTCACCAAGAATTCAGTATCCGAGACAGTAACATCCACCAACTTATTCGTTGTATGGTTTTTCTTCTGCCTTTTAGTGCCCGAGTCAGCAGTCATCATAGATAATGATTCTTTATCCGGAACTGGGACTGTGACAGCTGATTCTGTGACTGGAGTCTGTGTTGATTCAACTCCAGTCTCTGTGGCCGTCAATAATGCAGGCACTGGACTCTGTGCTACTGGTAGTGGAGTCTCACTTCTCTTATTCTTACCTTTGGCATCAGCGCCTTTGAGTTTAAAGGATGGTAACTGAATTTTGAATTTAGCTTCACGTTTCAACGAAACAATCAGCTGTTTCTTTTCTTCAGTCAGAACCTTTGTGGTGACCTTGGCCAAAACACGCCTAGCATTTGGCAAGTTTGTGGTGACAATGAAAGAATCCCGTGGCTCAAATAGAACCATCATAATATCGAAAATATTTCTTCTGGTATTGATTGGAATAGTGCATGAATGTATAGCGTTCCATAACTCAGTTTGTAAACCTTTCCCAATACCCAGATCTCTTCTCAAGATGGAAATAGAACCTTGAATGGACTTTCTTCCAATTTCATCCATTCGAGATTTTATAGATAACTTCGCAGCTGTTGTATCTTCAATTTGAATTAACCGGTTTCCTACCTCGTTGTTTGAATTTGTTTCGTTATTAGTCACACTCAGCGATTCCAGAAATTCCTTATCGTCCAGTAAAGACGGAATATTAGAAAAGGCAGAAACTCCAATACTCTTCACAAATCTCTTGTTGAGTTCATACTTCATGAACTGCGATTCTTCAAGTTTCATTGTCGTAAAGTAATAGTTCAAAATATTGGAGTTACGCAAACCACCCAGAACCAACAGCCCCTCAAAAGCTGTCAGCCTGATATTTTCTTGGTAATCTGGCGTTGTGTATTTCAGCAGATCCATAAACGACAAATTGCCCAAACCTTTGCTAACCAGTCTTATTTTTTGCTCTAAAATCACATTTGTAACTTGGTTGTTGTAAGATGGAGACCATTCGTCCATCTTCAAACATCTATTGATTTCCTTGATAGCATCATAGATGAATTCATCTTTAGAATCAGTTATTTTGGGTAAATCTGCGGCACTAGTTGTAGAGTCGAGATGAAGCGATTTGATTTCTCTGTTGGATATAATAATCAGGTCGCAAATACATTTTATCAGCAAGCAATAAAATGATGTATCATCAAAGTCATTTCTGCTATTATCATGATATTTCAATATATTTAACATGATTCTTTTGAGCTCGATTGGAGAATCACCGTCTTTATTCCTGATATTTGCTAAGGATTGAATGATAGCTTTGAGGACAAACAAATCGGTGAAGTTGGAAAAATCGCACGGCCTTGGAAGATACTTTTGAGGATCAAACTCGTCATATCCTTTGACAATTTTGCTTTCGTAACAATATAAGTGCTTATAAGCTTTCAACAACACTCTCATACCAATATGATCATTTTCTTCATTGGATATTTTAGCTAATGAATAGCAGGCTTCCACACGAACACCAAAAAAATAACGTGAGTCTAATAGAGTTCTTAATAGAATTTTCGCATGGTATAAGGTTGCACGATTGACATTTCCAAAATGTTTTACACTTTCATATTGGGCTTCTACATCTCTATCTTGTTTCAATTGTGATTCAAATTTTTCATCCGTCAAATTAATGCTATACTTGCATAGCCATTCACGATCGGCATCAAACCTCAGCCATTCAAAAGCTTCATCTTTATCATCTTCATTGTTTGCTGCTTCAGTCGTAGATCCATCTCTGTTGGTTAAATAATCATCTTCCCTCAATCCCCAATTATCTAACTCTTCCAGGGATGTCAACACATTTCCTAATGTGTTGATTTTTTCTTCATCTTTGTCCTTCTCTTTATCTTTCTTTTTGGACTCTTTTTCATTGGTATCTTTTTCTTCCACTTCTTCTGTTCCATCTCGTTTATCCTTTTTCCTTCTCTTATATTTGGTGTTATACTGGATATCCATTTTGGTTACACTATCAGTGATTGCCATAATATGTTCGTATGGAGATCCATCTGTTTCGTGTATTCTAATGGTGACTGGACCTACAAATGCGGCTTGTGGATTGAAATGATCAGTTTCAATTAAAAACGTGTTTGCATCGTCAACAAAGTTTGTATATCTCTCATTTGTGAGAAAATCCTTGTTTTGAAATGAATCATCCGCTTCATCTTTGTTCAAATTGGATCTTTGCATTTGACGGACAGTCATCTCAACAAACAAACGCTTTTTGTTAAATTTCTGTGTAATTCTAAAGGTTGGGACACCGCTATGATGCACCCAAGTTTGGAAAAAACTCTCTAGCTTATGATGAGCAACTTTTTCACATACTCGTTGAAAATGGGCAGTTGATAGATTATTGAAATTAATCAAATCATTTGACATGGCTTGAAGAAATATTTTTGGAATTACTCGAGAAAGGCCAAACAATTTATCAGTCTTGGTGATTCTTCTATCCAATATAGAAAGTACTAGGGGAGCTTTCAAATGAATCAATTTTAAATCTTGATCCAAGTTTATTGGGAATCTCAAGAGCTGATTCGCCAGTGGCCGTTTTCCTATATCTAGTTCTGTCAATAGTTCACATCTTTTCTCAAAAGTAAATTTCGAATAATTAACCCCAAACAACTTCTTCAGAAATTGATCACTCATGTATCGAGCTATTCCAATAATACACCACAAATCATTGATCGTTTTGGGCAAAACGTTAACACCAGAATATTGCTCTGCCAATGCCACCGACAGTTTTTCTGTAGTTTCAAACATTGGTTCTATCAACTTGGGACCATATAAAAGCCTGGTTGATGCTATCGTCATACCCGCAAATGTACAAGTATCAGAGGGAAGGCTATCAACAAATAGTAAGGAGTAACTTGTGAAGGGAAAAGAACTGAACTCTTTTGAATAAAATTCAAGGGCTTTATACAAGAAAATGGTCGAATTGATGACTTCCTGTTTTCTTCCTGGCAAATAATATAACATAGTCGGTACTTTGTTGGAATTCTGGGAGTCCAAAGCAAATAAATCTTTCGATTGATCAACTGATGTTGGTAATGGGTTCAACGCCAATTCATCTGAACCTCTCTTTACATCGACAATTGGGATTTTCTCAAAACAACCAACTGCAAATCCTAAATGATGAGCGCAAACTGGGTTAAAAAATTGAAAATTAACAACTTTTTTGGCAACATCCATTGGGTGAGGAGATTCTCTCGAGCTAACTAAATCCGGAACAGTTACAACTAAAGGAGTCCATTCCAATGAATCCTCGTTATCTTCGTCATCGTCGTCGTCCAGGGCATTGACCTCGTCGAGTGATTCATTTTTGTTCTCAGTTTCGTCGATATCCATTTGTTGTAAGGCGATCTTTCGAAGTGCCTTTTCTGCAGCTTTGGTACCAATTATTTTTGAGCATCCAATATCTCCGACTGTTTTCGGTACAATAATATTTATATCCCAAGATGGCTTCTCGTAAAAGTTGTCAATACATGGAACCCAAGAACTTGCACTGCACCCCAAATCATTATTAAAAGTATGGCAATACCATAAGTTCTTAGGGATATCAGTATGTTTACCACCGTTGAATAAAATTCCGTTTTTCGAATTTTTAACTGTGTAATTAATCTTGATGTTTAAAGGAGTGTAAAGTTTGTCGGGATTAGAGAAGGTGTTGATTGCATTTGGAGTATTATTTGCCGATCGCGCAGAACTCATTGGAGAAGCAAAATTATATTTGGAAGCACTTTGTAATCTCAACTTTATACTCTCGGGAATCATAATTGTGAGTTCAGATGTACACTCTGGAAAGGAAGAAGTAGGATCTGTTGGATTATTTTGATCGGAGAAAATAGGATAGAATTTTGATCTCAGCATTTCATGCTGGTTGACATATATGTTCTCGGTATTAGAATCAAAATAGGGACTATAATCATAGTTAGATAATACTGGATTTTCAGGATCGTTCATATATTCTTGATTCTGTAAAAAATCGTCGTACGTGAAATTGGCACGTCTTTCGTTGACAATAATGGATTTGATCTGAATACCTCGACAATCAAGTTTTATACGCCTCAATGAGGATTCCATTGGCAAAATCCTCAATTCAGTTTCACCTTCTATTGAGTTTTGATCCAATGCTATGTCAAGTGTCACCTTTTGATAACTAACTTTGAATTTTTGTGTAGGTATATTGTCAAGTTCATACTTATTATGATGCTTTTTTGATGCTTTAGGCGTCCTCGGAGTTAAAGGGGTTCTGGGGGTAGCCCTCAATGATAATGAAAGAGGCTCCATTGAAACACAGATATTATCCCTGGTTGGATATACAGAGCAATGCAGGGTTTGATGCCTAATAACACCATGACATGAGTCGCCATTGGACGGCGAGAATGTGGAAAAACATTGAAAACATGCCGGACCCACGACACTAAAACGTGTCGCGTGCTATCAAAATGTGGCGCATTAACATAAAGACAAAAAAGAGCCAAAAAAAAAGGCTTACGTACACAACAAAAAGAATTTATAGTGCACTTTTTTTCATTTTCTATGCGATTTTTTATGCTATTTTTAATTTTAAGAAAGAAGCCAAAATAAAAACCGGCTTACGTCAGACATTTGTGCACCTTGAGAATAATTTGTATTGCCCAGCTGTCGAATGTTTGTGTACTTGTCCATTCTCGCTACTCGGTTATTAATTGATTGGTATTGCCATTTTTCAATAGTGAAGATCCAACTGTTGATTTTTTTGTTGCTGTTTTTTCAATTTTCACCTGACCGGTTTTTGGACAATACAACTTGAACAAGTGTGTGGTTTCTTTAGGGACTTGCTCATATTATAGAATATACTCGTGTCCATTATAAACGCAGGATGTCTGAAAAAACTAACCTGGTGGGGAGTTCACATCCAGCTGCAAACGGGGAAACAAGTAACCAGGAGCTGCCTTCAGAGTCTCTCGGTATGCACAATGATGAGTCTCTGAATGCTTCTGATGATAAAAGAATCAAAGAAGATCCAGATCGATACATTTCTGTCTCTGTTTCTGTTTCTGATGCACATGCTCATGCTCATGCTCATGCTACTGCCAATTCTGATTCCCCGATCAGCACTGATGACCTTTCCAACCCCGGCAACTCCAAATCTAATATTGATAATCATTTTGAAAAGCTTAGTATAAGCACCAACAAACCCGCTCCAATTCGAGATATGACATCGTCGGATCTTTATACAAGGATCAATTCTAAAGAATTTGAGATTTTCCACTGCATTTCGTTGCTACAACATAACAGCAACATTGGTATTCAATATTATATCTGCAAAAGAATTCAGACCTTCCCTATTGGAGAGCTAAGATTTTTTGCTCCACAATTTTTACAGTTACTGATTACAATGGAAGCTCAGTCAATGGCTCTGGAGGAGATGATAAAACACATTTGTACAAAAGATCCACATTTCAGTCTTGTCACCTTTTGGCATCTCCAGGCAATGTTGCAGGATTTATCCAAGGAACCAGAGAGTATTGGATTTCAAACTTGCAAAAGACTGGTTAACGAGTTACAGTACCAATTGTTCAATTACTCTACCAATGCTAAGACGCATACTTCAAGCTTGGTCTCGTCTTCCGGCGTTGTTCCAAAGTATTCCATCAATACGGATTTTAAGCCTAACGTTTATCCAAGTATTGTTTTGGCCACCTCTCTTTTATCTGGTGTCTCGGTCCCAGAATCAACGAACTACGTCGAACCTCTAGTGAGAATGCAAGGTAAACAAGTGAAAACTCTTGTTTTCGAATTAGTCAAGGACATTAAGAAGAACTTGACCGAAAATTTGACAAAAAAGAATACGCTCAACAATGCCAAGATGTCTCTTTCAAATTTCAACAAAATTCACAGTCAAGAGGGTCAAGATCTAAGACGTACCAGATCTAGCAATTTTAGAGGAGAAGAAAGGAAGAGCTCCAGCCCTTTACCTAAGGCAAGAGTTTCCAGTAACGATATGAAAATACCATCACGAAAGTCAGAAGAAATCGGATTTGGTATGATTGATTCGTATGCTGATATGAATCTCCCTAATTTGAGAAAGCCATCATTGAAAGGTAAGAATCAAAAACATCAGCTTTATCATGTCCATTCTTCTACATCTGTAAATACTCAACAATTTGGTCAATCCAATGAGGTCAAATCAGCATCGCTCAGTGATTCGAATCTATCGACATCGATGCCTGATTTGTTAGCTGATGATATTATTGAACCAAATAACGAAAGATCTACGCTGGCTTCTTCACCAACACCTTCGATAACTGATTTTGCAAACAATTACACTTCTGATGGTTCATATGCCTCTTCAATAAGGAACTCTTCGGATTACAGGGAAAGTTTGGAATTTTTGAACCATAACAATACCAATACCAGCAGTCTTTCTCCTGTATCAACCAATAAGCCATTAAATCAACATGTGCAGTTGAGCGATATTCAAAAGGGAAAGCTGCTCAAATCCAATTATTTCAAAAATGAAACGCAATTTGTAATTGCTCTACAAAACATTTCCATTAGACTTTCGAAAGTTCCAAGAGAGGCCAGATTGTCCACTTTGAAGGCTGAGCTGGCGACTTTGAATAAGGATCTGCCTTGTGAAGTGGATATACCTATGTTATTACCTAAAAATAAAAAGGGTAAGTTACACAAGCTTTGCAGAATTGCAATTAACGAAAGTGCAGTTTTGAATTCAGCAGAGAGAGTTCCATATTTGCTGTTGGTCGAATATTTATCAGATGAAGTTGATTTTGATCCTCATAATTCCAATAATAAGAAACTTCTAAGAACTGTAGAAGATCTGAATGAAAATAATAAAAACGATAAATACAAATTTGATCTTTCATATAAGACGTCCAAAAACAGGAACGTATCAACAAGCTCGACTTTATATGAAGATTATGAAGATAGGAAAAACAGAAATGATGATAATCAAGTCTCCGACGTTGAGGAGGGTGACTTGGCCGATATTTCTATTGTCAAACTAACAAATAAGATGGATAGAAATGGAGAAAATAAAATCAGTCTTGGTTCCATTCTGTCGACCTCTGATAATAATGATAAAATTCCATTGCCTTCTACATTACCAGTGAATGCTTCGAGTGATCATGAGCATAATATTGCGACCCAATTGAGAATCGCGTCAATAATGTTAACTCAACTTGACTCCCCAAACTCTCCACTACCGCAGCTACAAGCTTCTCAAATTAAAGACAGAATCATCGATTCAATGCAAAATATGCAAGAAAGATTTTCCAATAATGAAGAAGTTGCAGGTGAACGGAAATTGTCCAACGATATGAAAGTTGCCGGATTGAGTTATTTGGGTGAGGATTGGAATACCAAAAAGAGTAGAATCCGTAAAGAAAGTAAATTTGGACACTTGGAAAATTGGGATTTGTTTTCGATGATTGCCAAAACTGGTGACGATTTGGCTCAAGAGGCCTTTGCTTG
This sequence comes from Pichia terricola, assembly GCA_030168465.1. NCBI lineage: Eukaryota > Fungi > Ascomycota > Pichiomycetes > Pichiales > Pichiaceae > Pichia > Pichia terricola. The sequence goes on from CP099442.1 coordinate 244,695, forward strand.
TCAGTTGATACATTTGATGGCAAATATTTGGTACCAGGATAAGGTCAAAGTTTGGGTTAAAAGGATGAAAATTTTAGTTACTTCGATAAGTACAGGACTTGTTGAAACAATTACTAATGCAGTCTCTGTTCATTCCATCAAAAAGGCTCTTGAAAAAGATATGCTGGAACATAACGAGATTCCAGTGAATGGAGTTGTTTCTTTAACCGATCATTTCAAGAGATTATTTGGTGATGAGAATTCAGCAAGATATAAACTTGCTCAAGAGAATTTCAGTATTTCTTTGGCTGCATATTCAGTCATTTGTTACATTTTACAGATCAAAGACAGACATAATGGTAATATTATGCTGGACTCAGAAGGACATATAGTTCATATTGATTTTGGGTTCCTATTATCTAACTCTCCGGGTAGTGTCGGTTTTGAAAGTGCTCCTTTCAAGTTGACGCAAGAGTATGTTGATTTATTAGGTGGTGTCGATTCTTATTATTTCAATAAGTTTAAAACACTGACTAAAGAAGCGTTTAAGTCGTTGCGTAGAAATTCACAGTGCATCATTGATATGGTAGAACTCATGCAACAAGATTCTTCGTTACCTTGTTTCAAGGCCGGTGAAAATACGTCTGTGTTATTAAAGCAGAGATTCCAGCTACATTTGAGTGATGAAGAAGTTGATTCTTTTATTGAGAACGTGCTCATCAATAAATCTCTCAACAGTGCCTATACTAGACTTTACGACCAATTTCAACTACTTACCCAAGGTATATATATATAATTTCTAACAGTATCTATGTATAAAGAAAAAGCACAAACCGAATTTGAAAAATTAATTCAGTAGAGACAAATAGAAAAGCAAAATGACCCATTTTGTCATATTTCCTTGTCGTTTATACTTGTATCATCGTTGCTCTTTCTACATGAGATGAAACTTAAAGCCCTCGCCGTTGAGATTATGGATCCTTGAAATGTCAGTACAAATCTTAACTTTCTGATTGTCATTAAGATAGATATGACTGGAACGAGCACTATGATTGGAGCTTTTTGATGCTTTTGATGAGCCCAAATGTGAACCACTGGAGCCGTTATATGTGGATTGTCTAAAGTTATCAATTTCGCTGGAATTCTCTTCGTTGTCTTTACTATTACTGTGGTTATCATTACTGTGTATTACAATGTCGTTGTTATTATTGTTACTGCTCATATAAGCTTCATGTTCAGAGCTTGTTCTGGATATTGGCAGGTTCGACATCGACAAATTGGAGTTTTCAAATGCGGAGTTTGTGGAGTTGTTGAAATTCAGGTTGGCTGAAGGTATTGACGATGGAGATATCGACCGGGATGGTAGATTGATGTTGCTGTGATTATTACCTGTACTACCATTTCCAGCATTATGCGAGAGCAACATATAAATAAAGCATTCAATTGACCATTCGTACCAGACACAGTTATTGAAACAGTTCCGGCGTAAAAACAAGCTGATCTCATGATCGTCAAACAATTTTAGCGGGTTTTCAAAAGGAAAGAATGCAGGCAACCATGAGAATGAATCTTCCATGTTTGGTAACTTCGGTAAGTTACTGATTTCAACATCCGCATATAAAGTGGAGCTGAAATATCCTGCCAATCCATGGATTAACCCTTTTTTGATTGTTCTCATTGAAATGCGGCACTGTCTAGAATTGTTTTTGTTTCTGCTTTTGTTTTGGAAACGGGTATAGTCGACATTTTGGTCAAGTGAAACTTCGCAATTGAAAGACCAAATTTTCTGGGGTTGGTCTATAAGTGACTCCATTTCTGGTACAACTGGGATGAACATCTTGTCCATCGATAGCTGTTTTGCAAACTTCCATATTTTGGGAGCGAAAACTGGAGAAATATAGCAGGATAGATTCTGTGGGATAAATATACAATCCATATCGCATAATTTTGTGTTGGAAATAACTTCAATTGATTCAGGCATCAGTTCATTACAACCAAAACTGCCAATCAATTCCGAAATCACCATATTAATTAGAGGAAAAGATGCAGCTGATAAGTTGTTGTTGACTTTATAATCCAGCAATTCGAATGAGTTCATATGTAAGATGTTGACGCCGGAATTCCAGTAGTTTTTATTTTTCTCGTTCAAATAGATCAAAAGATTCGGGTTCCTTTCAATGGCCGTTATTAGAAAATCAGACGGCTTCAACCCAACATGATCCACGGCATTCATGAAACGATCAATCAATGGACCTCTTCCTGGCCCAACGAACAAAATATGAGGTTTGAGTGTCGACATCCAGCTTTGCTTTAAATCAATCAGCGCTTTGACCATGGCCTTTTCGTACTGGTCATATTTGTAAGTGTCCTGCTCGAAGACTTTGTAGGTGTAATTGTCCAAGTTGTCGACTATTGGTTCCAGTGGAGCCTGGAGGAAGAATTGCGGATTGGCAAACACTTCTCTCGATAGGTTTGAAGATTTCAGCAGTTTCAACGACTGCTTGTGTAATTCCGGTAGAAGCGTCATTTTAGTACAACTGCTGAACAAATGCTGGATATATGCCATATGGGTTGACTTATTTTCGTGATCTGAGGTGATGAGAGAGTTGGTGGGTGTAAAATGGTGGGTCTTTTCTATACCGTGGAGAATGAACGTGGGTAATTCTAACGACTTGTACTGTAGAATTTTCCAAATGACTAGCTGGTTGAACTTTTTCAACACCGGATAGTTTTTGGCGTTCGGAATGAACGTAGAGGTGGAGATCAAATAGAACTTGATTGGTTCTAGTAACCAACGGTCTAGAATTGCCGTAGTGATGTTGGATTTGGGAGCACCTAGCGACACGGATAAGTTCTTATTATAATTGCAAATACATCTTATCGAGTTCCACATGTCCCATGTGGAATAGGAATCAAAATAACCACTCTCGTCCAGATGTAAGTCTTGGGATATAGGCAGAGAAATTGACAAATGAATGTTTGGGTACATCAACATGATTTTGTTAATGGTGGACGCAAAAATTTGGATGTTGTTGACATTTTTCGGTGGAGTCAAAATAAAAGTGTTGATTCCCAAAAAGGTTGCAAAAGAGATCTCGTTCGTAAGAATTTGAAAGGAGAATTCATTGATTAGTAGATCATCGTTGTCTAGTTCAATCCAAGAAGATATCAACCCAATTGAATGAGGCAAATGATGACCGTTTGTAATATCGGTATGGTTCAGGTTCGGATATGGAACATGAAGCGTATTCAAGTTTTTTCCATCGATTGAACAAGCATTAGAAATCGTCTGGAAGTATTTCTGACAGAACTGTTTATAAGCTTGATTCGTGATTTGCAGCAAGAACACATTGTAGCCTTGTGACAAGTTTTCCCTCAAAAACGAGTCGTCTGTTTGGAGTCGAATGGAGCTCTGGTGGTTTGGTTTGAGACCAAGTTTCGGTGAGAAATCTTGCATATCGATTCCCAAATGTCTATGAAAAATAAAGATACACGGGATCGAAGAAGTTGGTAAAATTCAAAACAGTACTTACTGCCCCTTCTGTGTATGAATGCAATGGGCTCACTTTAACCAAGTAAAAAGCTGTCGAATAGTCACAGTGCAGAAAGAAAACGTTTTTGCCTGGCCAGATCAGGTGTACTGCACTAAGCTTAAAGAAACACTTCCCTGAAAAATCCACAGCACGCTTTCGAGGGCAGGCTGATGGCAGGTGCTAGAAACCGAAGAATTTCTGAAACTCATTGGTCTTTGTTGTTTCGATAAGATACTCTAAATCGCGGCTAATGTTGTTATAATGTAGCACAAATTCGGAAAAACCGAAAGGCAAATATCTATTATTACCTGAAGAAATGACAACACATTTCAACAATGGGAATTCGAAAAAACGCTGCTGTCACGGCTTATGTCAGGGATGTTTTAAGTTTTGAAAACGCGCTTTTTTCATGATCGCCGTCGGTGATTAATATTTTGTTACCCAGCGACTGAAATAACAACCTCGGAGAAAAAAATAGCTTAAAGGTGCACAGCCGGATGCTCAAGACATAAACCCGAAGACGCGAAAAGACGGCGTCTTACTTATCTATAGGAGGTGGTGTGCTGTCGTGAACAAATTGGCACGTTTGCAGCAAAGATTGGGGATGTGGTTGTTCCCATTTTAAATGGCAGAACACGATGAAACTGTAAGACAGGGTTCTTAGCGCCAAATAAATGAAAGTGAGAATACAAATTAAGGGGGAACACGAAAGAGAAAGCGAAAACGAAAATGTAGAGCGTATTATGACTTGAAAACTGTCATACACAGAAAAAATGGAATTCCAACACATCAGCTGCCGTAGCCGACTCAAAACTCGTAGTGCACGTGTGTTTTTACTTTTACTTAGTTACTGGTGGTATTTTCATCAGTTTGTCGAGAAAAACCATAATATATGGGGGTTAAAAGATAAGATATTGTATGTGCTTTTTTAAAACCAGGCTGAAATGTTAAAAACCGAGGCATTCTTGATTTTGTGTTTCAAAAAACTGAATCCAAAAGGTTAACCGTTATTAAGGTTTGAGAACACACGCAGATCAGGAGCTGTAGTATGGGGTAGTTGAATTATTTTGCAAACTCAAAGTATGTACATGGCATCCTATTCTTTTCTCTATCAACCCGCTCCACGGATTCATGAGTGGTCGGTAATCATCAACACAAACAGGTATTCTTTCAAAATGGCACCACCAAAAACTTTTAAAGCCCCATTCTCTTAATTCTGCATATGAATCAAACGATAGTATTCACCGTATGTGTAATATGGACCTTTATAGAACCATATCCGAGGGAACCCTACCAAACGTCAGTCGGCTTACGTAAGCAAATGATTGCAAATTACGCGTATTTTTTGACAAACACAAACTGACGATGATGAAAAATTTAAATCAATATTAGGTTGGGATGATGTTCAGAGAAATTTTTGGTTGTTCTTCAGACGAGTTGCCTGACCGAATTTTAACTTTTTATATCTGTTGAAAGTGTGTTGTGCGATCTCATCTGAATAATTAAGACATGTCGACCAACTACCAATCCCGAGTTCCATCTCAGCAGCAACAACAAACAGGAGCACCTGGCGCTGCCGTCCAACAACAACAACAAGCAAAACAGCGCTCTCATAGTCAGACGCAACTACAGAGACCTAAACCACTGACTAAAGATGAAAGGGAAAGAATCTTCAAATACAGGGACAAGTACTACTACTCGCCAAGGTATTCCGATGATGATTTTGAATACAGACATGTGGCCTTACCAAGGGATATGCTGAAGATCATCCCATCAGATTACTTTTCAGAGAATGGAACGTTCAAGATACTAGCGGAAGAAGAATGGAGATCTCAATTGGGAATAACGCAATCACTGGGTTGGGTCCATTACGGTTGCCATGCCCCTGAACCACATATCTTATTGTTCCGTAAGCCTAAAAACTAATGATTAGAAAAACCCAGACAACAAAAAAGAATTCATGAATTACTTTCTTGTTTTGTATAGATTAGCATCATCTTCATAGCTGTATAGTTCCTATAACTGAAAAATGTCCAAAAACATGAATGTTTTGTATTACGTAAGCTTTTTGTAAATTATTGAAAGGTACATTTCGATCTGGTTTTGGAAGCTGCACTAGTTATCTAAGAACGGTACAGTTTGAAAGTAAAAGATAGTATAGGATAGTAATGCTGATGTATTTGTGGATTATCTGGTACAATGGTCTTATAGCGTGAATGATTCGATATGATATTTAGAAAGTATGCCTGGCACAGAGACATCTATTCTTGGAAGCCCCAGTTAGTTGTACCTCTTTTGCTTAGTGCACTTAGTACAATTGTATCCTTTTATATCATAACAGTGACCTGTTTTGCCTGCAGGCACAAAGCCAAAGCTCGGGATTGCTTTTGATGCCCAAAATGTTGAACCATAAAACTGAGAATATTGTCGCGTCTTTTCAGCGGTGAATTGTTTTACGTGTTGGTGTTTGAGCTCTGGTATTATTGTTTCCATGCAATGACGACACCAATCGGGACTTCAGGTACCCTCAAGCAACTATCCTCGTTGTTGGATATTATCATCAATCAAGAAACAGAAGGAAACTCTAATGAAAAACAATCATATAATGCACTAGTAACGTCTGTGTTGCCCTATTTCAAAAACAGGAAACTAGACGAAGGCGTTGATATAAACAACCTTGAGGAGCTAACGGGTTACAATGAAAATCCTTCCGAAAGCACCATAGCTGCCAAGATTTTTTTGGCTTTTAAATCTTTATTTCTGAGGAACAATTCACTGTTTTTAGAGGATAAACGATATTTAAAGATCTTTGAGCTGGCTTTTCCATTTTTCAACAGCTTGCAATATTCGTCAACATTATCTGATCACATATCAGTATCATTAATTGATCTGTCTGTAAGTTTTTTTAAGAAAGGTGGTTTGGCCAGACGAAAACTCATTAAAGTACAGCGTGATTATATGTTCGATTATATGGACGTCTTGTTATCAGATATAATCAAATCGTTTACTAATGCTAATTCTTCAGACCTTTTATTATTGGAGGATGCTGATAGCATACTTGATAATTTAAATATTATTTCAGTTAATGAAGTTAAGGACAGTAATCTCAATAAAATTTCAAAGATATCAATAATAGTTAGAATAATAAAGTTCCTGATGAACCCCTCCATATACGACCTGTATCTTACACAATACCACTCCTCTTTTGTTTTTGACTCTTTCATCTCAAAGGCTTGGTTTTGTCTAGATAATATAATCATAAATATCAAGTTTGTTGCCAAAAATGAAAAAATCATCTCTTTGCTAGACTCGGTTTACTCGTCTTTGTTGCTTTCAACAATCAATTACTACTACAACGATCCGTTGTTGCAAGGAAACAGATTACAACTTGCAGTATCACATTGCCACCGACTACTTAATTGGTACTTGCTACCAAACTTTGGAACTCTACAGTTGGTCTTGGCCGAGTCTTTGCTGAAACTGGGCCTCAATTTGAATACAACTTCGCATATTGATTATTTATGGCAGAATATTGGAGCTGAGGCGGACTCTCTATCTTACTTTACTTCTTTGGTGAGTAAAGTCACGAATCCGGATTTAAAAATGGTTTTGCAGCTATTTTTGCGAAATGCACAACCCGAAAACCATTCAGATCATATCGAAACTCTGAATTTTCAGACAAGTGGATTAGGCAAACTAGCGGATAGGTTTTTACAATCACAGCATTATAAAATATACAGATGTGACAAATTTATTGAAGATTTTGACTTGGAACAAGCACTTGTATACAACGAGCAATTGCCTGAATTTATAGCACAAGAGTCATCGGAAGGATTGCCACTAACAAATATGATGAAGAATCTTAAAATCATGCACAACTTGGGTTTATACAGCTGTTATCTATCAAAGTTTCATGATCTTGATTTGAAAAGCTGCAAGTTGTGCGACTCAATGAACGATATATCTTCTTACATATCTCAAAATGTTGACATTGGTAGGGCAGAGATCGAGTCGAATGCTCAACTACTGAAGGTGTTTACACTAATTGAGGACTTTATTTTTGATCATATTGAGCATTTGAATGTCCATTTGTTGATTTCGACTTTGATAACTTTGGGAAGGATATTCAGAGCTTTTCAACCACCTATGTTATCAGCTGATCGAAAGTTGTTTGATTTTTTGAAGGGATGTTTTACTTACCCAATTAGAGAAATTAGACTATTAACCGTCAAATTATTTCCGTTGTTCATTCATATTGAAAATGATCAAGTGCACTCGAACTTTGACGAGATTTTATCGTATTTGCAGACGTTTAATATTTTGAACGTTTCTAGCTTATATGTTTTTGAAGGTTATATACTAACTTTGGGAGAACTATTAATGGTCAAGACAATCGACTCCAGATATTACATACTTCTGAAACAATTAATAAAATTTATGTCCGACTCAGACGAGTTCAGATCCAATCTTGCAATTACGCAATTAAGGATTGTTGCAAAATCCAAGAATTTATCGCCCTGGCAAGTTGTGGAGCCATACATACCTTTGATCAGTATCGACGTAATAAAAGACAGGAAAGAAAAACCCGGTCTTATATCCAACTTTTGTCTTTCCATTGAAATGAGCATTCCTTTATTTTTAGAAAGGACACTAAAGTTCAGTATTCCGTTCCTAATTACATGTTATAACGATGATCATATTTCTTTTATTTCAGAGCAAATCAATAAGCTGAAATCTAAAATAATACAAACTCATAATGAGAAAATTTTGGCATACCTTCTGATCACTCAAAAGAACATTTCCAACGAGAAGATTTTAAACATTCTCTCCATTTACGATGCATCTTATAAGTCGTCAAACTTTATGGATTTTCTCCTAACTTGCGAGGAGCCTTATTTAATCTACAACTTGATCCATTACTACGAACCAATAGAAAATAACCTAGCTTTGATAAAGCAATCAATTGAGAAGTTGGCAATATTATTTGAATATGATAATGATGCCAATATTGCACTACAAAAAATGTTGAATAGATGGTTGCTAATTGTAATTCAAATGATCACCACAACTCTAGACGATAAAATTGGTAGCAATCCCTTTTATGTCAAAATCAGGTCAATTAGATCGATTATATGTTTGCTAAAATTGTGTGATACTTTTGAGACATATATTGGACAAATCATGCTTGCATTGCAGTTAGCTTTGAAGTATAGTGAGCTTCGAAACGAGCTTTTGCTCTGTTTGAAAGCTATAATCATAAGATCCAAACCAAAAGATTTGAGGTACATTTTTCATTCTTTGATGTCACAATTTCTTCAAATTTACAACTCCTTTGGGAATTCAAATCAGCAGATAATTGTTGAGATAATCAAATTATTGAAGGCCAAGTTACCGGATCTATCTGTTAGTTACAAGTTGAGTTTAGAAAAATTACCGGGAATGGAGCAAATGACGTATGAGATAATCAAACATAAAAGCATTGCATTCCAGTTTGGCAATAGGTTTAAAAATGATAATAGGTGGGTCGTTGAGCAAGTGTTGGATGATCTGATTTTGTATGTTGAGCATTATGATAACAAATACAGGCAATTGGTTACAGATGATGAAGACGTTTTAAACGCTTATTTGAGTATAGTGGAAATTTTAACCAATTCTTTATTCAAAACAAACAAGCTTAATTTTAACTACGAGTCTGTCAATGACGAGCATAATGATGAAGATAATGCATATAACCCAACACTAGCATATAAGGCTGCGAAACTACTTGGTCTTTTGGGGAATTTGGATATAAAGTCAAATCTAGTGTTTGGTTCGGAGAATGACTACGACAATATCAACAACTTTTTATTAGTCACGGATCTGAATCCAAAAAAAGATTCTGATCAATACTTATCTCTGGTTACTTTTTCAAAGTACTTTTTAAAAGATATTTTAGTCAAGTCATTCATCTCTTCAATTAATCCTGAAGAACAGAAGCATCTATCATTTGCTATGCAAGAGTATTTGATTCTGTTTAACTTTCCGACTGGAGTTTGGGACTCCCTCGATGATCTGACTAAAAATATATTGGAACCCTTGAAATCTTCAAGGTATAAAGGGGTGCTCAAATTTAACCATGAGTCTTTCCCCATTTACAGAAATGTAAAGGACTATACAAAATGGCTTAAAGAAATAACCGCATGTGTTCTGGAGTCCAGTATACGTCTTTTTGTGAAAACGGGCGGTGATAACCAGCAGATCATGGCCATTTGTGCCACTATTCCGTTATTGGGGTTCAATGTCTCACGGTTTGTTTTACCTTATGCGATATTATATCTAGTAATTATGGAGCCAGATACCGGAAAGAACAAGAAAGAACTTCAAGCAGAGTTTAAAGAGATTTTGGAGTATGGGAATTCTCCAAACAATGAGGTTCTTAAAGAGAGTCACAAAAAATGTATCACTGTTATTATTGAAATTTTCCAATTTTTAAAGGCCTGGTCTACAAAAGTCAAAGAGGAGGAAGAATATGCAAAACATTCTAGTAAAGCATCCTCAAAGACCAAAAGATCAATAATTCAAAGAGTAGACAAATTTCTAAATGCATTTGACACTCACCTTCTGGCCAAACGATGTGCTGATTGTGATATGTATGAAGCATCTATTCTATTTTTGGAAAAGGGATACAAAAAAAAGAATATTGAGACATCTATGTTTGCTTCAGAGCTGAAGGACATGTATGTTGAACTAGAAAACTATGATCAACTACATGGTGCGTTGAAAACATTCTCAAACAATAGTTTAAACGATAAACTTCTGCAATTCAAATATAACGATGATCCGCAGATATCAAATGAGTCTTTGAATGCTATTGCTCAATATAATTTTGATGATGACGAAACAATGGAAGATGTTGGCGGCGACGGTAAACGAACACTGAAAACCTTCAACAAATCTTCTGTTACTGAATTATTGGAGGTATTAAATAAAAACTGTGAATATGAGCAGTTGTTATTGAATTTGAAGAACTACAAACTTAAAACTGAGACAGAACACAAATTGGAGAAGAAGGTTTTGGATCCTGAATGGGTTTTGTATGGCCTTCAAGCATCAATCTATACAGGGGACTTGACCGATTTGGAAAGATGGACAAGATTAAGTCAAGATTCAAACAGTATTTTTGTACCCGGAACAGACTTATCGATTTATTATGAAATCTCACAAGCTTTGATTTGCTTAAGTAAAAATAAGGACAAATGTCTAGAGCATATCAATTCTTCCATAACATATATTGGATTAGCAATTTTGAATGCAGAAAATTTAGTTAAAAAGAACCTTTCGGATTACATGGTTTTGCTACACTCTTTAAGCGACTTCAAAACTTTATTGCCAGTAAATAATTTGAACGATGAAATTGTTGCAAAAGATTTGAAGAATAGACTTCAACTTTCCAAGAAAGACTTTAAATCAATTTGGAAAATACATTCTTTGAAATCCTCAATTTACAGACTTCACTCTAAGGAGTTCCAGAAATCGTACAAAGACTCTTTAATTGAAAGCTGTCAAATTTTGAGGGAAAACGGCAAGCTACCTCAGGCGACAAAAATGATTACCAAAGCATTGGTGTTGAGCGGAAATGATAGCAATGTTTCTGAAGCATCGAAGACTTTGATTAATGTGGAGTTTTCTAAGTTATTTTGGGCTCAGAATGATTACGAAACTGCATTAAAAAATATGGGGTTGGTTATCAACAATATGAATACCAATAATCCATATTATTTAGAATTTTCGTTGACGTACTTGAATTGGTTGGATAGATCTGCTGAAGGAAGTAGTGACCAGATAGTAAAGAAATATAGAGAGTTATTGACGGATACGAAATTTTCCCAATCATCTGAAATTTACTATCAGTGTGCGGTGTATCAAAACAAGTTGCTAGAAGCTCAGCCTTTTGAAGAGGCAGATGGGTCGTTGGATGACAAAGTTGTCAGATCGTATTTGAATGCATGCATAAACTCAAAAGAGTATGTTCATGAAATTCTACCTAAGGCGATCACGTTATGGTTGGATTATTATTCTAAATACTTTTCGGGTCCTAGTGATTTGGAAACAGACAGAAGATTACTGGATAAAAGACAGGAACAGTTTAAAAAGCTAAATTTGGCAATTAAAAAATGCATACCTGAATTAGGACCGAAATGGTACATTGTTTTGTCGCAAATAATTTCAAGAATTACACATGATGACAAAGATGTAATCGGTATAATTTCAACCATTATCATTGAATTGACCATCAAGTATCCATGGATACTGATCTATTCTGTCTTTTCTCTAGCCCGCTCTATCGATGATAAGAGAAGAGCCATTGGAAAACATATCTTGAGCAAACTTCAAAGTGGTAAACTGATTTCGTCGTCTGGTAACAAACAAGAAGTTTCTAACATCTCCAAAATTGTTGCCTCTGGGTTAATGCTGCTTGAGTCGATTTACTCGGTTTGTAACAATTCAATCAAATTTAAGCACACCAGAAGTAGTGGTCAAGTTAAAGATTTATATGATGACCTTCATTTCAACTATCCAAAAAACTCTGAGTGTTTGGCTCTTGGTTTGCCAATTAAAACAAATATCGATTTGTTATACAATTTGAGGGATAAAGTCGATAAAAAGGTGGTTTACTATCACCGATTCCATGAAAGGGTTAAAATATTATTTTCTCTTCAACAGCCAAGAAGGGTAAGGGTAACGGGGTCGGATGGTAATTCATATTTCTTGTTGTTCAAACCCAGAGATGATCTAAGAAAAGATAATAAAGTGATGGAATTCTCGACTGTCATGAATGGATTGCTAGACAAGAATTTTGAAACGAAAACAAGAAATATGGAAATTAAGAGTTTTGCAGCAACTCCTTTGAACGAAACAACAGGTATTATAGAATGGGTTCAGAACTTTATAACTTTGAGGCCTATCATTGAATCTCAATTGAGAAGAAATAACATCAACATGAATATGAGATCCATTAGGACTGAATTTGGAGATGCTAAAGAAGAAGATAAATTACCGATTTTCAAATCGTTTCTTGAGAAATATCCTCCAGTGTTGAGTGACTGGATAATAGAAACATGTCCAAATATAAGCAAATGGTACAAATTCAGGTCACAGTTTACCAGATCACTTGCAGTCATGTCGATTGTTGGATATTTAATTGGGATTGGTGATAGGCATCTCGATAATATTATGCTCAGTAAAGAAACTGGTATGATTATGCATATTGATTTTGATTGCATCTTTGAAAAGGGTAAAATTTTGAGCGTTCCGGAAATTGTTCCATTCAGACTAACCCCAAATTTAATTGATGCGATGGGTGCTTTAGGATATGAAGGATCATTTAGGAAATCATGTGAATTGACCATGTCCATAATTAGAGATAATGAAAATATTTTAATGAATTTCTTAGAGAGTTTTATCCATGATCCATTGATGGATTGGAGGAGTAGCAGTGATAAAAAAGGATCAAACAAAGATCGGATTAGAATGAACCAAGAAAGAGTATATAAGATTTTGCGAAGAAAAATCAGAGGTATTCTTTCCAAAGATGATGATAACACAGGCTATAGAGATAGTGGTGGTTTGAGTGTTAGTGTGAGTTTACAGGTAGAGCAGTTGATTCATACTGCCGTGAACCATGATACTCTTTCAAAAATGTATGTTGGTTGGATGCCATTTTTATAGACCCGTGAGCTGATATTAATGCGGTTCTTTTCTTCAAATTCAACATCAATCAATGTTTGTGCTTCTTGCCTAATCTGAGGTAGGAACTATGTTACAGTAGACGATATAATTGTTATCTAGCCCCTTTCAAGATAAGCCTCTCGGAATTTCTACATTTCCATATTTACTGTTGTCAGTCACTTCCCTTTTTTCGTTTATACAACGTTGCAATGATAATTGCAACCTTCATTCCTTTTAAATTTGCTTTGTTGTGGTTAATTCAATATTGTGTGATGTCACCCAGTGTATATTTTCCAGCCGCAAGGTTCAAAATATTTGCCAAATATCACGCTAGTGACTGAAAAAAAGCCGCATAATAGCTACCAAAATATAGAAATGAATCCAAGTAATTGAATAAGTAATAATATCAGCTTTTTGCTAATATGATATAAACCGTTAGTTCAATTTTGAAACAAGTATCTCATTTAACCAAATAATAAAAATTATTCTACGAGAGGAGGGGATTGCAGATATAACTGCGTGGTTCTCTAGTAAATTTTTTGTATAAACCCTTTCCTCTGCCATGACAAGCTTAACCTTTATATTTAATAATGGTCATGAATTGGTTTTGAACACCTTCTAGTAACAAATGTTTGATATTCTTAAGTATTCAAAAAAATAATAGACTGAAGTTTACTTAATATTTTATCCCAATGCCGGATATCATCGATCTATTATTCACACAAAGCAGATCTTACACTCTTTCCTTTATATTAGTAGTTAATGTGGCATTTCTCTGGTTTACCACATGATATACCCCTCATTTTGCACCTCTCACAGACAATTCGATATGTTTCAAAATTTAAAAAAAGTACACAACTATACAAAGGAATAAAAATTAGGAGGAATAGAGAACAAAAAGCAGAGAGTTAACTCATCTAATCGCTGAAGGCATCTTCGGACAAATTGTCACTATCAGCAATGTCATCATCTTCATCATCATCGACGCTTGCATCTGAATCATCACCCGCGTCATCTTCTTCACTATATTCTTCCTCACTATAATCTTCTTCGTCTTGAGGATCTTCATCACTTGGATCAAAATCACTTTCGGGAGTTTCTTCACCCTCGTCTTCAGCATCACTATCACCGCTACCACCAAGGAAGGACCAACCACCATCTTGGAAAAATCCATATGGATCACCGTTAATAGTCTTCATAATTGTTGGCCAGTTCAAATTGACAGGACCTTCACTATATGGAATATCAACATCAGTTAACCAAGCTTTAACATCTTCTAAGGATTCCATTGGGATAGTACTAACATGAGTAACTGGACGTGAAAAATCTTTGAAGACAAAGACCATATCAAAATTTTTCAATCCGAATTGAACACGCTCCAAATGAGCAACTTCAACTTCTTCCAAAGTAATGACTAAGAATGGCAAATCAACTAATTGAACAAGACAGTCACGACTTGGTAAACAAACAACCGCACTACGACTTGGAACACCTTGGAAACCTAATTCTCTGAATGGGACATCCAAATCAACCAAACCATGAGATTGATCAGCTATAGATTCAGCAAATGCCTTGAACTCTTTGTCTAACATTGCTCTACGTCTTCTTTCTTCTTGTTCTTGTTCCAACTCGTCCTCGTCACCATAACGATATTTCCGTTTTCTATTACCCGTTTCATCAATTGACATATCAGTTGCTTCACGATAGAATTGAACATCATATGTTTTCTTCTTACCAATCATAATAGGAGTTTTTAAATGAGCGTGAATAATTACCAATAATTCACCTTTACAGGATTGGAAAAAGAGGTGTTTGATATTTGAAAATAAAACATCAACTCTTTGTTCTCTCGTCAATGATTGGTAACGAATACCATTTTGATGGATGGTAACAAAACCTGGGAACCTCTTGGTGTCAGGTGTTGGACGAACAAAAACATTATCCAGTCTCTTTGGTCTGTTTACTTCAATAAGAGAAGCTTGTGAAACAACATCAGCTCTTTCACGTTTCTCTGATTCTCTTTTAACTGCATCTTTCTTCATATCACTGATTCTCTTCAAAACTTCCGTCATACGTGCGCCATCCTTTGAACGGAATGTTAAGCTACGGATAAACTGTTTATCATCACCCAACTCATACGGTAATTCTTCCTTTTTAGAAATCATAACACCAGGAGAATTGAAGTTTAATCTTAGATGTGTATAATCTCCTTCTTCAATTTTAGAACCGTTTTTATAAGAGTTGATATGGAAAGGAACTGGACGACCCATAATTGGTAAAATAATGGTTTGATTTTTGGAATCAATGTGAATTTTCAAATCTCTAACATTACTTGGAATTTGAGATTCTCTGAGATAAGATTCGTATTTTTTGAAAAATGATTTTTGCTCACTTCCATCTTTTGCATCTTCTGGATTGAATCTTTCCAAACCTTCCTTTTGACGTTTTGCATGTAGTTCTGATTGAATTTCCTTTTGAATTTGGGCTTGTCCTTCTTCGGCATTATTTTGCTCTGATCTACGCTTGGCCTTTAAAACTCTAGTATTACCATAATTTTCAGTTTTAACTTCCTTTTTAACTTTGTTGGATTTTGAAGGGGAAGATTCTCTCTTTACGCCATTGCTCTCGTTTGAATTTTCATCAATAACCTCATCCTTAACTTTCTTTACATCATCAAAATAAAATGCAATTTCTTTTCTCAGTTTTGGAGAATCAGTCAAAATGATTGGTTCCGAACCTGTGATTCTGACTGTGTCAGATAACAAGAGAGAGTAATTACCTTTTTCGGAATCATTTAAATTGTTGAAACCTAAAACCAAATTCACCACTGCATTTTCCTTCAAAGCTCTAGTATTTTTCGCATTTAAAATACCGTTGGAATCTCTGAAGTCAATACCAATTAAAGAACCTAAGTTTTTAACAAAATTATCTTTCAAGTCTGGACGATTTTGTTCAATATACTTGATTGTTTCATTGAAGATAGAACTAATTTTAGAGCCATCTTTCAAAATATCAAAAATAAATTCTTGAACTGAAACCAGAAACTCATAGTTCTTTTCAATTTCCTTGGATGGTGCAATGAGGAAGGTTCTTGACAAATTGGAGCAATAATTATTGTATCTTAAACCTAATGATGACATGATAACAGGGCCAGACAATTTATCATTATTAGATTCAACTGAGAATTTCAATTGATATTTACCATTAGATTGAACAATTGGCTTATAACACCAATCAATATTATTCAAATCAAAATCTTTTCCTAACTTTTTCATCGATTTGTTTGATTCCATACTTTTGAAAAATTTGGCATCATCGATTTTATTTTCAATTTTTTCAGCTAATTTTATGTTAGAGACATTCAAATCTTCATCCACAATTTTGGACATTTCGTCAGTGAAATAATTCATCATGTTAGTCGAAGATTTAGCAGCGATTCTCAAATTCTTTTGTTCATCTTCATCTTTAAATTCCAAAGTTTCAGAAACGCCCCCTGAAACATCTTTGAGTTCAAATTTATCCTTCATTTCATTAAATAATGGATCCCATTCGTTCATAAACTTCCCTTGGTACTTATCCTTAGATAAAATACCAACGGACTTGTTTTCATCCGTCAAACTGGATTCTAAATCTTTGAAAAATTTATCAAATTGAGCTTTGTTATGAGCCGGATCCTTGTTTCTTGAATAGACAATAATGTTTGAATTGTTGGCAACCAATGGTTGTAAATACTTGGCTTTTGATACAGATGTGACAAACGAGATCTTTTTACTCGTGATGTAAATGGCGGTAGCAGGGAATTCATAACCTAGAAGCCATGTATGAATTACGGACGATTTCTGATAAGGATTGGAATCATCGGACGAACCAACAACAATCAATAAACCATTAACCTTTTGAAATGATTCACTAGAGAAGAGATTCTTCTGGATGGAATGGAGTCTTCTCCTGAAAATAATCGGGTCAATCTTGATATCAGACATTTTTTGAAAAAAAAGAATCAATCAAATTTCAGTCCTGCTTGTATCTCACTTTTGTGTTTTGCTGAAAGCGGAAGAACAGGCGTTGGATTACCACAAATGCTTTGCCCTTGTACGAACTGACTTTCTCGTGTTCACAAATGTTGCAACTTCTATAACAGACGCGAAAAAAAAAGTAAAATGAAAAAAATGAAAAAAGAATAAAATATTGACGCGTCGATACAAAAAAGCACGTGATAGTTAGTCAAAAAATGTCACGTGCTTTTCTGGTGTAAGGATGTTCACCTGCTGGAAACATTGTTGTTTTCGATTTCCGCACATCTTCGTTTTATCTCGAGGGGGCATATTTCTTGCTTGGTCTTCTAAGGAGGAATTAGATGATCAGAGAAAAAAAAACATTAACCTCTAAGTTTCTATTTGGGGTTTGCAATCAAGCACTTGCTGAACATTTTTTTGTCTTTTGAAGGGTTATTAGATCACTCAACTTTGAATACACTTTGATACCATCAACATTGAGATATATATACATACCTTAACTGACTATAATAATAATGGGTGCCGAAGACGACTACGGATACGATTTTGAATTTTTATACAAGATTGTTTTAATTGGAGATTCTTCCGTTGGTAAAACCAATTTGTTATCTAGATTTTCCAGGAACGAATTTGATGCCGACTCCAAAGCAACTATTGGTGTGGAGTTTGCTATTAAAACGTTAGAAATTGACGGTAAAAAGATTAAAACTCAAGTTTGGGATACGGCTGGTCAAGAAAGATATAGAGCTGTTACTGCGGCTTATTATAGAGGGGCGGCTGGTGCAATTGTTGTTTATGACATTACAAATTCAGATTCTTATGAAAGTGTCACTAGATGGTTGAAGGAATTGAAAGAAAATGCAGATTCTAACATGGTGATAGCCCTCGTAGGTAATAAATCAGATTTATCTCATTTAAGAGCGGTTCCAACTGAAGAAGCTAAGAATTTTGCTGCTGAACATAATTTACTTTTCACAGAAACTTCTGCACTTAACTCTGATAATGTCAATTTTACTTTCGAACAGTTGGTGCAGAATATTTACGAAATGGTCTCCAAGACAAAATTTGATGCCAATGATCAATCAAATGGTGGTGTCAACCCTAATGTTGGAAAGGGTAAAACTATTCAATTAACTCCTGCTCCAAAGGACAAAAAGATCTCCAAAAACTCAAATTGTTGTTAAGTTATGGTTTAGTCTGATCTATATATAAATTAGATTAGTTAATGTCTTTTTTCTAGTTCTTTATAATAAATATCGCTGATTGTAATAACTGGGATTGATTAAGGTTCTAAAATAGTTTAGAAAAATACAAACGTCAAAACACTATTGTCTAAACCTATTTGAACTCCCACTCCAGGCAACAAACCACTGATCACAAGCACAATTAAGTCATGCTATGGAAAACTACATATTAATTAGATTCTTTTACACAAAAACACAATAATCAGTGATATTTAAATAAAAAGGTATTTTTTCCATTTCCACGTTGGAGAACCAACTTTATTCCTTCTTCTCTTCCTTTTCCTTGAAATCGTCGTCTTCATCTTCTTCATCTGCATTTCCTTCTTTTTTCAACTCCTCGGCGACCTTGGTGTAATCGACAACTTTACCTCTGGTTCTTCTGCCCTGGGTAATAATATTAGAAACGTCAATTTCAGCCAAATCGTCCTCTTCATCATCTTCAACAACCAACTTTTCATCGTCGACATCCTTTTCATCATCTTCGGAATCATCAGAATCGGTTTTTGGCTCATCTAACTCGGCGTACCTCGAGTGTCTGCTACGTTTGGCCTTCTTCTTTTTACCCTTCTCGGCGGAGTCCAGGTCGGCACTACCTGCATCTCTCTTTTCACCTGTTTCAGCTGCCTTTTCTTGCGGCAATTGGGTGTCAACAGGTTTCTCTTCAACAGGCCTGGATTCAGTATCACTCATGATCAGTTCACTACTCAATTAGTTTGTAGGTGGTTCCTCTCCTCTACATTCTTCCCCTCCGCCAAATCTCGTGTTTTTATTCGAAAAATAAAATCATGTTCCCGTTTCCCTCGCCATGAGAAGATGATTTTCGTGGGGGTATCCAACCTTCGATCAACAGACAGGCCGAAAAGAAAGGCATTGACTTTGTTTTCCCCGGTGTAGTTTGTGACACATCAAGTAAACAAAAGGTCAACATTGTGTGGGAAAACGTGATAAAGATTTGCTGTTGTTAAATGTCTCGACCTGTATCCTCCAACTCAGACTCTATTTCAACATCTGGCAGCTTTGGCTCTTCCAACTACGTTTCTGCCAAATCTGCACAGGAAATAGACACATTTACAGACCCCTTGATCAATTTGCTACATTCTAAAGATCTAAACAAAGATAAGGAGCTATCCGAAGAACTTTACCAGTATATTGATGACATCTCCGATAACGAATTGAAGGCCTGGTGTATTGATTCCCTAACGGTATTGAGAAACCTGGAAAAAATCGAATTGAAGCTAAATGATTGGGAGTTCCATACTTTGGATTTCACCATTGAGATTGAATCGAATAAAGCCGAGTCAAATAACCCGATTCAGGAAAAATTGGCATTCAGAGTCTTGGAGAAATCAAATTTGATTAGAAGTCAACTGGTCAATGAAAAGAGTGGTATTAATCAGACCATTCAGAGATCCAGGATGTTATCGATCAACAGTCCCGCAAAGGTTATCACTGATGCAGGAACAATCTTAATTGAACTAACACTTAGAATTGTCAAACTTGGGAAACAGTTGGATGAGTTAGTGACAATTGGTTATTCGAGATCAAAATTGACTTTGATTGGGTTAGAATTGAAAAGATTGGTCAATTTGAATAACTTCTCCTTGGATATTGAGGTTGTCAAAAACTACAAAAATTTCGTGAATAATCTGTTGACCCAATTGAATATAGCAGTTGCTCATAATGATACTGTCAACCTTTGGGAAACGTTTGCTATTGTCAATGACGTTGAAAAGATGTTTGAAAGTATGAAACGAAAATCGAACCTGAAGAACGACTTTGAAGCTTCAAAGCTCAACAAGGCAACTACAGGCAAAAATTCAATGAAACCAGATCTTTCCACGTTGGATGAGGACATGATCGCTAATAACAACAAGAGAACCAGAACCACCGACCACAACACAACATCAATCCCAACCGCTAAGGAACATATGCACAAACCTAAAACTAATATACCCCAATCTGCATCATCCAGTGATGCTGTTGCAAAGATCAGTGCAAAGGAGATTTTTAATGACGACAGTGATTTATATAGAACGAAAATTACAGAGCATATGCCATCATTAATGCAAGCATTCCACAAAAATGCGAGCTCGGACGATGATTCGGTCGAACAAATTATTGAAGAAAAAGACTCTGAAATAAATGTTCACGAATCGGGAAGTGAAGAGGATAATGTTTCGGATGATGAGAGTGCTGGAAAAGATAAAGGTCCTACATCTACGAAAGAAAAAGACGCTTCTGAGTATTTCCTACCTTCGTTCAAGCCATCATTATTCAATTCGTTTTTCCAGCCAACTGTCAAAGGATCGATTTATATCAATGCCGAGGACGTTTCTGTCTCAAATTCTTCCTCTCAATCTTCTTCACAGACTAGTCTTGAGACTAGACCCAATGGTGTCTCAAATTCAAATCCTATAGGGATTAATAAACCAAAAAGAAATGACATTCAAAATATGACTCTTGTACGAAAGACCGTCAGCAACGATGAATCTTCTTCTAATTCATTGGTCAGTTCGGTCTTGTTGATGAACCTTGAGCAACGAGCTGAAGAGGACGAAGCCAGAAATAAATTACTGAAACAAGAACAGCAATTAAAGGATAAAGAGTTGCTTTTAGAGAAATCAACATATAGCTTGAGATCAAACCAATCAGACTTGAGCAGCTCGTCGATGTTGTCACATGTTTCTAGTAGCATATTGTCGAAAACTTTGTTCAACAAGCCAATATCAAGAAGTTTTAATGATGTTGCAAATAGCATAGATTGATTAGGATTGTTGGAACAAGCACATGGTACACGGGACTAGTCATTTTGCTCAGTGCTGATTGTTTATTTCATAATTCCAAGCAAAACTGCGTTACAGTCATGTGTCATCAAAAACCATGTCTTTGTTGCTTGGACTTGATTGGTTTTGCTAGATTTCCCCAATACGCCTGGTTGTGCCTCCGTTTCCATAAGTTGTATCCAATAGACGACAGACGTGGATCCAAATAAAGGAGTTCTTCTCTGTAAAGGAATGCTTCTCTGTAGAGCAGATAATTTAGACGTGCACATGGCTCTCTGGTAACAACTAGGTAGAACGTATAGTATTCTTATGTGGTTAACTAAATTCTATAGAAAATTATTATAAATAAAATTGCGAATGGGATATAATATATACAGATGAATTAGAGATAATGAATTTTATCAGTTTATTGGGAAGAAAGGGTCAAGTTTCTAACAGCTCTGGTGTAAGAACTTCCAGGACTGAGATCGACTTTATCGTCGACTCTTAAAAGATTGACTCTAATGACTCTTGGATCATTTTTCAAAGATCTAATAATTTCTCTTTGAACTGCACTTGAGGAATCAAACAACATGAGAAAATGTGAACCTTGGAAATGTCTTTCACCTGCCTTTTTCATTAGTTTTGGTAATGGACGACAACCTAATGAGACAACTTCTCTCACCACACCTTTATTGTTAATAACTAATTTACCAATAGTTGATGCAAGCGCCTTGGCTTCATTATGAATATGAGCTGGGTTAGAGACACGTGCAATTGCAATAAGTTCGTAAAGCATCGTTGTTTGGCAGTCTACCAGACTCTTTAACCAGGCACACTTTTGTTCTTGGATGTCTTCGTAAGAAAAGTTTATGAAAAATTCAATCGAGCGCATCAGGAAAATGTTAGCGTCGACCGACGGTCGGTGATATTTCTAAATTTATAAAATTGCCGTCGATGGACGTCTGCGGCTGAGTTCTAAACCTTTTCTTTTTTTTCTTTTTTACAGCTGTGGCCAGCAACTATTGATAAGACTTATTTATTACAACTAATAGTTGTTTGAAAGGAATCTTAATAAAAGTATCATTTTCAAACATTCTCAAATAGCGGTGCAATGTTTCAATGGATGTTTGGTAAGCGGTTGACTCCGCAAGAACAGTTGCGTAAGAATCAAAGACAATTAGATCGTACGCAACGTGAATTAGATAGAGAGAAACTCAAGCTGCAGCAGCAAGAGAAGAAGCTAATTGCAGATATAAAGAAATCTGCGAAACAGGGTCAGAATAAGACGATGAATATACAAGCCAGAGATTTGATAAGAACGAGGAAACAGATCACCAAGTTTGAAAAAATGAAGATGCAAATGTCTACAATCTCACTAAGACTCCAGACAGTGCGCAGCTCTAATGAGATGACCAATTCAATGGCCAATGCTACAAGGATATTGGGAGGTCTAAATAATGGACCGCTCAACCTACAGCATTTAAGTAAGATTTCTCATGATTTCCAGAGAAGTATGGATATGATGGACCAGAAACAAGAAATGGTTGACGACATCATGGACGACATGATGGATGACGAGGTCGATGAGGAAGACGAAGAAGAAATCGATTTGGTGGTGAGCCAGGTGCTCGATGAGATCGGAGTAGGATTGAACGATAAATTGAATGAAGTCTCGGTGGGCAACACGGCCCCATTGACCCATCACGCTCAAAATAACCCTATGGCTGATACGCCTATGGCATTAGGAGCAGGTGGTGATGTCGATATGGGGGAAGATGATCTTCAAGCCCGTCTCAATACTCTCAAAAAGGGCTAAGGACTAATTTACCAACAAATAAAAGCCTCAATCAACCTACCACCCCTTTTTTCCAACCGCATCCATAGTAATCGTCTCAGGTACTTTACTAGCTATAGATACACGGCTCAATAAAACACGCACCAGCACCTATTTTCCGCTGACGTAGACATTATATAGTCTTTTTTCAACCGACCCGCTCATTTTTATCGTTAACGTTTCTATTAACAAAATGTTGTGTCATTTCGGGAAATCCTCGCTATTGTGTGGGAAGCTTCTCTGAATCACATTATTCTTTAATTGATTGTCCCATCCTTCCTGTGTTCTGTTAGTTCTGCCGTGTACGTACTGCTGTGAACTCTTAAAGCGTCGCTGTTTGCTGTTATCTGTGTTTGTTTTGTTTTGTTTTGTTCACTGACGCATTCGTCTCCCCTCAATTCTCACACGCTTGGATTTGTCATTACATCGCACCAGCTCACATCAAAAGCTTCACATTCAAAATAAGCGTTGAAGATATCAATTTCCCTAATCGTGCTGTTAAACTGATTACGTACCTCTTCTTATTGACGTGATACTCAAGCATCTATCCCCGAAAACGCTTTAAGTTATCTGAATCTCATCTCCTCATCATTTTCAGTTGGTTTGATTTTGTAGTGATTTCAAATTCGGATACATCGATCTATTATTGCAAGAGAGTTTAGCTAGCTGTTCCTCTTTGAATACTCCCAAAAGTTTGGTTTCATCTATACAAATTCAAAGACTCGCCGAATATTTGGCATCTTGTCAATAAGCGTTAATTTTGCCCTTGCTTCTCCAGCTACTTCTAAAATGGTTTTTGACAAATTGCGTAAAAGCAGCACTGAAAAGTTGTCTGCGGAAAGCCACAAACCCAATTTATTAAGCAAACTGAAAGATCATGTTGTGCATAAAAATGTTAGCCCAAATTTGACCCCAACAACGAGTAACAACAGTCATAAACATGATAACATTCCCGTCGATAACACCATCAAACGTTCAGGTATTAGTCGCTCACATACCCATGATTCAGCTCGTTCTTCAGCCTTAGTTAAAGATACGAAAAAATCAGCTAGTCACGCTTCCTTAGCTACAAAAATTAAATTAAAACTCAAACCAGATATTCCAACACCACCGCACTCGAGGTCTTCTACTGAATCAAATAGTGTGAGCCATTTATCGAAGGAAGAATTACAGAAAAAAATGCTAGAATTAGAAAAGGAAAACAAAGGTTTACCTTCAACCAATTCCGTGAAGAAGCCACACGGAATCAAATATGATCCTTACGGATTGAATCAAATACAAAACAATCAAGGAAATATTAAAAAGACACCATCTGTCTTTACTATTGATGGTGCAGTTGAAGATAAAAAGAACGAATTACCAAAGAATATTGAAAATCCAAACAATTATATACCTAAAATTTTCCAACTTGAGGAGTCTTTGATTACCGCAAACTATGAATACGTTGATGCCGTTGATAAAAACATCGGATCTGGAGCTTCTGCATCTATTAAAAAAATTCATGCAAAGGGTAAAAGTTGGCAAACTTTTGCACTGAAAAAGTTGATTCTTTTCAACGGTGAAAAGCCAGAAGAATTTTACTCTCGTGCTGCACAAGAATTCATTGTTCATAGAAACATTTCTTCCAGTATTCATGTTGTCAACTGCTATTCTTTAGTGGAAATTCCAAGAACATCTTTTCCGGTCAAAGAATCTGGAGGGTGGGGTTTGGTTTTGGAACTCTGTAAAGTGGACTTGTTCACCTTATTTTTTGAGAAAAATGGATATAAAAGTATATCATCCAGTGACAAATTGTGTTTGTTCAAACAAATTGCTTTGGGCCTAAAATTTATGCATGAACACGACGTTTGTCATAGAGATTTGAAGCCGGAAAATGTCTTATTGGATAAGAACGGAGTTGTCAAACTAACCGATTTTGGAGTTTCGGATTATGGACATGTCATTCCTGGAGATTTTACCTCAGATATTGCATTATCGACACAGCTAGTTGGATCCCCTCCTTACCAGCCGCCAGAAGTTCAATTGTTAAACGGGATTGCAAGAAGTAAAAGAACCCCCTATAATCCGTTTGCTATGGATTGTTGGTCATTGGGTATAATTCTTCACTTATTTTTCAATGAGACGTTGCCTTTTGAGTCGGCAGACCACACCGATCCTAACTTTAGAGATTACGAAAGAACTTATAATGAATTTTCATCTAAGAATCCATTTAGGAAAGATAAGCCAATTTTAAATTTAGTTGGCTCTCCAAGAGATACATCTTCAACATCTACAACTATGACGGCAAGCTCGTCTATTCCTTTGCCTGCTGCTGTCAATGCTGGAGGGGCGAATTTGTGCAAATGTGACTCTGACCAGAGCTTTAATGTTCCGAAATCTTCTGCAGCGGTTGCTCGAGAAGCAGAACATCCCCCACAACATTCACATTTTGTCTCGAATTCTCTGAAGGCCAACTCGAACTCTTCTTCAACAACTTCGATACATGGTAATGCCGCACATGCAAATACCGCAAAACCTCCCACCTTAAGTTCTATCGATCGTGCCGCCACCAATAACAGTAATGCGGCTTTACTTCATAAATCGACAAACTCCAGTTCTTCGATTAATTTTTCAATCATGAAGTCGCCTTGTCCAGTGGACTCTAAGTTTTCCAAAAAGTTCCCTAGCTCACAAGTTTCCAGGGTTGCATGGAGATTGGCGGATCCAAGGCCCGATACTAGATGGAGCTTGTATGATTTATTTACAGATTCCGGTTTCCAAAGTTGGGAATTATGTTTACCTGACGATCACAGCTATTGCAATGAACATAAGCACGATGCCTTCGAGGAACGCAAGGAACGCAAGGAAGAAATGTACAGTTCAGAAGATGACGACTCGATGCTAGAAATTGGATCACCTATTCCATTGGATGAAAGTGATGCGGAAAATCTGAACTCCGAACAGCTGAGAAAAGTTGATTCTGGAAAATCCAGCAACTCCTCAATACATTTCAAGGAATCATGTGATGATATCGTTTTAGTCTCTTCTGAGAAAAACGGTTTGCTGGTTATACCTGACAGAATTACGAAAAAGTCCGTATGTCACTCTGGTTTAAGAAAGAAACATAATCATCTCTTAAGTTACTGATACGCTTAGTTAGATATTACCAGGTTGTCTATCTACTATAAATTTAAGATGTGCACAGTTTCCTCTCCCACAGAGTTTCTTCATGGGCCTACAAATTATATTCGATGAATCTTTCTTCTTCAGGGCCCAGCACGAAAAAATAGCAAATAAAATTTTGTAGTAAGAACAAAGAGTCAGTAGATAATAGCGTCATCTGTAATGCCTGTTTTAGTGGAGACATACATCCCAGAACAGAATTTCAGCCCATAAAAGAAACATCAGACGGATGTTGCATATGCGGTAATTAAATGTTCGAAACCGCTGGCTGACCTTAAAAATTAGCGTCCGAGGAACAACCTAAAGGCGAGGCATTAGCCAGTTTGTGAGTGGGTTGTAAAATACTATCATTTCAAACGCCAGTTTTGTATTGAGCTTAAATCTTATATATCTTGAATGCCTCTGAAAAGCATTTACCGATAACTGGGGAAATATTTGACAGCAGATATAGTATCCGAAAAGCCAGCCAGCGAGAAAATGTGGCCCACTTGTTTTGCTGCATTTTAATTGCTTTTTTTGTACCCCCTTTTTTTTCTAACGTTCTCGCTGAATTGCAGGATTTTTTTAGCTGAATTTGTGACCTACATGGGCTCCGGATAAACCTTGAATATATCCTTTATTGTTTTTGATTCCAGAATATGGCCGATGGTTTTTTTCATCCCGTGGAAACCCGTAAAATTCTATCTATTCACACGTTGGTACTACTTAATTGTGGAACGATATATCATTTCACCCAAACATGGCAACTTTAATTCACGCACCATAGTTTTGCAACGGTTTTGACTCCAACTATAAAAGGCACTAATGTATGCCTCAGTTTTTTAAAATGCCACATCTCAAATTGCTTTTTAACCAAACATCATGTCAGCCAAACAATTATTCAACATCATTCCTTTATCTGCAAAAGAAATCGGTTACTTGCAAAGCCTTGCACCAGTTGTCAAGGAACATGGCGTTACTGTGACCACTCTTATGTACCAATACATGTTCAAAACTTATCCTGAAGTGAAACCTTTTTTCAATGAAACTAACCAGAAAACTGGTCGACAACCAAAAGTTTTGGCATTTTCTTTATATCAATACATTCTTCATTTGAATGATTTGAAGCCAATCAGTGGTTTTGTCAACCAAATCATCTTAAAGCATTGTGGCTTAGGTATTTTGCCTGACCAATACCCAATCGTGGGTAAATGTCTGGTACATGCATTCCAAGAAGCATTAGGACCAGCCGCTGACGAAACTTTTGTCACCACATTAAGCAAAGCCTACGGTAATTTAGCGCAAACTCTGATCAATGCAGAAGAAGAGGTCTATAAAACCATGCAATGGAGAGATTTCAAGGATTTCAAAGTTGCAAGAATTGAAAAAGAATCTGACAGTGTTACTTCTGTCTATCTTGAACCAATGGACGGAACCAAACTAAACTCGATCATTCCAGGTCAATATATTTCAATGAAATGGAATGTTGATGGTAATGAAAAAAACGAAACTTTACCACGTGAATACTCTATTTCCAGCGACTTGATCAACAATCAGTACAGAATCTCAGTTAAACATCTTTCTGATGGTATTGTTTCAACTTATATTAACACCAAGCTGGAAGTTGGTGATGTCGTTCCTGTTCATGCACCTGTTGGTACAATGACTTATTGTAAATCAAATAAATCGAAGGTTGCTGTCTTGGCAGGTGGTATCGGTATTACTCCAATGATTACTATCATGGAAGCGGCTTTAAAAGATGGTAAAGCTGTGGAATTATTCTATTCCAACCATACTTTGGCTTCTCAACCATTCAAAGAAACATTTACTAAATGGGAAGCAGAATTTGACGGAAAGTTCAAGCTAAATGAATTCATCTCTGAAAACAACCAACATTTAGAGACAAAGGATCTTGAAACTATCAATTCCACTGATTATGATGTTTACTTATTGGGTCCTGTTGGATACATGCATAAATTCAAATCTTATCTTCAAGGTAATGGTGTAACTGATATCAACATGGAATTTTTCGGTCCAACAGATCCAACGGTCTAAGTAACTTGAAACAAAAAAGTGGATTATTATTAATTAGAATCTATTTTTAGATGTTATTTGTATTTGCTTGTATATATTTTGTTAATTCTAATGACTCTGTGACAACATCTATAGAGGGGACTTTCAAACAAACAGAATCAATTATTAAATGTAAAAAAAAAGTTAATAAAGAAAAGCCCGATGCGGGGCTCGAACCCGCAGCCTTTTGATTAAGAGTCAAACGCTCTACCGATTGAGCTAACCAGGCAATTTGTGATTGTAAAATGTTGTTGCTTTTTATAATGTTAATAACTATGGGGAAGTCTTGAAATCATACTGTAAGGCTAAATTATGGTTGTATGATAATCATTAAACATTTCGTGGTTGGATGAACCCTTCCAAACAATATTTTAAATACTCCACGGAATACCTTTTTATAAAAAAAATCGGGGCAAGCGGCTTAACTAGAACGGTTGAGAAATGTAACAGTAATCTCAAAGAACTTCCCAGGAAATTACAAGGGTCATATACATTTGCACGCTTTCAAACATTTAACACAAAGCAAGAGGTTCAAGACAAAAAGTTCACAATTACAAAAATTTTTTTTTCTCGATTAAAAAAAAAATTTTTACTATATTAAGAGTTTGTTGATATTGTTATCGACTTATTATTATTCAATATATACGAATACCTAAATATTTTTATTTTATTTTATTTTATCTTATAAGCTAATTTTTTTTTAAGAAAGCTTTTCAGATAATACCTTTGCATTCAAATCCCTTATAATTCATCATGAACGGTTTCTTCAGCTGCAACTTCCGGAGTTGACTCTTCAGCAACAACAGCAGTAGTAGATGATGGAACTTCATCGTCAGATAAACCATCGACACCTAAAGAACCTTTCTCCTTGATAAATTCAACCATAGCTTCTAAAGATCTTGCATTTTCATAATAAATTGGTTCAGAGCCATCAGCTGGGAAAAGAACTAAAGTTGGGTAACCTTGGATTTCGACACCTTCAACATCGTTTAAAGTATGATCTAATTTGGCAATAACAACATCTTTACCTTCATATAATTCGGCAAGTTCTTCAAAAGTTGGTGCCAGCTTCTTACAGTGACCACACCATGGAGCATAATATTTGACAAGAACATCTTTGTCAGACTTCACAATTTTATCATGTTCGTGACCAACAAGATGATAAACAGCAGAATCTTGAGTTTCTGGAATTGGTTCAGATTTAACAATTGGTTCTAATTCACCTTCCTTGAATTTTTCAACAAATTGGGTAATATCATTGTTATCAAGTGGTTTGGATTGGTCAATACCATATTTCTTGTTTGCAGCCAAATCATGAATGACAAATAATGGGAAATCTTCTTGCATGTTTAAGTTTTGAGCATGCATACCATAAGCAGTTGCATCCAAACCAACAAAATTGATATCACCTCTGTATTTTTTAGCCAACTCTCTAATAATGACATCAGCATCATCACGTTGTTCTTGAGAAGTGTAGAAGTAGTAAGCTAATGGGATGTTAGAAGAAGTGTAGGCTTGGTAAGTCGAGCCGTTTATTTCACCAAAAAGTGGCTTTGATTCAACATCAATGAAATCCACCAATAATTTGAAATCATCTTCAATAGTTTCACCCTTATAAACTGAAGCATCTTCAATAGAGTCACCCTTTCTGAAAATGACATAAGATGGTTTTTCAGTTGATGTAGAGTATTCTTTGACGTATTTTGGATCTGAAGTTGAAACAAAGACAAATTTTTCACTCAGTCTGTTGGCAACTTGGTAAAAGGTTTCATTTGATTTTGCATACTCTGCACCTTCTGGTAAGATTTGTAAAATCACGGCATCGGAAACATTTTCAATTGCAGAATCAACATCAGCTGCAGTTTCTAATGCTTGAACAACAGGTAAAGTCAATTTGATCATGTAACTTTGAATTGCATCAGAAGTTCTTTGACCTGGGTAATCATTGGCAGCTGCTTCATCACCCTTGAAAACCTTCATAGTTGGGTAACCTCTGATTTCGAAATTTGAACACAAATCTTTTTCTTCAGTACAATCAATTTGTGCCAATTTGATGTCTGGGTGGGATTCAGCTAAAGATTCCGCAGCGGAGACAAGTTCAGGACCTAATCTTTTACAATGACCACACCATGGGGCAAAGAATTCAGCCAAAACATATGGGTTGGTCTTGATAAATTCAGAAAAGGTTTCTTCGGTAAGTTTAACGACATGGGAGTCTTCTGGGGCAATGGCACCGTCATCAGCATAAACACCTGGTGCAACATAGGTGATGGCAGCCATAATGGCTGAAATGGCCTTGATAGAGAATTGCATTGTTATTTTGAAGATTGAATGCTTTGAATCAAAAGGAGAGAGAGAAAGAAAGGGAAATGACGATCAATTAATAATCTCAGATGAGGTGTTAAAACTGAAATATCTACGTGTAAGATTTTGAGGGCGTTAAAAAAAAAAGAAAAGCACACGTAGACCACAACGCAAAAATAAGCAAAAAAATTCGTCACAGACAGGATTCGAACCTGCGCAGGCAGAGCCCACCGCCTTAGCAGGGCGGCTCCTTAACCACTCGGACACTGGGACGAATGTTGTTTTGAATAGGATTAACTGCGTTAACCACGTGATGAATCTTTTCTAGAGGCGCACGAGACAATCAGCCGCAAGTGTGGCTATCTTCAACCTTATACAAGCTAGTCCTAGCACAATAACGCTACTAGGTCTAATACACACTAATGCGAAGTTCTATCTTATGGAAGTAGTTCCAAAGTAGAATCTCGTATCCTGATGTTTATATATTCGTATCCGTAAGTAAGTACTAAGTAACTTAGTCCTTGGTTGAGATAACGGTGGTGAGATAGTGTTGAACTTGTGTTCTTCGTTAAAGATGAGATGTCTTGACACATGAGAAATATAAGTGGACAAGTAGTAATCTTTATAGACATCTGTGCCAGGCACATGGGCTGGGTTTAATAATCGATCCGGAGATTATTAAACCTTACTACCTTATATTTCCTTATCTGGACGCCGGAATCACCCGATCGTCAAGAATGTCCAAAATAGGTTCGTCTAATCTAAATCTCCGATAACGCCTTGAACGTTACGTCGATAGACTTTTGATCACGTGATAAAATAACTACGTGATTGACTTTATCCTTTACATTACCCCCTCTGTTGGAAAACATCGTCCCGATGTTCATGCAGTCTAAAATAAAAATAAAATAATAAGTTGAATCCATCGAATTGAAGTAACCTGCACTTGTTAGAATTTTATCCCCTATGGTGAAAGCACAGCGTAGCCGCGAAATCATGAAAAACAAAAATTTAAATTTGAAATTCCATACCATAAAATATAATGAGGACATCCACATCCGAATTATTAGCAATAAACAAAAACCTATGAAAAACAAACGCGAATAGTTTGAAATTTTTTCCGTGTAAATTTTCAAGGATTTAAAATTCATGAGAACAGCTTTCTTAAGTTAATAAGCAAAAACAAATCTCCAATGTTTCCGAGTGTCTACCAGCAATTATCATATTTACTTCAACTCTATGATTCAACAATTAATAATGGGTAAATAATTGCATGGATAGAACACCTATACATCTCCTAGTTTAATAACCATCACACAATCTTCAAAATCCAGCGTGGTGATCAGCCACGGTTTCATTCGAAAATTCGAAACTATCAGGGTCATCCAGACGATCTAGAAACGCTGAATCCTCAGATTAGATCCGTTAATAAAATATTTTAGGATTAGATAATAATGCCTTCTTCAAAGATGGATGAGCTTTTCGAATTACTCTTAAGTGCCCATAGTTGCATGCGTTGGGTCACAATCCTTCCAGAAAACATCATAAGTATGGTTCTCAGAGTCCATACCTCCAACACCTACCATCTCGTCAATTCTTGCTTCAATTTCAGAGACGGTTTCAGAAACTCTTAATTCAGAATTTCCTCGGAGAACATAAGGTTTAACCATTCAACGTTCAGAACTCAATCCTTCGTATTATGTTTGGTAAAGCGATTTCAAACACATTGTTATTCATCTTTTGAACATTTTTTAAAAGGACCAAAATAAACAGTTAAATTTTTACAATACTTAGTATTGTTGAACCAAATGCATTCCTATGCAGAAGAATGTATTCATCTTGGTGATACAAGTGAAACTTCCTTCTTTTGTGGTGATAATGTTCTTGTACTTACTGAGCTTGTACAATGTCATCTTGAACATTAACCATGGTCTGGCGCATCATCCCAGCATACTCCTCACCAGCAAAACCTAACTTATTAGCATCAATGGTGAGTGCTGAAATGTCCTTTGAACTAAGTGGATTACAACCATAAGCCAACTCAAATGGTGACATATGAATGGATGAGTGGAGTTGTGAATGATAACCAAATTCAATCATAGGCAAAACATCATCCCAATCAATATTATTATTAAGACATCTAGTTCGAACAAAACTCTCTCATGTTCTTAATTATATTCTCCGTCTGACCATTAATCTGCGAATGATTAGTCGTAGAAAATAATAACGATGTGCCAATCAGGGCATGAACAGTATACCAGAATCTATTCATAAACCTTATGTCTTTATCATTGACCAGCCGTTTTGGAACCCCATGAAGTTTGAGACAGAACTCGACATACAATCGTGTACAAGTTCCTGTGTCCAAGTTCTTAGTACGTGGTACGAAGAGCCGTCTTAGTGAATCTGTCAATAATCACCATAATTATATTATGTCCTCTTCTCGTAGTTGGTAAACCCGTAACAAAGTCCATAGTAACGTCAGTCCATCTACCTTCAGGTACAGGTAGTGGTTTAAATAAACCTTGTAAAAGTCATGTAGAATGCTTAGCTTTCTGACAAATAACACATTTAGTAACAAATCTTTTCCCAGACTTCAACATTCTTTCCCAATGAAAACTCTTCCTTAAAATTGAGTAAGTCTTCCATATTCCAGGATGGTTTGAATCAAAACCACAATGAGCATTAGATATAAACTCATGAACTAAGTTGCCAGGAATTTCTAACCTGCTGAAATCATCTTCCAATAAAGTTCTATAATATAGTAAACCATCTACAAACTCATAATGTTTGATATGATGATGAATTGATTTCGGTACATCCTTTTTATGCTTCAAAGTATCATAAATTAACTCATAAGACTTACCTTTTTGGTAAGATTGAATAATTCTCTCCTTGAGCTTTTCATTCAATTCCATAACAGTAACAGTATTGCAAAAATCGTCAGACATTGATTCGCCATCTTCAACTTCTAGCTCTATTATCTTTTCGTCAAAGACATCGATGAAATTCACTTCATATGGATATCTAGATAATGCATCTGCAGCAGAATTTTGTGAACCAGAGATATACTGGATCTCGTAATCGAAATTAGATAAGAAATCTAACCATCTAGCGACACGAGTAGAATCTATTAAGTTCTGATACTTCAAGTAAATAAGACTTTGATGATCAGTTTTAATAATAAATCTTCTACCTTGCAAATAATATTTCCAAATCCTCAAGGCCTCAACGACTGCCAAAAACTCTCTATCATATATCGACTAATTCAATTGTGCTCCAGCCAACTTCTTAGATCCAACCGCAATTACACCTTTTGATTTTTCATCGAGATTTAATTGTTCTAAAACATATCCTAATGCATTATCACATGCATCAGTACTCACTATGAACATCTCGATCCTTTCCAACTCGGGTGGATTAAAGTAGGACTGGTAATTAAAGCTTGTTTAATTGCACTGAATGCTTGATCTTGATTTTTCCCCCAGGTAGTCTTCTTGCCTATATATTGAAAGATAGGAATTGCTAGTTTTGAATGGTCTTTCACAAACCTTCTGTAATAAGTTGTTAACCCAATAAACATTTGAGCTTCTTTAGTAGACTTAGGCGTCGGCCAGTCTCTCACCTTACAAATCTTCTCTGGATCTGTCTTAACCCCACTAGGTGTGATAACGTGTCCTAAAACCTCAGTTCTTGATAAAAGAATGCACATTTACTCTGCTTAGCGATTAGTTGATTGTCTCTCAACGTTGTCAATACATTTTGTACATGTTGGGAATGCTCTTTATAAGGAGTGGAATAGATAAATATGTCATCTAAATAAACTTGAACAAATTTGTCTAAGTAATTCTCTAACACTGTATTCGTCATGCATTGAAATGTACTTGGTGCGTTAGTCAGTCTAAGTAACATAACTACTCATTTATAATGACCATATGTTGTAGAAAACAGTCTTCTCAATATTATCCTTTTGATTTCTCAGTCGATATTTTCGTCGGTGAATCATTGGTAATCACGTCAGTGAACTCATTCAGAATTCTGGGCTTGTTTGTGTCAACTTCTGAAGTTTCAATAGGAGTATATAATGATGGTATAGAAGTTCTAGGAGATGCAACGGATGTGGATGCGGAATCTGTAGACAAAACTTCATTGCTAAAACACAAAAAGTAATAGGAATCTTTCTTTGAAAGATCTTTTGTCACAGTCCTTTCGTTGTATTCGGTAAACATTGACTTCTAAACATGAAACTTCATTTGTATCAACTTCACATAGACCAACAAAATCTGATAAACATAATTCTGTAGCTTTCGCTTTATGAATAATAATCTTAAAATAAGACACTTGAGTTTTGCATTAATGACGCATAATGACGCATTAATGACGCAAAAAGGTTCCTTTGTTACTGACAATTTCATCAACCAGTTTTTATACCAATGACAATTCAACCCCTCCAACGATTTCAACTTCACCTTCGATTGTCTTCGCTTGTTCAGCTTTAAATAATAGGACAATCTCGGAATCAGTATCAGCTTTTTGGCGCAATTTCATACTAATCAGATTAACAGTAAATCCAGTGTCCATAATACTGTTTAGTTAATACTTGTCAACGAGTAGAGTAGGTACTAACCTCAAATGCTCAGATTTGGCATGTACTCTTGTCTTTCGACCAGACAAACATTTCCCTCGTTTTCCAAAGTGGTGACAATGCATAACGTATTCAGTACTAAACTCTGGAGTTTCAGCTCCGTTTCAGGACTTGGATTGTTTGACAGAACTAATGTCATTTGTACTGTAACTGTTATTGTTTCTGTTATTGTTATTGAGGTGCTTAGCATTGTTGTTGTTCTTAAACTCATTGCTGTTATTGCTGTTATTGCTGTTAATGTCGTTTGAACTTTTATCGTTACTAACCTTGGTCGAATCCCTGAATGATCGTTTGCTCTCCCTAGTATTAATCTCATTAATGTCGAACATAGGAGCAGCATAATCATTCTGTGGTTTGGGTTTGGTAACTAAGTTCTCATAAGCTTGAGGTATACTAAGCTTCAAGGAAATAAGGTAATCCCTTAACAGTGGTGGAACACCAAACAGAAGAATGGTAATATCCTTCAGATCTTCCCATAAGTTTCCTTCGATACGTTTTTTAAGGCGAAATATACTCCACATAATCATGATGTAGACATCTTAGAATCACGACTTAAAAGTATCAGGTAAATCCTCAACTATATTCTTTAGAATAAACTCCTCTTGAACTTGCTTGAAAAATAATTTCAACCTTTGCAAAATATCAGGTTTCTTTTCAACGAGTTCGTACTTTCAATTAAAGCTTCTCTTTTCATAGCTTAAAGAATGCTGCAATTCTGGGTCTAAATGACTTCTTCTGCGACTGTCTCGGAAAACTAATTGTTGCGCAAATAATTCTTTAACAAGCTTCACAAAATCGATGACCTTTCCGTCTATGCCTCTTGTCACGATATTCCAACGTGGACAATCCCTTGGGATTTTTCCAGTCTCAGGAGTTGCCTAGTTTCCTGTAATCAACTTCGTGACGATTTAGATATCGATTTTGATTCGCAAGTTATCTTCATAGTTTAGTATCCTACCAGTGTCAGAATCGCTATTAGAGTCAGAATTGAAATTATAAGTTAATTGAAAATAGAATCGGAATAGAATTAAAGCTAGTTTCAAGTTTTAAGAATCAGTTTTTGAGATTTATCTTTTTCTGTCAAGAGCTCGGCACACATCTTTTCAAGACGAGCGAGTCTTTCATTTGTACCTTTAAAATAGACAGTTTATTAGTTAACTTTAACTAATTGAAATAATAACTGGATTTTGAATATTGTGGGCACTCTAGTCTAGCCGGTGCTACCAAGTGAATAGGATTAACTGCGTTAACCACGTGATGAATCTTTTCTAGAGGCGCACGAGACAATCAGCCGCAAGTGTGGCTATCTTCAACCTTATACAAGCTAGTCCTAGCACAATAACGCTACTAGGTCTAATATACACTAATGCGAAGTTCTATCTTATGGAAGTAGTTCCAAAGTAGAATCTCGTATCCTGATGTTTATATATTCGTATCCGTAAGTAAGTACTAAGTAACTTAGTCCTTGGTTGAGATAACGGTGGTGAGATAGTGTTGAACTTGTGTTCTTCGTTAAAGATGAGATGTCTTGACACATGAGAAATATAAGTGGACAAGTAGTAATCTTTATAGACATCTGTGCCAGGCACATGGGCTGGGTTTAATAATCGATCCGGAGATTATTAGACCTTACTACCTTATATTTCCTTATCTGGACGCCGGAATCACCCGATCGTCAAGAATGTCCAAAATAGGTTCGTCTAATCTAAATCTCCGATAACGCCTTGAACGTTACGTCGATAGACTTTTGATCACGTGATAAAATAACTACGTGATTGACTTTATCCTTTACATGTTTTTTTAATTCAAAAAACATCTATAAACGCATATTATCACGTGACATAAAAGGTCAATTTACTAGTGTTGCATAAAGAAGCAACTTTAAGTGCAGTTTTTGAAGCAGTAAATAGCGTAATAGAGTATAGTCCTTTAAAATAGAATAATGATTATTGATTGGTGCGTCTAATGAGTAGCTGGATTGAAGTTAATATGCTTGCTTTTTGAAAGTTTGTTACATGAATATCTAGTTATAAAAAATATTTTCATGGCAATAAAGAGGTGTATTGTCAAAAGTTCAACAAATTACTTTTGCTTTGAGTGTGAAATTTGAGTGGTTTAAAGAAAATCATATAATCTTATTTAAACAAGGTCAGTGCGATGTGTTAAGTATTTGTCTTAAAACAATGTACCAGGCTAATATTTACACCAGCACTGGTAAACTGCGCATCGCTATGTTTTTTGGCTATGAAGAATACGGAATGAACAAAAATATATCAATCATCAATCTTTGACCTAAACATTGTCAGATTTCAGAGATTACATTATCGAACTTTGTAATGCTCCAATAATTCTATTAGCAACACCAAAATGCTTAAAACCTGTATCCCGCCGTGTTAGTATCTTCTACCGTACAACACAATAAAAGTCAAGTATCTCTCTGCTCACTGAAAGTCGAGGTTATGCCTACATAACATACTACGTTCCATCTAGATTTTTTGACAAAGCACGAATCAAGCCGTGAATGTTGATGCTTTTCGTTTTTGGGAGACTTAAATCTTGAAGCAAAGGACGACTACCTGACAAAGCATTATATGTTCACCACAACCCAACAACAGCAAATGTGATTTAAAAAAAAAGCATATAAAAAGTTTTTAACTACAAATGAAACAAGCAGTTTTACAGATAAAATGACCTGAAGACAAAAAAATTTAACCAACCACGTATTTTATTTTATTGGTCGTTGTGAAAGGTCCTTTTTGAAGAATTAGACATGCCCTTTTCGCTTAATTGACTATCCTAGTTTAAACAATATTTTGTAAATACTTGCTTTCTCTATTTAAAAACACTGCATAAAGCCAATAGTTTAACTGCCAAGCGTTTTTTATTAACAACAATTGGAGGGATGGCCGAGTGGTCTAAGGCGGCAGACTTAAGATCTGTTGGGCGTATGTCCGCGCGAGTTCGAACCTCGCTTCCTTCATTTCTTTTTTAATTTTTTAATTTTTTTGTTGACTCCATCTCTTATTTCCGTGACATGATTGTGCCAAATGCCAACAAAAATCGGGACTGATCCTGCATTGTTTGATTAAATTTTTGGGCCTTTTTCTCCCCTATTACCCTTGATTTATTGTCATCTTATTTTTAATATTTGGGACCAAAATCTTAACCGATTAACTTTTTAAACGCTTCAAATACTTTACCATAGATAAAAGGAGAAAGACTTTCCCCAAAACAAAAGCAACTTCGTTCGAATACCTATCCATTTTCTGTCACCACGTTGTTGCAAAGAACTTCGAAATCCAGCATCGTTTTCCGCTGCAATATGAGTAGCGCTGTATTGAAATCTCACTCACCAAACTCAAACTCAAACTCAAACTCCATCAATAATAACAATCTGTCCTCCTCGGCCGTTGACGAAATCATTATTGACTCGACAGCTCCCTCGATTAACAATGTCGAATCATATAAAAAATCCACATCACCATCAGGAGTTCCGTTGTCCCAAATTTCAACAAACCTATTTCCGCTCTCAATAGGAGAAAGTTTCACTCATTTCAAGAATAGGAAAAATCTTTTGACAGTCCAGGATCAGTTGCTTTCCACTCTGCCATTTTATCCTCATTCTTCATTAACTCATACTTCCGAAGTTAAGAGCTTCAAGAGTGAAAATTCTCTAGTTTTCCCAGATATTAATGAGTTTCACGTTCAGCCTATAGCCACAGATTTGTCTGCCAAAAAAGATGAAAAGCATCTAGTGATAATCCATGGTTATGGTGCAGGTCTAGGATTTTTCATCAAAAACATCGAAGCCATTTCCCAATTGCATCCAAACTGGCATATCCATGCCATCGATCTACCAGGTTATGGTTGTTCTTCAAGAGTTAATTTTCCAGAACGAATTCCAGTGGAAAATTACGAAACTGTCGAAAAACTATTCACCATCCCGTTGAGAGAATGGTATACGAAAAACCAGATCAATGCTCAAAATTCCATTACTATTGCTCACTCGATGGGTGGATACCTGTCTTTAGTAATGCAAATGAATGAGAATAATGGTACAGGCTTCATCGATGAGGATGAGTTCAAATTGCTCACAAATAAATCGATTCTGGGAAAGTTTAGATGCGCCGATAAAGATACCGAAAGACTGGATACTTTTAAAAGACAGTTAACCGAACTTTCCAAAACAAAAGAGAACCCGAAAAGATTTTGGGATACTTTGGTTTTGGTCTCACCAGGTGGCATCTATCACCACAGAGCCGATGAAATACTGGCTAAAACTCCTGCTTGGTTCAACAAGTTATGGAATAGAAACATCTCTCCATTTTCACTGGTGAGAAACTCCGGTCCTCTGGGCTCGTATTTTGTCAGTGGCTGGACGAGCCGCAGATTTTCAATCAATTCTCTATTTGACGATAAGACTTTCAACCTTCTTCATGAGTATTCTTACGGAATATTCAATGCCAAAGGTAGCGGCGAATACATGCTCAATTATTTGCTTGCCCCCGGCGGTATTCCAAGACACCCATTAATTGAGCGTTTGGGTACTCTTGGTAAGAATTCTGGTAGGACTCTATGGTTGTATGGAAGTCACGATTGGATGGATTCCACCGGTGGCGTTTTGTCTAGTAAAATTTTAAAGCAGAACGGCTCCGAAAGCTCTGATGTTGAAATCGTCCCGGGAGCTGGGCACCATATTTATCTTGATTCATTCAATGCTTTCAATAAGATAATCAGTAACGAGATGACCCGATTTGAGAAGAAATGAAGAAATGAAGAAATGAAGAAATGAATAAATAATACCTGTATAACAACGTATAGAAACGAACAGTAAGGCAACGAAAGGAAGCTTTAAAAAAAAAGTTACTGGGAAGTATATAACGTGACGTGCGGCAAAGAAAAGAAAAGGAATGAAAAACACAAAAAGGGACAAGAGCAAATACACGAGAGACTAAATGTGTAGCTTTACAACTATTAAAACTCGAAAGAAGCGCATAGAGAGATGCTATGTTTGTTTTCACCATAATATTCTTTATCCGAAGCAGTTACTCAAAACATGCCCTACAGAGTTAAAATGTCGTCTTCTTTTTTGAACCAAATCTGTATAATTAGTTTCCAGTAGGCCTTTTAATCCATTCAATTGCCGTTTAAATCATGTACCAGTAAAACACGGTCTTTATATTATCCAAACTACAGTCCAATTTAGACCGAGGTTCATGAATATGCGACAGTTTACCCAGATCTTGTTTTAATGATTTGGCTATACGTGTAGAGTACAAACACTCAAGAGTCTGAATGAACTTTACATAGCAACAATTTCAGGCTCTTTTGTTCAACGAGCAGAGCCAAAAATCGCACATGCAATATTCAGGATATACTTTCAGTAGTTAAAGAAAGCCTAGAATCCGTACCAGATACTTGTAAGAATAGACATTAATTGAATACTAAAAATTAAATTAAAGATATGAAATTGTTAAATATACTAGATAACGAAAACAAAGCATATGGCTTCAACCTTAAAAGTGGAATAAAACAAAATAGAATGAAACAAAACATGTGGAATATCGAATTATTCTTTCTAATCATTGGTTTTCAGAATAGACCTTTTC
This sequence comes from Pichia terricola, assembly GCA_030168465.1. NCBI lineage: Eukaryota > Fungi > Ascomycota > Pichiomycetes > Pichiales > Pichiaceae > Pichia > Pichia terricola. The sequence goes on from CP099442.1 coordinate 285,546, forward strand.
AACTTGATCCTTGACAGATTCTAAAATCTTCTTTCTTTGCAACTTTTGTGCAGAAGTAACGAAACCTGATTCAGGAGTCCATTCTTCATCAACAAGAACAACACTCAAAATAAATTCAATACCAGATAAACCACCCTTTTTACCGGTTTCGAGAATACTCTTGGTAATCGCATGACATAATTTCTTGTCAGTCAAAAATTTGGCAATTTCGATATCATTGACAGATTTGGCATTTTTATCTAATCCTAATTCTAAAATCAATTCCTTGACAGGTGCTTCATTTGGTAAGACAATACCAACTGGCTTAACCTTAGATTGATCTGCATAACAACAAATGTTCAAAACATATTTGTTAGAACGGTAAATAGATTCAAGCTTTTCTAATGCAATATATTCACCATTCAAAGTTTTCACCAAATTCTTTTTACGATCAATAATCTTTAACGCACCAGTTTCAGTCCATTCACCAATATCACCTGTTGAGAACCAACCTTCTTCATATTCAAAGGCCTTTTTGGTTTCTTCAGGATTCTTATAATATTCTTTCATGACAGGTAAACCTTTGATTAAAACTTCACCTTGATTATTCTTGGCAAGATAACCTGCATCTGCAACGTCAATCAATTTGACTGTAACTGATGCAACAAGAGAACCTGCAACATCGAATTCAAAATGTTCTGGCATTAAAACACAAGTGTTAGCACAAGTTTCAGTTAAACCATAACCAATTAACATTGGACCAATAGTGTTGGAGATGAATCTTTGAGTTTCACCACTTAATGGAGAACCACCGTTTAACATCAGTCTAATTTGACCACCAGTTGCAGCTTTGATTTTTTTGAAAATTAATGAATCAATAAGAGCAGGTAGGAATGGAACGTGATACTTCTTTGAGGTCAACTTTGCATTATATGCTGCCCAAAAAACTTTTTGAGTAGTTGCTGGCGCTTTTTCAATTTGTGCCATAATTCCCTTTTTAACAGCTTCCCAAACAGCGGCAACACCGACCATGACAGTTGGTTTGAAAGTTTTCATATCACCTTCACAATTTTTACAAGAAGCATCGGTTAATGTTTTGACATTAGCATAACCGGCAACACCACCCCAATAGAACACCATCAATTCAAAGACTAACTCAAAGATATGAGCTAATGGCAAGAAAGTGATAACTCTGTCGTTTTTAGTCACAACATTATCAGGAATATTACCTGCAACACCTCCAATACCAGCAATAACATTTTCATGGGATAAAACAACACCCTTTGGAGTACCAGTTGAACCAGAAGTGTACATGATACATGAAAGATCTTGAGGTTTAGGTAAATGGAATTCAATTTCTGCATCATTCTTTTTACCTAATTCAGTAACTTCATCAATTGAAAAGAATTTAATATCTGGTCTAACCTTCTTTATTTCATCAATTGCATTCTTCGCATTTTTGTAAAGTGCACCATTGTCTCTTTTATCATTTTCGTTCAATTCTTCAGAGGTGATGATATATTTAACATTTTCAGCCTTCTTTAAAGGATTGACTAACTTAAGTAACAAGTTATTATCGGTGAAAATTGCAATTGAGCCAGTCTCAACCAGAGAATGAGTCAAACCTTCTTCACCCAAAGAGTCGTATGCTGTCACAACTGGAATACCTTGAGTTTGAGAAGCTAAGAAAGTTCTCATCCACAGTTGAGAAGTTGAAGCAAAAATGTGTAGCTTGTCAGCACCGGAATGGTTTAAACCAATTTTGATTAAACCCTTACCATAATGGTTGACTAAAGTTTGTAATTCACCAAAAGTGATGTATTTGTAGTTTGATTTTTCGTAGTAAATCCATTTCTTGTCAACTGATACGTGTTCACCATCCACAACCTTAGTGACAGTTTTAGTTTCAGTGTGAATATCAATTAAATCTCTCCAACCTTGACAAGGCCTAGATTTACCGTGTTTTTCGACGGCTTCGTTGAAGAATTCGGCAACAGTTTTACACTTGTAATTTTTAGGTCTGGCAACGGCACCATCCTTAAACTTGTAGTTTCTTCTTGGAGCGGTTTCACCGTCCTTGGCCGGGCCAACTGGAACGTTTAACATCACCATAGTTTATCCTTAGTTTGAATGTAATTCAGGAAACGATGTGTGGCTGAGTGTAATAGGAATAATTAGTTTTAATAAATTGACGGAGGTTTCGAGTATTAGAATCGAACAACGTCAATCAGAAGTAAGTGTGGAGTGTGATAGAAGTTTGTTTGTTTCTCCTAGTATATGAAAAGGATGGCAAAAGACAAATATATATCGCTTAAGGGCAATGCAAAAGGGCAAAGAGCGCAAGGACAAACAGGTAAATAAAGGGGAGAATTTAGAACAGAAAAAAAGAAATGGTGGCGGCAAGAATCACTTGTGTTACTACTACGTAACTAGAGTTTCTGATCCTTCTCTTTTCTTTCGCACCTACGTGAGACCACTGACTTGAGTTTATTTATTTTGTAGGTTTTCCGATCGGAATTAACAAAGTGGTCAACAAAATGAGGAGATTATAAGCCCCGAATAGCCAACTGACAGACCTTTGTGCTCAACATTTAGACGACTCAAATAATTATTTGTGTGCCACTTTTGCTGTCAAGTGCGTTGTTATTCATCGGGGTGGGCGAAGACGCAGTGTCAACCGGTGGCTCAGTATGCAAGAATTAGAGTTTGAGCCGTGAATGCCGGTTACTTTTTATAATTTATATTACTAGATAGTGTTTTGAGAAACACTGAACCATCTGTTTTGAGGAGTTAGCTACATTAATTGAGTAGTAGTCGTACGTAAAACAAAGATAGAGAGAGAGATAGAGAGATAGGAAGAAATGTTCAAGATAAGCCAGGGAACCGAATCTAAAGGCCCGGGAAAAAACCATTACCCCATGCCATGCCATATTATCCTGCGAGCGGGCGTCATTGCCAGGACAAATTTTCGGAACCAAGCTTTCTGAACCTGCAATGAACTCGACCATGCGCCACATCACAGCGCGACAACGGATTTTGTCCGGAATTTATCTTTTTATTTTCAATTTTTCTTTCCGTTCCCAAATTGTGCTCCAACCTCTCTTAAATCCGAATACCCAATTCAGCCGATAGACGCATACACGATTAATTAAATGACAGAAAAGTCTCCCCAACGTTATGAATAGGTGACCCTTAGCTTTGGGAAAACTACAAGCGCGATTCAAGTCGTTTGGCAATTTTTTTATTTTCCCCATCAATTAATTGAGGTGGCATTTTTCTCCCCTAGTGGCTGCTTGAGGGTCCTTCTCCTATTTGCTGATTTGTTCTTTACTTATTTTTCTTACTACATCTTTTTTCTTCAACCAACCAAACAACTATCCATCCATCCACCCACCCACCTACCGACTTAACTCTCAAACCTATCTATTTTTGCGTTTTCTTCAAACTAGACTTAATTAATCAGGACTTCATAGTTTCATCGAGACTTCATAGGTATCCACAAAAATATGCGAAATTCGCCCAGTCGTAATGATCTAAACAATTCAAACAATAACACCAATACCGGGTCAAATAACTCATCTTCAGTATCCTCTACAAGTCTAGCGGCTAGCCTGGAAGATCCGGAACCATTGCCCATACCCCATAATTATCAAAATCTGGGGCAATGTACACAACATAAACAATCCAATGTTGATATAATGTCAAATAATTTAAAATCACTATCTCTTTCTATACCCTCACCGATTCCAGTTTCCATATCTCCATCATCTCTTTCATCAGCTCGTTATTCACCACCCTCATCATCTGATAATGAAAGCTCCATCTCATCCACTTCTTACTTCACTTCAACTTCGATCCCTCATTCCTCAATCAACAAAAACTCTTTCAATTCTACCCAGCAAACTACTTTATCAACTACTAAAATCATACCTAAATTATCATCAATTAAAGAGGTAGATTCAGGCCTTGATCTGGTCAGTCTTAATCCCTCAAACCTTGAAGACTTCAAAAATGGCTCCTTTGCTCCATATTCACCATCTACATCACCCTCTTCATCAAACTCAAACGATTTACAATTCGAGTTTGATTTAGTGCCAGAGTCTAAACCTCTAGGTTTAATTCCTAACAACAGTTTCAATTCCAAATTGAAACAACCTCCCCCGACAACAAAAAGCACTACAAGCACTACAAGCACTACAACAACCACTGTCACTTGCTCTAACATCAAAGCTCCTTCTGAAAAACTTAAATCAAGCCCCTCTTTGACGTCTTCAGAAAAACTGAAACTTAAGTCTTCCTCTTCCTCTTCTTCAACTAAGACTTGCGATATCGATGCAATCATTGAGAAGTTGGTAGCGGCTGGTTTATCAAAAAAACAGTCAAAGTATTTTCCTATCTCTAATGATGATTTGAAATTCATTTGCTCCAAGTCCAGAAAGATATTCATGTCTCAACCAATGCTCTTAGAATTGGCTTCTCCAGTTAAAATTGTGGGGGATATACATGGCCAATTTACTGACTTGTTAAGAATTTTCAAGCTGTGTGGGTTCCCACCGAATTCTAATTATCTTTTCATGGGAGACTATGTTGATAGAGGCAAACAGTCTCTAGAAACTATGGTTTTACTTTTATGTCTAAAAATCAAATACCCTGAAAATTTCTTCTTACTCAGGGGTAATCATGAATCTGCCAATATCACTAAGATGTATGGCTTTTACGATGAATGTAAAAGAAGAGCTTTAAATGGAGTTAAATTGTGGAAAAATTTTGTCGATGTTTTTAATACTCTACCGGTTGCTGCAACCATTGCTGATAAGATTTTCTGTGTTCATGGTGGTTTGTCCCCTGAATTGAAAGACTTGAATCAGATCAAGAAAATTCAAAGACCAACTGACATTCCCGACGAAGGTCTCCTTGCCGATTTATTATGGTCAGATCCACAAGATAACCTTTTCAGCAAATCTTCTTCCGGAAAATCCGGAAAATCTTCGAAATCAAAGAGTGATTGGCAGCAGAACGATAGGGGTGTTTCTTATTGTTTTAACGATAGAGTTGTCAAGAATTTCTGCGCAAGATTTGATTTTGATCTGATAGCTCGTGGTCATATGGTTGTTGAAGATGGTTACGAATTTTATGGGAACAGAAGACTAGTGACAATATTTTCAGCACCAAATTACTGTGGAGAATTTAAAAATTGGGGAGCCGTTATGAATGTCAACAAGAAGTTGATGTGCAGCTTTGAGTTGCTCAAACCAAAAGATAAGAGATGAACATACTCCACTAAAAAGAAGAAAGAATCGGCAACCAAATTATTTGATGTTTCATCACATTGAGATCAATGAATTATACCTATAGAAACGACCTCAAATACTTTACTACTTACGACAATCACGGGATTCTTTTACTTTACTTATAGCCTATTATTATTTAACTACAACTATATTGATTTTTTTTCTTTATTTTATTTTCTTTTCTTTTTCTTTTATGTTATTGATAACTGATATTATCTTACGTTTGAATTATTTTAAATCGTCTTTATAATGCATTTACGAGACCTGCTTTTATCATCCAATAAATTAACAACAGAATATCTTGCGACTTTAGTAGATCAGCATTCTAATTCGTTTATTATATTATGCAGTAACACTAAAATAATGTACCCTTGCATGTTCTATGTTCTATACTATATGATCTAACGTCAAAACTACATTTAGTTAATGACCTATTGGTTATCTTATCCTTGAATTACTTCACTTGCAGCCTTGGATAACCTGTTCATGATTGCCAAACCTTCATCATTTTCGGACACACCTTCAATGAAAATTATATCAATATTTAAATCATCTGCTTCTCTCAACGAACTGAAAATATTACGTTGAATTTCATCTCCTGTTTTTCCTAGATTCTTATTCAATCTAACATCTATGTTACTCGGATATTCATTCCAGTGCAGTGTTGAAAAAATGGCAATATTTAAGTCTTCCAATTTAAGTTCCTCATTATTTTCTACATACTGCGTAATGGATTTGACACAATCAGTCGAGTTCTCAAATAAGATGACTTTTGCAGTTGGTGAATAATGCTTGTACTTCATTCCAGGTGTACGCACCTTTTCGAACTTCCCAGCTGTCTTTTTACCCAATATAATATTTTCCCATCCATGTCCGATTTTCTGAATTTCCTCCAGACTGATTCCACCCGGTCTTAAAAGCATTGGCGGAAAAACAGTACCATCAACAACGGTACTCTCTAGTCCTACACTGCATTTACCTCCATCCAAAATCAAAGGAATCTTACCGTTTAAATCATGCATTACATGGCCTGCCAAAGTAGGTGATGGCTTCGTTGAAGAGTTTGCAGATGGTGCTGCCAATGTTAATCCTGAAATTTCAATCAGAGCCCTAGCAACCTTGTTTTCTGGTAAACGGACGGAAAATGTGGATTGTCCAGCAGTTACAAACTTTGAGATCTTGTTGCTTGGAGAATCATTATTAATGATGATACTCAATGGTCCTGGCCAGAATTTCTTAATCAAAGGTTTATACATTTCTGGGATTTCTGTATCGAATAAGTCTTTGATCATTTCGGGCTTGGAGATATGTGAAATAAGTGGATTGTCCGAAGGTCTGTTTTTCGCTTTGAAGATTTTCAAAACTGCATCGTCTGAAAGAGACGAAGCACCTAATCCGTACACAGTTTCCGTAGGAAATGCAACAACTTCATCCAAATGCAACAATCTGCTGGCTTCCCGCAAAGCCTGTTCCGTATTCTTATCAGTGATGTTTAATGCAATTTTACCGTCATCGGATTCACTGAATGAAATGGCATCCGGATCTACCTTCATAATTTGTGTTTGAAACTCTTTGCTCATTGTTGAACGCGATGTAATATTTCTAACTATTGGAGTACTAAATAATCTTTTTATGGACATGTAAATCCCATCCAGCAGGTAACAAACGCAGTTACGAAACTTGGTTTTACAGATAACCTAATTTTTTTTTCTTTTCTTCAACAAATTTTTCAAATTCTGACACATTCATGCAGGACAACAGATTTAATGTCGTGAAAAAATCTCTATTGGAAAACTCTTGTGATTACGTAATAGCAAAAACGTGATTTCCAGGGCTTTCAAGATGAACAAGAGAGCAGTATCTGATATGATGTAGTAATGAGCTTATGCTTTGAGTTGAAGGTACTTAGCTACGATTAGCATTTGTAATATAACTGGATCCATTGACATGCAATGCACGTTGTCCTAATCATTCCCCTTTCTTTTGTCACTTTTTGAGTTCTGTATGTTTCTTTACTTCAAAGAGTGAAAATGTTGTATGTTAGGCAACAATATACCAGGCTACACAAATTAAGATCTTACAGAACATCTTTTCCAAATAATGGTTTCATTGCCGCCCGGTTTTCTTCGAGCCTCCGTCTCGCACTTTTTTTATGATAATCATAATTGGTTCTTTTTGCCCTTGTGCCTTCTTTTGAACACCCACTTCTATTGCATTATTCCCCAATTGCCAGATACCAAATAGAAAAATAAAGAAGGCAACTATGTACACCCTTTTACTGTGGATGTGCAAATGTAATCAGTAACGGCATATTGTGTGGGAAGCAACTTTGCTGACGTAACCAGCTGCTATTATTTGGTTGGTCGCTGGCACTTCGACGCAAAAATGTTGATTTATTTGTTTGTTTGACGTTAAACAGGGCATCGGTTTATTATAACCGGTTCTTTTCTTTCTATTGCTTATTTGCGCAAGAGAGACATGTTTGGATTTGCCAAGAAGTTGGTCAGCACCATCGAATCACAATTAACTACAGATACTTTACCTTCCAATGCTATTGACGAGACTCGTATGGGATTGAGAGTTTTGTCTGTCAAATCCAATTCCATTGGTTCGAGAAATGGATTCGAGTCATGGTTCGATTACATTATCGCAATGAATGACACAGATATTACCGCTTATCTTAACATTAACACTGAATCTGGATATGTAGGATATGAAAATTTTATCAACTATATTAGACATGAAGTTGAAAACTCATGCAATGGCATTAAATTCACAGTTTTCTCGTCAAAAGGAAGTATTATCAGAGATGTGAATATTTCAAACCAAGAATTGAAACAAGCAATTCAAATATCTAAGAACGAACTGGAAGAAATAAGCTTGTCTTCTGATAACAAACAAGATGGTAGCAGTAGTTGGTCACCAAATTTGGGGTTGTCCTTTCAACTGACACCATTGAGCACTGGATTCTTTACTTGGCACGTTTTACGCGTACATCCAAACTCACCAGCATATTCTGCAGGAATCATGCCAGGAGAGTATATTGTTCAGTCACAAGATGGACTTCTTGCAACTGGTGGCGAAGACTTGTTATCCAAAGTTCTACAAAGTCAATATTTAAAAACAGGCGATGGAACTGAAATCGTACTGTATATCTATAATTATGATCACGATTGTGTTAGACCAGCTAGAATCGTCTTACAATCAGGCAAAATATGGGGAGGAAGAGGGATACTAGGGTGCGATATCGGTTATGGTTTATTACATCGTATACCTGAAGTCATTGGAAAATTCGATAACAAGAAAACTCAAAATCAATCTTTAGCACAATCACAATTAGCTAATTTTTCACAACCTGATGTTCAGCAACCGGAGATAACACAACCGCCGGAGTTCTTACCAATAACTGTTTCTGCCCCAAGTTTTAGCTCAGATAACGTTGGAGAAACCGTTGAAGAAGCTTCAAGTGCTGTAGTCAGTAATCCACATAGAAAGAGGCAAGGCCATTCCAAACATAATGTTGATCTTAATGCCTATTTTGACGAACAAACCAAGATAAATCAAGATACAGATACCAGTTCTTTGGGTACTCCCAAGTCCGGTGTAATTCCACCACCTCCACCATCCAAGAAGTAGTACTTTTTCTACGTTACGTCTAATTTTGTATATCCCAATTATCATCAGTGTAGACTTGGTTCCGTAGTACTGTAAGGGCTTCTTTCTTTACAACAAAACGAAAAAGACAATGAATTGGGGCTTTTTCAGTATGTATTATTTGCTATTGCTTCATAATTGAATTAAGTTAATAAGCACAAAACAATTTAGCTTTGAGGCTCTTGAAGAGGCAGGATTGCATCTGAAAAAAGTCAGGATGGTCAGAAAATAAACACATATTGCCAAACTACTAAAGATATCTCTATAGAAGGTGCATCTTCGTGAAACTTTTTGGCTTTATATAGACAAGAGTTATAGAATTCAAAAAAAACCCATACAAAAGAGTTTATTTCCATTCATTTCTATTCTAATTACACCACACTGATAGATCCAGAATATTTGAACGTCTTGAAATATCTTTTCAATTGTGCATCCTTCAACCCAAACTCATATTTTGCACAAAACCAGACGTATCTATTTTTTTTGTAGATTTAAGGAGTACCAACAAAATTTATTTTATGGTCATAGTCAAAATAGCACTTCGGATTTCAGTTTGTTTATATTATAGAGTAAATATATAAAAGCGTTTAAAAAGTCTATTAAAAATTGAAATTATTAAGCTCCTACGAGTGTTCTTTAAAACAAAGTTGATTTCATACCATCATCTAACCATCAACTATATCATACAATACTTCTAAGTCATAAGTTTCTCTCCAATAATCACCGAACTTGATAATCAACACAATCAGAATACTCAAAACAGCACAGACACCAGCACAAATACTGAATAAAACACCAGTACCTATTGCTTTAATAAGCGGTTCCGTAGCAAAGGAGACACCTGCTGCCATGATCATTCTGATAAAATTGTTCAGCGCAATACCAGTAGCACCTTTACCTGGCAAACAATCTGCTAGATATGTGACCGTAACACCAATAACGATCATCTGAGCAAAACCAAAAATGGCCGTACCAATTAATGGCGTGACCCATTGTTCACCATATTCTAAACACCAACCAGTTATTAATAAAGAAATGGGTAAAAGCACAGCGGCAATATAGACATTAATACCAAATCTAGCTTCCGGTGCAACGACCCCAAATTTTTCAATCTTCTTCCTTAACAAATAGTCATTAAATTTACCACCCCAAATTGAAGCAATAAAATATGTTACCGAATTTGGAATATAAACTAAACCAACAAGAACAGATGAGAAATTATAAGGATCTCTTGAATATTTATATGTTAATGTCATATTTTGAACGTAAAGGACGGCAAAACATGGTCCAGAATACATCATTGCCAAAAAGACAGGAGGATATCTTATAAAGGCAAACGCTTTCAAGGGTCCATAACCATAAATTTTCAAATAGTGCATGAACTTCTTATAAAATCCGGCATTGTCGATATTTTCCACGTGTTCAAGCTCTTCAGCAAAAGATTCACTTCTCTTTGTTCTTTTTCTTTCAATGAAATTGTTGGTATTATTTGTTTGAACTTTGGATAATGGGACAACAGAATCCATTACTGGTTCCTCCGTATCAAGATCTTCTTGTGGTTCACCCGTACCGAAGTTATTGGCACCATCAAAATTTTCAGGACAAGTATGCTGGTTTTCCCTTGTAAGTACATCGCTTCTTGCACTGTTAAAAGAAGGTCTTGTGGAAATTCTTGATAGAAGTTTTTGTAGATGTTCAACCTGTTGATCATCAACATCTTCGGCAGCTTCAACAGCGCAGTCATTCTCAGAAATGGCATTAGAATCAATTGAATCAACCGAAGGTCTGCGGGATTCACCCGTTATTTTCATTACCGGATTTGAAGTATTGTTAGTATTATTACCGGTATTGTTATTTGTGTTTCTAGTTGCCATAGTTTCATTAGAATGATCGTCCATCTCTTTATCAATGTCAGTTTCAGTTTCATCACCAACAGTATTTTCTTCATCATTTTTATGAATCTTGTTACGTCTTCTCTCTCTAAGAATTTTTCTGATACTCTCCCTATTGTCTTGCTTTCTCAAAGTTTCAGGCAAGAAAAATACAATTAACAAACAACAACCAAAACTGAGGCATACTAAAAACCACTGAGTTGCTCTCCAACCAAACTTCTTATTACTTGTGATTGCACCACCAATAATTGGACTCAATAATGGACCAGCTAAAGGTCCCAAATAAAATAAACCCATGGCAGAACCTCTTTTCGTAATTGGATATAAATCCCCAATGGTTCCTGCCCCAACACTTTGAACACTTGCAGCACATCCACCGGAAAGCACTCTGAATCCTATAAGTTTATTTACATCTTTAGATAGAGCACATCCCACGGTAAAGCCAAGATACATAATGAAGGAAATGATGTACACAGATCTTCTACCATGCCTTTCAGAGAAATTACTCCACCATAAAGGAATCACACCTAATGTAATAAGGTAAACACCAATGGCGACATTAAGAATGGTGATAGTAGTGTGCAAATCAGCCACTGCATTATCAGAAGCGGGTAGCAAAATCGATGTACCCATTGGTCCAAGCATGGCGCAAAATGCAATTATGAAGACAATAAACCTTCTTAGGCTAGCGGGCATGTTTCTGGAATCCTGATATTCTGGAATAAGACACAACCTTGCAAATAAACCACGGCGTTGGTTGGATGGAACAATTAACGAATCATCTATTTGCACCGTCGTGATTTTAGATAATAATGTACTAGATTTGGTCATTGGAACAGTTCCCGCAACACTAGTTGAACCATCTTTAGTTCCCCTGCTCTCATTTTCTTCATCATGGTGAAGAGGAACGGGTGCCAAATGAGCATCGGGGTGTGTTTCACTATCAGTAATACTTTTGCAGCTATCTGATTCTATATCCGCATCCATATCCAAATGTGGATTCGTGACCTTCTGGGTTCTGGGCACAGCGACAACAGACCTTTCTATATTTTGTGACATTCTTGTTCAACAGTACTATTAGAAACAACTGCGTTGAAAAATACTAAGAATGATGGAAAATTTTAAGAGCAAAACCCATTAACTTCAACGCATTTGCATAAAACAAGGGAGCAGTGGGTCCACCCTTTATACAATTCGGAATAGTCATAAGTTTTGAGATAAGAGTGAAAAAAAAAACCGAAATCTTCAACAAAAGCGTCGGCACAGCTGCTGCACATATCCGCGATTTTCAATAGCGGAAGGGAGACATTGGCTGACAAATAAGAGGGGGCATTCTACAATAGGGTAATTTATTCAGTGCCCCCCAAGTTAGAGAGGTGATACCAACCGGGAATGCAATCTAGTTGTAGTTTAAAATAGTATGTTGAGGAGAAAGGGCAGCAGTGTAAAAACAGCTTAGACTTGTGTGAAATTTCATAACTAAGCAAATATTGCTACGAACCGATGTAGTGTCTGGGAAAGTATAAAACTAATGAATTGAACCACAAAGCGTTAACGAGAAATATGGTGAGAATGTAAGATTAAGCTCATTCGGTGCTGATTTTATCTTATTGTTGAACCTTTGATCGTTGGGCGAATTGTTTGATACATCTGCCGGTAGCGAATGTAGAACCACCAGATAATAGCCACTTACAAAGCAGATAATAAATGAAAAGAATTTGCATCTGGGATGCTTGATTTTGTTCTCCAAGTTGTTAGGCACTCAACTACTATTTGGTAATAACAAAAAGTATGTATAAATTCACTAGCAAACATTCAAACGTTCCTGAAAGTTATGTGACATCTCATAAATACTGTATATTTGGGTGAATGCATAACATTTCAGTCAAATTATTTGCGCCAATAGCATTCGTTTTACCTTAACCAGGTACTTTCTGTTCACCAACATTCAGGATCAAATTTGCATGACTCTACTTCTCTTTAACTGTTTGCTTATGTTTTTGAGTTGAAAATTTTGAGTGCAGGTTTGTGAAAATACCACGTTCTTCTTATTGCTCCTCAAGTCGTAAAAAAAAGCGTCCTTAAATACGCAGCATATCATCATACTCAAACAAGGAAGGATCACTATGTTACAACATTATATATACTATATCTTGATATAAAATCATTCATTAACAATTCATTTATCAGAAACTGTCCCCTTCATGCATACTGTCTTGTTTTTTTAGCCCCTAGATCATATTTTATGTACAATGTAATACTATTCAACCTATTTAAAAGCTTCGGCAACAAGATCTTTAAGTTCTGACGGTACTGATTCGTCATGCTTGTCATCATTCTTGTCCCCTGGAAGAAGAGCGCCAAACATTTCCTTATAAACATCGGTCTCATCAATGGAATCAACCGAACCAGACGGCACCGATGTTTCAACCAATGAAGATGAATTGTTAAAGCCATCGTTGGTTTGATATGTTTTGACAACGGCTTTATTACCAGATTTGGGTCTCTTTGGAGCCGAGTCATCTGTATTTTTGTTTCTTTTTTCTTCATCATTTTTAGGCTTTTCTAAATAATCAGGTAATGGGAGTTTGTTTTTCAAGTAATAAAGCTTCCAGTTTCTAGCTTTATCCTTTAATTGTAATGAACTTCTATTCTTTAAATTTTCATTGATTGTACCACCGGGCCCGTATAATTCTAAAATAGCAGTCCAATGAGTACCTTTCAACTTCAAACCTTCTTTCAATGCATCTTCTTCCTCTTTAGTCCATATTCTTCTAAAAGTTGACGGCCTGTTTTGTTTCTGTCTTTTGACCTTGTTTCCTTGATTGGAAGAAGATCTCTTTTCATGCACATCATTGCCTTCTTCCCCGTCATCTGCTTTACGCTTGTTTTCGCCATTATAATCTCCTAATTCAGATTCATCTTTGTTGTTGGTAGTTCCATTATTATTTGAATCCTCACTCATTTCTCTTTTAATAATCTTACTGAGTGCACTACTGTCATTCATAATCTTCTTCATTGTATTAATTTTGTCTAGCTCCGAAGACAACTTACCTTTTGGACCCCAAATTAAAAATCCAACATTTTTTGAAACATATTCCAATAAATCATTCAAAAATTTGATCCACTCATATTTCTCCATCAAAGAGCTATCATCCTTCGAAGCCAATAGAGACTGCTTTCTGAAATCACATCTATTCAAAAAATCCAATTCAGCCGGTGTGAAAAGGGCAGAATTTCTCTCAAGTTTCACTCCTGAACCATCAAAATACGGGTCTTTTCTGCGTATTAAGATTTCATCCATATTACTAGGAAATAAATCGTGAATGATTTCCTCCTTTGATCTATCACCCAATTCAATGGCTGAAATGTACGCTTGTGTTTTCAATTCCAAGTACAAAATTGCTTGTGCCTTCAAAAATTTACTTTGATTCTTCTGCACTTTCAGTACTTTATTCTCAAGGACATTATGTGAAAGGAAATTCAGTTTATCATCGTTCTTCAACAAACTGAGTGAATCTGCCGGATCTAAATGTTGAGGAGGACAAAAAACATCTAAAAATGCTTCATTCAAAAAGAAAAACCCAAGATCAATCAAACCTAAGGTCGCCAATAGAAATGTCGATAAATTCACCTTCCTTAAAGTCCCTTCAATTGTATCTTCTCGACCTCGTAAAAAGGTAGGTGCAGCAGTACCGTATTTCCAAAGTCCAAATGTGATGTTTTCAACCGTAAAAAATGGACTTTCTTCAGAATTGTAAATTCTTTTAGTGGTTTCAAAGAGTTCAACTAAATTACTGAATGCAATTCCAGTGTAAGATTCCCTGTTGGAAACCAATTCCATGACTTTCTGGTACGGCCCTTTAGCAATAATTCTTAAAATCTGAGTGGCCAGATTATCCAAAACTGGCAGTGTGTTGATTAACATTTGGACATTAAATGATAAATGGTCTGGCGCATTAATCAACAGAGGTAGCGCAGCCAATTGCGCATTAGTATGATTGGCTTCTAAGTTACGACCAGAATCTCTCAGCAATGTTTTATATGCTTTCAGTACCGTGTCTGTATCGTTGCTTTTGAAAAGCTCACTATTTGATGGAATCGAAACCCCTTTATAAGTGCTTGTCGATGTCGTCGAGATTTCCATTTTGGAACCGTTTTTTTGCTTTGCTGTTCCTTTCGAAAGCTCCTTTTCTTTCAAATTGGATTTTGAGGTATCTGTGAGGGTTTCTTCTTGTTTATTTACTACAGGCTCCTCGGTTGCGGAGTTTCCAGTGGATTGTAAATCGGTACTTTCATTTTGGTCAACGTTCCTACTCTCTGTGATGTTTTGATCCGCATTTTCTTTTGTTTTTCCTCCTACTGATTCAAAAGCAGATGCTTTGTTGTCTGTTTGTCGGTTTTCAGATGCACTTGTCTCATTTTCATCCTTTGAAGTGCTCCTAGACAATTCATTTGCTATTGCTTCTCGAGCAGCATCTTTAATATCGTTTGAAATGGCATTTTCCAGTTCCACTTCAATATCAGTTTTTGAGTCATCTGGTTTAGAACTAATGACTTTTGGTACATCTGTTTCGGACTTATCATCTAGTTCAGCATTGCGTTCACTTTCAATAACGGAGTCGCTTGTTTCAGTAACACTAGTCCTTTTATCGCTAAAATCTATTTCCTCTCCACGCATAGGTTTACTTAAATTTTGCTCTGATCCTGAACCTGATCCTGAACCTTCGACTTCATCTTGGCCAGTGTTTTTGTTATTCTCATCATTAGACACCTCAATATTTGTTTCTGTGTTTAAATTAGCACCCATATTATTGATGATATTGTTGATTGAATTAGTATTGGGATTTTCGTTATCAGATATTAATTTTTGCAGATGCATATCAAAATCGGCTTCGGTAATATTATCAATGTCTAAATTAAGTTCCGTTTCTAGGAAATCCATTTCATTTTTACTCAATCTTCTTTTTTTGAAATTACTGGACAAAGAAGCAAAATTTGTTTCAATTTCAGCTAAATCATGTTCATTAAAATCATTCTCAAAATTCATGTCTGAATTTTTGGTATGCGTGCTGGACTCAGATATTTGAGTGGTAATACCGGCTTTTATTATAGTCTCATCTTCTGCGTCTTTTCCTTTAGATGATTCTTGTGATTTGGAGTGATGCCTGGAAAGAAATTTTTCATGATCTCTGACAGAATCCAAAGCGGACTCTACTGTTTCTTTATCAATACCAGACATGTCGTAGCACGGTTCGTACTATGTTCCAATGGACCTAATTGACTGAGATGCTTCGTTATTTTTTATTCAAAAGATAAACATGCAAAAAAAAAAAAAACATAATAAAAAAAAATAAGAAATAAGAAAATAAAACAGAAAAAGTTGTAATATAAATTACGTCAGCAACAACCGTACACCTTATTGATGCGCCACCGTCTATCGACGGAACGCGAAACCTTGTAAGTATTTGTTGTTTTGTTTTCAATTTAGTGTCTTGTTCCAATTAATTTGCCGTTTTAGGAAGTTTAATTAGATGCTTGAACGTAAAAATTTCAAAGCCGTTTGAATTCGTGCCGCTAAAATTAATCTTTCACCTTGAACAGTAGTGGTGGGATCAACACTAAAACCAACACCAGTAACTACAAACACACGCCATGTCCTTTGAGAGAGCAGACACTTATGCTACATCTGTTTTAAATCCAGACCCGGATGCGGTCAATGATCTGAACACCGAAATAATAAAGGCGTTTAAACGGTTTATATTGGAATTCACTGATGGTAACGAATTTGTTTACAGAAACCAGCTTAGACAAAATATCCTGAGTAAGCAGTTTAAACTGACAGTTCATTCAGAGGATTTGATTTCATATCATAATGAATTACATCAAAAGTTGTTTGAAAATCCCAAGGAAACAATACCTTTATTTGAAAGAGCTATTACAGAGATTGCTAAAAGAAATATTTATCTGACTAATGAGGAAGCTCCTGAAGTTTTTCCACAGTGTCAATTGATTTTGTTGTCAAATGATAATAGAATTTCAATCAGAGATATTGATTCTGATCACGTTTCTAAGATTATCAAAATTTCAGGAATTATCATTAACACATCAATGCTTAATTCAAGAGCTTCTGAATTGACGTTGATGTGTAGAAACTGTAGACACACACTAAAGGTTAAATCCAATATCAATTTGGGTTTACCGCAGTATCCAAAAAAATGTCTGGCACCACCTTTACCAGATGGCGATAAAACAAACTGTCCACCAAATCCATACTTGATTGTTCATGACAAATCCACATTTATCGATCAGCAGACTTTGAAATTACAAGAGACATCAGATATGGTTCCCGTTGGTGAATTGCCACGTCATATTACCATTTTTGTTGATAGATACCTTTGTAACGCTCTTGTCCCCGGTACAAGATGTGAGGTTGTAGGTATTTACGATACCTATCAGAAAAAGGTGAGAAATCAAGGTAGTATCAATAATGTTGCGCTCAGACACCCGTACTTGAAAGTTCTAGGTGTTTTGACTGAAAGCGAATTACTGAGAAGCAACGGTGGTTTAAGTAGAATGTTTTCGGCAGAAGAAGAAGAACAATTTTTAGAGATTTCCAGATTACCAAATTTATATGAAAGATTTGTCAACTCGATTGCTCCTTCTATTTATGGTAACGAAGATATTAAAAAGGCCATTACATGTTTATTATTTGGAGGATCCAAAAAAGTTTTGCCTGATGGTATGAGATTGAGAGGTGATATCAATGTGTTATTATTGGGTGATCCAGGTACGGCCAAATCTCAACTGTTGAAGTTTGTTGAAAAAGTTTCGCCAATTTCCATTTATACATCCGGTAAAGGTTCTTCAGCTGCAGGTTTGACTGCATCAGTTCAACGTGATCCTGCTACAAGAGATTTTTATTTGGAAGGTGGTGCAATGGTTTTGGCGGATGGTGGTGTGATCTGTATTGATGAATTTGATAAGATGAGAGATGAAGATAGAGTGGCCATTCATGAAGCTATGGAACAACAAACCATTTCCATTGCTAAAGCTGGTATCACGACTGTTCTTAATTCCAGAACTTCGGTTTTGGCGGCTGCAAATCCTATTTTCGGTAGATATGACGACATGAAAGCTCCTGGTGAAAACATTGATTTTCAAACTACAATTTTGTCCAGATTTGATATGATTTTCATTGTAAAGGATCATCATAATACACAGAGAGATATTTCTATTGCACAACATGTCATGAATGTTCATACAAATGGTGGTACCAATGAAGATCAGATTGAAGGAGAAATTCCAATTGACTTAATGAAAAAATATATCCAGTACAGTAAGCTCAAATGTGCACCAAGATTGACACCAGAAGCAGCTGAAATGTTGAGTTCGAATTTTGTGGCTATCCGTAGAGAAGTCAAGCTCAAGGAATCGATGTCAACTGAAAGATCCTCAATTCCAATCACTGTTAGACAGTTGGAAGCAATTATTAGAATAACAGAATCATTGGCTAAAATGGAATTGTCTCCTGTTGCTGACGTCAGACACGTCGAAGAAGCAATGAGATTGTTCAATGCCTCTACAATGGATGCTATCAATGAGGGTAATAATGATAACGAAGAAGTGGTAAAACAGGTGTCTCACATCGAAAGTGATATTAAGAAGAGATTACCTATGGGTTGGAGCACTTCATATAACACACTTAGAAGAACCTTTGTCGAGAACGGCAGTTACTCTATGGATTCTTTGAACAAAGCACTGAGTGTTTTGGAAAGAAGAGAGATAATTCAATTCAGACACAACAGAACAAGTATTTTCAGATGTGGTGTTTGATTTCGATTGTACGTGGTTGTATTTTGTATTTTCTGTAATTATAGTCATTAGAGCGTTAGATGTATCTTTAATTTGCGGAGAGTGGACGATGCCAAATACGTGAATGCATTTATTGTAAGTTGTAGATGAGGTGTTTACCGTGAAAGGTTTTCACTCAACATACAATAACGTATCATTAGGCCAGTAGTGCAAGTTATATACGCCGTAGAAGTTTCTGTTTCACCATTACCAGTAGATCCTCTTACAATGAGAATGGATGAACTACAAAACATAACGTTTCTCCGTCGCATTCACGCAGTTTTAATATGCTTGATGATGGATATTCCTAAAGATACAGGAGAAGATACTAATATCAACTAGTGAGCCCACTCAAACGAATGGCTCTGTGCTATGCTGAAAATCACTAACCACTGCGAATGCGGCGAACAAGCACATATATGAAGTACACACCCAAAGCTAACGGACTGTTACAATTTATAAAAGTAGTCTTGTATGCACTGCTTCTGTTAGCTAGAACCCGCTTTCATCCCAGCATCAACATACATATGAATCGATCCTTGTTTATCAGTAACTTGTTGATCGCAATGTTAGTCGGGCCGAAATCTTGTCTTGTGGCTTGTATCTAAAATGAGATGACGTCAGCATGCCATTTGACCACCCGATATCATTGGAAGATGCAAGTGTTGTAGCATCCAAGAACTGTTTATAATATATCTGGGATACCAAAATTAAAGCTACATGACTATAGAGAGTTTCAAGTATCGAGTCTATCAGTAAAAAACAAACCAAATTCCAAATCAGGGAACCCTTTAGCAAGATTGGTTAGACAATATTATGAAAACCTTCTTTACCCTTTGTAAGTCCCTTCTGCACAATTGCTTCAATCTCATATGGATCACTGGTAATACCAGTCAGGTTCTCATAACCCGTTTCTGTAACCAAAATGTCGTCCTCAATTCTAACACCACCAATGTACATATACTTTTGTAGTACTTCTCTATTAACGAATTTTTCTTGGTCCTTTGAGATATTTTCAATTAAAAATGGAGAGAAATAGATACCTGGTTCATCAGTGACAACCATACCTTTCTGCAAAGGTCTTCTCAATCTCAAATACCTCAACATTGGGTTTACGTCATCATAGTTAGGATAACCGCCAACATCATGAGTATCCATACCTAATAAATGACCTAGACCATGCGGATAGAACCAGACTGAAACTTTGGAATCGAATATTTCTTCTTCGGTACCATTATGGAATAGACCCAATTTAATGAAATGTTTAATCAAAATCTTATGAGATAAGAAGTGTAAATCATCCCAGTGAGCGCCGGGTTTGATATTTTCCATGACTTGAGCTTGCATGTCTCGGACAGCATTGTATATGTCCAGATGTTCTTTGGAAAATTTACCTGTAATTGGGAAACATCTGGTGACGTCGGAGGCATAACATTTCCATTCTGCACCCGCATCAAGCAACACAGAAGTTTTACCGTCCATTGGATCGTCATTCTTGACGTAATGTAAAGTTCCGCACGATGGTCCTGAACAGCAAATTGGATCATAAGCCTGAAATTTAGAACCCTGTCTTATAGAATGGTAAACGAATTCGGCATGCATGTGAGTTTCGTTGTTTTCAATTGGCAAAGCAGACATGACAGCTAAATGGCAATTATCAGTTATTTTAGCAGCCTTTTTCATTAACGCAATTTCAAATTCATCTTTGATCAATCTTGCTTCGTCCAATGCGTAAAAGAAATCTTGATCTTTTGGAATCACAAGCTGGGCAAAGTCGTTTTCCACATATTCGTCGGTATCTGTAGTGTAAATGTCGAATTTATCATCCTTCAGTTGTTTAAGAATAGAAGGAATCTTAGCAGCATAAACTACTTCGTCTATATCATATTCTTTGAGTGCGTCTTCGACAGACAGCGGCAGTCCACTCCACATGATGTCATCTTTGTCAATATCCGGTAGACCCAAGGTAAGTTTGTCGGTAGAACAATTGTAGAGAACGAAAGCACCAGAAATTTGATCCAGACCGGAAAGATAATGGAAGTATCTGTTCTGTCTTGGTGGTTTAGTCTGATCACAATACGGATATAGCTGTAATTTTGCAGACGCAACTAAAAAGGCCGTTTTGTTAATGTTCACGCCTATTTTCTTAGCTGCAAAATGTGACTTGACAGTTGCAGCGTGTGCTTTAGCTGGATATTTCATCATGACCGAGTTTGCAGGAGACAAATTGAAACAAGAACAAGTCGAGGCAAACAACAACCCAAAAAAAGGAAAGTAATGTTTTCCAACACAGATCTTCCGAAGACGTCAATTCAATTCAAGTCAAATTTACGTTTGTTATCTTTTGGAGATTTTCCGCACACACAAAAGGCATCGGCTGGGTTTCCCGAACAAGATGGTGTGCGGTCCATTTTAAGGAGGAAAGTGCAGGGGTGTTAAAAAGCAGGGGAAAACTGGTTAGGACGGGAGAAGGGGAGTGTAAGATACGCCGCTGCCGTTTGGAAAAGATTTGTACAAATGTGAAGTAGTTTGCTTTGACAATCAACCCGGATATTCCCAATTAACGAAGCACGCGGTTTAAATAAGGGAAGACCCCATTCCTGTGAGAAAGTTTGCTAAGCTACCAATACTCCCTCGCAGAACAACATCCAAGACAATGCAAAACCAATCTAGGTGTCACTGAACTGTCAGGCACCCGAAACTACGTCCACGTATAGTTTTGTAGAGATGGAAGCATAGCTCAATTGTTTTATGACAGAGTCAAATGTCGTGAACGATTCTTGTTCCGGCACAGCAAATTTATTGTCGTGCAAAGTTGAACCATTTGTCCTTGAGGGTTATAACTGTGTAATGCGTTTCAACGTCGTCCCGTCTACATAATATGTATGTCTGTAACGAGTATAAGACAAATTCAAAGGAAACCATCAAACTTGGCCAAGATCCCCCACCCCCATAGAAATGATCCATGTAGTGTACCCAAGTTCTCAATTAATCCAAAAACTATCACGTGACGGCCACACTTTTGCATGTATTGCTCTTTCAAGGAACAACCGGAGGAAATGACGCTTGGGATGTCTATCCACCATTCATTCAAGGAGCCAGTGTTTTTCCATCCGACATGGAACCAGAAGCCAAGAGACCAAAACTGGAAAAAACAGTAATTTCTGATGATGAATTCGATGATTTGGAGGATATAGTTGGTGTGAAATCTACAGATGTCAATTATACAGATAGTGAAATGTTTCTAGATACCATCAATAGGAAGATCCTCAACTTTGATCTACCATTGGTTTGCTCTTCTACTTTGGCCTCGACCAATATTTTGATATGTCTTGTGTGTAACAAGTTTTTACAAGGAGCTTCAACGACTTCTCCGGCTTATATGCACTCAATTGACGCTGATCACCATATTTTTTTGAACACAAAATCATTGAAGTTTTTGATATTACCCGACCAGTTGATTCTCTCGGATAGGAGATCAGAAGATTTGAAAGATATCAGATTGTTATTTAATCCCAAATTTGATGATGAAATGATCTCAAAGTTTGACAAAACTCCTTTTCACGGAAAAACTTTGACTAATGTAACTTACGATGTAGGTTATGTGCCTTTGACTGAAGATGTAACGGATCAAAAAGATAGCAGCAAACAAATGATTACGAAAAAGCACAATCTCTTATATAATGCATTATCACACATATCGCCCTTGAGAGATTATTTGATCAGATATGATATGAACGATGAATCTAGGCCATTAACAAATGAGTTGTCAAAGCTAACCAAACAAATATGGTCATCCAACTTATTTAAAAATCACATTTCTTCACTTGCCATTGAAAGCTTTGTATCTACGAGTATCCCAAAATCCATGAATGAAGTCAATACTTTTTATTCTTGGCTAATAAATACGATGCTGAAAGAAAACAATAAAATTATCAAAAAACTTTTCTTTGGTAAATTAATTATGCCAAACAAAAAATCCACAAAGTTTTCTCTGATAACCATCAAATTACCACAGCAATCGTTATTCAAAGACGGTACGTCTTCATCAATCGAGCAATATGATTTGTTGAAACTAGTCAAAGAGAAAAATCTCAATATCACTGAATACCCTAAATATTTTACGATTTACATTGATCGTAAAAACGATTTCACATTTGAAGGAATACAACAAAAACTGAATTTGAATATTGTCAAGTTTAACACCGATTGCTTGAAATTGGCAGATGGTAAAGAGTATAGATTGATTATAAATATCACGTATGATGATAAAATTCATATTTTCGACAAAGCCAGGGAAATGTGGTTTGAGTTTGACGGAAATAAAAGAAAGGAAATCGAGAAAGAACTACTTTTCATTTCGAATTGTCAATTACAAATCTGGGAAAATATATAAAGTTATAATAATTATATGGCTAACCTGTTAACATTACTAGTAACTATCGATACATTATTTTCTTCAATTAGAGATTCGGCGGTATCTGCCAAATGTTTCTTTGGATCTTGATTACCCACATACCTCGTTTTAAGTTGATCTTCTGATAATGTTTTCTCTTCTTGAATTCTTTCCACGTATTGTTTGGCCACTTTGATCAATCTTTTAGAACCGTCCAAGTTTGCACAATCTTGGTGATCATAATCTTTGACTTTTAGACCACTAGTCCATTCCTTCTTATGTAAATTTAAAAGCATATCAGTTTCCTTTTCTGTTTTTCTGTAATCTATATTCATAGAATAGTAACTTCTATTTAAACCATGTAATAATGCTTGAATTGTTGGTTTGTTTAAAAGACCAACATTGGAAGTTGTTTGTCTTGCCTCTTGACCCATCATCAAAACCTGTGAAGGAATGGATCTGAAAGCATCAATAACAACTTTACCTTTGACACTTTGAATAGGATCAATAACAACAGCAACGGATCTTGGATTCAATTGTTCAAAACTCTGTTGAGTATTGACATCAACACTCGACAACCAACATCCAAAACCTGGATGTGAATGGTACCAACCAACCACCATTTGATCTCTACCAGTTTGTTTTAACATATCCATCATTTTAGTTTGGAAAACATCATCAACTGCTTCAACAGAAACACCGGTACCACTCTGAGGCATAGCAAATACATCAACGACAGTGATGGTATAATCATCCACAAATTCTCCCAGCATCAATCCCATAACTTCCATCGGAACACCAGCTCTTCCATGTTTGAGCATCTTTAATAACGCCAACGATGAAATATACACAGTTTCAGCATTATCAATCGCAGGTGCTTCTTGAAAACCACCCATGCCGCCCATGCCGCCCATACGACCTCCTAACAAAGATTGCAATCTATCCATTATATGTATTCTATGGTGGTTATGTTCCTTTTCTTACTCTAACAAGATGTAAAAGCACACAGCTCGGATAAAAACTAAAGTATCAAAGTAAAAGGTCTATTCGCCCTTGTACGAACAAAAGTTTCGCTGCGTTCAAAAGAGCGAATAGAGGGAGGGATGCCAAGGAAGGCATGAAGAAAGGAATAGACCTTGTAAGAGAGCAAGGAAGATATTCAAGGGACGGTTTTAAGGGATCGAGTAGGTAGAAAGGTTCAGATGGGTATGGACAATATATATATTGGGGAAGGGAGGGCATAATGGCTGTAACGAGATGTAGCGTTATTGTGCCGTATCTGTCGCTTGCGCTATGTATACAATATAAAAGTACGTCTTCTCGGAAAGGTTATGTAAGTTGCGGAATGGGTAGATGCTATCAGTGCAATAAAGTGTTGTAATGGTGAATTGATCGGCATTTGATATTATTAGAGAGATAGATGAAGAGGATAAACATGCAGACGAAAACGTAAGTCCCAATGTTGTACTGGACACTTCAGGTTACAGCAAGTTGCATTCTATGTGCTGTTCGGCGTACTTTTGATTCATTAGGAGGCATATTTTGAATTGAGTCGTATGTTGGTACTTCCACAGGTAATATTAACAAAGGAAGGGTGTTGAGCAAACAGGTACCACATCTATCAGTAATGTCAGTCTTTTCACGAGTTACCAAGGTACACAGTGCAGTATATTAAGATACTCTTGTTAGCAATACTCTTATTACTGAATCTACGGTTTTTTATTATCTATTGAAATGAATTGTCCCTAATAGGAAATTATTGGTTCTGAATGGTTGATTCATTCCATCCAGAAGCCAGTAAGTAATATCCAGACATTCTAATAAATTGTATAAAAAAAGACTCACTATTGAACATTACACAGTACCTAGTTTAGAATATTAATCACTCATCTGACTGTAAACCCGACACGTCTTTCTAAAGATCAGTTTGTTACATGTTACTATAGTACCAGAATTGAATAAAAACATTTATAGACTCTGAAGGGAGCTAAATATTCGTAACTCATATACCAACACAACATACCAACAAATAGAATCTTCTACTGATTCGTACAGCTAATAAGCTGCTTTTGTGAATTACTCAATGTTTCCTTCCACCTTTCACATCAACACGAATGTTACCTCTGTTGATTTAACTGCTTGAATCTTACTGTTTTAGACATTGGAACTATTCTCATGTCAAAATTTTTTACGGCTGTATAGCCTTGCAAAATTCCTACAATGGGCTTTAGATTTATATGAGTAATTGATTCAGATATGGCTTGCCCAAATGTCCAGTTTCCATAAGAAACATACTTAGCTAAATATTAAGCCACGCTTACAGTATAAACATATAAATACGCCAACAATTATTGACCAAAAAAGATGGAGCTTTAGGTTCGATACAATCAAAAAGAACGCCAAATCCCAATTACTCTATCCTTTGACTGTCTGTCTGAATGCTTACATTCTTCAATCTGAAGACCCATATCAGTGTCCCATCCTTATTGTTGAGCCACCGAGCTCTCCAATTGAATTCATAAAAAAAGAGTCGCCACCGCGGGCTTTCTCTCTCCTAAGTGCCTCCTGGAAAGAACAAGACCACCTAACAGTAGAGCGATATACTCCTGTAAACGATGTCAATTCCATTCAATCTTTCGAAAAATCCCATCTACGATCATTGCTTTTCAAGTGACCGTAGCCACGTTGCAATCACTCAAGAAAATGATGTTCAAATTTACAATTTGAGCAATCCTCAGAAACCACAACTAATCACTGTACTGAAGCATCATGATAAGCCAATTACTGCGCTAGATATTTCTGTAGATGGTAAGATTGTCACCTGTTCTCAAGATAGAAATGCATTGGTTTGGACACAACAACCCGATGGGTCATATAAAGAGACTTTAGTCTTGTTGAGAATCAACAGAGCCGCAACTTGTGTTAAATGGTCACCTAATGGATTGAAATTTGCTGTTGGTTCGAGTGCCAGAGTCATTTCCGTCTGTTATTTTGAAGAAGAAAATGATTGGTGGATTTCTAAGCATATTAAAAGGCCAATCAAGTCGACTATCCTTTCAATCGACTGGCATGAGAACAACGTTTTAATTTCATGTGGTTCAACAGACGGCCATTTGAGAGTTTTTTCTACATTTATTAAAGGCATTGATACAAAGCCACAACCAAGCATTTGGGGTGAAAGATTGCCATTCCAAACCTTGTGTTTAGATGTTAACGTTAATTGTTGGGTTAAAGATGTGAAATTCTCTCCTGATTACCAATTTTTGGCAGGTGTTGGACATGACTCTAGTGTATTTATTGTTTATCCCGGTGAAGGAGAGCTAGAAGTATCTAAACTTGATAAAATCAAAACTTCTAATCTACCTTTCAACTCGGTAATTTTTGCCAGTTCCAATAAAATCATTTGTGCAGGTTTTGATTGTCATCCGATTGTTTTCGAAGGTGATTCCCAGAATGGTTGGAAGCAAACTTATTCGATTGACGACCCAAAGACAAAGAAGACTTCCAACACTGAAAGCCAAACGGCTCTTAACATGTTTAGACAAATGGATTTAAAAGGTTCTTCCCAGCCAAAAAGTAACAATCTTTTAACAATCCATCAAAATACTATTACTGTATTGAGACCATTTCAATATGATTCGAATGGGTTGATTAGATTCAGCTCTTCAGGTAACGATGGTAAAGTTATCATCTTTGATGTCTAGAGTTTTAAATTCAAAGAACATTTCTATTTTTTTTTTTTTCAAATTTATCTTTATTTCCTTCTCCTTCATTTAGTCTTAACCTCATCGTTAATTAGCAGTAGTTTTCAGTTATTCAGTTATTTATTTTTATACAATAAGATTAGTATACATTTCAAATAGGTTTCAAGCTCAGTATTGATTATTTAAATGGAACTGGTTGGCAATTTGATTGTGAATATCGGCTTCAATATTGGTGTTGTGATGTTCATCGTCAGATTCACCGTTTTCATCACCTTCATTACGTTTCTTCTTACTAGTTTTACCAGGAGAAGTTGCCATTTCCAACTCATGCTGAAGAATATTGACAGTAATGGAATCTGGATCCATTTCTAAATCAACATCGGCGTCAGGATTGGCATTATTACCTGTACCCGATGATTTAGATTTCTTGGATGATTGATTGGCATTGTTTATGCTGTGCTTATAAGCTTGATCCACAATATGTTGCATATTTTCTTCGTTATATTCATCGTCTCCATTGACATCCATTAAATCATTACTATTATTTGCTAATAAATCGACTTCGTCAAAATCGTAGTCATTTTTAAGATCCAACTGGTTCGACTGAACATGGGTCAAAACATTATGGACTGTAGATTTGAAAGAAGTACTCAGTAAGGTTAATGATTGCTGAAGGTCAAAGGCTTTATCAGATAAACTCTTGACGTTAGCCGAAGATAGATCATTCGTTGAAAACTGGTTATTCAAATTTTCTAGTTGTACTTTGATTTCCATTAATGTGAGGGCCAGTGTTTGATATTCAGACAGAAGAGCAACTTCATCCTCTGATAAAGATTCCGCCAAAACACTGTAATCTATGCTTTGCAAATACGACATATCCAATATAATCACAATGCAAGGATCTCTAACAAAGGTAAGAAGCTATATCCCAATTCAAAACATAACAACAATTACTCTTAAAATTTGAGTATTTTGTTCTCAAGGAAACCAATGTATTACGTAATACAAAAATGAAGCAATGAAGGTTGAAGCATGAAGTGATGAAGGTGGAATATCGAAGATCGAAGATCTTGATGGAAGGTATTGAGGACATTGGATTGTTTATGATTCACAAGTTCGGAAATTTTAATATCATTGAATATACTGTTATTCAGTGGGTAAGGCAATAAAGAGATTTTTAAAAAAAATCGCAAGAGACTGCAGAATATGTGTTGATGCAAAATACTATTCAACATTTTAGACAACTCTAAATTTTTCAATAACAATCTTGTGAATAATTGAAAATAACAGCTTGTTGCTAGCTGTATACAGCTTTGTTTGTAAAAAGTCTATTAAATCGTAACATATACTTGCTCGCTTATTTGCTAGTCATTGGGTCCAGTATTGACTGTCTATAAAGACTATAAAATGTAGTATGAAATAGGGGAAAGGTGCAGTAATTGTAAATTGTCTTGGGAGCACACTAAGCACTGCTTTTGCCGGGCACATGTGTGATTTGCCACTCATGTATACCAAACTGGGAGATGTGCTTCAATATGTTTGAGCAACCCATTGATTACA
Organism: Pichia terricola; assembly: GCA_030168465.1. NCBI lineage: Eukaryota > Fungi > Ascomycota > Pichiomycetes > Pichiales > Pichiaceae > Pichia > Pichia terricola. Next base: position 313,876 of record CP099442.1, read on the forward strand.
TGACACTATACAGAAATAACTATATGCTATTGAGATTACTTTGATATGCAAACACTTTATAAAATCATCGCAACCTATGATTTCAATTCCCAGGTCAATGTTTTGATTGACTACAAAGCACTGATTTGTTACTCTTCAGTGCCATTTCGAAGCTTTTTCTTCAAAAGCGGCTTTAAAAAAAAAGCCTTTTAATTTAAGCCGTCCTATTTATTCATCAAATAACTCAAAATAAAATGACATCCAGTAAACTCCTTATAGAGGAATGGCAACAATAAATGTTATATTGATACCTAATAACAATAAACCCAACAGAAATAAAAACCCTAAAGTAAATTCCAGTGAATATGTATGGATGTGATATGTTTTATAGTTGAAAATACTCTGGAAGTACGAAAGGCCGCCAATTCCTAAACAGGCCATACTCAAAAGCACAAAAAGAATAGCTATTCCATAGCTAAATGAAGGAGATTCAACTACTTTATCACGAGAATACTTACCGGATGTATCCAATCTGAAATTGGTGATGACAGTTAGAGCTATCGTGGTCAGTGTAACACTCAACTTCACCCAGGATAGAGCGGTCCTCTCTGTCATGAGGATATCTCTGGGCTCACTTGATGTATTTTCCATAATCAAGTCGGTCTCCAATAGCAATTTGGAGACTCCTTGGAGACGCAATGTCTTATTGATTCCATTGTATAACATCTATCTATATGGGGGTTCTCAGATGCCCTTCTGATACGTCTATTGCCAAAGAAACTCAACAGATTAATGTGGCGTCAATCAGTGCAAAAACAAGGACCCACATTTCTTCAGCATATGTCGTGGATATTTACTTGCGCCAGAGAGAGATTATAAGAGAAGAAGTCCATTGTTCAAACGTTGACAAGCTATCAGAGACCTCTATGCAGGATGTAGTCATCATATCTGTTCCCAATATACGATGTAGCCCCTATGAGCATGTTTACACTGAACAAATTAGAGGACATTCGACAGTTTACTGTTACTCAAAGAATTTCCTTCAAATTTCAACCAAAAAGACCTGAAACCTACAGCGGGTACCACCGCTGTCTCAGCAGACCAATTTAATCAAATCTTACACCTCTAATACTGCATTCTATCACACTTTTAACTCTTGTGGCTTGTAACTATTCTTATCATTCAATTGGTTACGTAATCCGAGGAGCATTTTTTTATTACAAAATTTTTCACCTGAAAAAAATTTTTTTAAATCCATTAGTTAGATGACTAAAGATATATTGCTTCTCTTTTGAGACAAGTATATACTTCCAAGAGAAAGTATAGAATAGAATAGAATAGAAGAGAAGATTAAAATAAAATACAAATATGTCTAATTACTCCGCGTTTGATCCTAATGCATTGCAACATAACCACCAACATCAAAATCAAGCTACAGTGTTATGTTGTAATTGTGGTGTTCCAATGGACGGTTCCACAGGATTGGTGATGTGTTATGATTGTATCAAATTAAACGTCGATATAACGGAAGGTATTCCAAGAGAGGCCAATTTAAGTTTTTGTAGAAATTGTGAAAGATTCTTGCAGCCTCCTACCAACTGGATTAAAGCAGAATTAGAATCGAGGGAATTGTTGGCATTATGTTTAAGAAGGTTGAAAGGTTTGAATAAAATCAGATTAATTGATGCTGCATTTATTTGGACAGAACCTCATTCGAGAAGAGTTAGAGTCAAATTGACAGTTCAAGGTGAAGCTTTCTCCAATGCGATTATCCAACAAAGTTTTGAAGTTGAATATGTGGTTATTGCCATGCAATGTCCTGATTGTGCGAAATCTTATACTGCACACACATGGAACACTGCAGTTCAAATTAGACAAAAAGTTCCGCATAAGAGAACTTTCCTTTACCTTGAACAATTGATTTTAAAGCATAATGCCCATGTTGATACCATTTCTATCAAAGAAAATAAAGATGGTTTGGATTTCTATTATGCCAAACAAAATCATGCGGTCAAAATGTTAGATTTCCTCAGTTCGACGGTTCCAATCAAATACAAGAAATCCGAAGAATTGATTACCGCTGATATCCATTCCGGTACCAGTGTTTATAAGTTCACATATTCTGTTGAAATTGCATCAATTTGTAAGGATGATTTGGTTGTTTTACCAAAAAAATTGGCTAGATCAATGGGTAATATTTCAAGATTAGTTCTATGTTCCAAAATTTCAAATTCCATCCAATTTGTTGATCCATCAAATCTCCATATTGAAGATTTACAGGCCAGTGTTTACTGGAGACATCCATTCAGTTCATTGGCTGATGTCACTCAAATGATTGAATTCATCATTTTAGATGTTGAGCCAACTGGTGAAAGAAAGGGTAAATATTTAATGGCCGATGTTACATGTGTCAGAGCCAGTGATATGGGTGGATCTGCTAATGAAGAATTTTACATTAGATCACATCTTGGTGGTCTTTTACATCCGGGTGATTCTGCTATGGGTTATTTCTTGAAGAACTCCAATTTTAATTCCGACCTTTTCGATGAATTGGATAATGATAATGTTGTCGATGTTGTGTTGGTTAAGAAACATTACCAAAGATCCAACAAACGTGCTAAGAACAGACAATGGAAGTTAAAGAGAATGGCTAATGAAAGAAAGGAAATTGTTGCCAATGACGTTCTTGATTCCAGACAAGCCAAACAAGAACAAGAAAGAGCAGAAAGAGATTATGAATTATTCTTGCAAGACTTGGAAGAAGATGAAGAATTAAGACAAAACATTAACTTGTATAAATCCGATAAGGTTGCTGAAGTGAATCAAGATGGTGATGGCGATATGATGGTTGAAGACGAATACGATGAAGAAGACAATGCACCACAAATCGACATTGATGAATTGTTAGATGAATTAGATGAAATGAATCTTGATGGATAGTGGATCTTTTCTTTGTATGTAATTTTTGGATTTATTTTTGCAAACCATAAATGGTATTTGTATTTATATATACTTTACATGTACCTTATAAAATATGAAATTATTTTTCTTCTGTTGCAATTGCTTGCATCAAAGCAGCGTTGATTCCCTGTGGATTGGCACCGACAATTCTATCAAATTCCTTACCATGTTTATAAACGATAAAGGTAGGCATTGCAGAGATGCCTAATTCATGAGAAACTTCTGGGACTTGCTCAACGTCAAACTTGAAAAAATTGATAGATGTGTATCTGTCACTAAACTTGTCAATATATGGCGCAATCATCTTACATGGACCACACCAAACTGCGTAAGCGTCAACAAATGCAATTGGAGACTTGAGGACTTGTTCACGGAATGATTCTTTCGACTCGATTTCGGTCACAGTCATGACTCTTGAGCTGACATGAAATGCACGTAATGGAGAGCTTCTAAATGATTTCGTAGCAGTATTTCTGAGCGCAAACATCTTGTCTTGTATGCTTCTTCCAGATGTTTAGTAAGAGAAGAAGAATACCTGGAAAAAAAATATTAGTAATTCGCCAATCATTCTTTTAATGGGTCGGGTGATTTGCTGTGTGAAGTTATTTACCCGAGAATGTGGGTCAAACAATTATATATCGCGATACTTGAAAAAGCAGGTGATGTGTGATTTTGGTGCGTACAATAAAAGAAAACCTGTTAAATAAAGCATTGAAGAAATTTAGAGAAGAGGAGATGAAAGCTGCTAAAGACGATTGGACTTAGTGATTGAAGTTTGCAAAAAATAAATGGAACAACTGTGTAGGAGGACAAAAATAGGCTTTTGCGCTTAATGTAAAATTCGTACAGGCAAAAGCAAAAGCAAAAGCAAAAGCAAATAATTCTCTCTTTCAGTGTGGCTTCCGTACCAGAGTGGTCCACGAATCATGGCCCGTGATCAACTTCACACACAAAAGCCAACATCTTTAGGCTAGATATAGATCCATATATGTATCAATGTCACAATGTCACCCTCCTCTCTCACTTATTTCTTCTCACCCGGGTTTTTACATGCTGTGGTAATTCTTTTTTGTTTTTATGAGGCTTTTTTTTCCTGATAGGAAGAGCCTCTCAATTTTTAATACGCGTGAATTAATAATAAAAATAAATGCCTTCCAACAATCCATCTCTTTGCTGTGGGGTTGAGAAGATCATTACTTCAAACAAAACCCAAACTTATAGGTGCACATGAGTTCGGACACCATCATTTCTTATGCGACGCCAACATCTTACACAGACTCTTCATTTTTCACGGAATTATCCAACATTAAGTTGAACATTTCAAAATTAGACACGTCGTACCAGGATATCATTGGATTTTACAATTATACAGCACTTGGAAGCAATCAGCCTCCAAATCTCAACATTTCCGAGGCCAGTTTCAAAGAAAAAGAACAATACTGCCAACAATTACCTCGGGATACGTATTTTTTGGCTCATGGGAAGCTCTTTAACGTCAATTCTATCACGGAATTCAAAAATTTAGATAAGAAAGCGTTACTGACAGATACAGGCCTCAAAATTTTCAACAAGATCAAGGACAAATCCTTCATTCATGATACTACTGTTCTATCCAATTTTCTGCTGCTTTCATTTGCTGACTTGAAAAAGTACAAATTTTACTTTTGGTACGCTTTCCCTCAGTTCAAATCTGACTGGCGTGTTGAGTCTATTAAAAGGACCACCACTGCACCTTCAATTCAGGAATCACCAGCTCACCAGTTTCACATCATATCCGAATCCAATGAATTGGTTTCTTTCGATAACCTCTTTGACTACCCATGTGATCAGTTGCTCAAGGTGTCATTTGTAGATACTTGCTCTTATGATAATGCCGTTGCTTACGTATTACGCAATCTGCTCTTTGCATTGGCATACCATAACTACCACCGAGTAGAAGTGCAGGTGTTCAAATACAACAAGCCAGATCTGAATTTTACGGTGCTATTTGAGAACAACGGTTACAACCACACTTATCCCGAGGAATACGTTCCGCTGCTATCTGGATGGGAGCGGACGTCAAAGGGACAACTGGGTCCTAAATTGGCAGATTTGGGGTCTTTAATCAACCCGATTCAGTTGGCCGATCAGGCCATTGACTTGAACTTGAAGTTGATGAAATGGAGATTGGCTCCTGGCTTGAATTTACAAACGGTGAAAGATTCACGAGTGTTGATTTTAGGGTCTGGAACGTTGGGCTCGTACACTGCTCGATGTCTTCTTGCATGGGGCGTTCGAACGATTACGTTTGTCGATAATGGCAAAGTGTCCTTTAGCAATCCAGTCAGACAGCCGTTGTTCAATTACGAAGACTGTCTCAATGGCGGGCAACCAAAGGCTGAAACAGCGGCGACAAATTTGAAGAAGATTTTTCCCAACGTTGACGCCAAAGGGTACACCCTTGAGATTCCTATGATTGGACATCCAGTCAAGAATGAGCAGAAAGAGTTTCAAAATTTCCGTAAGCTTTCTGAATTAGTCGATGACCACGATGCCATCTTTCTACTCCTAGATTCAAGAGAAGCAAGGTGGTTACCCACTGTCATGGGTTATGCGAAGAATAAGATTGTCATCAATGCTGCTTTAGGCTTTGACAGTTATCTAGTCATGCGACACGGCTCTGTTGATCCAGATAAGATGCTTGGCGAGCAGGCGGAAAACAGACTAGGTTGCTATTATTGTAACGATATTGTTGCGCCTAAAGATTCTCTGACCGATAGATCATTAGATCAAATGTGCACGGTTACAAGACCGGGCGGAGCTTTAATGGCCGCATCTTTGGCGACTGAGTTGTTTGTATCCGTTTTGCAATCTCCACTGAAACAACATACTCCTCATATAGTGAACGATAAATCGAATATTTTAGGGTGTTTACCCCACCAAATAAGAGGGTTTTTGAATAATTATGAAACGCTTAAGTTGAACTTGAACAATTTCAAGCACTGCACTGCCTGCTCTGTGCCTATCATTGCACAATTTAACGAACAGGGCTGGAGTTTTGTCAAACAGGCCTTAAATGACAACCAGTACCTTGAAACGTTGACTGGTCTGAAGGAATTCCACGAGCAAGCAGAAAGAGCTGCTATACTAATGGAGGATATCGAAGATTTTGGGTTGGATGATGATGATGATGATGACGATGACGATGACAACGTCAAGTTCATCTAAAATGGGGGTTTGTTTCTATGATTGTTATCTACATTATTAGCACATTTTGAGTGCGTACACTATATATTTTAGGTTATAGTACAAGTTTTTCTACATGCTTGTTTAACTTTTGATTCAGTTTCTTTTTTTTTTGTTTATTCTCTTCACTACAACGTTCATGCCATGAGCATATCCACGGCCCAGTCAACACTCAAAGTTCTTAAATCCGTATACGTTTGTCCAGTACCAACAAACAAAATAGGTATGCCAGTTGCGTAGACCATATTAACCATCGATCCAATCAGATCACCGACAGTGTCACATTTGGAAATGATGAAAAAGTCCAAGTGTCTGTTGGCACCAAAAGCTTTATTGAAATTTTGAGCTTGTAAAACGGAATCGGTACCAACCAAAGCTTCACCCACCATGATAATTTTATCAGGATTGGCAGCTCTAGCAAATGATGCCAATGGAGCCATCAAGTGAGAATCATTATGTCTTCTACCAGCGGTATCCATGAGAACGACATCAAAATTGTTTTCCTTAGCATACTTGATTGCACCAGTTGCAATTTTAGCCACCAAATCGGCACCACCGTAACCCGATTCAAATAATTCAATTTGCTTCTTATTGGGGGATAACTGAACTAAATTATTGACATGTGTTCTCAACTGTTCAACGGCACCGGAACGGAAAGTATCACAAGCTGCCACCAAGACTCTGTAATCGTTTTGTAGCAACCAAAAAGCCAATTTTGACAAGTTTGTTGATTTACCAACACCATTGACACCTACCACTGAGATAGAATATGGACCTTTTCCCTGGGACTTTTTTTGTTGGATTTCATGAAGTAAATCAATCGAAGAATCTGCAGTCAACAACTTTCTCAGTTGTTTTGATAATGATTTTTTAGCAGTTTCTTCAATGCTGGTGAACGATTCGGTGGTTTGACCAATCAAATCTTTCTCAACCTCGGAGATAAGTGAATTGGAAACATTTGGTGACACGTTTTTCTTAATGAGATGCTGTTCTAAGGTTGATTTGATTTTGGTTATATCTTCTTTGGTGATTTTTTTACCTCCCAAATAACCTTTTAAGAATGAAAATGCAGATTTGGAATTGACTGATTTTTCCTTGGCAATAGTCTTCTTCTTGGATGAAATGATGATTTTATTCATTTCATCCGCTAAATCATTGACTAAAAAGCCATCGTTAGTCTTGGTACCAAAGTTTGATTTGTCACCTAGTAACTGCTTCAAATTAGAACTCGTATGTCCTGAATTAGATGCAGAAGCGGAAGCAGAAGCAGATGAAAAATCCAAAGTTGATACATCTTTCCCATCGTCATTATCAGCGTAAGAACCGTCCGCATTCCATTTTCTTGATTTTTTACCCGAATTAGCTGGTTTACTTTCCTTCTTGATTGGAAGTGACGATGTTGATTTTAATGATTCAGATTCCTCCATTACAGGTTCTAAAGTGCTGATCTCTTTCAATTTTAGCATGAAAAATTGGGTGAACTTATCCAAGTCTGAGGAGGTGCTATCATAAAGAATCTTAATATTTTTCAAAAACTCGTATGGCTTTTTAATTGTTAGTAAAGTGGGATAAATCAAAGTGAAATACAGCTTTTTATTCTCAGCGGTATTCCAAATCAGATATTTCAAATTGTGTCCATCGTTGCTATAGCTTCCTAGATTTATATCCGAGTCGATATACTTTGCAACTTCTTCAGCGTCCGAATCCTTCTTTTGTGGCTTAGCGCGTTTGGTAGCAGAGCTCATTTCTTTCTCGTCAGTATCTTCCTCACTAGTACCCTCTTCGTCATCACTAACATCTTCCGCAATCAAAGCATCATTTACCTCAGCTTCAGCTTGAGCATTCACATCTCCTTCAAGATCGTTTCCTTTATTTTCGTTCATTTCAGATCCTTCAACATATCTCATTTTTCTTTCATTTATGATAACGTCATTAATAAAGGAATTCACGATTTTTGAATAGTTCTTTTCGGGCTGATAATTGAATTGAACTGTGCCCGATGGGTCGAAAATAAGAAATTGATCAATCATTATCTTGGAAGTTTTGTTTTTATGTTTTTAATTAAAAATTAGTATTGTTATTGATCTACCAGAGATAATAAGAATATTATTTTCACAAAATCGCCAAAAGAAACTGTTAACTGACGGGAAACAATATTACTTCATTTTCAAATCGTGTCAGATTTCATGACTTCGTGATTTTCATGTCAATTGATGAAGTGAAAGATAGATCGACGCGTCGATTTGAGTGAAGCCAAGAAGAGGGCTGTAATTTTGTAGAATCAAAGAGTGGTGTCTTCATTTGGAACAATATGTATAATATCTGTGACAGCTGGTGTGAAAAGCAGTCTACATTTGACCAAACGACGTTGTACATGGCGGTTAATAGCCTTTAGATTGCCGATGATCAACCAAGCATGATATCCTTGGTGGGGTGGCTCGTTGATGATATCTAGTGAAAACCGACGATCGACGCCACAACACAACACAACCCTGATACGTAACATTTTACGTGTTATTGAGTGCAACATTCAAATTGAAGCTATTGGATATTATCGGGATATTACAAGTTAAAGGGTTTTTCAAAAAAACATATGGCCAAATTTTCAACTGGAAGCTGTTTCTGAAAACTGAGGCGGTGACCAGTAGAAATTGCATGCTGTGTGCGCTCGATTCTATTCTCCGTAATAGACTCTAATAAAGTTATACTATTTGAAAAGATTTAGTTCATCAGCAATATAACTTATGAAGTATCAAACGAAGTAGACAAGCACAGGAAATAATTGCTCGGGTCTGCGTATTCAAGATATATTCACTTAAGGCCTATCAGGATCATAAAACAAACCATCTTGTTAATGAAACAAACAAAAGGTTTTACGCTTGAATTTGTACTTTCCAATGTATATAGCTCAAGACCATATTGATACCAGTTGAAAATTAAACAACCAATCAACAATCGTTTGTTATAAAAGCACCATCGCCAAAAGCAAAACATCTTTGCTACGCAATAAATTGCACGTGACCTTTTTATTATTTTCTTTTTTTTTTGATTTTAATTTTTTTTTTTTGACATTTGAAAAATTTATCAAAGGATAAAGCCAAGGCATATTATCTGTAAACGATCATTTGAAATCAGAAAATCAGGAAATCACAGATCAATGTCATCATTTAAAGAAATTGGTTTGCCAAAATGGTTATGTGAAACTTTGGAAGGTGTGAAAATTACCCGACCAACAAATATTCAGGCTGGTACAATACCAGAGATCCTTAAAGGAAGAAATTGTATTGGTGGAGCCAAAACCGGTTCTGGTAAAACGATCTCCTTTGCTGCACCGATGTTAAGTAAATGGGCCGAGGATCCATGTGGGATTTTTGGAGTGGTTTTGACTCCAACGAGAGAATTGGCAATGCAAATTGCAGAACAGTTTAGCGCTATGGGTTCCAACGTCAATTTGAAAACCGCTTTGATTATTGGTGGACAAAGTATGATTGAACAAAGTAATCTTTTGAGGAATAATCCAGATTTTGTCATTGCTACACCGGGAAGATTGGCACACATTATTCAAGAGCATCCGGATGATGTGAGAGGTTTGAAAAGAGTGAAATTCGTCGTGCTGGATGAAGCTGATAGACTTTTAACTGATTCATTCACTCAACATCTGGGTACTTGCTTTGCAAATTTTCCCGATTCCAAAAAAAGACAAACCCTGCTATTTACTGCAACTGTCACAGATGCTGTTAGATCATTGAAAGATAAGAACGACGATGTCTTCATTCATGAATTGGATAAGATTGATGATGTGGTCATTCCTGAAAGACTATCTTTGTCGTATATTTTAACACCTTTTTTGGTCAAAGAAGCCATTTTACACAACTTGCTGACAACAGCCGATTTTGCTGAGTCGACTGCGATGATCTTCGTCAACAGATCAGAAACATGTGAATTAATCATGAGGATTCTTAAAGCGCTGAATGTTAGAGTTACTGCTCTACATTCGGAAATGCCCCAATCCGAAAGAACAAACTCTTTACATAGATTCAGAGCGGGAGCTGCAAGAGTTTTAGTTTCGACGGATTTAGGTGGTAGAGGTTTGGACATTCCTTCTGTGGAGTTGGTAGTGAACTACGATATTCCAAGAGATCCTGATGATTTTATCCATAGAGTCGGTAGAACTGCGAGAGCGGGTAGAAAAGGTGATGCGATTTCCTTTGTGACTCCAAACGATCTAGAGAGGATTTTGGCCATTGAAAAACGAATCAATCGTAAGATGTCAGAGTTCGAGAAGGTCACCGATAATGCCGTCATCAAAGACTCCTTAAAGGTGACGTTTGCGGCCAAGGTAGATGCGAGAATGGATATGGACAAAGAGAATTTTGGCGAGCGGAAACAAAAGTTTAAGGAGAAGCAGTGGAAAAGAGAGGGGAAAACAGCCACCGGTAAGATAAAGAAACCACAATCTGCTAAGAGTAAAAAAAAATGATGTCTCAGAACCCAAACAGTTCATTAGTGAAAAGGGCAATTCTGAGTCAACAGAGAGGGATTGAAGTAAACGGGTGGCAAATTGATCAAAGTTTTAATTGTCAAGCTTTGTGCTAGCGCCGCATTGGAACTTGGACTTGTCACTAGCTTGTAGTTGTATTCTTCTGTTGCTACCAACATAGTGCTATTTGAGCAAAGCAGAATCACTACAAAAGAATGTGTTTGTGATGCTGATTTTACATGTCAAACCTATATAGATAATTAAGTACCATGGATAACGCAACATTCTTCTTTTGTATTTGTCGATATTGGCTGGTTCACGCATGCTGTTATGAATACTCCTCTCAAATTATCATTATCGGACGTTTTAACAAACCTATGGTTTTTGCTTTACGTCACTTTAGGAAGAAAATGGTTACAGTTCCAAAGATGACTGCGCTGGATCAGTCCTAGTATGAGCATATGGCAAGGCTGAACATGTCACAGGTGATTCATATGAATCCAGAGAGTAGAAACTAAGATAACACTTCGTGTGTTTTTAATGCTCATGCTATGTTACGTACTTTCCAGTCATCAGCATTTACGTGATAAATCTTTATGTCATAAGGTATTTTTTTTGACCAGAGAGAAGTTGGTTAGCAAATGCCAAAACGCAAAAGCTAGACTTTCTAAAGAAAGCACCGTGTAATGAGTGGAATGTGAAGTTTACCCACCGCTGAATTCAATACTCCCATTGGACAGACGGGGGAAAGTCGGATCATCTCCCACTCACTAAATCGGCCGTATGGTACTCGAATACTTTTGACGCATGTTTGATCAAGCATGCTTTTTGCTACCAGTGGGGTATCTTTAGCGATAAGTAGCCACCGTTAGACTAAGATATGTCGATACAACACAAAGCTCACTCGTTCAGAAATGCACCGTGATCAAAAGCACTTACTTTAGCCATTTTACTGTATTTGAAAAGCTGATCGGTTTGGCCATACCATATTACCATAAAAATTACTGTAAAACTTAAGATAAAAATTTCCATATCAAACGTAGAAAAAAAGAATAGAAAAGGAATAAATTAGGAATTTCCATTTGATCCAACAGAAATAGACATCATACCTAAGAAAAGTTGGATCTTCTACCACCTTTCTTTTGTCTATCAATATGCGCTCTCAAAACCTTTTGTCTATCACGCAAACTCAACTTCCTCTTACCTTGAACGGCTCTCTTGTGAATTGTCATGACAAAATTCTTTTGTCTTTCCTTCTCTCTATTAGTAGTAGAATGCGGAGCTTCTCTTCTACCCTTTCTTGAACCAAATTTCTCTCTATCTTCTCTACCTTCCATAATACCTGCCATTCTTTCTTCTTTATTCATCTTACGTTTATCGGCGTGGACTAAACCTGAAGAATCAACTTCATCTTCATTACGTAACTTGTGGCCAGTGACTTTCTCAATACCGGCTTCGGCTTGTAACTCCTTCAATTTGGCAAAATCTGCTGGTGTCATAACATGTGATAGAGTTTCTTTAATTGCATTTAATTGCTCTTGTTTACGCTCCTCTTCTTCGATGTCTTTCTTTGATTTTTTCTTTGGTCTATCACTTTCTTCATCTGAAAGTTCAAGATCAGAATCATCGTTATCTTCCTTCGAAATCTTACGCTTTTTGTGTTGTTTCATATATTTCAAGTATTTCTTCTTGATACCGTTCTTTTCCTTTGGTAACTCACCATTGTTTGCTCCATCTTCATCATCACTGATGTTGATTTCGGTATCTGACTTGACATCAACCCAATCACCTTCGATATCATCTGCATCTTCTTCTTCGTCTTCAGATTCAGGCAGTTTCCAACTTTCTTCTCCTTCACCCTCGGCACCAAGTAACCCTTGTTCTAACTTCCATTTGGCCAATAGTTCCAAACCTGGAATACCGCTAGTAACATCCTTGTCGATACCAAATTGTGGTAATCCCTTCTCACCATCATGAATGATACCCATAGTTGCTACCTTACCTCTGTCCGCCTTAGTTAACATTTCTGGCGCAACTTCTCTGAATAAGGAAATCAAAGATCTGGCTGCCATCATCACAGCTTTACTCTTCGAGCCCTTGTATGCGGCCAAATCTTGTAACAAGTCTTCATCGATACCGGAAGGGTTTCTGGCTAAAATTTCTCTAATTGTGTTCAAACCAGCAGATGCAACTTCAGCTGCAACACCATCACTAACGAATTCGTCAGCAATTTTACGAACAATCATATTGATAGATTCTGGTGGAACCAAATCGTGGGTAGATTGCGCCGATGCTGCCAGGATCTGAGTAACGTTTCTCTGTTTTGGAGTCAAATATTTGAGGAAGAAAGAGTATAATCCCAAGACTGTCAATTTATGCGTACCGACCAATCTGGAGATCAGATTCATAATTGCAATTTTTTGATCTATATCAAACTTATTTGCATTTTTACCGGCTAAATGCTGATCAAACATCTGCTCTGCAAATTGCTGTGGATCTCTTAAAAGGTGAATAGCACTGAAATTTAAATAGGTAGCTGAATGTTTTGCGGAAGTCTTCTTTTTCATGGTCTTTATAGCACTTTCCAATTTTTTGCTTCTTTTGGAGTTCTTTTTGTTGACTTGCATCTTGTGTCTCAATGCATCAGTATCGACATCATCATCATCGGAATCTTCTTCGTTAGCTTGATCTCTCTCCTTATCAGCATCAAGGAAAAACTTGACACCAGAAATGACAACCTTGGCATCTGGGTGTAAACTTGCTTGGGTCATCAATTCCACAGTTCTACTATCATCCCAAATACCTCTTCTCCATAACTCTCTGGTCAGCTTGGTGGCCCAAAGACCGTTACCATCTTTTTGATCAAGAAGATTGAACAACAATGCTTGGGTTGTTCTGTTCAATTTCTGGTTTTTTGCACCAGTATTGCATGATTTTAGTAAGGAAACCAATGCAGTATATATTTGCTTTCTAAGAGACTTGGTGTGAAAGCCGGCATTGGAGGCAGTATTTGCACTGTAGACAAATAACAATGGGAAAAGAGTTTTAATCAAGAATTCCGCAGTGACAATTTCCTTGTTTCTAAGCATGACCAAACATTGGACAATCTTTTCTCTCAACTCCGGATCGAGTTCTGAGTGGTTTTTGGTTAAAATAGTAGCCAGCTCGTTAGGAAAATTGGCAGTTTCTTTTGGATAAGAAGAACAAACAAATGACATAAAGTTAATAACCTCTGCAAATTCATCACTTTCTTCAGTTGAAGGGTTCAATAAAAAGATGTCTCTCATGGACTCGTAATGTGAGTACTGTTGTAAGAACTCTTCATAATACGATTCGGGATCTCTTCTGACCAAATTTTGAAGTAACGCAAAATTGGTTGGTAAAATAGCTGCTCTTCTTCTTTTTGGCATTGTCTATTTGAGATCTGAGGTGTCAAGAAATATCTGAAGTGGCAGAGAACCTTTCTTTCAATCACAATAACAAGAATTTTTTAGAGCTGAAAAAAAAATTCCAAATAAAAAATAAAAAATTTTCATGAAGATTTGCGCCACATCTGATTTGCATTAAAAAACATTGTTTGCGGCGCATTAACATGAATTCAATTTCGTTTCCTATTCAGATCAACAACATTTGTTGCTCTAGTGGTTCTTTTAATTTTAGAACAGACATAGGACGTGAGGGACGAGAAAAAACTGCAAAGATATGAACGATTGTCCAAGTGGGGTGTTTTCGCTATTGGATGATGATCCGGATCAGTTTTTGGTGGGACCTCATACTATTACTCCTGTTTCCGCATCATTGAAAGGTAAACACACGCAAGAACTAGATACAAAGCTGTCATTGAGATCGATAAAATCTATGAAAGAACGAGAAGCAGTGATTGTGCGAGATCTACTTTATGTCCTTGTTGGGAATGAGGGCATATTCATCAAATACTCCGCCGATGTCGATTTAGATGACGTCTTCAAATGCTTGAAGGGTGTGTCTTACAGAGTCAACAGAGACATAGACGTGAATTTCAAAGACACAACAAAAAACTTATGTTTTCTTGGAAAATATTATACTTCTTTGGAATGTTTTCTAGCTTACTTTGGTAAATGCTACTATGGAAAGGTCATGGGCAGGTTGTGTGAGTATATTCGCAACTTCTTGAATGAATACCAAACAGCAGTTTCAGAGCTCAACGATTCTTTTCATTTTGACACAAACTTTTCTTTGATAACTCTTTATCAAAAATTACATAACAGTCGTCCAGATTCGCTGATTCCTAGTATATTTGATTGCATGCAGCATTTCTATAATCTGATCCAGCTTATTGTTAAGGAGACTAGCAAAAGACTGGAGAATACCAATTTGGTAAATATGAAATTTGAAAATATAATTAACTCATTGAAATCTGACATGAATTTGAGTTTATTGGATGAAATCATCATAGATTCACAGAACTCTAAATATGTTAAAGGTGGTGTGATACTGAATCTTGTTCAAACACAGCTTGATAATTTTAAGGGCGATGTTAGATCACATCAGTTTTTCTACGATATTTTTGAGTTCATCAGCATTGATTTTTTACAAATGACGAACCAATGGTTACAGTTTGGCTCGATAGTGGATCCATTTAAAGAATTCTGCATCTTTGAGGCGACTACAGGATCCGAATCAACGGTACATGATTCGTACTACTGGCGAAATAAATATGCTATCAAAATAGAGTCATTGTTGAAACAATTCGAATCCAAGAAAACCCAAAAGAAGCTCTTTTTGACAGGCAAGTATTTATCTATAATACGAGAATGCGGTTGTATCCATTCAATTGAAGACTTACCGTACACATCCATAACCTCTTTCCAAAATCCAAGTTTGGAATTACTCATAAATGACGCTTACAACAGATCCAACATGCTAATCATGAAACTATTAAGCTCGGGATATCAGTTATCAAAATTCCTTTCGTTATTAAACAAATATTTTCTTCTTTCCGATGGCTCTCTTTTTGACAGCTTTCTCAACGAAGCCAACCACGAACTGAAACGAAGTTATCGTAGCAGTAATACCTTTGATATTCTAAGATCTTACATCACATCTTATGATGCTGAGGCGAAAACCAGCGATAAGATTGAACAACTAGTCAACAACAGCTTAATAACAAAGTTTGAAGGACGTCCGCTTTTGGAAGATATATTGGAAATTATCAAAACCCATGCGACAGATGCCAATGAGATTTTAAACTCATCGAATTTGAACTCTTTGGCAGACTTGCTACGAGCCAATATTGAATCTAACAATAAGAAACAAACTCCGATCGAAGATAAAAGCGGTAAAGAAAGTCAAAGGTGTAACAAGCTGGCCATTGCGAGATTTAGCATTGATATCGACATACCTTTTCCGTTGAACCAAGTTATTTCTGATTCTCAAAAACTAGAATATCAGATCTTGTTCAGACATTTGGCATTATTAAAGTTTACTGAAAAGAGATTTGAGAAGTCATGGAGGGAATTGGGATACCAAACTTTTTGGACATGGAATTTCAAGGATCCCAGAGTACGAACGTGGATTAAAAGATGTAGATTTATTCACACCAAAATGTTTGACTTTCTTCGAATTTACAGTTATTATGCACAATTTGATATTATTGTTTCAAATTGGAGCATCATTGAACATCAACTAAAGAAAATGGACAGTGACGATTACCATGATTTGGACCTGAGCTTTTTGAAATCTCAAATAACTGAGTTTTTGAGCTCATCCATGTGTGAATTGCTACTATCAAATAGCAATATGGTGACCTGTTTGTACGAGATTTTTACCCTAGTAATTGTTTTTCATGAATATGTCATGTCAATGCGAAAGGCATTACTGTTGATGGATGAAAGTTTACTCAATTTTCAAAAGGAGAAAATGAACTTGTCCTTAGATTATGATCCCGTGGAGAAGGAAAAACGACTGAACAAACTTATCAGAGTGTTAGATTCGTACCACCATGCATTTAATGAGAAATTAAGAGAGCTCTGTGCCCATCTTTTATACGGAAGCGAAGTTGATTCGCCCAAAATGTCCATATTATACAGTCAAATACAGGCGACTTTCAATTTCCATTGAACATGGCTATACGTAACATATGTCAGGCACAAAAAAATGTCAATTTTGTACAGAAACATGTAATATATATAAAGAAAATGTAGAATGTGTGCCAGAACACGCAACACTATCATTAAAGGGTGAATTAATATGTCCTGGGTTTTGACTGATGATGTTTTACCTTTGTGGACTTGTCTAGTATTTCGTATCTGCAATGTCTTTTGAAATTCCAGTAATTTTAGCTACCAACCGGCAGAACAATCTTGAATCCAAGCGCTATGGTAGATGTTCTGATAAATCGTTCTGAGAGCGTTTCAAACAGGCGACGCTTATAGAGATAGATTAGTTTTATAAATTCAAAGCGTTTTCCCACAAGAAAACCGTAGACCAGATACAATGTCTAGAAAAGCATCAGTGCACAGCAGATATGGTTTGCAGCTTTCTGTGGTCGTGAGAAGTTTTGTTTTTGGTTCAATCATATATGAATTTCAATTTCTTTTAGGAATTAAACCACAGTGAGTTAAAAAGGTAGATCTGACCTTGTATTGGATAATCATTCCACGCTTTTGATGATTTACATTTCTAGCAGAATTTAATCAGCTCCTGGTATAAAGAGACATTATTATTAAAAATATTAATAAAGCAATTTTCATTAAAATGTGGAAAAACTGCCAAACTACACACATTCTGCTTTTGGTATGAGAGATCAAGCCCGTAGGAGTTTTGAAAACATCAAGAGAGAATATGGTCGCTCTAATAGTTATATATACATGTTGTTATCACATCTGGCTGGCCAAATAACTGAAAGCAAGATGAAATGAAATGACAATGAAAAACAACAAAAGAAAAAAAATGGCGCTTCTTTAATCGCTTCGATGTGTGCATCATGGTGTCGAGTTCAATCGGCCAGAACATTCGGCCATTAGAGAAATAACCGGTTCGATGTTTTCCTTGTGCAATCCCGAACATGGGACACATTTCCATTCTCTTTCCTTGGAAAAAGCCTGCAATAGTCTATATTTTTCCATCGAATGAGCTAAATCTGCCTTGGTAGCAACAATTAAAACGTTTTTATCTTTCAATCTTTCTTCTCCCAGTTCGTCGATTAAAATATTCATATCATCGATTGGATCTTTCGAGCCCAAAGAAACCACGAAAACCAACCCACCCGATCTTTCAACGTGTCTGAGGAAATTCAAGCCCATACCTTTATTATTTTTGGCACCTTTAACAATACCGGGAATATCAGCAACAGTGAATGGTGCTTGATCAATTCTCAATGGAATTGTACCAATTGTAGGCTGTAAAGTGGTGAACTCCCAATGACCAACTCTAGGTCTTGCTCTGGAAATGGCACCCAATAAAGTCGATTTACCGGCATTTGGAAGACCAACTAAACCCAAATCTGCCAAAAGTTTCAATTCAAAAATGAAATTCTCTTCTAGACCTGCCCTTCCCTGTTTGGCAAACCGTGGATTTCTAATCATAGGTGTTAGGAAATGCATATTTCCCATTCCACCCTTACCACCTTTTAACAGCAAAATCGGTTCTTCGGTAGGTTTATCCAAATCTAATCCATCAATAGGGAAATTATCGTTGAGTAGTTCATCCTGTTTGATCTGAGTGTCAAAAATACTAACCCTTTCATTGAGATCATTAAAATACTGTCTTTCCAAATGATATTTCTCGTCCTTTTCTTTATAGATCCAACCTTCTCCGATTTTATAAGCATCTCTGAAAAATTGAATAAATTTGGGTAAAAATGACCCAAATTCATCAGAAACGGCCTTGATATGGAAAACTTTATCATCGACTTTTTCATTTTGTAAATCTCTAATTTCTCGTGGATCAGGGCACCATCGTATATGTGTACCAACAGGAACATTAATGTATATATTATCTCCCTTTTTACCATCTAATTGAGCACTTCGACCATTGGTACCATCTTTAGCAATATATTTGGACTTCAAATTATGTAGCGAGCTGAGATCGCTCACAGCATTTACATACACATCACCACCGCAACCACCATCACCACCATCTGGTGGTCCATATGCGATTCCTGTGTCCCTGTAAAACGAAACGTCACCATTTCCACCTTTACCAGATTTGATTTTGACTACCCTCAAGTCCGAGAATGGCTGTACAGACTCTGATTTGGGACGTCTTTTCATATTCATGGTGGAAAAAGGCGAAGAAGAGAGAAAATAATCCGAGGCAGGAACAGATAGAGTATGATAGTTTGTAGTTTCGTTGGGTTTGGATACAACCGTATGTATTTTATTGGTTTTCCTAGATTTGAACTGAATGTAGTTCTCATTTTGCTCTGGATCTTCCAAGGTCGATTTTTCATTCACAAAATAAGTGAACTCTTCATCATCAAGACTATTGTTATCCTTCAAATCGGATTTAGATTTACTTTTCTCTAGCTCATCAAGCCATTCTGTATTTTCTTGAACAGAGGGATGATTATCTGGGATGTCAGAGATACCGGAATAGAATCTGTGAAACTGCTGTTTTTTCAAAACTCCAAAACAAAATTTAGAGTTCCTTATTAGTGACACCGACATTTTTAGTGACATTTTCCTCTGAATAACAAGCAACTGCTCAAGTATATAACTAAAAGACTCTTTTGGAAGATCATTTAGACACTCAATTTTTTTGTAATTTTTCAGTTGAGATTTTTTAAGCTTTTTTTTTTTAGATTTTCATGTTGCTGAACTCAAAATTCAAGTCTTAGACTTTCTAGCATGAATTGTCGTCTGTGACTAATTCATTCACGGTGAAGAAACAAAAAGAGCCAACACATGGTTAAAGAAAAAAAGGCAAAAAGTTTAAACTCCTAAAATTAGCTAAAATTTGATGTATAAACGGATAATCTAATAATAATTAGTGGCTCGTGTAAATTACTACATACGGAATAGCATATCACATCGCTCTACAAAAGTTGTATAATTTTCCGATTCAGTCATTTCGGAATTACTATCAGAGAATGAAGCATAATGACTTTGCTTCTTGGCCTTGCCAGAAAAGTATTGAAAGTGTTGGGTTGGCTATTTTTATGATAAGGTGCACATTCTTGCATCAAAGTTTAAGATGTGACTGGTTTTTCGACAATTTAGTTGAATCGGCCATAATTTCTGTCACTCAAGGTGAAAGCCTATAGGTGTTGACAATAACAAAGGTTTTGGGTTAAAACATGCATGTAAATAAAAGTGTTGGGACAATGTTTAGGGCCTGTAAAAACGGTTGTTTTCTTAAAATCTTGTGTTTTTTCATAGCATGTAGACAGTAGCGGATAGCAGAATATTCACTATATGGATTTGGTTGCATAGCAATCATATCATGATCGATCTTGTTGTGTTATATGTTATGTGTTCATATGTAGACATTTCCTGCTATTCATAAATTTTACTATTCAACGCTTTTTTTTCTTCTTTACCCTTTCCATCCTTACAACTGCTCATTTTAAATCGACATACAATCATGTCTTGGTACCAATACATATGAGAACTTCTGCATTTGCTTGTTACTGTTAGCTTGAATGAGTTCCTGTACATGTTGACAAATCAATGTAGTCACAAAGTCGGAAATAGCAAGAACATTCACTGTGTCGAAACCAAACCATGTCTTGCTTCATTTAATCAGCTCATTCTTTTGCTGATCTGTCTTTATTTTCAAAGTAAAATCATATACAGTATTACATGAACCAGAATATATAGCATTTGTTTGCATCTTTTCAAACAATGTAACGTATTTTATCTAACAACTCTAAGCTAGTGGATTATTGCTTTTTATAAGTAGAAAGATATTCTTCATAACCTTCATTTTCAAGCTTTTCAGCTTTACCCAAAACTTCGTCTTCCATAGAGTTCATATAAATTTCCATCTCATTTATCCATCTGGAATCATATGCACCTAATATTCTAACGGCCAACAAAGCAGCATTGGTGGCATTGTTGATGGCAACAGTGGCAACGGGTATACCTCTTGGCATTTGCACAATAGAATGTAGAGAGTCTACACCGTCCAATGTTGAGCCCTTAACAGGAACACCGATGACTGGTAATGGGGTCATTGCAGCAACCATACCTGGTAAATGTGCGGCACCACCAGCACCAGCAATAATACACTTGATACCACGCTTTGGTGCTTCAATGGCGTATTTGGCCATTCTTTGTGGAGTTCTATGAGCAGACACAATTGTGACTTCAAATGGAACGTTAAACTTCTTTAAAATATTACATCCCGCTGACATGACGGGTAAATCTGAGTCGGATCCCATGATGACACCAACGAGAGGAGATTTGGATGTTCCTGGTACAATATTTTTGATATCTTCCTCACTGAGAGGCTCGACTGATTCACCTTCAATGTATGCCAATCTACGTTCGCAATCAGACATTGAACCTGAAGTGATATTGATGTGACCCATTTTTCTCTTTGGTCTGGTTGATTTTCCATACAAATAAACAGAAGCATTGGAAGTTTCCAAGGCTCTCTTGCATAATTCCAATTCTCCGTCTGGTTCATCAAAGCCTAAAACATTGAGCATGATGGAATTGGTTTCTGGAGTGGAAAAACAAGTAAAGTTCTTTGGCATTGGTAATCCGGTGATTGATCTGATGTGTGCTTCAAATTGGGATGTGACACACGCATCAATTGTATAATGACCTGAATTGTGTGGTCTTGGTGCGATTTCATTGATTAATAGTTCACCGGTCGGCAATAGGAACATTTCTACGCCAAAGATACCAGCACCTCCAAATGTCGAGACAGCCTTTTTAGCTAGAAGTTGAGCTTTGGTTTGAATTGTATCGTTTGTTCTTGCAGGTGCATACACGGTGTGACAGATGTTATCTTTGTGGATGGTTTCCACCGTTGGATATGAGAAAACTTCCCCCTTGGTGTTTCTAACCACCATAACGGCAAGTTCTTTAGTGAATGGCGCCCATTTTTCCGCATATAACGGTCTGTTGGATAAAACATTCAATGCCTCGTCAACATAAGATTCATCTTTCACGACAAAATTACCTCTACCATCATAAGCTTCGGTTTTGGACTTTAACATGAATGGGAAACCAAATTTAGAACCAATTTCCGATAGAGACTCCTTGGTGCTTTCAACAGATTCGGAATCAGCAACTGCAACACCATGTTCAATCAAATGTTCCTTTTGTCTGTATTTGTCTTTGATTATTTCGATAGTTTCCGGTGAAGGATAGATTTGAACGCCTGTCTCTTTTTGAATAAGCTTCAAAGCCTCAGTATCGACATGTTCGATTTCAACTGTTAAAACGTCACACTTTTCGGCTAACTTTCTGATATCTTCGACATTTCTGAACGAACCGTCAATATGATCACCGGTGGAGTTGATTTGTTTAGCAGGAGAATCATTGCCGTTTTCAAGGATAATAGTCTTGATGTTTAGTCTACTAGCTGCTTCAACAATCATACGGCCTAATTGGCCACCACCTAAAATACCTATAGTTTTCGAGTCCATCTTTTTATGCTACTTTGCTTTTGCTTTTTGACGAAAAGAAAAAGTGAGAATGAATTACAACCCAGAAATTGAGTAAATCTTTGTTTTAAAAGCAAATCAAGTAGCCGTATCTTTGTCATCCTTCAACAATAAAAATTTCTAATTCAATTCATGATACAAATTCGGGTATAAAAAAAATTGACTCTGTCCTCGAGGTCTATCGTCCCAGCGGTATTTACAAACTATTCTCCGCGGTTTTCGATCTAGTATGATTTCCGGAAAAACTTCAGGACCCTTAATCAAGGCTGAACAACAGAAAACGTGAAAAAGGAGAGAATGTGAAAAGAGGATGCACTGTATGGTTTTATAATCAGGTTGGCGTCGGTAGCAGCACCAGCACCAGCGTTTCCTTCTGCGTATTATCAACAAAGCTGATTTTGACTTGCTTTGCTGTCATTTACTATAACTTTGTTTTAAAAAGGCCAACTACTACTACATACCACTTATCGTCGGGTTGATTTGTAACATCCATGTATACACAGACACACGCGAATGCATATGATCGGCTACAGTCGTAGCTGTTTCCTTTTTCCTGGGTGGTTTTCAATCTTTAAAAGAAGTGTGAAACTCCAAGAACATTCACTAAACTGAAAAAAACATGCGTATTGATTCCACTGCCTTTATTCTCTCTATTTACCTCCGGCAACTATCGATATTTAGCGGAATTTTCCCAAATAGGCAACAACTCACTACCGCCGTTTTTTTTACTTAGCGAACAAAACTATAGCGTTGGTTGATCTCAAGTCTGCAGTGGAAGACACTTGCTATAAAGCCACGGAGTTTCTCCGACTTCCTTCTATTAATTGGTCTGACCCACGGCATCGATCTCGGAAATCGAAAAATACATCAGAAATAGGAACGGAATTGTATCCCACGAATCAAATGCCTACTGAACCCAAAAAGAAGAGAAAATCATCTGAATATTCAAGGAAAGGGTGTGTTCAATGTAAAAAATCTCATGTCAAATGTGATGAGAAGACACCGATTTGTTCAAGATGTTCGAAAAAAGGAACAAAATGTGAATATATCTTTAACGTGATGATTGAAAACTCACAATCGAAAAAATTCAGATCAAATAGCACCAGTGTACCAGCTTCACAAACCAATATACTGAATTTCCAGTCAGAAATGATAGATTCATTACGAACACCCGATATAGCACCGGTACCGTCGGCGGTGAACGGTCTATCTGTAATAGGAGACCACAATTATAAGGGTTTGTCGGATGCAAGACTAGAATTGAAAAAGTTCCCGGATCAGCGAAATATATCAGAATCTCCCGATAACACTAACGATCAACACGTTAATGCGGGTGGTAATCAATCACATCTACTTTCAGACTCGAATACACAACTAGAAATCTCCACAAGAAATTTGAACCACTCGATCTTGGATTATGTGCCCAAAAACGGACTTGGACCCAATGTCTATGGACCTTCGATTTCCGAAAATAGTGATAAAAGTTCCCAGTCTCAGTTTTCTATAAACCGGTTACGACTTAATGACTTGATTTCTGTACAGCCGAAAGACTTGATATATTTGACTAAAGATGGACTGGACGTGGAAAATGATCCATATTTTTATGAAGATACAATATATCCCAATTTAAGTGTATTTCATATACCGTGGGATGGAGGTCCGTTGGTTTACTTTATTGACTTGATCAAGAATCACGACCCATTGATTCTCAATAGTAAGATTTCACTGAATGACCTAAAGATAATCGATTTTGTATGGACAATGGGGAAGTTGACTAAATTCTTCTACATCTTTATACTTTATTCTGAAGATTCTCTGATTAATGTTTTCCATCTGTGTTTCAAGCTGGGCTCCAAGCATTCCATTTTCCAGAGTATTTTGACGTACCATTGCTCATTGCACATGGTACGACTTTACACCGAAACAGACAATTCTGTGTTGGCCAATTTATGGGAGTTTCATGTCCGAATTCCGTCTTTCAAGCAATGTATTGATTATTTGAAAGACGGCCTAGAAAACTCCAACACCTTTTCTGATCTGGTGATTTTGACGTTTGCCGTGTTGATCATCTTCTCTGGTAATGCCTCGGATTCAAGCTGGAGAGCACATTTGTCGGGTTGCTACCAGCTGATCTGTAAATCACAACATCTGAAGAAGAAGCAGTTGAACCAATTTACTGATTTTGAGTTTGAAGCAGATAAGCTTTTTGATATAATTATTGAGTGGTACAAAAACACCTCTTTTTTTGCGTCCATTTCTTCATTGAACGGCTTTTTCAATAAACAGCTGACCATTGACAACTATAATTCCAAAAGACCGAACCTGTCTATTGCTAAAAACAACATAAATCTGATGTCCGGAAGCTGTTTGGAACTGAAAATTCTGTATTTGGACATATATCAGTTTTTCAACACCTTCAACGAAAAAAAGATCAAACTGTCAGGACTTCATTTCATTCATTTCATCAAAACTGATCATCCTCTAGATTTATTTAATGAGATCAAAATCAAAGGATTACAGTTTTTGAATGATTTGAACGCGTTAATTAAGGACTATAATTATGAGCGGTTAAATTTGGAAGATTTCAGAATGGATTTGACAATGAAATACTGTAGTTTGATCACATTTAATGGATTGAAATTATTTCTCAATTATTTTTTCATAGGACTGAGAGATGTCACTAAAATCAAATTGATGCTGAGGGACATTCTCGACTATTTTTATTCGATGCCATATAAATCCTCTTGTGCAATTATCTGTCATTACTATATTTATATATCTGCGATAATTTCACTGTTGATAGAAGATTTTGAAATTTATGGACATTTTGTAGGCATTTTGAGAGTTTTTCAATTGAATGGAATGGAGATCCCTACAATTGAGATTTTGGAACGAATCAAGCTGATACTCTTTGAAAAAAGCTATGAGAAATTACTATCGATAGAAAATGATTTTGTGATTTACTAAGATGGTGATTAAATCAAAGCTTTGAATAGATACTGGTTATTGAAATGAAATGAAGTAAAGCCAAATTGTGGAATTAATTTGACAGAAATATGAAAGGTTTTCATCTTTTAGTGGATTATTGCGTTAAGTTGTTTGTTCTGGGGGTTTATTAGTTGTTATTTTGCAAAGATTTCATCGCTAAATATATATGGCATTGTTTGGGGGTCGGATATAGAAAAACATTGTTGACTGTACAAAACTTGATATGGCCCTATATGGATAATGATAGATTGCTGCTATCATAGAAGAGACTAATTGACAAAGGCTTCTAGTCAATGTTCATAGCTGTGATAGATTTTTGCATTGAAAGCGTTTTTTTATTGGCTGTACATGAAACGTATTATAGAAGATAAATCAATCCTTAAAAGATCGTCGCCTGTGACTTTACTCACTATAGCATTGTCATATCATGATTGCTGACTTTACTCACTATAGCATTGTCATATCATGATTGCTGGCTCTACACCCTTTTCACAACCATCAGAAACGACTGCAAGGATTTCAGCACCACATCAGGAGGAATGTTTTAAATTGGCTTAGACCTACCACTAGTGGCTAATTTTGATGTTTTTATACTTCTTTGATATAATAGCATTAACATTCCAGCCGCTATCACGAATAACATCACCAACTCTTCAAAAACCGTTAATTTATTTTCTGCTATGAGCACAACTGTTTAATGATTTCTTACATGCATGTAATGCATAGCTGCACTGCAAGCTAGGAAGTCTTTCAGCTTCCTATCTGCCAACTTTATGAGCCCATACGCAAAACACAAAAGATATAACATGATTGTGTGTTAACAGAATTTAGGTAAGTGCCTCAAATGGCTGAAACAGATCTGAGTGACGGTATGTTCTGGCTCCAAAGCTTTCCTTATAATAAAAGTATTATCAATATCAACTTCTTTCCTTTTCTATATAATAGTATATACAATTAAAAATAGGCATTAAATCATTCATCATCACTTGATTCTTCCTCGTCTTCATCGCTTGAATCATCAGCTTGTAAGAATTCAATCCATTTCGTAACCTTTTCCCTAATTTCTGGCATTTCCTTTGATTCAGCAGAGTCCCACCAGCTGATAATGTTATCCTCTTCTAAGATATCAATGTCGTATAAGACAATAGCAATACAACCAAATAAGGTGGCTTTGTGATTGTCAGTCAAATTATGACAAATTTCTTGAATGATTAATAACAAATCAACTTGATCGTTGTCATCGAATACCTGTCTTTCAAACATCTTACCCCATTTTCTGAAAATCTTTTCAGCTGCATCCTTTACTCCTAAAGTGTCAGTGTTAATGAAATGGTTGGTACGTTTGATCATGGCCAAACATGAAGCTTCACGAACTTCGTGATATGTGACATTCATACTCATTCTTAAAGTATTCAATTCCAACATCGCAGTATCCAAATCATGGTTGTTTTCCATTGCACGTTCAACTGTTGCAATCGCTTCTGTATCAAAACTTTCTGCTTCATCTTCAGATATAAATCCACTTGCAGAAGAATGGGTTCTTCTCTTCTTTTTGTGTAATGTTAAAGTGGTCGAAGCAATAGAATTATCTGAGAAATTTAGTTCTCCCATCTCATAAACCATACCGTTGTAACTCTCTTCGTTCACGGAATCGGATCTTTCTTCATATAAGAATCCAACACCGTTATAACCAACAACACTGGAATCACGTATTTTATCTAAGTTTTTCACATCCTTGTTTTCTTCGTCATCACTCTCCTCCGAAGAAGAATCAGAGGAATCAGAAAATTCATTTTGTGTAATTCGTTTGGCAATAATTCTACAATTATTTGGAACAATGACATTCTCATCAACTATGACATCAAAACCAATAACGGAACCAGGATTTAAAATAACATTCTTCTTGATGATTGAATTGTTGGCAATGATGGAATTCTTTATAATACAATTGTCTTCAATAACAGAATTATCCCAGATGTAAGAGTTATCAATGATTACATTTGACCCAATTTTACATGATCTACCAATGGAAGAATTTTGAATTTCTGTTTTATCACCAATGAAGGAATCCTTACCAATGATGACTTTGGATTGTAATTTACAGGATTGAGATAATATCACGTTATTTTCTTTATAGTTATGTTGATTAGAATAAACATAGGTTTGATCTGGTAATAGATTTCGTTCAGGAACAATTGGATAACACCATCTTTCAATCAAATCTAGAGTAATACCATTATATGTTTGCCAACTTTCAACTCTTGCTGAATAGTTGTCTTTAGTGATGTATGAATAAATGTGCTTTTTCAAAAGATCTGAACTCAAAACACCCTTCACAAAATCGCTTCTCAAAGTTTGATAATCAAAATTTTCTTGAAAGATGGTAGGAACTGTAGTAGTACAAATGTCCACATGACAATCAATCAAGTTGTTTTTAATTTCGAAATCTTCAATGTCTTCCAAAACCTCGGGATCTATATTGACAGATGATTTTTTACCATTAATGGGAGGTAAATCTTGGTAATATAAACATCTATTGGTTTTTGTGTCCAAAATAAAACACGCTGGCTCGATAATAGATCTTGAACGATGCATTGGAGAAGACTGTGTCAAAACCATAGTACAAATATAATCTCTATCAATGGACTTGTAGTAGTTATGATTCTGGATCAAGTTGGTGACATCCAAATTGGTGACGACATCCCCTGAAATAAGAAAAAAATCGTTGGTAATCAGTCCTCTAGAGTCAATATCTCTCATCGCATCACCCACAGATCTAGATTCTTTCGAAGCAATGGTCTGTATCTTTTTAAATGGAGACGACACGGTAACCCATTTGGAGTTATCAATGTACTCTTGAATTTGATCTGCATGAGAACAGCACATGATGAAAATTTCCTTTACCGAGTTGGTTTGGGCAAGAAATTCAAGCGTATATTCAATTAGTGGAACATTTGCAAGCGGCAACAAGCATCTTGGCTTAACTGACGTTAGGGGCATGAATCGGGTCTGAAATGAATCAGCCATGACAACAGCCTGCATATGTTGTTCATCTTCTGTTTCCTTGTTTTGTTTCGGCGGCATTATGTTGCAGTGAATAGATTTGTCTTAAGAATAGTCATAAGCTCCCACCGAAACTACAACGGCACCAAATTTTGGAAATTTGATGTTTTTTTATTTTTCTTTCCGAAGCGAAAAATTCCAAAAAATTTGAAAAAAATAAAAAAAATAAAAAAAAATAAAAAAATAAAAAAATAAAAAAATTTGGGGTTTTCATGGCGCAGATACGATATGGTTGACCATATGATTGAGTAGCAGGGTTGGGAGGTAGTAATAATGACTTTTAAGAAAAATTTGATCTGGAAAAAATTGAATATTATCAATAAATGTAAAAAAAAGCAAAAAATTACAGAAAAAATAAAAATAAAAACTGAAAACAGGAAGTAACAACTACAGGCATTCAAACAATCTAATCATGTAAGTACTCGAAGTTTTTAGCTGTAAGGAATAACTCAAGAGAAGCAAAAACCATATTCAAGAATTCACCCTGTTTCTTAAATATATAATAAATTTAACTTTTTGCATGTTCCAAGTATTCATTACACGGATACCTTCAAGGATAGCGCAGCAAGAAAGAGAATAGTTGTAGCCAGACACAAATTCGATTTTAATTTTGATTTGGCCGCGTTAATCGTCAAGTAAAGCCGCATCTTGTCGTTTGTGCTGAGTTACTCTTTATGTAACAATTGGTAACATAAGTTACTGTCACTGTTACCGTTTTTTGGTATTAGTCTGTGAGAGAAGTTTACTGTCTTGTATATAGTGTTATACTTGTGCCTATGAGGTACCACTGGAGCCTCTTTAAGGAAGTTATACAAAGGATCCTACATAAAGTTAAGCAGGATGAGATGAGTATTTCTAGTAGCGCACTATACCAGCTGCTATTTAAACCAACATTAAACTGTAATTCACTAAGTTACAACAATATATACTTTAAGAGTGTAGCAAAGTTTAGCTATGCCTATGAAACAAATATTGAAGACGCAAAAGGGTTTTTAAAGGAAAATGGGCAATAAACAGACAATTCAATAACTCAACACGGACCTCAAAACTTGCCTTTTGGTTACTTGAAAGTGTATTTATTCTTACATTCAAATCTTTATCAGCTTTGTATGTTAATGCGATTTGCAGATATCCATCTTTTTTATTAAAAGAAGACTCGATAGTTTATGCTTTGTTGCATGTAAATGTATGTTGACTCACATGCGTAATCTTATTCACTTTATAATTTTTAGAGGTATTTTACATATAGTTTTTGTACATCAAAATCAAGAAAAGCTAATTTTGCATGCATACATTGGAACATCTTCAATCCCCTTATTCTAGCGCAGAAATCTGAATGAACCAGCTCCAAATCAAGGCCATGAACTTCAAAAAGTGATTATAAATCATCAAAAGGATTGAAGGCTTTGATTTTTACCTAATAAATACACCCCTAGTGAATCTGGCTTTGCACATGTATTAGCTCTGGATTTTAAAGCTTTTCCACGGTAATCCATGAAGAACGGAACCATCGAATAAAAGATAACTGATTTAATAAGCCATTAGCAGTTTCACCGTAGCGTACTATACCAGCTGTTATTTAGACTAACAATAGTAAGCTTTAAGTCACTATGTCACACAATTATAAAATCAGATTAAAATGTAGAATATAAGTATTGAATAGAATCGAGTGAAAGAAAGTATAAAGTCTGATGGGGGCTAAATGTTATGTAGATTGTGTGGGGCAGCGTCACCTCATATCAAGCTGCTTATCTATCTACCCTTCACAATTTCTCGCTTTGTCACGTCTATGATAAATCAAAAGCATATTTACTCTTTTGTCTCAATCTCTTACCGTATTTCATAAATGCCAAAGGACACAAGAACAAAACAATGGCAAAACAACCTAATAGCAGACCGGCCCAATTGGTACCCATACCTTTGAACATAAATGTCGCAAAAAGTGGGAAAACAGCACCAAAGATGGAACGTAAGAAAGCATTAGCTGCCATAGCAGAGGCGGCAAAGATTAAGTACGCATCAATAATATAGTTCATTGATGGATTGAAAATTGTGATCAAACCAAAACCTGTGAAAAGACCAGAAACAGTTGGAACTGCCCAATTGACCTTATCTGGATAATTACCGGTCCAACAGAACCAGAGCAATCCAATAGGAAACATTATACCACCAACTAACATTGGAGGTAATCTATTTTCTGGGATGATTTTGCCACCGCTTGCTTCCATTTTCCTGTTGTATGCTCTCTCTGAATAAATACAGTAGCAACCACCTAACAGTTCACCAATGATCATACCAAAATATGGTAATTCGGCAACACCTTGAGACATACCATAGCCATCACTAAAAACCAATGGATATGCTGATAAAAACAAATAAAGCATACCGTAAATGAAGGCATTGTAAAGAGTAATTAAGAAAAGAATTGGTTCAGTAAATAACATTCTGATAGGTCTTGTCAAATTGTTTTCAACGATTTCTTTGACACTCAAAGTGAATTCATCATGAGGAGCATGAATACCCCAATTGTTAGTCCTTCTTCTAATTTCTCTTGCCTTTTCAACAAGGATAATTGGATGGTGTGTTTCAACTTCAAATAATAGAATAGCAACAAATGATGCCGCTCCCAAAATACCGGTAATAAAAGCCGTCCATCTCCATCCCAAATGTTTATTTTTGACAATAAATCCACCAATGAATGGGGCCATTAGTGGGCCGGAGAAAACAACCATTGAGAAAATCACAATAGCAGTACCTCTGGTTCTGTTACCAAACATATCTGCAAAAGAAGCAGGCACAACAACCATAGGAGCTGCACCCAAACATCCCGCAAAAAATCTACAAATGAGAATAGATTCCAATCTGTCGGAACAGGCAACTGCAAAATTGAACACAAAAAAGGTGAAAGATGAAAGAATAATAACGGGCCTTCTACCATACAATTCGGATAATGGTGCCCATATCACTGGACCTGTAGCAAACCCTAGCACATAAAGAGTGATTGAAAGAGTAGTAACAACATAACTGACGTGATAAATTGCTGCCAAGTCCAAAACGGCTTCTGAAAAAACAGCAGAACCAAAGGCAATGCAGAAGGTATTGGCAGCAATCAAGGCACTTTGAGTCATCTTCTTCTTAAGTTCCCAATTATGTGGATGCAAAGGATCTTCAGGGCCATCAAAACAAACGGTATAAGCTTCCTTGTCTGGTAAAAGAGGTGGATAATCTTTATCTTTACCCATTTTTGGAATAGGTGCGTCATCGTTAACTTTGATGTTATTCGATCCAGTGATTCTCCTAGATAATTCCCTAGATAATTCTGGTTCGTTATCCACTTTCATCAATTTCTGATCATCGGACTCTAAAGAGTTATTGTCATCGTCATTAGAATTTTTTTCTAAGTCCAGGTTTGTCTCTAAATTCTGGCCGGTGAACGTTTGAATATTTTCATCATTGGTTGTGGTTACAGGCAAAACTGTGTTGTCTTCAATAGAGGCATGGCTCGATACTGAGCTCGATGTTGCAGACATGCTGTTATATTGAACAAGATGGTGCTCAAAAGAAAGAATACGCTTGATATATACGAATTTTTTTGGAAGAGGAAAAACCTAAAAAAGAGAATTTTACACTCGAATTATGTATTATTAGTAATAATTTCGTTGCACTCTTGTTCACACAAAAAAATTTGTTCTCCCGCAAAATAAAACCACGCGAGGCTGACGAGATCCACGCTAATGTTATTTGTGTCAAATAATAGAAACATATATTTTCTGAACTTTATACCGTAGCTAAGCGACAGTTAGCGGTATTATCCGCATTCGGTAATATCACTTTTTAAAATTATTTTTTCACATTGAGCATATCCCGGACATCAATTCACTAAAAAAATAAGTTGTGGCATCGGATGACCGAACTCAGTTGATAATCAAGAGCTGCTGCACTTTTAGCTAGCAATATTGCTATGGTATTCTCGAGTTCATGATTAAGGAGCCTACCAAAATGTATAAATCTGTTGGATATGTGCTTCCCGCATGCAATAGAAGGCAGCAAATTTTTTTTAAGAACAATAATGAGTCGTACCCAATTATCCCAGCCAAGTTAATACTACACATATTTCGTAAACTTCTTGCTTTAAGTTTTTAAAAGTAGCGAGGATTCTTATCAAAGAAAGTTGAAATAAATTGGTTTCAGCCACGCACGCACAAAACCTGAAATCCCCCTCTACTATCCAAAAGAATTGTTTCTTGCCCTGGAACGGTCACTGTAGGAATGCTGTGCACATACCTAGGAATCAAAAAGTATTTTTATCAAGCCAAAAAAAACTTATTATCTAATCTATGAGTCATAAAACCCTTATATGTTACTCCGCAACTAGTAATGTTCCGACATAGGCCGCGTATGTAACATTTCAACATTTTCGGACCCGAAAACCAGTGAATCGTTTCTTCTGTGGTCTAAGTTCATCTTCTTTTCACCACCTCCAAAAGTGACAGGGAGCAATCAAAAATATAACACACTAGATTATGCAAAGTCGTTTATAAAGTCTTACAGGAAAAACAAAAGTCCCAGTCTAAATCAACAGGCACAGCCTTATAAAGAATAGTGATTTATTTATTCGGTTATAAACTTTTAAAACCGCATTTCAGCATCGTGGTACATATCTGATAAGTATTCGAGAATATCAATAGGCATATTGTGCCTTCGATGTGAACGGCAGCAACATTAATTTACCTTATGATTCAACCATATGAATAAAAAAAAGCCCCCCTTCCCTCCTTCTAAGCTGAAGAAAGAAAGAATGGAGATAACTTAATAACCCCGTCCTTAAAACTCTTTTTCCTGATTACAAATATAAACCGTTTTACTCAATCTTCTGAAATCAGACTCCCATATGTGAGGTCCTGAATATTCACATCTTAACCTTTCAAATCGTCCAATTTTTTTTGCTTTAATGAAACAGTGATGGCATCAGAAAGCAGCAACGTCGATGCTGAGAACTTGGAAGATCAACCACAAGTTGTGGGTCAGAGAAGAATGCTATCCTTTCTTATGAGCAAGACTATCCCACCCATTCCATCAGAGGAAGAAAGAAAACCATTTCCCCAAGGAAAAGCCAATATTCTTTCAAAAACTATGTTTTGGTGGTTGAACCCAATTATGCGTGTT
The DNA here is from genome assembly GCA_030168465.1 of Pichia terricola. Classification (NCBI taxonomy): domain Eukaryota; kingdom Fungi; phylum Ascomycota; class Pichiomycetes; order Pichiales; family Pichiaceae; genus Pichia; species Pichia terricola. The sequence goes on from CP099442.1 coordinate 347,337, forward strand.
GGCTATAAAAGAACCGTTCATGCTAAAGATTTGTTTTATCTCACGGAAGATGTAAAAAATGAAAACATGTACAACACTTTTAGGTCGTACTTTGATAAATATCTCAAAAAAGAAATTGATAGCTTTTTAGCTGCTAAATATGATAAACTAGGAAAGCAATATGATCCTAAAATTGGGTTTTATGATCATGAATTGAAAGGTTTTCAAATTTCCCCATACCTGATCCCAAAGTGCCTTTACTACACCTTATTTTGGGAATACAATATTGGGTTCATCTTGAAGGTCTTATCTGACTCGGCCACCGCAGTACTGCCACTTTTACAAAAGAAATTAATCAACTTTGTGGAATACAAAGATCTAAATTTTAATCCAAATACTGGGAGAGGTGTTGGCTATGCAATTGGTTGTTGTTTGATGCTTTTATTTTCTGCACTCACGCTGAACTCCAGTTTGCATCTAACTCAAACATGTGGTGCCAAATCAAGATCGATTTTGACCCGTTTACTTTTAGACAAGTCGTTTTCAATTGATTCAAAGGGACACCACTTGTTTACTGCCAGTACAGTTCAGAGTATGATAAGTACCGATATGAATCGTATTGACTTGGCTATTGGCTATGCTTTTTATTTGTTCACAGGCCCAATTCCAATTGCCATTGCGATTGGGTTGTTAATTTGGAACATTGGTGTTTCAGCTTTAGTGGGAATTGGTGTGTTTGTGTTCATTGTTGTGATATTGGGTATGTTCATGGGTAAATTGATGAGCTTTAGAACATCCGCAATAAAACTGACTGATCTTAGAGTTCGGTTAATTAAAGAAGTGTTAAATAGCTACAAAATGATTAAATTTTACAGTTGGGAAAACTCGTACAGTGAAAGAATCCAGAAGGCCAGATTCTCTGAAATGAAAATACTTTTGAAGTTGCAGTCCATGAGAAATTTCCTTTTTGCTGTGTCTATTGGTTTGCCCGGATTGGCATCTATGGCAACTTTTTGTGCCGCCTATGCTATTTCTGGCAGTAAAGGTGCCGCCAATATTTTTTCATCATTGTCTTTATTTCAGACATTGGCTTTCCAATTTATCATGATTCCATTTGCTTTATCAATGATGGCTGATATGGTTGTCAGTATCAAAAAGATAAGTGTTTATTTAGCGTGTGCAGATTTAGATCCAAAGCAGTTTGAAGTTGAAGACTTTAAAGATGAACTGCTTGCTATGAAGGTGGAAAATGGGTGTTTTGAATGGGATACATTTAAAGAGACTGACAAAGAAATTTCCGATAACGAAAAGGGTATGACTCCAAATCTATTGGGGGGAAAGTTGGATGATGAATCCAGGACTGAGAACAAAATAGCCAAAACTGAATTTCCAGGTTTGAAAAACGTCAATCTTGAAATCAGAAAAGGTGAGTTTATTGTTGTTACTGGTTCCATCGGTTCAGGTAAATCATCTTTGCTGAGTGCAATGGCTGGTTTGATGAAAAAGACCAGCGGTAAAGTCTACGCAGACGGTGATTTATTGCTTTGTGGTTATCCATGGGTCCAAAATGCCACGATCCGTGAAAACATCACTTTTGGTTTGCCTTTTGACAATAGCAAGTACTTTAAGGTGGTTAAAGCATGTTCCTTATTGAGTGATTTCAAGCAATTCACCGGAGGGGATATGACCGAAGTTGGTGAGCGAGGTATCACACTATCTGGTGGTCAAAAGGCAAGAATCAATTTGGCAAGAGCTGTTTATGCTGATAAAGATATTATTTTATTAGATGATGTTTTGAGTGCTGTTGATGCCAAAGTTGGTAAACATATTGTTGAAGAATGTATTTTGGGTTTATTGAGAAATAAAACGAGAATAATGGCTACACATCAATTGAGTTTGATTAATTCCGCTGATAGAATGATATTTTTAAACGGTGATGGTAGTACAGATATTGGAACGATTAGTAAATTGAAAGCTAGAAATGAAGAGTTTGTGGAGTTATTACAATTTCAAACAAAAAAGGATGATAAAGGAGATATTGATGATGAGGGGAAGGAGGAGGAGGATGATAATGATGATGATGATGATTGCGATGCACTAATTGAAGAAATATTGAATGAAAATGATCAACTTTCTGGAAATAGCAATTTTGATCTCCTGAAAGAAGAGACAGGATTGATGCAACAAAAGCTAGAGTCTCAATTAACAAAAACGGTCACTGAAAATGAGAAAATGGAAAACAATGATTTTCATGGTATAGTGGGTGATGAGGAAAGAGCTGTCAATGCACTTTCATTGGAGGTTTATTACAATTATGCTAGATTGGCATTCAAAGATCATCCGGTTTTGTATCCAACCTTATTCATTGCATTTGCTTTCATTTCGACGTTTTGTAATTATTTTACAAACACATGGCTATCATTTTGGGTTGAAGAAAAATTTAATGGTCGATCTTCACATTTTTACATGGGTATATACATCATGTTTGCTTTTTTGTATGTTATCACATTGATTCTCTTTCTGCTTCTAATAAGTTATTTTTGCAATAATGCAGCCACAATGTTGAATTTCAGAGCATCAAGTAGAATTTTGCATGTGCCAATGGCATTCATGGATGTTTCGCCAATTGGAAGGGTTTTGAATAGATTTACTAAAGATACCGACACTGTTGATAATGTGCTAGATGAACAACTGAGGCAATTTCTTACCCCTCTGTGTGATATTTTTGCAACCATTATTCTTTGCATAATTTACATTCCTTGGTTTGCTATTGCTGTTCCGTTTTTGGTCATTTTTTATGCCGCATGTGCAAATTATTATCAATCAAGTGCAAGAGAAATTCAAAGGCTAGAAGCTATTAAAAGATCTCATGTTTATTCCCATTTTAATGAGATGTTGACTGGTAGAGATACAATTAAAGCATACAAAAGACAAGTTCAAGTACAAGCAAAATTGGATGATTTCCTAGATCTCCACAATGAAGCATATTATATTACTGTTGCAAACCAACGTTGGCTAGGTGCACAACTCTCCATCTTATCTTTTGTTTTAGTTTTGATTGTTTGTTTGTTATGTGTCTTTGGGGCTTTCAAAATCAATGCAGCATCCACTGGTTTATTGTTGACATACGTCATTAACCTCACGAATGTGCTAGTTATGCTTATAAGAGCCTTGACCCAAGTGGAGAATGAATTCAATTCAGTTGAAAGATTGAACTATTACGCATTTGATCTTGCACAGGAGGCACCGTACGAAAGACCTGAAACCGAACCTTCACCAGAATGGCCAGAATTCGGTGCAATCAGCTTCACAAACGTGAACATGAAATACAGACCCGAATTACCTTATGTTTTGAAAGACGTAAATATCAGTATAAATAAGAATGAAAAAATAGGATTTTGTGGAAGAACGGGCGCAGGTAAGTCTACATTCATGACATGTTTATATCGATTGACCGAGTTTGAAGGTGAAATATTGATAGATGGTGTGGATATTAGCAAACTAGGTTTACACAAACTTAGAAGTCAATTAACAATCATTCCACAAGACCCGGTGTTATTCATGGGTACAATTAGAGAAAACTTAGATCCATTTGGAGAATACAGCGATGAAAAACTATGGCAGGCATTGAGCGTTTCTGGTCTTATTGAAACAGCAGACTTGAAGGAGACGAAACAGCAGAACAAAAATAGTGAAAATCTACACAAATTTCATTTGGAGAGAGTTGTGGAAGATGATGGTTCCAATTTTTCCATTGGTGAGAGACAACTGATAGCACTAGCAAGAGCGTTGGTGAGAAAAACAAAGGTTCTCATACTAGATGAAGCCACTTCAAGTGTTGATTATAAAACAGATTCAAAGATTCAATCAACCATTGCATCTGAGTTTGCTGATTGCACGGTTTTATGCATTGCGCATAGGTTAAATACCATTATTGATTATGATAAGATAGTGGTGATGGATCAAGGCCGGGTTATTGAGTTTGATGATCCGAGGACTTTATTTTTAAATGAAAATAGCAATTTCAGAAGTATGTGTGACCAAGCCAATATTGTACTTGAAAATTTCAAGAAGTGAAGAAGTAGTTTGGTGACTGGTCCATATGATGTGAGTTTTTTTCGTTTAGTGGTTAGTTTATATAAGTTTCTCCTTCTATCGAACCTTCAATTGAACCAAGATATTGCTTTTGTTTTTGTACTCGCCTGTAGTCTTTGTTACTTAAACCTGGCGAAATTTCCCTGTTGCATATTCTATCTTTTTTTTAAAAACTTTCCATGAGCCGGTGTTGTGGTTTTCAAATTGTCAGTTAGACCTACTCAGAGCTGTGTCAATGTTTGTCAGGTATAGCCTGGTACCTGTTTCTGCTTTCCACCCGATTTTATACGGCAGTAAATGTCTAAAAAAAAGAAGTATTACGTAATCATTTAATTGCATCGATAGTCGCTAATCTTCAAACGTATCAACAACCTCATAATGCACGCATACCTATAACAGGATCTATATTCTGGCACACAGTTGAAACAAAAGAGCATAAAAACTTTTGAAGCCCTTTCGACCACAAAGCGTACACCCAAAGCCTTATGATATATTGGATTCTATATCCATTAGCAGGTTGAAAAAAAGCCCCTTCCCCAATTTGAGTAGCGACGCGTCGATTCAAAACAAAGGCGGTTTTTTATTTGCGTGTCCGGGATGAAGAGACGATTTTTTGCTAGATACAAGTGATAATAGGATGAAGTGAGGAAGGTGGCTTTTCCAATCAATAGTGTCTTTCCCATATTTCAAATCCACCTGGAATGTCAGATCAGCCACACCCAGTGTCATCATCATCACCAACACCAACCACTTTGTATGAAAAGTTACTGCAATCGTCTCATCCAATTGCTATTTTATTCTTTCTGGGATTACGTATATTGCCGGTATTGATATATCTGTTTGGCACGTTGTTTACAAATAACTTTATACTTTACTTCATAACAATTATACTGCTATTGGCAGCTGATTTTTGGAATATCAAAAATATATCCGGTAGATTGCTGGTGGGATTGAGATGGTGGAATGAGTCAAACGAGTTGGGAGAAACTATATGGGTTTTTGAGAACGCCGACGATTCTCTTTACATCAATCCGATTGATTCGAATGTTTTCTGGTCACTATTATACGCAGTGCCAGTAATATGGTCTGTTTTTGGCATCTTGGCACTGATCAACTTCCATTTTGTGAACCTTTTGTTGATTTTAATTGCGATGACATTAGCAATTATAAATTCCGTTGCTTATACCAAATGTGACAAATTCGGAAAAGCCAACAACCTAGCAAATAATCTATTCTCTAACTTCTTCAGTAACTTGAACCCGCTGAACAGATTTTTCTGATTCCCTTCAATTTCTTCTCTACTTCTGTTTGTTTAATTTATAAATCAAATACGACTTATGACTTATTTTGTTGGCTTTGTTCCCTCTCCATTTTTCACCAATTAGTTCGCTCTCTTTCACCAAAACGCCATTCTTCTTGATATAATATTCATCGATATCAGTTTGTAACAATTTCAGCTCTTCCATATCAACAATATATCCCTCTAATTTGTGATCTCTCAGTCTATTGTTTTGTCCAATAAACTCGTTACAGATGATTTTGAAAATGCTTTCATAGATAACTTTGTCAATGAACAAATTGTTATTAATATTCAACAAGATATCTTTCAAATGTTCAATTTCCACCCCACATGGAATTCGACTGACTACAGGTATTGGATCAATCAAGTTCCCAACGTTTTTCAACAATTCTTTCACAAATTCACTTTTGTTCATCGAGTAATCAAGTAAAAAATCCCATAATTCCTTTTCGTTGATCTCTGATGCAAAGGTTATTGCCTTTATTGGATCTTCCATTTCATCAATTATTAGTTTCAACGCAGTTTGGTTGTCTCCAATTTTTTTCAAAAGATAAACAAGCTCTTCAAATTGACCAAACTCTTCACATACTTTGATGCTTCTGTCAATCGAGTAGTTCTTATGATTAACTAAAAATGAGTGCAAGTTGCTAGAATTGAATTTGGCATATAGATAAATGATTTCGTCTTCAAAGTCTTTGGTGATTAGATGGTTTTCAAGTTTATTCAATTCTTCCAAATATATGTAGCTAACAATTTCCAAATTGTGATCTTTGAAAAGAGTGACAACATCCTTCGGTAGTATTTCGTTCAAGTTTTCGGTAAGAATAGTAATGTTGACAAATAATTGGCTCTTTTTAAGATTAGCAATAATGTCGGATATTTCGTTTTGATTTTTGTCTGTAACCCTTATATCGTCGATGTCTGTTCCAACTAAGATTATTTTTGGTAGTTCATTGAAATATCTCTGGATGAGATGGTACTCATCTAAAAATTCCATGATTTTAGCATCTTTCAAAATCAAAAACTGGGAAACGCACTCTTCGGGCTCTTCCAGTTCAAGTGATATATTGATAAATGTCCTTCTAAGCTTGAACAACTCAGTGTCTTTAGTTTCGTGTAAGATTTCCTTAATGTGCAGTTGTATATCCTTCAAATCAAATAATGAATGATCCCATCGATAGAAGAACTCCTCAAATCTGTCGAAATCTTTTATTTTCAACAAATGATGTAATATTATTTCGTAGAATTCTTGATTTATCTGATAAGCATGTATTTTATGGCATGGCATTATTTCGGGATGATGAATTAGTACGTCTGCATCGTTCATTTTCCCTAGCCAAGTATTCCATAATTCTATGATTCTCTGTACATAGTTGAAGTCATTACCATTGTCACCCTCGATAGTTAACATCTTCACCAAAAACTCACTCAGTTCCTGCCATTGACCGCTCTTTTCGTATACAGCAAGTTGACTCTCGCCTATCTTCAGCTTTTCAAACTTATCCAACCACAATCCGCTCAAATTCCACGCATCCAAATACCGCTCATTGGACAAATACCAAGTCAACTTATCATTGATATTAAATTCTTCAATGAGAATAATGTCATTACTACTGATCAACATCCACTTGTTTACCTGTTCCTCTTCAAATTCTAGTAGATTATAGTCATTTATTCCTAGACCTCGATAATTCTTGATTGGAAGTTCATCAACGCTCAACTCGTCAAAGTTGATGCTGTCATATATTATCAATTTGGGCGGGAAATAGTTGCTTTTACCGATTTTGGGTAGATAGTTAAGAATCAACAAATCGTTCTTGAATTCAGAGATGCCGGCAATCAAACAGTCATCCATCTTTTCGTGGTACAGTATGTCGATATGCTTTTCGATTGTTATTCCAAGCTTAAAGCTCGATGCCGCACTGCTCAAAATGGAGGAATTGTCGTTGAAATCGGAATTCCCCACAGAACCTGTAGTCTCAATCTCGTCTATTTTCAAATACCAAATATGATTGATCCATCCTATCAAAATTTTGTCCTGTTCGATGAATTTGATCCTGGGCCAGTACAATTCACTCCTAGAAATACCTATCGGTACATCAATTGTGAGTAGTTTCTTTTTGTTGCTGATTTGACATATGGTCAGGCCTTTTGAATTACACCAAATGAGTAGATCGTTGAAAGATTTGATCATGGTGACAGAATCGCCATCAGAATCTAATACGGTATCCACCCTTTGACCTAACCAGTTTTTGAAGCAGTACAATACTTTACCGCTTGTACCCCCACAAAAAAAGGATTTTTTAAGATTGTAGGGTTTGTTCAAAGATACGGCGTAAATTGGTCGTTTGAAATCATATTTTACCAATTCGGAATCCACAATTTCGTTGTTTTCATTGATATTTCCAATTAAAACGGTTCCGTCCATTGAACTTGTCGCAAAATACTGACCATCAAAATCAATCGAGAGAATGGACGTAGTGTGGGCCTTGAACAGTTTGATGGTTTCGAAATCTTTGTTGCAGATACACAAGATTCCTGAATGGGTTGCAAAAAACATGATATCTGAACTCAAATGGACGCAACTGATTGGGTCTTGGTTGATCAACCGGGACGGTAATTTTGTCAATCTTTTATATTTAAAAAACGGAGGTTCCTCTTCTTCTTCTTCTTCTTCTTCTTCTTCCTCCTCCTCGTCTCCTTCACTCTCGTCCAATCCACCGGTTTCATCTTCGTCCTCGTATTCATCAATAGAATCACTCGTATGGCCTGCATTTTCGCCGCCATCAGGAAAACCCTGCAATTCCTTCAGTACCTCTGTTGTGTCTATACGACTCCCTAATTCTTCCAAATCTGTATCAGCTCCTAGTTCCATCGTAGTGTCGTCAATTGCATCGTTGTACGTCGCCTCACTCATGGTGACACGCTCAAAAGCATCAATCACATAGAATGCCGTAAAAAAATCGTTTTTCTCAACCCATCTTCACCACATGAGGGTCAAGCGTTTATTCAAGGGTAATAAACACAAGTATGGCTAGAGCTATCAAGGGGATGTTGATCGAGTGTGATCCTTCGATCAAGTCGTTGGTTGTGAAGATTGATCAAGATCACAGAGACATTGTGATTGAAGAGTTGGATGATACTCATCTGTTGATTGATCCGTCCAAATTGGTGTTCATTAAAAATGAACTCAACAAGATTCTTGCGGGAAACACGTATAATCCGTTTGATGACGAAGAAGTAGGTTGATACAGGTATATATAATATATAAGGGTTGAGTAGGGGTCTCTGTAAGGATACGTTATGGGGCCGTACGTGGATTGATTTGCCCGTCTGTGTCAGGCGTGCTTTTTCCGGGCGAGTCGGTGAAAATTTGTGGTTTGGTTTGGCTGGTTGGTTGGACGAGCCGTATGCACTGTTCACGCCCTTGTTTTAAAACGGACATTGCCATGGGAGAATGTGGTTGGCCTTTGGGCACAACTGGCGCATATATTTCTAGACACTTTCTATAATTTTGATGTACTTACTATATACCAAGGTTTGAGTCTTTATTTCGAATATTTAGACAGATTTCTACCTTGTTAAATATCCTTGCAGCTTAGGATCGCTATATCTATAGGAACATACTATCGGATTTGAGAACAGCTAGTAAATCACCGCGAGCCACTGTTAATGTAGTTCATGGGGTTAGCTGGTGGGTTGGTTTGTAGGTTCACAGATTCGTGTTAAGGAATCAGACGAGTTATATCTAATGACCGTCCCCCCTGTGAATCATCACTGGATTATTTCATGCTCTGTATATTTAATGAGATCATAAAGTGTTTTATTATTGCATAAAATTACATAGTATTGAAAGCCTAATCAGGAATTGAAGCCTTATATAGTGGTAGCAGTGGTGGTCGCAGTGGTATCGGTTGGTGTGACCGAATTGGTGACGTCTATATCCAAACCATCGAGATCCTTCTGAATATCCAAGAGTTGCATGTCGTCAAAGTCATCGTTGACATTTGCGACAGCTTCATTAGTAAACAGTGTTTTCACCGATTTGATCCAGACATTGTTGAGATGATCGAGGTCCAGCAAAGCGGCAGATAACTTTTCATCTTTCCGACTGTTCACTATCTCAACAAATGATACGTACTGAGAATTGATTTCTTCGTTTATGCCGTCAATCAAAAACGTTATGATTTTATAATCGTTTATGTAAAAGCCAATCAGATCTTTCAATCTCGATAACTCAGTCTGTATATTTTGGACAATCGTGGTATTGACTTTTTCGACTTGAGAGACCGTCAACGCTGCCGCATCTTGAATATCTAGCAAATGCGACAAAAACATTCTTTTTGTGGATATTTTGATGAATTCATGCACGATGTTTCTGATTTCAATTTGAAGTTCCACCTTACAATCAATGAAATTACTGACAACTTTCGGAATCGTTCCTAAGATTCTGTCAAATAATGACTCGTATTCATTCGACTTCAATATAATTTTATTGGTTTCTCTTCTGAACAGTTTGGAAATTCCTGAAAAGTCAATACTGGTCTCTTTACGGGGTATATCAATTTCAAACTGATTGATGGAGTTTTTAAACAAAATCAACGATTTGATCTGGTACAATTTACAATCAATAGAATCGTTGGTTTTGAAGTTCTCTTTGAGAGAGACAATACACACATGCACAATTGAGCTGGAGATATCGTCGAAGATGGATTTGTTGATTAGCTGGTAAATTTTGTTAAGCAGTTGTATACTTTTCAGTATTGGTGGATAGATCAACTCATAGTTGGTTTTATTTGATATAATCAGTTCGCTGCCTGTGTTTTTGTAATTAATAATCTTTTGCTGGATGAACTTGTTGATAGTAAATACTAATCTTGTTTGACAATCAAAGAGAATCGGCTTGAATAAATCATAGTAATTTGTCTGATAGTTGTTCAAGAGAATGTCCTGATCTTGTTCCCATTCAGGTTTGAATGAATTCAATAAATTGATCAATTCACACAATGAATTGATATTCGATTCCCTAATGATTTTATTTCTCAGTAGATAATATAGTGGCTCCAATAACCTTTCAAAAAATTTGTTGATATAAGATAAATTTGTCGAATTGTTTAAGTTCATGGTTACTTTGTTCGGGGTCAAAAAAAACAAAGTTTTGAAAATTTCGAACTCCTTTTCAAAAGTTTTTCTGAAAAAGTTCAAATTTACGTTAGAAATCTCTATCAAAGAGTCCGAAAGATCGCTGTTATTGTTGATTTCATTCAATTTCCGGTTAATCATGTAATTCACTAACAAATTTTCTCTGATTTTAAAATACTCATTGTAAACATCATCCAACAAATTGAAGTAATCGGAACTGTCGTCCATCAAATTGTTTTCAACATCAACGACTCTTGAGTAGATTTCAAAAAAAAGGTCATATATTGTGGTGTCGTTGTTGAAGTTGGAATTGATCAAGGCTTCCATGATCAAAGAGTTGTCTTCGTTGGCGTCAAGATTCGTGATCTGCGATAAGGTTTTCAGCTCAATACTTTTTAAGTGGCTAATAAGATAGTTCCGGATCATGGATAAAGCCCTAATCATGCATTGGTTAAATCTAAATTTGTAGATCTTAATATCTTTTATATGACCATTTTCAGGTTCGTTGACAAAGGCGAGTGATTGATCCAATTTCATCAGCATTGTATGAAATGAGGACTTGAGAACAATTTTGGAATTTGAAGAAGTAGAGTTTAAAACCTTTATAATTGAATCAATGGAGTTGAAATAGTTTAACTTTTCGTTAAGTTCCGTATAAAGAAGCTGTAATTTGTCCAGGTCCTGTATCAGAGAATTAGCTGTGAATTTGAACTCGTGCGTTTGATTAATGACGTTGTCGTGAATACTCAACAATTGGTCAAATTTCTCCATGATTGTTGTGGCAGAACCAATAAAGGCAAGATTCTCTTTTCTAGAATTTAACAACATCTGCTCGTAGTTCAATAAGCTGTGGATTGCTGTGGATCTAGAATTTTCAATAAAGAATTCATCACCGATATCAATAGCTAGGTTGCTGTTGTGGCTAGACAAAAATCTGTGCTGTAAATAAGATTTTTCATACTCTGAAAGTGGCGTCAAAATAGAACTTTTGCTGGTGTTTTCCACTGGTTTAGTCTCCTCGGTTTCAGTGCCAATGAAACCACAAAATGAGTGCCTCTTTTGTTTGTATGATTCAGTTTCTCTTTCAAGCAACGAAATCCGATGATTAAACAAGTCTATCGTTGGGGCATTGAATGCTATGGCGTTCACCAAAGTATCGGAGCCCATTATATGGAGGAGGTTTTGTTCTTCTTGGTTAGTCTCCAGTTGTTCGTTAGGGTGGAAAATGTCCATTTCTTATTATTCAAAAATGTTCCCACAAAACACAAACGCGCAGCCCGAGGAAGTTGTTGAAGCGCGGGAGGAAGTTGTTGCATCGTGAAACTTCCCGTGTCACAAAGCGATTGGAGTTGGGCGAGAAGTTCAATCGTGGGGCACAAGCACAGCGAACCTGCGGACACACCCGAACTCTGTGCGCTGGAACAGACGCGGTTATCAGGAACTGAGTTGAAACTTCTCCCCCGATGAAGATATTGCGCCCCATTCGGCCCAATGATATGCACGAGCTTCCCCTTGAAAAGCTGTAAAACACCAGAGACCATCTCATTTTGCAAGGTTATCATCTCGGTACCAACAGGTACCTTGACGTCCTCAGAATCATAATGTGCCACCACAAGACTGGTGGCTGCCAGTGTAACCTGATAATCGCATCGAATATCATCCACATTTAAAACACGGTTTCCCTGCTGTGCTAATCGTAGAATTGCGGCTGCAGTTTGGCCTTGTAGCTGCCCAACACCCATCCAGCAATCACGTACGTATTCTTTGACCGATAATACCCTTTCTCTATCAACAACCGTCACGTTACAGTTATCATTTCCTTCAATCTGCCAGTGCAGAATCTCTTCTCTATTATCACATATTGAAGACATCCACTGGTACCATTCTATGTCGGAGACTTTGGTTACCCATCCAGATAACATGTCTTTAGAAGCGATCTGGCCTCGAACTTCCACGATTTTGCCGATCCAGCTGGCGTCAACAATGCATCCGCGTGAAACAACCACATCAATACCATTACTTTGTCCAGTCTTTCCTGATCCATCTTCAACAGTCATTTGTCGTTTTTTTGAATCTTCATATTCCTTAAACATCAGGACTCTACCTACTATTCGTACCTTGAGTATGGGTCTGTTTCCCAGCATCCAAAAATGTTTACAATCATCCCCAAAACCACGATTGTGGTACACATCTTGAATATGCAGTAGTTTTGTCTTTAAATCGTGAACGCAAACATCCAATTCTTTGTCTACAGTATCGCATAAATAAAACACTTCAGGGACATAATAATCGGTTATTCTACATGTATCTAAATCACGAATCCGAAACGCAATCTTGGAATCATCCCCTACGGTCTCAACCTTGAAGTTGTCCTTCAACCGCCGTCGAGCACTCTCCAGTAAGGCAAGTTTCTCTCGGTGTTTCCTTCTGCTTCTGTCACTTTGCCCTTGCCTTTGCATGTCTGTCACACCAAAAAAAACAACGATACGTTTCTCGGTAATCTCCGTGAATTTTTCATGTTCTCAAAAACTTACAAGATAACAACTCCTTCTTTTTGCGGTATTCCTTCTTTCTTTTCATAAAGATGGTATCTGCAATCACCTGCCATATTTTGGACACCACTTTGGGACTTCCAGCCTCTAATGTATCCTGTGAATTATATTTTTTAAATGATGGTGCCGAGATTTTACTTGGTAATGCTCAAACAGATAATGATGGTAGAATTAAAAATTGGAGTTTGAGATCCAATGATTTTGAGTGGATCAATTCAGTTGAGCTGAAATCGGGAAATTACAAGGTCAGATTCAATACCTTTGAGTATTTTACCAAGTTGAATAGAGACTCATTTTTTCCGTTTGTTGATATTGTTTTCAGATTACCGGAAACTCCTGATAATCATTATCACATCCCATTGTTGTTGAGTAACTATGGCTATTCAACCTATAGAGGCAGTTAAACGGGAATGAAAGATTTTGTCAAACTATAGTTATTTTATTTAAGACTGTATTTATTCATAGATAATTCTAGAGAAACACATATTTATGAATGTACCACTATAGAGCTCAAAATGACTCATTTATAAGAAAATACCTTTATGTAGCGGTTGGTCTCTTCTAATGATATGACATACACAATTAAGTTTAAACAACTCCAGCCCAACCATCAAATGCGCCTGCTCAAAGAATTTGCCTCATTCTTCGAACACATATAAATATTGCACTTATTCTTCTTATTTAATGTTAGAATCCATATTCCTTATATCCTGTACTCGTTGGACCCACTAAATGAACTAATAGGGAATTAATTCGATGCTACAATATATTACTTGGTGAAACAAATAGAGGATGTGAGCGTCGTATGACAAAAGTCTGTAAGCTTGTTTAGAGAAACTGCAATTTTTGTGAATGGTTTTGTTTGATTATCATCAGTCATCAGAAGATAAGATCGTATAACTTTGAATTAAGATTATAAATGTAATCAATGCCAGAAAAAAGCTGGTTAAATAGAAATAAAAGCAGCTGATGCGCTTTTCAGTAGATTGTGCGTTATCACCGAGACACCTCACCATATACGAATAAGAACAATATCCGTCATGCTAACGTCGCATTTTCAGTCCCAAATTATGTGCATATATCCATACTTGACATGTAAAGATATATCACAGTAAGCGAAGCTTGATTCATATCTCACAAATGGAACATCACGGATGCTCAAAATGAGACATTTTCGTTGACCGAGAACAAGAGTTGCTGCTTCTGATTTATTGGAAAATGGCAATTATTCAATGATCCAATTCCTCTAAGTCATAAAGCCTAGATACCAACGACCACATCTTCATTGAATTTCCAGCGGCTCTATACCAAAAACAGGTGTGTGTTTTCACGACTCGACGAATCAACGTACATTTCTTTGCTTTTAAACTCGTTCAATTCAATGCGTATGTTTCTTATTTCACGTGGGTAGTACGTCATCATGATATATACTTTCTTCATGTCGGGATTGAATCGATCGTAGTCCAAATTGTTGAAAGTATAGCCGACTTCTGCTGAGTCTTTGAAAAGAACATTATTCTTGTTTGGTGAGCGATTATTGGATAGACATCCTTTCGCTGGTACGAGATCATTTCTCGGCTCGTGATTAACATCCATCATCTCAGGTGTAGGGCCAGCATCAGGTTTTGAAATGTCTTGCGGTCCTTCAGTCTTTTCCAATCCCTGCAAAATATTCTCAGAGCGATTATTGACACTGCTATAGTTACTTCCCGAGAATGGGAGATTTTTAGTGATTTTCTTTATGAAAGCATTCTTTTCTCTTTGAATATAACTTTTCGTCCTTTGAAGCGGATTCTCATCGGGTTCATTGTGACTACTGGAAGAGCCAAAAAAATTCGTTTCTCCCATACCCACAACTAGAGACAGATATCCCAATTCAAGCAATTCTTTGTTTTCAGCTTCTTCTTCTCCATCGTGGTGTGGAATTTTGCTTGGGATCTTCGACAGGCTCGCAAACGAAAAATCGTTAGGGTCCTCTTCAGGAACTTCCAAAGTATACGAGTTGTCAATGGTTGTTGAGTCTTCGTGCAATTCGGTGACTGGTGTGAATTTCCGGAAACTGGCATTATTGTAATTGTAAGTATGGTCATTTCTGGTTTTACTGGAAATAGAATTGAATGAATTTCCCCTTTCCAAATTATCAGTGCAGTTTCTTCCTGGCGCTGTAGCGGACTGCGACGAAAGCATTCCGGATTGCACAGGTAACGCTGAAGATTTGGACTGAGTCTGGGATTTCTTTACTGATTTTTTCCTTGAAAACAATCGTTTGAAGAAGCCTTGTTTGGCTGGTTTGGGCGCTGGTGTATAAACTAGTGTGGAGGTGGGTGGATTGGCAATTGAAGATTGATTTGTCGACAGCTGTTGTTGACTCAACTGATGAACTGGTTGTGAAACAAGCTTTTGAAGATGTCCCGTGTTGGGATCCGCAGAGAAAGCGGGTTTGGGGTATTGGGAATTCGAAGCAATTGAATTGGTCATTGAATTGGATCTTGACACTGAAATGGAGTTGGCTCTGGACCCTGACCTTGAGTTTGATCTGGAATTCATCCTGGAATTAATCCGTGATGATGATCTCGAATTGAAGTTCAAAGAAGGTGTAGAAGATCCAAGTCGGAACATCTCTTTGCCTGTGCCGCTTGCTCTACTAATGGGGATATTGGTGTCTGAGTTAGGTTTTTCTTGGCTTCCAAAATTGGGGTATTGATTTTGATTTTGATTATGAGTTTGAGTTTGATGTTGTTGCTGTTGCTGTTGTTGTTGTTGTTGTTGTTGTTTTGGTGGATGAATGAGAGGTTTGTGGCTGATTGAGTTGCTGGAGCCATTAGAAGAGGATAAAAATTTGGAAGTGGTGGAATTTACCGATGTCGAAGTGGTGCTGAAGTTGTTGTTGATATTGTTACTAGTGGTATTGGTGTTACTGTTGTTGTTGGAAGACGATGAGGAAGAGGAAGAAAAGTATATATTTCCGTTTATATTTCTTGGAGCTTCATTTCTGTGGTTGCTATTGTGGGCCAATCTTGGCGTGGATCTCAGTTGCTGAATCCTCGGGTGAGGTTGCGGAGTCAAAATAGGAGTACTCCTTGGGCGATGTAAAGCAGTCTGAGGAAGAACGGGTGGATCTTGTTGTGGTATTGGGCGTTGATGAGGATGGTACTGTTGTTGATAGTGGTTATTGGATGGATATGATTGATAAGGTCTCGAACTATTAGGTCTGTTTCTGATTTTATGGTTTGCATTGCTAGGTGTCTTGGGGTGTTGCTGTGATGGATGAGAATGAGGGTGATGGTATGGTGGTTGTTTCATCGGTGGTTGTTTCATCGGTGGTTGTGAGAAGTGCATATTTTGCTGGAACTGCGGGTAATAATGATTGTGTTTTAGCTGTTGTTGTAATGGATAGTTGCTTTGTGAATACTGTTGCTGGTTGGCCTTTGTGTATGGGTATGGTTTGTGCTGTGCGGGATGAAATTGCTGTTGCTGTTGCTGTTGCTGTTGCTGTTGCTGTTGCTGAAGCGTATACAATCGATTCTGGGAATTCGAAGTCCGGTTCTGGTATCCCAATGTACTATGGGTTTCTGCGCTGCCTCTCCTGGATTTTATGGATTTCCTTTTAAGTCTGTCTTCAATTTCAAAGATATCATTGATCGAAGTGGATCTGGGAACTGTGAATCCTCTATCAACCATAGTTGATACCGTATTGATCGAAGAGACCGAATTTCTTTTCTTGATATATGCATTGGCGTCAGAAGCCGCTGGTATGTTCATGGCGTGTCGTTTTTGTGGCGATTAAACTGTTGTGGTCATATAAAAGTATCAGTAAAATGATAGATAAAAATAGAGCGGGTAATGGAAATGAAAGCTCCCGTGTTCTCAATGATAAGTGACTCTTTCGTGTGCGAAGGATTGAAGAAAGACGTATCTTAAAACTCACAGTTAAATAAAGTTCAATCTAAGTAAAATCTAAGTAAAATAAAATAAAAAAGCTCAACACAAGTACTAGTAATAAAAAGCAGCATTCCAACACAAGCCGTCCTCTGTTATTTGGACATCTGATGCGTATACGAAATGCGAGCTAAAAAAAAAAGGAAAAAGGCTAAAACAGAAAATTACCACATTGTTCAGCCGCTTGCGCCCCCTTTCGGTCATCAGATTTCAAGCCAAGGCGGCAGGTACCCCGTGGTTATTTTTAGGGTTTGATAGATGGATCTATTTTATCCGCCTGGTGCTGCGCCACACAATCATCACAAATGAGATAAAAACGGCCAAAAATACAACCGTGTCAACAACATGTCCCTGCGCCACATTGATGGTAGGTACTTTGATCATGTTGCTGCTACCGGAGGCATTACCGTCAACTGGATAATAGAATCTACGATACACGGTCTCGTCGCTGGTGGTGTTACTGCCATGTCCAATTGTAAATCTTCCAGGTTCATTAATGAAAGCCTCCTTGATGCCTTTCTTGACATCTGCATCCGCAACTGAACATTCCCAATACAGCTTCGTGAAGGGTAAAGAAGTGAAAAGTTCTGCGCTTTCATCGTCGCTGGTGTCTCCTAACAAGTGTTGATGTCTGTGATCCTTGCGTTTTCTCGTCACTTCTCCGTATCTCATATGAACGGGAATTTCGAGACCGTTTTCTAAGAAACACTTTGGATCGATTTCAATGTCTATCATACTTCCCCATTCATTAACTTTAAAAACGGGCAATTCCAAATCCATTCCTCCATTACTCAAATTCGCAAGGGACTTGATACATGACTTGCTATTTTCATTGTTGATGATCCGCTCAATTTCGTATTTATCTATAATATAGTAACTGGAAAACGTGTTCTCGAGTCTTAATTGACAACTCTGCTCTCCATTTTCAATCCCTTCGTTGGTGGATGGCATAATATCTGATATTTGCAATCCTTGGGCTTTAAAATTATACGTGATAACCGGATGGAGGGCAGCAGAATCCTCCAAAACCTTCATTTCCACTTCAAAATCATTTGCCTTTTTGACGTATTCATTTGGAGACATCACTAACATTGTTGGAAGTAAGGCAGAATCATCAGTATCGTCGTTTCCTCGGAACCCTTTCAAGAACCTATCAACATCATGTACATTACCGGATTGTGCCACTTCCATTTCACTGAGAACTGCAAATTCATGTTTGATATCACGGTGACCTTTGACTCTATTGATGATTGGATCGTTAGAGTTTATATAAACTGCAATGTTCGATCCATTGAGGATTATTTCAAGTGATTTGAAACCTTGCTTTATTTCTATCAGATCTTCGATTTGTAGCAATCCGAAAAGTCTTTTCAAGATATCAGTTTCATTATACTGTAACTCTCTATTGTCATTGAAGGTGAACCATTCTTTGAAAAACACCATTTTAGAATTGCTGGAATCCAGTGTCAGCAGCTTGAAAAAATTTAAAAACTCGTCCTTCCCATTATTGGAGAAGTTTTCGTATTCCGACCAAGTTTTGGCTGTCTGTGGTGCAACATTGACGGTGATGCCGGTGTTCATCCAATACTTCCAGTCATCTAAGTACCCGTCTGCATAATCTCCTGAGTCACCAGGAATCTCTTTTTTGAACGTGATTTGCAGAATCTGTAACGTGTCTAGAAGCTCGTTCAAATTGGGGTTTCCAAGTGCATGGTAATCCTCAATTGAGTACTTGACTTGTTTGTTGACACTTTTAATCCCGATTTTATCGCTCTCTTCCTCGTTTTCATATCCAATAAGTTCAATTTTCTCGTCAGAGAGCTGGAAGTTCGTCTCAAAAGCACTACCAAACAACTTCTCTGGATCAATTCCAGGTGAAATATATGCTAACGATCTCTTCTTCCACATACCTTCTACTAAACGGCGTACCAAATGAACACTCTCACTCAATCTCTTCGCCTAACCACCCGTTACTTTTCGTCTCCCCACATGTGGTGCACTCCGGAATCATGTCCTCGCGATAATTGTTGGGGAATTTCACATGCCCGCGGAGGCAAGTGACGTGTGTATATAAAAAGTTCACTGTTCCCACTTTTTTTGTTGCCACGGGCCCGGCCAGTGTTTTTTTTTGAAAACAAACAGTTTAACAACACCAAACCATGTCTATCCCATTCTCTGATATTGCAAAAGCATCCAACGACATCAACTCCAAGGACTTCTTCCACTCAGCTCCTTTTGCTGTTGACGTCAAGACTGTTGCTCCAAATGGTGTTACTTTCACCACCAAGGCTAAGTCTGCAGGTGACAAGATGAGCGCTTCCTTAGAAGGTAAGTACGTTGACAAGGCATCTGGTTTAGCCGTTACTCAAGGTTGGGACTCTAAGAACACCTTATCTACCAAGTTGGAATTAGCTGATGCTGTCATTCCAGGTTTAAAGAACGAAATTGTTTCTACTGTTGTTCCAAACGCTACTCAATCTGTTAAGTTCAACACTTACTTTGCCAAGAACTCAATCAACGGTAGAGTTTTCGTTGACTTATTAAAGGGTCCAGTCTTTAACGCTGACTTAGCTTACGGTTACAAGGGTTTAACCACTGGTGGTGCTTTCACTTACGATATCAAATCCGCTCAATTGAACGGTTTCACCTTAGCTACCGGTTACAAGGCTTCTTGTTACGCTGTTGCTTTAGTTGCTTCTAACAACTTGTCTGTTTTCACTGCTGGTTACTACCACAGAGTTTCTCCAGTCTTAGAAGTTGGTTCCAAGGCTACTTTCGACTCCAAGTCTTCAGCTGGTAACCCAGTCTCTGTTGAATTAGCTTCTAAGTACCAATTAGATGCTACTGCTTTTGTCAAGGCTAAATTAGCTGATTCTGGTCTTGTCTCTTTAGCTTACCAACAAGACTTAACCAAGGGTGTTAAGTTAGGTTTAGGTGGTGCTTTCGATGCAACCAAATTAGGTGAATCTACTCACAAATTAGGTGCTTCATTATCTTTCACCGCTTAAATATTTTGTCTATTGATTTGGATAAAATTATATAATCTTACGATATATTACGAAATATTTATTTTATAATTCTTGAATTTGAAGACTTTAGAAAAGCAATACCTATTTTTATTTAATTTGTTTTATTTCATTTTAAATTGATTTAACTTGATTTAATTTAATTTGATTTGACTAAATTAATACAAATTTATTTCTTACCACCTTTCTTTCTATTCTTCTTTTCGATTCTACGTAACGCTCTCATTTCATTCTTCAAAACACCATCAACCATCTTATATTTACCCTTAACACCCTTTGGTCTACCGGCCAATCTCTTGTTTGAACCAGTTGCAACAACTAATGTAACCTTCGGTTTGGTCTTTTGCTTCTTAGTCAATTTACCCATTAATGCAGAAATTTCAGCAGCCTTATCACCTTCACTCTTAGAGGAATCATCCATAATACCATCACTCTTCTTCTTTAACTTCTCGAATCTCTTTAATGCTCTCATCTTCTTACGACCTTGAGCTTCTAACACCTTCTTGATTGGTCTAGAATTCAATTGCTTCATCTTTTCCTTTATAGCCAAAGCTGCTTCTTTCGTAATTGGTTTGTTGATTTTACTGAATTTGTCTTCTTCTTCAACAAACCATTCTGGTAAACCATCCTTATCTCTAAACGAGTATCTGTTGAAACTATCGTTAATCAAATCGCCCTTATTCTTCTTACCTAATGCCAGATCGTGCGCCAAGGTCATGGCAGAAATAGTAGAGATGTCTATATCATCTTTATGCGATTGGATAGCTTTCTCTCTTTCTTCTGTTTCTGAATCGGTGTCATAATCGGACATATTGTCTTCGTCTACCTCGTTATACTCGTTGGCGACAACCTCGAAATCGCTCTCGTCATCGTCATCGTCATCTTCATCGCCTTGGTCATCGCCATCGTCACTGCTATCCACTTCCATTTCAACCTTCTCTTGCTTCTTATTACTTGGATCTTGTTTGTGTGGTAGTTTGTTAGCATTGGTCTTGAGAATCTTGGTGTCACCTTTGATGTTACTGGCAATATTCAGATCCATATCTTGGAAAATGCTATCATTGAAGAAATTGCTTGCCTTCGAACTCAATTTTGACTTCTTGTTCTTTTCTATGTTGGCAATCAATTGATTGATTGCTTCATCGTCATCAGAATCCGAGAGATCTGAATCTGACTCTTCTAACTCTTCGTCTTCAGATTCGGGTTCTTCGTCTTCCTTAATACCTTCCCAGGCTTCATCGTCACCGCCTCTGGCATATTTTGCCTTCAAGTTGGCATTTCTTTCAATCATTCTTTCTTTAAATTTACCATACATGTTATCCAGTTCGTCTTCTAAATTATCGATTTCATTATCATCTTTCATAATAACCTTATGGTTATCAACAACAATGGAATCGTTGTCGTTATTCTGGAAAACAATGGACTTTTTACCCTTGGCAAGTTTGTCTAAAATACCGGTCTTTTCGGCGGATTTCAAATTAAAGAGAGTTTCACTACCAATATTCGAAGCGTCAATACCAATTTGCATATCTGTCAACATATTCATTTGCATTCTTTGGATTTCTTTTTGCTTTTGTAAATTGGATTTCCTCTTTTCTCTTTTATTCTTCAATCTCAACTTCTCCTTCACTTCATCTAATTCTTTATCAATTTTTTCATCTTCATTCAACTCTTCAACTTCAATGACTGGCTTTTCATCTTGTTTATCCAATATACCAAGTTCATTTCTGGCATGTTTTCTCCATTTGATCAACATCTTGAAATCCTTTTTACCTAAAACCTTCAAATCTTTACAACATTCTAAAAATTCAGCAGTGGTTTGTTTCATTTTCTTCAAAATCTTCCATTCAGGATCTTCATCATCTATGTCAAATTTGTTAATAGAACCCAAAACGTTAATAACGTCGTCTTCTTGTTTAACCCATTCCAGCAGGTTCATAGTGTGGAACAAAGTATAATCACCTTCCTCATAACCTTGTCTGCTTCTCTTTTTAACTTCAGGATTGAAAACTTTGGATTCGTTATTGGTCTTACCTTCTTCGACTTCTTCGAAAACATGTTTAGGATCCAAGAATCTAGGATCCAGTTTCTTTGGAGCCTTGAAATTCTTACAGACCACGAAAATTTCAGCAGAAACATTTCTACTTGCTGGTGGTTTCGTCGCTTCGACTTTTTCAAATAATTGGTTAAAAACCCAAATCAAGTTATTATAATCTTTGGATCTGAAAATCTTGGTAACAAAAGTACCACCGACATTTAAATGTTCAACAGCCAATTTAAGAGCTTGCAAAGTTAATTGGGATTGTGTGTATGCATCCTGAACCCAGTTAAGACCAACATTAGGAGCACCATCGTGCATGACAGTATCTGCTTTCCAAGTTTTCATGTAACCTGCTAGTTTGGATCTACAATCTTCAGTGGTAATATCAGATTGAAATGTAATGACATTTGGCATCGGTTTCATTGGGACAATATCCACACCAATAATCAAAGAGCTGACAGGACATAATTGTGTTGCCACTTGACACCAAGAACCTGGAGCTGCACATAAATCGATAACCACTTTAGAACTTTCTAAGAAATGCCCATATTTTTCATTAATTTGTAAAATTTTAAATGACGATCTTGCTCTGTAACCTTTATCTTTAGCTAAATAATAGTATTTGTCTAAACGACCTTTAGCATTCTTCTTTTGAACTCTACCCATGGTTGCTTATTGATGGGAAGAAAAATTACAATAACCTAGTATAAGTGAAAAATTATCAAAGAGCAAAAAATAAAATTTTTTTTTTTTTTTTCATGAAAAGTTTATGCGGCGTATAATGTGGCGCAGCAACTTCAAATTAATGTCTTCGATATGCAAAAACTTCGCCAGCTTACATTGATGACAGAGAAGAAGAAAGGGATAAGCAGCATAGCGGACGATGGATGGTGTGCACATGACTAGTGATAGAGGATTTGTTCAAAACAGAACAATTGAATCGTTTCGGGACACTGCGACACCTCAAGTTCGAGATGATTGCAGGTTTAAATTGAACCATTCCAGTCTAGCGGGTTTTATAGGTCAGCTGGAGAACCACAGCTCTGAGAAAGCGAATATCAACAAGACGAAAGACAGTTCTGCGTGTGAGAACGGAAAATCAAAGAAAAGTACAGATTCAAAGACAAATTCAAAGACAAAAACAAAAGAACAGTTAGATCAACAACGTAAGGAGGCTATTGTTCGTTATGAACAGCGTCGTCTACAAAGAGATGAAAGCCAATTCGGGGACCCATATAATACTATTTTCATTGCTCATTTACCTCACAATATCACGCAGGAAGACCTGCTCAAAGAATGTAGTGTTTACGGGAAAGTTCATCGAATTCACATCATTCGCAATGACAAAAATGAATGTCGCAGGAAAAGAAAAAGACCATACGCTTTCGTTTCTTTTGAAGAAAAAAGCCACGCACGTATGGCTCTCACGGGGCTTAATAATAATTCCACCGAATCTTCAAGCCGCTCAACATCATCTCGTCGCGTCGTTGACGTAGAAAGAAACCGATTTCTGAAGAACTTTTTACCGACGCGACTACGCAAAAAATAGATGACGGAGATGCCACGTCGAGGTGGATTTATAATAGGATAGGCAAACCTATCCGTCTTTATTGTTCCGTTCATTCAGCATTAAGTAAGTAATACATTGACAATGTCAGCTTTCAAAAAAATCAAGTGTTATTTATCATGTGCCTTGGTGGCATGGTTAGTCTATGCAGTAAGCACCACTTGCCCAATTGGCAATCCACTCCCATACGGTAACGATTCAATGATGTGCAAATATTCACATGATTTGGCCAACTGGGCGACTCCATACACTTCCCCGGTTGTTAATTTATATAATGCATCACCAGTCAAACCATATGTTGATCAATCGATTGAAGTCTCTACTCCTTATGTGAAAAAGACAATTGATGTTGTGAGCCCATATGTTGGAAAGTCTATTGAAGTTGTCTCTCCATATGTTTCCAAGGCCAAAAATATTGTAACTCCTCACTTCAATCAATTAAGTGCATGGCTGATGGAAAAGGCCAAACACGATCCAGTTTGTCCATGGATTCATAACAAGATGGATGCTTTACTGGGTAGATTAAACGATGATTCCCTTTCTAATGAATTGAAGGAAAACTTTGTTGAAAAAATTGTCATCCCAGCTGAGGAAAACCTGCAAGCTTTTATTGGTACCCCAAAAGATGAGGAAAAAGGTAAGGTCGATCCTGTTGTTCCAGAAGAGACAGTTAAAGACGAACCTACTCCGGTCCCATCTGATGATGCTGAATCAAACACTGTTATTGACACTCAAGATTCCGAAATCGGTAAAGTCGACACCATCAAATCGGCTGTCGCTGAACCAGTTGAAGAAATTGGCTCTGCAATTCCAGAAACCTCCGACGTCATTGAAGCTGCTACTAACATTGCAGACATCACTTCCTCGTCCCAAACTCCGATGATCAACAACATCATCAATGAAGTTGAAGACATTGTTGAAAATTTGGCTGTTGAACAAGCAATCGAAGCAGCTGAAGCTTTGGGTGAACATCTATAACCAATTTCCATGAATCCGTGGCCGCCCCCTTTTTTATTTTATTCTACTTTTTTTACTTTATAATTTTATTCATTTTGTCAAAAAAAAGCCACCCATTCTTCCTCCATATAGGCTCACTAGATGAACAAGGACCCTTCTTAAGTGGTCTCTTTACTTTTTCTACACGGAATTGTTTATCAGTGAGATGTAGTCAGTATTGTTGTAGGATATCTGATGCACAATATGTGTTGTACAATGGCATGAGAACATTGGCCGAGTCATCTTGATCAGTTTGTTTGGCCAATCGTGTACGGCCGGTAACAATCAAGTCTAAAAACCATACAGCAAGGCAAATGCGCTGTATCTGAAGGTTTTTATTGAAAAAAACAAAATCCAAAGTCATATTTGTAGATGATATGCTTCGAACATGTGTCAATGTGCTTTATAAGTGCACACTGGTAAGATTCTCCGCCCAATACTGAGCTGGTTGTTACGTGGAGTCGTCTTTAGCTCGGGCACACAATTCGATCAGTAGTGCCTGCCAGTTACAGTACACTATAGTGCCGATGCGTCTTGCGTCTTGCGCCTTGTTCCGTACATAGCAGATGGTGTGGCGCAGTCAATAACTTGTGTGGTGCGGCCAATAACTTGTGTGGTGCGGCAAATAACTTGTGTGGCCCTGATGCTATGTGACAAGCGTCTATCTACGCCAAAAGAAGAAGCTCAGAGCGTCACAAACTCCCTACAACAACCATATCAATCATTTTGAACTCCAATGTCTATTTCAAAACCAAAAAGACTCCACTCCTACTTCACAAAAAACCACCTGAAACCAATAAACAGCTCCAGATTATTCAAGGCCCTACATTTCTCATTAAAAAGCCTCTCTACCACAACTCGCCTCCTACTGCACAATAAAACGCTAACCCCTCCAAGCAAAGCATGTCCAAAACCGACCAGTCACCCAAAAGACCCACTCTAAAAGCATACACACACATATTTGTTATCATAACATCCAGCTGCATACCACCGCCTACTCGCCAGCTAAATATGACCCGTCACTTCTCACAGCAACCCGCTACTATCGCCAGATAAAGAAAACCTCGTTTTGGCCTCGCAACATTTTTTTGCTGAACTCAGTCAGGTGTTCCATTTATGCCAGCAGGTGTTTATAGACTGAGCAAGAGAACAGCAACATGAGAGTGTTCACCTGGTTCAGACGTGTTATATTGTCTGCGGTATTGTTATACACAATCGCATATTATTATCAATGTCCTGATGAAACGAGCCTGCTATGTAGAGTCTCGAACGATTACATAATCAACCCCATCCATCATTACAAATCGAATATCGCCGTTCCAGACTCTGTTTCTGGCTATTTCAAGCCATACAATGAAAACTACGTTCAGCCATATTACACATTTGCATCTGATAAAATCTCCAAGTTTATGGAAGATCACGAGGAAGAGTTCAAGAAGTCTTCGAAGATATTGGAAAAGAAAATCATCAAATTGCTAGAATTAAGTTACAGTTTTATCAGAAACACAGTGTTCCCCTTCACTGAGAGGCTATGTGGGATCCTGAAACTGAAATTGAAGCAATTGAAAATTAGCTTGTATCTGAATTATAACATCTATGTGAAGCCACAACTATTAAAACAAGTGAAAAAACTTCTCAACTCGACATTTGGTCAGAAAATAGCATCTGCTTTGGAAAACGTTTACGTTCAAAAGGTTGTAAGTTTTATTGATTTTTTCCTTGTGCAGTTCATGAAATCAATGGAGATTGTCTATAATCACTTATACGATGTTTATGTTCATTCAAATGACAACGAACTCATTATTCTTTCCAAAAAGAAGGCCGAATATATGAAAAACTACTTTTTCCTGAAGTACAGTGACAATCAATCTATTTCTGTAATGTCTACCACATCACAAACAACTACTTCTTCTTCTTCTTCTTTATTCACATCGTCAACTACTTCCATTGGTACTACGACCACTACTGATTCTGGTGCCATCTCTACATCAAAGAAGTATGATTCATTACTAAATAAGATAATCGAAAGTGCAAATAATGACTTTGATGGCCAAATCGAAGAATTGAACGAAAAGACTAAGGAAGAGATTTTAAGCTGGTTCAGACCCGAATTACAATCATTTTCCCGTGACAATGTCAATTCAGGATTTGAAACGGTTCAAAAGTTATTGAGCAACATTGAAATTGCCGATAAAACAAACGAAAATTATGTTTCTCGTGAACTATTCAGAAACGAACTTGCCAAAAAGAAGAAGATAATTGAAGATTCCATTGATATGTTTGAATCTAAAATACAAAAGGCATCAGATGAATATGTTGACAAAGTTTTAACTATTAGAATCTCAATAATTGATACGTTAGAAGAATTTGCAGATTCTTCGTTGAATGCTTATTCTTCTGAAATCATTTCCAACGGGGATGACTGGGAAGAATGGAAGAATTTCAAATATCTCAAGGCCAGTTTACTGAAATTAAGAGACAGTTTGATTGAAAGAGATGTCAATAGAGATTTCAATAAATTCCTAAATTCTTTGAAAAAAGACGTTTATTTGTTGAATAACGAAGCAGGCTCTTATATGGCCATTTTAAGGGCAAAGGCCAACTTAAAATTCCAAACAAGAGAAGCCGATGAAAGGGAAGCACAAAAGAAGTTGGAAGAGCAGAAAAGGCTGGAAGAACAACAGAAAAAAGAGGAGATTGAAATGATGGATGAGGATGAAGATGAAGATGAAGATGAAGAACCTGTGACCATCAGATCAACTATTACCAGAACTAAAACCGAGACACTTTCTTCTGTTCATTCTTCTTTTTCAACTGTATCTGAATCTTCTTTAGATAGTGACGAAATCATTCTAGAAGTCACGTTGGATGTTTCTAATATCTCAACAACTCAATAAAGAGAACAGGTCTAGTCAAATCAACCCCAATCGACAACATTCACATTTCTTTTTACAGTTATTATCAGCAAACTTTACCCGATTACACTGTTCCATATATAATCGTTTTTATATTCTTTATAATTTTGTTAAACAATTCTCTTTGAGGAGTAAATGTGGTATGCTTGACGTTTTTATTGTTGTCATACTGTTTTGAGGATTATTCATACAGAGGAAAGGAGTATCTTATTTTTTTCATCCATTCATGAAATTTGAAGTAATGGTGGAACTCAGAACTTATCCTTTCAACAGTCAATACATTTCATTCAAACCTTTGTGTCTAGTACAACCAACAGCGTTTGTATCACATCAGTCTGTCATGATTTCATGAACACCCTCGGGCATGCTTTACATGACGCTTGGATTTTGCATCGTCTGGGCGCCTGCGTACAAAGATCATGTCGCCCCGACATTTTGGTGTATCCTATGTTCTTTCATTCTTATAAATGTTATTATTTTGTGATTTTTCTCTTCTTTAATTGTCTACACAAGATACAAACGTTACGTATTTTCCAGGGCTTAAAAATCAATAATTTTAACGCCATCTTTGTCGATCACCTTAACATCTAATCCTTTAAAATCCATTGGCATTCTTTTATTTAATTCTTCTTCACATAACTTCAATAACTTGATACCTTCGTCAAGTTGTATATCTTCTTTATAATGATGATCCAATAATGACATCGTATAGAATGCTGCATAACCATGCGCTGCATATGGTAAATCAACTCTAGTACCCAAATAATCAATCAAACTTAAAAATCCTTCTCCATTATCTTTCACACCTCCGAGTAATACTTGAACTTGGTATGGCTTCCTTGATCTGAGAGATGTAGCTAATTCGTGTCTTATAAATGAGGCAATTTCAGGAGAATTCATATCATACCCTTCACGTAACCCAAACAATTGAACATTAACTTTCACAAACTCTGCAAATTGTGTGGTATCACCGGACTCTCCTGTAAATGCCATTACATTATGCTCGTTCAGCTTGAGCGTTTTATCATCATTGGCTTTAAGAATGGATATACCTCTTGTAAACGCCTTCGAAGTAGCAATTAACGTGCTGTCTTTAAGACGAATTCCCAATATAATATCCATTTTCTTTGAAGTTTATGTTTAATCACCAATTAACGTTTCTACTTGGCCTTCTACCTCTCTTTCTTCCTCTTTCTAATGTTAGAGTAGAGGCCCTCTCTCAAACTTCGCATCTTTTTTGCCCTCGCCAGTTCCCCCCGTTCCAGCGAGTCGTTCAATTTTTGCAATTCTGGTTAATTTTAAAAATATTCAACTGCATGAATTTTCGGGTATTTTGCGATATATGGAGGTGCAACCGAAACAAAATAGATTTATACTTCTAATGATATACAAGTATGAATTTTGCATAAAGGGCTTGAAAAAACATGTATGTACAGAAGGAAATTGGTTTTAGACACTTGCAAACTAAAAGAAGGTGATTCAGGCATTAACTAATCATGAACCAAGTATTTCTGCTTAGCTTCGGGGCTCTTTTCATGATGTCCAGGACGATAAGAAATTCTAAAGAAGATAGTTTTGTAGTCAAACAACACTTAGCTAGATTACACAATAATTCCCTTGCAAACGGATTACGCTGAAAAACTAGATGAGAAAGGATACAAGTCAAATTATTATAGCTGTAACTCTCGCTGTAGAATTTAAGCATGAGAGCAAAAACGAGAGCATTGTCAATGAAAAAAAGTATACTAGCTAACCATAATTGCGCTCTGAAGTAAGAGACAAGAAGTAATGATTTTTTGGGCTCTGGGAATTTGCCAGAAAGTTCAGGAAAAGCATCGGAGACTGCACTACTTTTGTCAATGAAACTCCATTGTTTGTCTTTCCAGAAATGCCAATTTGTACTTTCTAAACAAGAACAGTGCTTTCTTTCAAAATTTTATTCTCGTCAGCTGGACTAAAATAAGTTAATTACAACATTCTGAATTGGCATTTTTGCCATTTGATATTATTGATTTGTCAGAAGCCATGGTCTTTTCTTCTTTTGCTGTTTTCCATTTACTCATGCCTTTGCTGACATCGGCATTGTCGTAATGAGAATAACCCTCTAATCTGCGTTTCCACCATTTCTTTCGTTCACCTTCATGATAATCATGAGATGCTACACCTTCTTTATCGTCAAAACTCCCAGGATAGTTGGTTTCGTCGTCCTCGTCGACCCTCGTGCCACCATCCAAACTAACAATATGAGATGTATGGCTAAGATCATTGTGAACTCTAATCTTACCTCCAAGCGCTAGATCCTTCAAAACTAGTTCCCTAGTACGACCAAGAGACTCGATTTCGCTAATTCTGTCTATGGTCTCTCTGAGAATATCGTCAAACTCTGGATCTGAGGCTATTTCATGAAATGCTCTCATCATAGGAACGGAATCTGCTCTCACGTTGGCGTTGGTACCAATTGTAAAGATATTTAGCTCATCATACTTCTTGATATGGTCTGGTCTTGTCATTACTTGGCGTGCTCTCCACAGAGGCAATTCCGGAAGGTGTGAGACGTCAATGATATCCTTTGTCTTGTCTCTTTTTTGGCGAACCCTGTCCATTTCTACAAGCTCTCGCATAAGCAACATGGCACTAGTTGAAAACTTTCCAGACTCCATTACATCGTCATCCATATCGGCACCTAGTAATGCACAATTATTGAGAAACCAAAGCTTCTCTTGATCAATTAGGATATGACATGCCTTTATCATATCCTCCTGTGAAGCAACATGGCTTAAATGCTGGGGTCTGCCACCAATCAAGCTAAAAATAGATTCGCACATCTCTTCGTCAACAGACTTGTTGAAATATCTCAACCTTGCACTTTTCAGTATCCTGGAAGCTTCATGTAATTTAGTATCTTCAAAATCAATGACCTGAAGTCTGGTTGCAAAAGTTTTGAATTTTTCAAATAACCAGTAATCATCACTGATGAAAACCATTGTCATCATTCCGGCACTAGAAAAATTCTCGGCCTTTTGCTGTAATAGTTCCACTAATGAAGAATCAATCAAATGAGAATTGTTGAAAACTAAAACCAATGGTTTGTCGATCCTATCCAGTTTTCGTTTCACCAAAATCTTTTCTAACTTCATAAACGCTCTCTCAATATCTAAAATAGGTGTTGATTCTCTTGGTCCTTTCATACTAAACAAACTACCAATATAATCTTCAAAAAACTCAAAATTGAGAGCATTTCCAATCCTTAGCCTCATAAGCTCAACGTCAGACGAGCAATCAACAATCGCACAATCTTCACCTTCAACTCGGCTAATGCTCTCTAAAACTGTGCTTGTTTTGCCGGTGCCCTTTTCACCCACTAGTAAATAGTATTTACCTTTCGTCTTACCACTAATAATACTATCGACCAATTCTTGGTTCTTTCTTTCGGCCCACAACTCTTTATCGGAGGACATATTACTCAATTGATGTTTAGTCAACAATAAACTTCCATTAGTCGTAAAACTGTCACCCATTTTCCACAAAACATTCTGCTTATACAATTTGTGGTAGATGATACCGCCTAGAACTAAAACTCCTAATGACGCAAATGTAATCATTCCTGTTTCGGTACATTTTTTGAACAAACTCAGTATATCTTTCCAGCCGTTTCTGCGCTTTTTATCTCCATTGCTGTTATCTTTGGTTGATTTATCACCAGAATTGGTGTTTCCCCCTTTGTTTCCTCCATTATTACCAGAATTTCTACTGCTCCTGCGGGTTATTGGGCTTTTCTTTTGCCGATATTTCAAAACAGATTTAGATTGCAGTTCTCTATTCTTTTCCTCTGCGTCATCTTCTTTTTTCTTATCGTCTTCGGTTGTCGAAACGCTCTCAGTGGGATCTATGGGAATTGGAATCAGAGGATTGATTCTTAGTGACTTTGAATAACTCAATTCTCGAACTAATACCTGATTACAAGGTAAGAACCTCTTTTGTCTAAAACACCTCATCAACATCGCACCTATGAACCACAACCCCAAGCATATAGTAGATAATTGAACAAATGAAAACGAACCCTCAAGTGATGCGCATTTTCAGTGCATTTTTCAGTCCTGGGCATTTATCAAAATAGGGTTGTGTAGTAGCCAGTGGTATATATATTCGGAAAAATGACTCAGCTTGTTGAATGCATCATTGAGTTAGTATTTATAAAATGGTTGTATATGTAGAGGCCAAGACAGTGTCTTCCGTCGTATCAATTACCTGCTACATTTTGAGTCAGGTTGATTACTGCTTTAGTGATTCCTGATGAGCGAAAGAAATGGTGGAAATCAAGAGTTGCTACGACTGTTGAATCAGTTATACAATAAGTTAGAAAAGATCTTTGTATATCTGCAAGTTCTTTTGTTTGTGATGACAACAGGTGCTCAACTAGAAGGAGTGTCAGAGGGCAATTTTGCAGAAAAAAAAAAAGAAGAAGAAGGGCTTGTTTATAAAGTAGCCACAGAGCACAAAGCCAATAGCATTACGGAAGCAACGTCGTTGCTAAACAATGATTGACTTTCCATTTATATAAATGTTTTGCTTGAAAGAGATGCCCCGTAGTGCAATATAGAGTAATCAAGTGCTAGATTCCCTATGGTATATATTACCATTGAAATAAAATATTGCTTCAGTGCAGGGCAATTTTACATCCCTCCATGTTGGTTGCAACGGCTATTAGTTGGTGCACATATTTATTCTATACAATGTTATATGAGTTTTTGTAATCCTTCCTAACAAACTAGAACTAGTTTGAGTCTTAATCATCCCAGACCACCGTATACTTGATAGATCAAAGACATCAATCGAAAACCGGTATTGAAGCCTATGAAATATCACGTAATCACGATATCAATTGTTAGTATCACGTAATTGTTTGATATCGGGCTGTTTTGCGAAGAGGGAACGGAATACCAGCAGCTTCTCTGGCGACACGCAAAATCTAACCAACTGTCCGATGCTCATAACACAGAAAACCAGATATGCCTACAATTCAAATACCAAGGCTTTTTTATTTGGGTTCTTGACTGTATTTATGACATATACGCCGTTACCGATAATCAGGTTGATTTTTTTGATAATTGACGTGAGTACATTCTGGATCAAATACATTATAAATAAGTTGAAAAACTCAAAGGAGAGGGTATTGTTGAATGAGCTGAATAGAGCCAAAAATTGGGAAAACTACTATGAAACGGCCAACAACCTAGATTACTTGTTCAGCAATAATATTTGGAAAGACAATTTAGTTTCTTCAAAATATGACTATAAGCTAATTCAAGAGAGATTACAAGATTTGAAAGATGCCAGATTGTTGGGAAATGTTAAGAGACTGTTAAGTTTGTTAAGGGCAGGGATGATTAGGAATTTTGGGGGTATTTCCAATAAAAAATTGTACAATCGAACATACACCGGTACTAAAATACTCATTGAGGAATATAATAATGAAGTGCTTCAATGTTTGGAATCTATAGATAATGATAAAACAATTAGTGAGCAATTAAAACTTGATTTTTATCATGACACCAAAACGACCTTGGGTACTACTGCCCTATGTCTCCACGGTGGTTCATTATTTGGGTTGTGCCATCTTGGAGTGGTCAAAAGTTTAATAAACTCAGAATTATTGCCGAATGTCATAGTTGGATCCGGATTAGGGGCCGCTATAGGGGCTTTGGTGTCTTGTTTGGATAGGGAGGAGTTACTGGAAATTCTTAATGATTTTTATCATGCAATCGATGGTAAATCGTTGAAACTGACTGACTCGGGCCCGATTAACAATGATAGGGGTGATTTGTACATCAAATGGATTGACAATTTGAAAAGGGGACTTACCGAAGAGATTAAATTGTTCATCAATTTCACGATTAAAAAGATCGGACAGATAACCTTCAAGCAAGCATTTCAGAAGACAGGAAAATCGTTTAATATTTTACTTTACCCAACCAACAGCAAAATTCCTACCTTACTCAATTACTTGAGCACTCCATATGTCACAATAGACAGTTCAATTTACTGTTCCATGGGAGATGGAATATTAGATGAAGATATCAAACTTGAATTAATGATAGACTATTATGGAAAGATAGCACCTTATGCCCCTGGTATTAAAACGGGGTTTCAGTCACCGTACCAAGTTACGGGAAATTCTATTGAATTGAAAAATTCGCCGTACGATAGAATTACGGAACTGTTCAATGTTAACCAGTTTATCATTTCTATTTCGAGACCGTATTTGGCCCCGTTCATTCACAGTAATTGGAAGATCATCTACAATAACACAGCGATTGTAAGACAAGTGTGGAGTTTGGTCAGCTTAGAAATCAAACATCGAATCAGAATTCTTAGCAGACTGGGTCTCTTAACGACTTTGATGCAATGGCTGCTTGTAGACGAAAAGACGATTTTGGTCGAGACAAACCATATTCCCATTATTCCCGTAGGAAGTAACTGGATTGTATGGGATATTATTGACCTATTTAATCAGAACAAAACAGTCTCTGACTATTGGATTGGTTGTGGAGAAAGGAGCGTTTGGAGCATGCATTCATTATTAGAAACAAGATGTCGTATGGAATTCTTGCTAAATGATTATTATGAAAAGTATCGGAAAATGTGAAGTGCCTTTGTTATTAAACACATGCTTCTCGATAGCAGCTACGGGGATTATAGAAAGATGTTAGGTTATTTGGAGATACAGGGTTGCCAAAAAGCAACCTTATATAATTCTTTGGAAGCTGATAAGTCCGCTGGATTAAACCCATTATATTGTGCTTTTTGACAAATTTAGCATTCTTTCTTGATTTTACGCTCTAACTGTGTTGATCAGTTTTTTTGAATCCCCATTTTGACGTGGCTTCCATTTGATTATTCATCGAGGAGAGGGCTAGGCTTAGATACCCTTCTCAGAGTGTTTATTTGATTTTTTTAGAGTGAGTTTTTTTAACTAAATCCTTTTTTTACTACAAGTATCCATATTCCAATTATTTTTGCACGTTTTTGGAAGTCATCTGTTTTAGTGATGGTGTTCACTACTTAATAGTGTATATTGGTAACCAGTGTTTTATTCACTTATTTTTTGTTTTTTACTACACATAGTATTCCTTTTCAAGATTTTACAACGTTTTAAACCATATACACTGTATAGGTCGTTACTTGAGCAACCAAGTGTTAGAATTCAAGTCCAAAGAAGAAATATAACCTTGATCCATCTTAATTTTTGGCATTTCAATTTCTGTCAACACAAAAACGGGGATATCGTGTGATTGATAGCATAGTGGAAAGAACAACCAGCCACATCGTCTTAGTACTTTAGACTCGGTAAAATGCGACAACAGGTCATATTTGGCCATTGGCTGTATTAAACTTATCGTAATTATTCACGTGCCTTTTCTTCCATATTTTAATACAATTGAACAATACTTAATTTCTTTCAACAACCTATAACATTCAATGATTCTTGCAAAATTTTAAATGTGTTTTAACTATGGTGCTAAGTATTGTTCAATTTACATTGAGAGTATAAATGTCAAGACCTTTTTAAGGTCAAGATTCGCCCGTGTAGCGTAATGGTTAACGCGTTTGACTTCTAATCAAAAGATTCTGGGTTCGACTCCCAGCATGGGTGCAGGCGATATCTTAATAGTTTTTTGGAAATTCTTGCAACATTGCGTGGATCAATTTTTTTTTGGAATTTCCGCAGCACCACGTGGGTTTATATTCTTTTCTTTCAAATTCTTTACACCACTAGATAATCCAAAATTGAATTTCTTAAAACTCTGCTGCTCTTCAACTGTGGATGTGATCACTTAAGGTTCGGCATAGTTTTTGAAACAAGGTACTCACTATCATTTGCGCCCACGCAATGCGTTAAAAATTTCTGTGCTTCAACGTTTATAAACCCTTGTCTCACACAATTTGAACAACTCTGGACTGATTTAACACGCATGCAGCTAAACAATGATATCTATAATAATCAGCCAATTTTTTTAGTCAGAAAACGGTCGGATGGTCTAGTTGGTTATGGCATATGCTTAACACGCATAACGTCCCCAGTTCGATCCTGGGTTCGATCATTTTCTGTTTCATTTTTTTTTGTAAAGTTATTTTTTAGAAGTAGTCAATCAGTAATGGTTCTTTTGAAGATGAACGTTGTGATTTTAGTCCGTATGATTAGATCTTACAAATAATAGAAAAGTTAGAAGGTGGTTACACATGAGTCATTATACGAGTGATTATTTATAGTATAATTTGACATTATTTGTTGTTACAAGGTAAGAGTATTCATGAGTGTTTATTTTCAGACCATCAACAGACTCAAACTTTGGACCTTGCGAAACTGAAAGTATACCTGATATATCATTTGCTCTACCAGTTTCTAATGGAGACAATGATATAATAATGGATGCACGGTGTAATAAATAAGGTAATAAATTATTCTGAGATGAAATGGACGATGTTATATATAGTGTTGAAACGGCTTGAATAGATTGCAATTTTTCAAGAAGTTGAGAAACACTCAAATTTGGTACGAGTGATAGTAAAATATCCAAATCTTCAATTAT
The DNA here is from genome assembly GCA_030168465.1 of Pichia terricola. Classification (NCBI taxonomy): domain Eukaryota; kingdom Fungi; phylum Ascomycota; class Pichiomycetes; order Pichiales; family Pichiaceae; genus Pichia; species Pichia terricola. The sequence continues at coordinate 383,480 of CP099442.1, forward strand.
GATTATAGAATCTGGTTTATTTTTTAATAGTTGTAAAATATGTTTATCCCAATTTTGCACAGGGTGTGTTTTATTATTCATTTCTAGATACGAAACAAATGTGAAATTTGGATTGTTATTGATGTTATACTTTTGAAAATATTTGGAATATGAGATTTTGGAGTTTGTGAAAGATACAAAAATGACATTTGTGGAACTCTTAGCTTTAGAAGGCGCCTGTGGTGATAGATAACATTCAAAATTTGTAGATAATGATTGCTGTGTTATACCTGAGACCAACCATGAAGGGTTATTGGTGGCATCATATGCAATTAAGGAAATCGAGTTTGGAGGAGAAATAAGAGAATGATGGGCTGATTCAAAAAATGCAAGCCCCTGTTCTTGTAAGTCGGATGCAGAAGCCATATTTTGGTGAAAAGGAGCCCTTTTTGTATTTCCACTAAGTAACGAGGAGGATCTGATATTCATTCATGTTCCGGAGATTGCAAAGCGAAAGTGAAAAATTCTCGTCTTGTCTTCGAGGGAGCCACCAGGAATTGGGTGATTTTAAATCTATTGCTGTGGCACAACTTATTGTGGTTGTGAATAGTCAAAACTCAACACTGGTGATTTGACTAAAATCCAATAAACTCTTTCTTACTTTGCGTCGCCGTTCTCTCATTTCTCCTCATGCAGTCATCCTATTCGTACACTTAACATATACAGCACCAGAGTGTTTCTTCTCTGTAGAGCCGCAAACTACTTTTCTTGTAATTTTCAACGACTTACAAGAACCATGTCTCTGAAACGGCTTGACACCCCATTATCTCTCAACAACAGCACCACATCACTCCTGCTCTGCACTATTACACGGTAGCACACCTGTTACCAAGTCGAGATTACGTAACATTTTTTTTCTTTGCGCCAAAAGAAAAAAATGGAAAAATTTTCCACCTTTTTGTTTAAGGGGATGAAGATTTGCCTCTTCTTCAACAACAATGTCATTCACTGCCGTTGCATCGTATACTGCTGCTGCTAAGAGACCAATTGAACCGGTTGGTCCATACTTTCTTGCTCATGCTACCAGAACCTTGAAAGGTCACACATGGTCTGAATTTGAAAAAATTGAAGCTGAAAAGAACGTTATTAATGTTGAAGCTAAGGACGCTGACGAAGAATTATTTGATGCTGAAATTAATGATCCTGAATTATTGACTCACGATCCAAGAGACTGGAAATCTTGTGATTTATATGCTGCTATTGGTTTATCCAAATTAAGAGTTAACGCAACTCCAGAACAAATTGTCAAAGCTCACAGAAAGGCCGTTTTACAACATCACCCAGATAAAAAATCATCTGCTGGTGGTTCTTTGGATCAAGATGGTTTTTTCAAGATCATTCAAAAGGCTTTTGAAACTTTGATGGATCCAATTAAGAGAAGACAATTCGATTCCGTTGATGAAGCAGCTGCTGTTTTACCACCTGCAACTAAATCTTCTACTGAAGAAGAATTTTATGCTGCATGGGGTCCTGTTTTTGATGGTGAAGCTAAATATTCTACTAGACAACCAGTTCCATCATTAGGTGATGCATCTTCAACTAAGGAAGAAGTTGAATCTTTCTACAAATTCTGGAACAACTTTGATTCTTGGAGAACTTTTGAATGGTTAGATGAAGATGTTCCTGATGACACTGCCAACAGAGACCACAAGAGATACATTGAAAAGAAGAACAATAACGCAAGAAAGAAGAGAAAGACTGATGACAACAAGAGATTGTCTGATCTGGTCAAGAGAGCTCAATCTGAAGATCCAAGAATTAGAAGATTCAAGGAAGAAGAAAAGGCCGAAAAGGAAAGAAAGAAGTGGGAAAGAGAAGCTGGTGCTAGAAAGGCAGCTGAAGAAGCTAAGGCAGCTGAAGAAGCAGAAGCCAAGGCAAAGGCAGAAGCAGAAGCAGCAGCCAAGGCAAACAAAGACAATGCCAAGAAGGCTAAGGAAGCCGCAAAGAATGCTAAGAAGAAGAACAAGAGATCTATTAGAGGTGCTGCTAAAGATTCCGAATATTTCGGTGATGAAGCTAATGCTGCTTCAATCGATAGTGACATCGATATGTTAATTGAATCTTTCGATGATATCATGTTAGGTGAAGTCGCTGGTAAATTAAAGGATGTTAAAGGTGAAGAAGCCAAGAAGGTTTTCATTGAAGTTGCAGCTCAACAAGTTGCAGCTGGTAAAGTTTCATCTTTATCCTACTTCAAATAAATACATTATATACAAGTTATTTAACAATACTTACTTCTATTCATTTATTAAAACCATTTCCACCATTTTTTGGATTTATTTTCTTCATTATACTGATCTAGAACTTGTTTCTGATTTAATAAACTTTGGTTTAATGAGTCAACGAGTTGAAGTTGCTCTTCTTGTCTTTTGCTGACGTAATCCTCTCGTTCAAGTGCAAACCATGTATACTGCATCGTTATATAGATAGCACTGGCAAATAGGAAGAAGGAAGTCAAAGGTCTCTTAAAATCCTGAATCGTCGGTTTACTCAGATTATGATATTTCAACCACGCCTGTCTTTGGATCTCGGCATTTCTTTTGTCCTCTTTGATTTTGAGTTGTTCGAACCGTTGTTGGATTCGTTTGAGTCTTTCTTCAATCTCAGAACTCTTGGAACGATATTCAGGAGAAAATGGCGATTCTGGCTGGTAGAATTTGGACGTCGTACTCTGGATTGCAGCTTGTTTAGCCTTCAGCTCTCTCTCTGAGATCTGTCTTTCTATTATCTCACTAGTCACCGAGGTTTCTGCTGCATTTATTTTCCCCTGTAAAGGTTGTGGTTGTTGCTCTTGCTGAGCAAGTTCTCTTTCCACACTTTCTGGAAATACAATCTTCGTCATTTCAAGGTACTTCGCCGTCTGTTTCGTTCTTAGCCCTACCTCCTTTTCCACCTAAAAACTTCTCTAAAGCGATATTTCCAATTTTTTTCGATTGTTCAGTTCAATTTTCAGCTAGAAAAGTGAGAGAAGAGACATGTACTACGAGACACGTTGTAAGTGGAAGAAAGAGAGAAACAGTTGGTGGGTTGTCATTTTAAAGCCAGCGCCGTCCATAACATAACATTGTAGTTTCCATATGAGCTAGTCACATGAACATATAAGTAAGCATACAGTACTCGTCATAGAAAATTGTTGGCACTGTTTCCCCCCAGTAATCACTCAGTACCGAGAGCATCAGCAATTCTGAAGCATCAGCAAAGTGTAGTGAAGTACGCAGTTTTCAGTATTCGGAAACATCCGTATAGACCGATTTTGAGGTTTTAGCTCCTTACAACGACGACTCACATTGAATACAATCACATTACTAGCCTTCACCACATATCCTACTATAATGTCAAAGACAACTTAAATCTTACGTAAGTACTTACTGTTTTGATGTTGATGTTGGATCTACTGTCTATTAACGGTTGACGACTTATGTTAGATTCACTAGCCAACACCTGACAATTCAAATCTCTCGTTGGTACGAGGTATCAGCTCGTTAACAGGCAGATTCTAAAGACGTGACACCCCATACAACCTGTACTTCTTCACACACAATTGTTCAATATTACAAACATTACAAAACTTACGAAGCTTCTAAAGATTATTTTATAGCTGAAATTACCACTCGGAATCACCAGTGGCTTTTTGAAAGACATAGTCTTTACCGTCAATATTCATCAAGCCGTCTTTGAGTGAACACTTCCATCTGTTACGCACACGCTGAACTCTATCATATAGACACAACATGATGTTATGTTCTATATCGTTACCAGAACCGTCTCCATCACCATCGTTATCGGCATCGCTGTCATCATCATCATCATCTTCGTCGCTATCATCCAAATCACTATTAATTGCATCACTATCTGCTCCTAAATCTGATCCTAAATCAGAACCCAAGTCATCATCATCATCATCATCGTCATTACGAGAAGAGGATGCAGGACGGTTACCCTTGGAAGCGCTCTTGGAGGTACTCTTTGACTCATTGTATCCTATCGAGCCAGTAATTTGATTATTTCGTATATTGAAATTCAAACTTGGACCTTTATCTTTATTGACATCAGGAGTTTCTTCCTTCACATTCGCAGTGAGTTCTTCTTTGCCAAACAATTCGTCGTCAGCGTCAGGGTCAGGGTCAGCGTCAGAATCTTCTTCTGTCTTTAAATTGCCTACAATACTGTCCAATAGCGCATTATCTGCAGCAGGGTCAACCTTGTTTTGGAAATCTGCCACTTCGTTTTCTTCACTTCCATTCTCTTCTTCTGGCGTGGCCCAAGAGAACGACGCCACTTTGGAGGCAAGTATTCTCTGCCTCCAAATCTCTCTCAGATCCTGTAAAGTCTGTTCATCAATACCAGCATTCTCAAAGTCCTGACGGGACTCCAAAATCACATCTTCAATGATATTTGTGTAGAGATCCGCACACGCTTTATTCGACATGACGTGCAGCTATCCAATGAACTGAAACAAAGAAGGAGTGCCCGTGCCCACCTCTTTGTCAACTTTTGCCTGTGATTATTAAAAATTATGAGAAATGCCAGAGCTTACGTAACCAATGTTTGGAATGAAAAAATTCATTCATTTTCGTTTGTGGCTGATGGAATATATATTGCTGTTATATGATATCCAATTTGTGGCTGATGAAAATTTGTAATCTGTCTCTTTTTTGCTATGTGGTTCATGCGTGCCAGGGTGTTGTTTGGCATGGTGGTTTATTTTTGATGGGTTTTATTATAATTAGAAGAAAGTGAACAAATGTAACAACATACGATCAGCTAAACGCCTTTTAGTTCAGGAGTTTCCATTGAAATACGGTAATTTTTCAGCGTAAATATGATGCAATATACATATGTTACATCAATGAGTGTAGACTGTTTGAAAACGTTTTACATTTAGGACATGTTAAATCTTGAATTTAAGTTTGGTAAAGCGTTTGCCGTTACTACAGGTACGGTTTCAAGACAAATAATCTCCTTACTGAAGTACAATTGTCCTTTTATCAGGTCAGCTGGTTTATGCATGGTCTAAACCTTTTGTGCCCCTAGGTTTCCTTTATAGGACAAATATAGACTCTCTCAAACCATATTTTAAAACGGCAACCGGTTGTTGATGCATTTAGAACTGTTCTCTCAGTTATATAGCCTGTATTTGCCGTCCCTTCTATTTGCCTCACTTGACTTTTCAGTTTTCAAGTTGATTTTCGTGTTTTCGTGTTTTCGTGTTCTCGCAACAAAAACTTTGCGGTGGGTAACAAGATCCAAACTCAAACAACGTCTCATTCAGAAAACAACAACAAGCATGGAGACAGAGATGATAACGACGCCCAACAAAAGGCAAAAGATTGATAGCACGCATGGCAGTGCTGAACCGGGATACACGACGCCTATGAAACAGGTTTCTTCACCTTTGGTGCATACTCCTAAAGCTACGCCATCAGCCACAACCAACGATGACATGAATGTTGAGGAAATTACCAGTGACAACGATATTGTATCAGAGAAAGAAGAACCAACTGAACGTGCAGCCGATTTGGAAGATGTTAATGCTGAAACTAATGATACAGCGCATGTGTTATCACCCATCAAGATTGCTTCAGATAAGGCTTCTGTTTCAGGTGATTCAGAAAGCAACGACGCTCTCACCCAGTTCATTAATAGGCACGCTCAAATTGTTCAAAGCAAGTTAGATGTTGTTCCACGCCATGCTGAAGATTTCAAGGAATCATCTCATTTACTGCTGGATTTGGAAAATCAGCTTGGCAATATGAAAAATACGTACGAAAAGAGAATTTTATCGTTGAACGACACCATCGAACACCAAGTCAATAAAATCAATGAACTTAATAATCAAATTGGTGAATACAATCAAAAAATTGCAAACATGCATTTAACCATTGAGCAAGCCAACCATACAAACAAGGAATCTGATAGACAAATGGATCAATTCAGAAGCGAAATAAAGTTGTTAGAATCTTCGATAGAGGCTCTGGAACACAAACTTCACAAAGAAGCTGCTCTTAGGGAAGCTGCGATCAACCAAGTGGATTCCTTAGACACTTTGGTTAAACAGATTCTAAAGTATTACGAGAATCAGACAGATATTGTGAAATCTTTGCGGGAAGACAATTCTGCTTTACGCACCAACTTGAACCTGCGGGAAGAAGAAGTCATGAGGTTTGAAGAGACACTGAAGAATGAACAGGAGATTTTAGCTCAAGAATTGTACATTCAGTATGCCGAAAAACACGAGTCTAAAATTGCCAAGCTGCGCCAGGCCTACGAAAGCAAACTAAGCAAGAATCAAACCGTTTTGAAGGAAAAAATTGCTCTGCTTCAGCAGGAAAACGAGACACTCAAGCAGGATCTCTCTACCACCAAGAAGAAGTTACAAGTGGAAAGCAGCGAAAAGCAACATTTGGTCAAGCTCTGGGACGATTATATGACACTAGACAAGAAAGACGTGAACAAGATGGCCACTTTTGTGAATCGTTTGAAATAAAAAAGCTCATTTATTGCTTCATGCATGAACCGCAATAACACCCTCTATTACACTATGTAATTACGTAGAGTCAATTGCGCATCTATCTATATCTACGCAGCTCGAGTCTATTGACACAACTACGCTTACATCACATATACATTATAATGTCTATGTGCTGTGGATTCACGTTGGATTGTATCAAGCACATCTCACCAGGGAAAGTGTACAGTCTTCACTCGGAAGACGGATGATGTAGCCATGGAGCTGGTTCCAGTTCAATTCTGCTTACGTACTCCAACGCAGAATTAAATATACTATTGTAGAGAAAGAGTCTCATAGTTACGACTCCAAGAACACCTCCTTGGCCGGCATATACGAACTGTGCTGATTAAACCTCCTCTCTTGATATCTACAATGTCTCTACTCTCATCCCCCCCCCTCCTCTGTGTCCGACCACGGCACTTTCGTAGCCCCCACCGGAAGCACGTACCGCTGTTACTGATGCATCAGCCACATTCAGTTCGAGGAAGGGAACGTTTTTTTGTTTCACCGTAAACAACCACCACCAAATAAGCCATTGGGACCAGTCTTTATTGAGGGATAAAGCGCAGGTGCAAGCATGTCAGGGCTCAACATCAACTTTGGAGATGCAGAGAATGGTGAAATCAAACCGAAGCATTTGAATCAGGAAGACATACAACACCGAAACCACGAGTTGCTGGCGACTCCTCATTTATTATCCAACAACAACGATATCCTCGCAGACAACGACAACGACAACGAGAACGAGCTGGTTAGGCAATTGAGAGAAGAGGTTCAGGAATTGACCAAAACGATCGAGTACCTTCGAAACGTCATCAAAGTGAAAGACGGCACGATTGGCGAGCTGAACACGAGATTGCTTTCCTTGTCTGCAGCTGCTGCGCCCCCGGACACAAGACAATCTTTAGACTTCTTCAACGAGACCAAGACACCAACAACGCCTGGCTTTCCAAAAAGCGGGGAAACCCATGCTGAAGCAGAAGCCGCTGATTCGCCGTTGCAAATACCGCAAAGAAGTAATGAAAGACGGACCATCTCCGTTTCGACGGTTCCGGCAACATCAATGAATACGAAAAACCTTACGCTGGATCCCGTACCTCCCTATTCGAGTTCCACAAAAAAGACCGTCAACACAACAGCCAATGCATCCAGTATAGCGCCGGCATCGAATTATGAAGAGAACAGGACGTCGTCTTCATGCCACGTTCCGAGGTTCTCGATATCCTCGTTAGCATCATCGAACTACTCCACCGACCAGCAAGACTCTGAGAACCATGACGACAACGAAAACGAAAACGACAACGATAACGACAAAGACAACTCGGCGATCAATTTGACCGACAATACACACAACACCGTTGGGTCCAAGAACTCCGATACCTTAACGCTGGACTTTCAAACTCAGCTGCATAATGGCGATATGACCCTTGGATCGTCTCCCCGTCGGGCGTCTCCTAATAGAAACACCAAACACATATTCACCTTTGAAGACTTGGCCGGTGGGAATAACCATGGCGCAGCTGTAGCTCAAAATGAACACGATACCACCGACGGTGACGGTAACGGTAACGGCAACGATACCGATGCCGATGTCGATGCCGATATTGATTTCGACTTCAATACGCTTCACACACCAAACGAAGCAGTGTACAAGAAGTTCAATCAGTCCACGTCCACCCTGATTTCTCCACCGATCAACTCTACGACGATGGAGAAACCGCTGCCTCCATCGACGCCAACTCCAGCACCAAATAACAGTGCCAACACGCCCACTTCAAACTATTCGACGCTTTCGTACTCCAATTCCATCTCTGCTACTCCAGGCAGCAAGAAGTCGTACAACGTGCCTGCTGTGCACAATGCGAAGGGTCCAATGGCCTCAAGCGCAACAGCTTCCATTTTGACTCCGTCCACCACCCTGCAAAACTGGAAAAGCTCTGCGAACGAGCAGTCTCCCGCTGTGAACCCAAGACACTCACGCTATTCCGGCAATCCCCAGGAACTCATCAGTACAACCACGAGCCATAAAAGGGTGATCTCCTCAGACGACAGTGAGAAGTTCTTGCTCAATTCGATGGATCACTGTGTGATCAGAATAGAAGCTTTGATTGATCCACAGAGCTTATCGTCACCAATGGATTCATACAGCGCATCAACGAGCATGGCTAACAAGAGAAGTAACTACAAGATCTCGTTTTTGGTTTACACGGACGAAAACTCCACCTTGACGCCAATCTACAGAGTGAAAAAATCGTATCTGGACCTTCTCAAGATGGACGCAGCCATCAGACCGATGTTGCCGAACCTGCCCCGGTTGCCCGAGTTCCAGTTCATTTCGTCTCTCAACTACAGATACTGGGCAGATAGCAAGAAGAACATCCAGGAGTACATCAACAAGTTGTTGATGGTGTTGAAAAATCAAATCGGCAGCCTAGACTCGAGCAATCTGATATGGAAACAGTTCAGCAACTACTTTGAATTCAAGATTGAAATAAACGTAGACCCAGACAATTTCGAGAATGTCGACTACAGCGTCTTGAACCTCCAGAATAAAATATGCTACTTGCTGTATATTCGGAAAAACTTTGCCAACAAGACTTACGACTTCATCAGACTGAATTTCAGTAATGATTCAGATGAATTGGTGATGGAGTTTCTGCTAGCGAAGACTAGTGAAGTTCTAATGAGGGACGAAATCCAACTGGCGTATAGAAACCAGGAAATATCAATAAAGAAGAAGAAAAAGCTTTCAAGTAAGACGTGGGTGTTTTATGCGGAAAGTGATTACGATGCTTCCGAAGTTTGCGGCAAGCTCAGAAACTGGATCGATTTCTCCTCCGAAAACAGATCGGTCAATTTTGAAAAGCAAGAGGTCAATAATGACGATAACTTCAGTACCACTACCCGAGACACGGATGAAAAAAGCGCCACTGACGACATGCACACCAATCATACATCTTCTCCATCTATCAACACGCCCTGGAAACTGTTCAAAAAGTCAAATAAAAACATTACCGGCAGTAACTTGAATATCCCATCAAGCCCGAAGGTGAATAAGAGCTCAAGCACGTTATCTATTCCATCAACTCCGAGGACATCTTCGATCATGTCCACTCCTTCCAGCACGGCGAATGATGTCTTGAACTTCAAAGCGTTGCCATATGAGAGTAATAAGCTAATCAGCGAAAAGAATCACAACAGAGGACCGCAATCGCCCAACCTGCAAACCCCAAATGAGGCCTTGTTTCAACCAGTGGACGATAAGTTGAAATATTTCAGCTCTTCTTTACAGTACTCGTACGAGCTATGCTCCAACTACAAGCTCTACGGTATCTCTGTGCCGTCTATCGTTTATCAATGCATAACTTTCCTGTACAAACAAAGTGCCGAAGGGGTCGAAGGGATTTTCCGGTTGAATGGTATGATGTCCGAAGTCAATAGGATTCAAGAGGTGTTCAATACCGAGTACGACTGCGATTTGTCGAGTCTTTCTCCGGTTCCTGAGGTGCATTCGATTGCTACGTTGTTGAAGCGATATTTGAGACAGCTGAACACAAAACTCATTAATGATGAAATAACGAGTGAGTTATGTTCGGTCATCAATAGCCATCATAGAGACGACGAATTATCACTATCACCTGTTGACTCCGTTTTGTCCGACTCGTCCTTGAAACTACCGTCCACGTTATTGAATGCCAGCGGCGTCAGGGAATTCAGATCCATCTTCATGAATAAGCTACCGCAGCTGAATCGAAACGTTCTATATGTGTTGTTCAAGTATTTGAGAGACGTTTTGAAAATGGGCAGACACAACAAAATGAGTGTGAGTGCCATGAGTGTTTTAATGGGTCCGAACTTGACTGAGAGTGATGGAGGCGGTAATATATGTGTCGTATTACTTGAAAACTTTACTCAGATATTTATATAGTAGATTGTAACATCGTGACTTACAGCTTACTATTGTCAGTCTAAATAGCAGCTCGTACAGTGTGCTACCACCATAAATACTCATCTCATCTCACCTCACCTCACCCTACTTACCTTTATGTAGAATCCTTTATATAGTTTCTTTAGAGAGGCTCGAGTGGTACCCCAAAGGTACAAGTATAACACCTTATACAAGACAATGAACATCTCACACAGACTGATAATTAATAGACACTAATAGTATTTATGTTACAGTTACATAGATATAGAACTATATGTAAGTAGGAACGAAACCTAGCTTACATTGGCAGATGACTCCGGATACCGTTGATCATTCCCTTTTCTTTGACTCTCCATGAAGAGATAGGAAGGCTTTCTAAATGTCTAGCGGTTTTCCTTATCCATGTGAAATAGAGAACAAGACCAATAGTGATACATAAGAAATTCGTAGCATAATATCCATCGTTGACCAGCTTACAGGTTCCGTTGTTCTGAATACATAGGTTTTTCATTTCGTTGGAGTAGCAGTCGTAGAAGATTTCCTTTTTGAAAGGATTGGAATCAAGAGGAGACGACGAGTCGCTTGGGAAGCAAACCGATTCAGAAAACTTGTCGATCAAGTACAAAACGAAAATCTTTGGCCACTGACCGCCAAAGTTGGACAATGTGTTTAAAGTGGTCATATATGTGCCTCCAATGAGCGGGTCGGCAATCTTTGTATGGAAAGCGCAGATGGAGACAAATTGGATTGTCGACATGAACGAGCTCAACGAGTGCTGAATGATGACGAAGATGAAGTAAAACGTGTTCATCTGGCCGTTTGAAGGGAACGAGTAGATTAGACACTGTCCGAGAAACGCTGCCAATATTCTTCCCAAATAAGCATAGCACCATGGTTTCAAAGGATTACCGGTGTTGGACCATCTAGCTGCATAATAGCCAGATATGCTTTCGAACGGGAAGTCAATCAACACCGTTATGGCCAAATCCTCTCTGGATAGGCCCTTGTCAAGCAGCTTCAAGTTTGTAGCAGATTCGTTGGCCTGAAACGCAATCTTGGAGATCAGATGGAGGACAATGAAGGTCTGGATATTTTTAAGCTTGAGGACTTTGAACATCTTCGAGTAGACCGTTTTGATGGAATCGTCGGTGTCTTCTGGGATATCGTAATCGGAATTGGTCTTCCATTCACCGTTGGAATCACGCACCTTGAAATTGGGCGGGTTTTCCGGTATACAGAAGATGATGAAGAGTGTCGTCGCAATGTACAAAAGACCTGCAAAGATCATATATTCACCTAAAGTGATAAAGCCTCTGTCTAGTGGCACGTTTCTGAAATACTTGTTAACGAAGTCTTGGGAGTTGAAAGCCAAAAAAATGGTGAAACTGACAAAATATCCCGTGTTCAACCCAATAGTCTGTGCCGTGGAGGCATAACTCAATGCCTTTTTACTCAAAATCGTCAATGCCCATCCATCGACGGCAATATCCTGTGTAGCACACAATAAGATCAAGGAAAAGAAACAGAAAGTCAAAAGTGACAAGTTTTTTAGGATCAAATCATTATTCAGGATCCACTGGTCAATTTTCCATCCGATCAAAATCAAGGATAAACCCGAAACAAATTGGATGGGGATAATCCACGATCTTCTCTTACCAATGACTTTGTTATAGCAGGAGTCTACAATGGGCGACCATATCAATTTTAAGGAATATGGATATGAACCTAATGAAAAAAGCCCCACTTGAGAGTATGAGAGATTGTTTGATTTGAGAAGAAACGGCACACTTCCAAAAGCCAAGCCAATTGGAATACCCTGAATAAAGTACAACAGTACAAGTAGATAGAATCTTGGATAGTCCTGTACAGGCAATGAAATATCCGGTTTATCCTTATCGTTGAATGAAGTTTGCAGGTGCATTTCATCGATATCGAAATCGGTGTTTAGCGTTCTCATTTCCATGCTTCTGCTCGGAGAATGCGATCTGCGTTGTTTGGACATGTCGGGCAACAAGAGCGGTGTGTTTGATTGCTGTCCTATGAACTATACTAGTGCTTGCAGCGGACAAACAACAACAATCGATATATATATATATATACACTTTCAGCAAAATAACGCTAAAAAAAAAAATAAAAGGTCTCACTAACAATTAGCATTAATTCGTCAATAACAAAAGACCACACTCACCCCCTGCAGTAGGCTCTAAAAGGAATAGCACAGGTGTACAAATGATGGCTTATTGAGTGGTTATGAGCCAATTCCATGTAAACCAAAACCAATCTTCACCATATTATTATTATTCTGTACATAATCTATAGAAATTCTTCTTAAAGTTGGTTTTGCTAACAAGGCGCCTCGTTATCAAATGACATATTGAATTCTGCTCTAACTATTTCCTTCTCTTTGTTTGTCTGTCATCGCCATCATTTTCTTCGTTATCGAGTTGTTTCTCTTCGCCTTTGGCTTCAAAGGCATGAACAAATTCCACTACTTGCTCTTTTAGCTTCTTTGTGTCTACTAATACAACACACAATCCATCACTGCCTACTTCGTACTTCAAATGACCTTCATTAGGAATAGCAACAGTACTATCAAAACTGTCAAAAAATTCATTAATATCCTCTAAAGTTTTCACTTTCCTCACAAGCATCTCCTCCATGTCGTTGGCATCATCTAAAGTAACCGTAATACCTCCATCTTCATTTAGTCCAGAGTTAAAAATCACCAATAATCTGAATTCGTTCTCAAAAACTTGCTCATTAGTATCAACCACAGGCTCTTCTTCTTCGACGTCTTCTGTCTCTCTTCTGATGATATACTCCTCGTCACTCATGGCTTGTCTGGTTCTCCACTTATCTTCTACTTATGAAAAAAAAAATTTGAAGGTAAAAAAAAATATTTGACTTGTATAATGCATCGCCACATCAGCTACACTCAAGAACGTGAATAATCCTAGCTTTTTATTTGGCAATATCAAAAGGAATATCACAAATTATACTCAGTCAAATAGAATAGGACTAAAGGCTTTTTCCCTATTGGAATGAAGTTGAGCAACGTCAAGCTGTAGTGTTGGTGAGGTGTTTTCTTCTCTTCTTTCCACAACTTAACCAATGCCATGTTACAAATTACATGCGCCACAAATTTGGTTTTGTTTTTTCTTAAGATTTACTTCATGAAGGTAATGGTTTAACCGAAGCGTTATCAACCACTTTATCAGATTGGAGTTTCTACTGCTTCAGAGGTGCATTTTATCTACCACGCGTATTAAAATACAGTCTTTTGTTTGTACCATCTTAGATTATGTCTGATCACTCGCCAATTCAACAAGAGCTTCAGCAAATTCGAAGCCTCAATGAAACGCTAGCCGGCACATTGAGTGCACTTACTGATATCTCTTCACAAGTTGCTCAGGCATCGACTAACTTATCCAATTCAAACAGTTTAGCTGCTACATACAATGAAATTTATAAAGAAAATCAAGTTCTTACCCAAAACTTGGAAACAATGAATTCAGAGGGACAATTGTCAACAAATCTCAGCGAACCTGAGATTGATCAGCAAATATCACTTTTGAAAAAAAAATTAGCATCCTTACAGGGACAGATCCAACAACTGGACAATGTATAATAATAATATGTAAACTTTAACTATAGATAAATACAAAACGGAGGTGTAACTCCACTATTTAGGCTTCATCATTGACTATTTTGACCATTAAATCACCCATGTCAACACTATCACCTTCATTAACCAAAACTTCACCAACTTTACCTGAAACTGGTGCAGAGATGACCATTTCCATCTTCATGGCACTCAAAACTGCCAAAGGATCACCCTTCTTAACTTCAACACCATGCTTAACACGGACTTCAACAACAACTCCTGCCATTGGAGCACCCACTTCGTTAGGGTTGTGAGCATCGGCTTTGGCTCTAGAAACAGCCTCCACCTTGGAGTTTTTATCTTCAATAGTGACCTTTCTCATTTCACCGTTCAATTCAAAATAAACTTCCCTGGTACCACTACTCAAAGATAAATCTGAAACAGCCAGTAGCTTGATGATCAACGTCTTACCAACTTCAATTTCCACATTAATTTCTTCTCCAATCTTTGGCGGAGCTAAAAAGAATCTGGTTGGCAGAACTGACAAATCACCAAATTGCTCATACGTCTTACGATATTGTTCATAGACCTTTGGATACATATTATAACTTGCAACATCGTTTTCACTCATAAATGGTCCAAATCTAGATACCAAATCTTCTTTGACAGCCTCCAAGTTGAATGGCTCAAGCTCTAATCCCGGTCTTCCCTTCAACTTTCTTCTCTTGCCTTTAATAATGTTGGTTCTTAATGGCTCTGGGAAACCTCCATATGGAGTTCCCATTAATCCTTCAAAGAAATCTAGAATAGAATCTGGGAAATCTAATTCACTTGCTAATTTTTCAACATCTTCTTTAGATAGGTTGTTGGAAACCATGAACTGGGCCAAGTCACCGACAACCTTACTTGTAGGGGTAACTTTAACAATATCACCAAGTAACATGTTGGCGTCTTCATATGCCTTTTTAGTTTCTCCCCATTGTTCACCTAATCCGACTTGCTGAGCTTGGAAAATCAAGTTCGTTAATTGACCACCTGGAATTTCATGCTTGTAAACTTCTGGATCTGGACCCTTCAAATCAGCTTCAAAACACGAGTATAATAATCTCATCTCTGCCCAATAGGAGTCTAATCCTCTTGCATAGCTTTCATTGATACCAGTATCGATTTCACCATCCAATGAACTGATGAAGGCACTCATTGAAGGTTGAGATGTTAAACCTGACATTGAATTAATTGCACAATCAACAACATCAGCACCCGCTAATGCACATGCAGTATATGTAGCAATACCAGTACCAGCAGAATCATGGGTATGAACATGAATTGGTAAGTTTGGATACTTTGATCTGATTGCTGAAACCAATAATTTAGCAGCCTTTGGTTTTAAAGTACCAGCCATATCTTTAATACCTAAAATATGTGTACCCATTTCAACAATTTTATCAATAGTCTCCAAATAATATTGTAAATTATACTTTTTGTTAGGAATCAACATATCACCTGAATAACAAATTGTCGACTCAACCACACCACCACATTTCTTCACAGCATCAATACCAACTTTCAATTGCTCCAAATCATTTAATGCATCGAAAACTCTAAAAATATCAACACCATTATCCTTCGCTTGTTTGACAAAATGATCAATAGCATTATCTGGTAATGAAGAATAAGCAACACCATTTGCACCTCTCAATAACATTTGGAATGGGATATTTGGAACCAATTTTCTCAAAGCTCTTAATCTTTCCCATGGATCTTCATACAAAAATCTCATTGCGACATCAAAGGTTGCACCACCCCAACATTCCAAAGCAAAAGCGTTTTCTAATGCGTGACTAGTAGTTGGTGCAATATTCAATAAATCAATCGTTCTAACTCTCGTTGCCAATAAAGATTGATGCGCATCTCTCCAAGTAGTATCCATAATCATACAACCGTCAAAATCTCTAACTTTTTTAGCAAAAGCTTCAGGTCCGTATTTCAGTAAATAAGGTCTCAAACCATTCAAAGAAGGTGATGAAACGTTAACAATTTCATCATTTAGAGGATTGCGCAACGTTGGGATGTCCGCATCTTTGCTCAATTTTGGGAAACCAATTTGACCCTTGATTGAAGAACCATTAACACACAAATCACCTAAATAGGCCAACAACTTCTGTGCCCTGTTTTTGGAAGACACCATTTCAAACAATGATGGAGTATCATCAATGAAGGTAGTCCAACAATCACCAGAAATAAATACAGGATGAGTTAATAAAGCCAAAAGGAAAGGAATATTGGTTTTGACACCTCTGATTCTAAATTCAACTAGTGAACGAATCATTTTTCTTCTAGCAATTTCATAGTGTGAACCAGAAGTGGAACACTTGACTAACATCGAGTCGTAATGAGGGGATATGACCGCACCAGCAAAACCATTACCACCATCTAGTCTCACACCGTTACCACCAGCAGATCTGTAAACTTCAATTTTACCAGTATCAGGTTGGAAATTTTTAGAAGGATCTTCAGTTGTGATTCTACATTGAATTGCAAATCCTCTAGTTGAAATTTTATCTTGTAGCAAACCCAATTGAGCCAAAGAAGCACCGGCAGCAATTTGAATTTGAGCTGCAACAATATCAACCCCTGTAATTTCTTCGGTAATTGTATGCTCAACTTGAATTCTTGGATTAATTTCAATGAAATAATGTCTGTTTTGACTATCAACCAAAAATTCAGCAGTACCGGCATTTCTATAATTGGCTGTCTTTGCTAATGTAACAGCATCATTCAAAATCTTATCTCTGACTTCCTTTGGAAGTGTTTTAGCAGGTGCAATTTCCACAACTTTTTGATGTCTTCTTTGGACAGAACAATCTCTTTCGTATAAATGAATAGTGTTACCGTAGTTATCAGCTAATAATTGAACTTCGATATGTTTTGGCTTGTCTAAAAATCTTTCAATAAAACATGTACCATTACCGAAAGCAGATTTTGCTTCTGAAGATGCTCTTTGGAAGGCATCAACAATATCATCACCTTCTCTAACAACTCTCATACCTCTACCACCACCACCAAATGCGGCCTTGATAATAACAGGGTAACCGTATTCTTCAACGAATGCCTTTGCTTGTTCAATATCTTCGATTGGACCATCAGTACCTGGAACAACAGGAACGTTACATTTGATTGCTAAGTTTCTGGCAGAAACTTTATCACCTACTGAATCAATGACATCATGGGAAGGACCAACCCAAATCATACCAGCTTCCTCAACTTTTTTGGCAAATTCGGAATTTTCAGACAAGAAACCGTAACCTGGATGGATCATAGAAACCTCATGATCTAAGGCAATTTTAATAATTTCATCAATTTGAAGATACGCTTGAACAGGAGAGTATTGACCTAGTTTTCCAATAGCATAAGCTTCATCGGCCTTTAATCTGTGCATAGATAATCTATCTTCATGTGAATAAATGGCGACAGTGTGCATTGAGAGTTCATGAGCGGATCTGAAGATTCTGACAGGGATCTCACCTCTGTTGGCGACTAGAATCTTGTTAGCATTTGATAGAATCTCGGACTCTTTCCTCAATTTGTGAAGGGAAGAATGGTCTTCTACTGTAGACATTGTTCAATAACTATAGAGAGGAAAGGTTCGAAATGGATTGTTTGAAGAGGAGTAAGAATGTATAAGACTCAATTGAGGCGAAGGGGGAAATAAAGAGGTATTTATAACAATCTGCACCAAAATAAGTCAAACTAATTTTAGCTTAGAAAAGGACTAAGGGAAAATGATTAATACTCCACAATTATCTATTTATGACTTAATCATATGCAAAAATGAGCACTGCAATTAAAAAAATTAATAAACGATCATGACACTGCGAGGGTGACGCAAATTCCCGCTGCGCTTTTTTTTTAGGGTGGAATGATTTACAACTCCGGCTGGAGTATCCGGAGGGAAGAGCGTTGAACTCTTTTCGTTGCTCATTCCCGGAGATTATTGGTTTGTTTTATATTCTCCCCACATCTGATGATTAGCTATTTCCCGGTTTCACTTTGAGTATTAATCAGTTGTGTTTTCTGAGGACCTGGATGTTTTCCTAATCAATAGCACCCGGGCACTCGTGAATTTTATGTTTACGTTTTGGGTAAAGAGGCGTTAAAAGTTTTTTTTGACCATCTGCGATGAGTTACATAATTTAGTTAGTCTTTCGCATCACAAACAATAGAAACAACAGTACCGCATGAGTAGGGTCATTCTAGATAGTGGCGACATGATTCAATTAGCTAGAAGCGCAATTTATAAAAATTAGTTCGCATAACAATCGCCATTTTCACATCGAATCATCAGTATTTCCCGGGACACGTAATGTTTCTGTTCGGGGCTGTTTTTTTCAGTACCAAAATGTTTCGGGCACTTCGATCGATTTGTAGCAGTCAATTGTGTCACATGTGATACTATTAGCTAGCATTAAAAAAAAACTCGTAGCCTTCATACATAACCATAGCAGTTACGCTTGACAATATAGGCTGGATCGCCTTCTACAATACAGCTGACATAACGATTGCCTGGTAAGAACCTTATTGTTCTTTGAGTCATCATGGCACACACTTTGATCATCAAATGATCCATGCACAGCCACTCCATTAATTTTTCCATGACCTCGGATAAATTTCGAGTAGGAGAGCATTCTAATTCGTCCAAAAATTTTCCGTTTTATCCACAGCTGATAAGTATAAATTATTGTAAGTCACGGACGGTGTGATTCTATTCTTAGTCCTATTAAGCTTTTTTAAACGGTTTAGGCCAGGCCCTTGAAAAATAAAAAAATTCAAAGATTTTTAAACTTTTAAAATCAAACGCATAATATTATTGTGAAATACAAAAACAAAATAGAAAATATACAAAAGGAATTAAAAGACTAGCTTTAAACAGATAATTTGACTTCATCTTCATTGATCAAGTCTTGATAGTTGGATAATGCATCCTTGACTGTAACATTGACAAATTTTTCAGTTTGTTGAGGAGCTCTACCAATAAAAGTTGAAGGATCCAATAAAGTATCCAAATCATTCCAGATTGGCTTGAAATATTCTGTGTTTTTGATTCTTTCAATCAAATCGTTATCGCCACCTTCTTGCTTAACAACAGCACTTGCTTGGTGTGATAAAACTCTGATTTCTTCGTGACAGTCTTGTCTTGAACCACCCTTTTCGACCATAGCCATAATGATGTTTTCAGTGGCCATAAATGGTAATTCGGATTTGATTCTTCTTTCGATAACCTTTGGATAGACAACTAAACCATCGGTGATATTCATTAAAGTACTTAATAAAATATCAGCAGTTAAGAAAGCTTCTGGAATTGAGATTCTTCTGATAGCAGAATCATCTAAAGTTCTTTCAAACCATTGAACGGATGCAGTTTGGAATGAATCTTGGAATAAAGAACCCAAATGTCTAGCTAAAGAACAAACTCTTTCACTTCTCATTGGGTTTCTCTTATATGCCATAGCAGAAGAACCAATTTGTGATTTTTCAAATGGTTCTTCAATCTCCTTCAAATTTGCTAATAATCTGATATCAGTAGCCATTTTGTGACAAGAAGCACCAAATGAAGTCAATGGGAATAAGGTATCAATATCAATTTTTCTGGAATATGTTTGTCCAGTACATGGATATGCGTATTTGAAGCCTAATAATTCAACAACTCTTTGGTCTAAGTCTTCAACCTTAGAGTGATCACCATGGAACAAAGATAAGAATGAAGCTTGAGTACCAGTAGTACCCTTGACACCTCTTAAACCTAAATCATCTCTAGCTCTTTGAAAATTTCTCAAATCCCATAGTAATTCTTGTAACCATAAAGTTGCTCTCTTACCAACGGTTGATAATTGTGCTGGTTGAAAGTGAGTCCAACCAAGAACTGGTAAATCTTTGTATTGTAGAGCAAATTTGGCTAATCTGTTAATAACGTTGACCAGCTTACCAATTAAGATATCGTATGCATCTCTCAAGAAAATCAAGTCAGCATTATCAGTAACGTAACATGATGTTGCACCTAAATGGATGATACCAGCAGCATTAGGACAAGTTTCACCAAAGACATGAACGTGCGCCATAACATCATGTCTGACTTTGGATTCTTCGATTTTTGCGTCTTCGATTTCTTTATCGGTGATGATTAAATGGTTCTTCATTTCTTCAATAGCTTCATCTGTGATAACATCTAAACCTAATTCCTTTTCAGCAATTGCTAGATTGTACCATAACTTTCTCCATGTAGAAAATCTATTTCTGATGGAAAAGACATGTGACATCTCCTTTGAAGCATAACGGGAGGAAAGAGGGGTAAGATAAGAATCGTTTGCAGTTGACATTGTGAACTGGGTTTTTTGTTGTTACTAACAGAAAGTAATTAAAAGAAGGGTATAATGTTTCCACTGAAGGAAGGGGATCTATTGTAATTTATATCAATTTCCAAATTACTTTTATATTAACTGTGCAAACTCAGAAAATTGAAAAATTATTTTAGTGACTTCTCCCCATAAAAATATCTGGAGCTGCGAAATTCCGATTGGAAGCACGGATAATTGGTGATGTCGTTTAGAAGCGTAGCAAAGGGGCCGGAGAAACATCTATAGCTGATGCATTATGTAGATTATTTTTTACCGGGGTAAACATATGAATAGACGTTTTCTTTGTGTGGAACAAACCTCACTAGTCATGTCCAAGTCAGTAAATATGACTGAATGGTCTAAATTAGTGTGCAGTGTTTACAACATCAGTTTATACGAACACAAGTTTAGGTGAGGAAGGAGGAAATGAAACACACTCTGAAGGTGATACCTCAGTAGAGATCACTGAAGGCCAGAGCGCCCACTCATTCCATATAACATGACGGACCATACATGTGATGGGTGAACGTGGCTGAGCTGAGCTGAGCCTCCTTGAAAATCAACAGCTGCGAATATTAAAAATGATACTAATAGCAGGTTCACACCAAATTGTGGCTGTTGTATGCTTTTGAGTGTAGCAGGGGCTAAAAGAGGGGTATGATTCACTCCGTCAATTTGCATTCGTGTTCATACAACCATACAAAACCAAAATCCAGCAGTTGGTTTTTTTGTGTAGAAAAGCAATCCAAGTAAACATGCCAGCATTTATTTGGAACAAGCACGGTTTCACAACTTAGACGATCAGATTATGGATATTAGTCCATATAGTAGTTAGTACAATGCGGTACTGTAAATATACATTTCATATTACTTATCCTCGTGCAATAACCATTATAAAGTTGCTGTGGAGACACTCAGAAATACCTGAAATCTCCGTTATTCCGAGTACTCTGTAATACAAAAACAGAAAACCTATTCACATACGTTAATCATCAATAAACAGCTGCCGTAATTATGCCACAAAAGCTTATTTTATGGCGATAATAGATACCTAGAGCTTCCGTCCTAAAGACTCACAATTTCACGTCTATACACTCTCAAAAATAAATCCCCAAACCCAATCCTAGACTCCCACCATTTCCTGCTGCTTCTTCCAATCCCGAAAAAAGGAGAATCTCGTTGATCCTCTCTAACTTTGTATCCACAATACAGCATTTGATGATGCTTACATAAGCAATAATGAAATGTTCCAGCGAACAATTTTAACTTTATTGTTTGGAGCGTTTGGCATAGAAATTCCTTCTCTGCTGATTGAATAAGATTACGGTACTGGGCACAACACATTACAATGTCTACGGAAAAAGCACAAACTGATCCAATGCATTCCACTACCAAGGGGGATTCCGATCTCAATGAAAAATCAGCGTTGGTTCAGCCACCTACACTTGAATCCACAAAGACAACACCAACAAGCGGTAAAAAATTAAGAAAGATTGTCAAACCTGAACAATCCAAACTGAAACCTTTGTGGTTAGCAGGTCACTTAATGACACTTGGGTTTGGGTTTTTGTTTTTAATGTATTACGTTCAAAGAAGATCAAGAACTAGCTGGATTCCACTACTGTCATATAAACTGGTTTTAGTTGGCGTCTGGTTGTCGTACACCATTTCTATCAAATCTCAGTACAACATCAAATCTTTGCCACATTATTCTGCATTGATAGCTACTGAAAACTTCCAGTACTTGCTTTTAAGTATATTTTGGTTTTTCAACAGAAACTCATTCTACAAAATTTTACCATTTTTGATTATCTCTCTTTTGCAACTGAGTAGCCATTTTAAATTGAATGGTATCTTAAAACACGAAAAGAAACTGTTGTCAGTTTTCCTGTATGATGAACTGTTTTTGTTTTTAGTTCTTATTGTGGATACTCTGTTATTGAGAGGAACCAGTGGTTTTGGATTGATTGCTTACTCATTGTTTATGTGGCTAAGAATTTTGCAGAGTGAAAATACCAGATTTTTCCTCTATGCCAATTTGATTAAACTCGATACTCTGTTTTTGAAGATCAAGAATCCTAAAGTTCAATCTGCTTGGGGTGCTATTAAAAACTTTTTGAGTTATAAGCAAGCTAATTTTGAACAGAAGTTTCTATAGTACTGGATCCATCTTAGTAGTCAATTTATACTACTTTTATAGTTTAATCTTTTGTTTCTGATTAACAGCGCATGGAATTTGGCGTAATATGTGGAAACGACAAATGTAAGAGCAGCAACCACTGCAACCGAAGGAGACACAAAAGAAAAACAAAAAAAAAGGCAGTAAGTCTAGTCTGTTTTCTTTTTTAATTGAAAATTACATCCTACAATAAGTGTTGATATTTTTTTCCAATCAGAGTTGAATGCTTTGGTAAATTTGTTGTCTTCAGGAAATTTGGTTCAGAAGCAGAACTGAAAGTTTGTATCATCATTGAAAAAAAATATCAACTACCCAGATATATAAAAAACTTAGTATCCAACTGAATGCTGCAGTTTTTTCTCAAGTCAAAAAAAGATATTTCAAATTTTGTATTGTTGGAAAATCAGATGGTGATGCATGTTTATTCTAAGGCACACTTAAATTCACCGAATATTTAACGTGAAACGGTTCACAGTCATCATAAAAAAACAAATTATGAGATATCTTTTGACATAGAGAAGAAAAGTAATAGAAAAATAAAATCAATATACAGCGCTTGAGAATTGATTCCCGGCGCTGTATCCAGTCTACTGACTGTCAAACGAAATAAATCAAAAGAACGTTCATCATCGAGGGAGGAAATTCGCCGCCTTTTATAGATGCGAGAAATTTTTTCGTCGAAGGAGAAATTACCGGGGAAGGAAAGTCGCTGTTTCCACAGAGGGTTTTTCAACGCGGGAGATGGAAGATGCACTTGACCTTAGTAGGTGCGTGAAATGGGTACAAGTCTGAATAGGAGACGAGACGAGACGAGATGAAATGAAATCTAACGAATGAGTAACGTCAAGTAACGTGACGGTCAAGAAAAAGCCTTCAATGCTGTGTTTTATCTTAATTTATGATTAATATATAAAGTGATGGCTTATACATTAGTAAACAATATATGTTATACATTAGAAAATACTAGTTAATTTTAATTCTAATTTTAAAATTAGTTAGTTGCTCTAGTGTAGATCATTTGCTTGGAGTGCTTGGAAACAGCCTTGATAACACCGTCTTCTTCCAATTGCTTTAAAGCAACTCTAGCAAGAGAACCACCAATCTTTAATCTGTCAACTAAAACGGAAACAGAAACGTATCTGTAGGTTGGGACATCCTTTAAGATTCTGTCGTATTTTTCTTGGTCAAGGATAACTAAATGTTGTGCCTTATCCTTAACCTTACCCTTGGACCACTTCTTCTTGGACTTCTTACCACCAGCCATAGCTGCAGCAGCCTTTGCTGCCTTGGATTGTTGTGCTTTTGGAGGCATTTCTGTTAAACATAAATTGGAAATATCAAAGTTAGTATTTACTATTTCAAGTGAGTTGCATATGTTGGCAGAACAGGTACATAATCATAGTCTATGGTTATTTCATCTTATTCATTCATTTCCCAGGATTTCATATAAAATGTTGGTTCAATAAATCTAAAAAAAACTTTCTCAAACAAGTATCCAATTGATGTTTTTCGTTATTCAAATATGGGACTTTATTGTGGTTGTTTCAACAAAATTAAATTTAATCATGGCTAATATCTATCCATATATATATATTCTCCTATTGATTCAATCAAACTGTATATTATTATGTCCTTTCATTGCCAAATAATATCATGCAGTGTCCATATTCAGTACGTACTAGTTGCTTTAGATGTTGAAAGGAAGAGAAAAAAAGTACAAAAATTTAAAAAAAATTTCAAGTATTTCAAATTCCTATGAAAAATCGGTACATTAATCGTAATAACGAATATCTCTCATTCCCGTCACTCTCCCTACACCTCGCTCACCAAGAAACTAAAAATTTTCTGAAATGCAGCGACGCACAAAATCCAGTTTTCCTCAAATGTGACTGTGCGTTAATAGATTCCAAAAAATTTGTACCCTATGTGTAAGCACGTGACTGGGTAAAAACATAGGCATGACATGACATGATTGTGTTAGTTACATCGTTGGTTAGAGTTTTTTTATTTCACATACAGGAGGGAACACCAAACCGAACCGTTTACAAACAGGCCTTCAACACTGCTGCAATAATGGCCGGAAAAAGAACAAAAGTTCAACTCACAAAGGATGATACCCTGTCTCGTCATCACGATGATAAGTCCTCCGGTGACGAAAATGAAATGGACAAGCCACAAATGGCATCCGAGCAAGTCATGGCAACTAGAAAAATTGCTGGACTGAATAGAAGATTTGCCAAAAAAGCATCGGGATTAACTGCTCCAAAGCTAGCCGTCGATTCCATGGTCACATCCGCCTCTGAATCCAATGCTCCGGATAGCAAACTAAGTCAAATGAAATCTTTGAATGCAA
This sequence comes from Pichia terricola, assembly GCA_030168465.1. Classification (NCBI taxonomy): domain Eukaryota; kingdom Fungi; phylum Ascomycota; class Pichiomycetes; order Pichiales; family Pichiaceae; genus Pichia; species Pichia terricola. The sequence continues at coordinate 408,486 of CP099442.1, forward strand.
ATTTCTTGAAATCCATTAACGACGGTATAATGAAAAACCCGGTAGGCGACTTTTCGAAAATCTGTGAAAAGTATATCGACTATTTGAACAAAGTCAAAAACAATTTAATTAAAGTTGATAACCTAGATACACCTAAGGTTAACGTCACCATTCCAAAAATTGACGAAGAAAAACCAAAAGCCAATCCTTTTGCAATGTTTGCCAAGCCAGCACCGGCAGTTTCCGAGCCTGTTGTTTCAAAACAACCAGTTTTGCCTGCAGTCAACGCTAAAAAAGCTCCGGTCAAGTCTCAATCCGATTCGGAATCGGATGATGATGAACCAAAGGTAGAGATCAAAGGTCCTTCTTTCAAACTTGATGCACTGCCTAAGGCCAACAATGGTAATTACAGTTTTAAATTTGGGTTTGCTCCACCAAAAGAAGAATATTCCGACTCTGAGGATGAAATTGAAATCAAAGGACCATCCTTCAAATTGGGTGCTCCAATTAAAGACGCTGTTTTCAAAATGCCTTCTAAGACTGCAACAACAGCACAAGCTCCAGAAAAGGCTGAAAAAACTACACAACAACCAAAATTTAGCTTTACTCCTAGCAAGACCGCCGACACTGTAACAAAGCAGCCCAACTTCGGTGTAACCCCAACTGCAGAGACTCCAAAAGCCACTGCATCCACCGGGTTCACATTTGGCAAGCCAACAGAAGCACCAAAACCAACTGCTGCTCCATCCACCGGTTTCACATTTGGCAAGCCAACAGAAGCACCAAAACCAACAGCTGCTCCATCCACCGGGTTCACATTTGGCAAGCCAGCAGAAGCACCATCGACGGACGCAAAACCGACTTTTAACTTCGGTAAAACTACAGCACCTGCCTTCACATTTGGTCAAAACTCTGCCAGTAGCAGTGCGGACGGAAGTGCATTTAAATTTGGACAAAACGCCGCCTTTGGTACACCATCAGCAAACGCATTTGGACAAAACGCATCTGCTTCATCGTCTACTGGATTTTCGTTTGGCTCAAATACAAATAATGACGATAGCGCTAACAGTACAGCCAAAAACACCAATGTGTTCAGTATTAGCAAAACCAATGGATTCAATTCAACAGATGTATCCAGCTCTCCAGCTAAAAGTGCATTCAGTTTCAGTGCACCAGCCCCAAAAAATGATGAAAATCAAGCCACTGCCGTCCCTGTAATCGACGAAGAAGCAAAGGAACTGGAAAAAGATACCGTCAAGGGGAATTATGCCGTTGTTCAGCTGACTGAAAAAGTTGAAGTCAAATCCGGTGAAGAAGATGAACAAACATTGGCCTCTAAAAGATCAAAAGTCACCAAATATGATGCTGCTTCGAAGAGCTACAAAGATGTTGGACTGGGAGAATTGAAAGTTTTGAAGAATGTTGCCAACAACAAAGCAAGATTACTCTTGAGAAGTGAAGGTTCATCAAATGTTTTATTGAACATTTCAATTCTCAAAGATTTAAAGTATGAAATCATGGGCGAGAAAAAGAACATGATCAGAATTCCTTCGATTAATGTGAACAGTGAACTAGAAACTTTTATGGCTAGAATCAAAACCTCCAATGATACTGAAGAGTTACTGAATACCATCAAAAAATGCCAAGAAAGTTTATAAATGACTTGAAGTCCGTTTTCTAGAATGTAATTTTAAATTTGTATATTTTATGATCGAAGTGATTTAAGGCCCATTTCTCAACAGCCGGTAAAAGGATGATTTTCAAAATGGAGTGAATTTAAACGAGGTTGTGTGGTTATTATATTGTCTATCGTATGCGGTTATATATGCGTTATACAAGGTACTGTAACTTTTTTTCTTCCATGTCGTACAATTCTCTCATGCTATTAGCAGTTGAACTGCTTCTTCAACTCTTAATGCAAAATCCTAATTTTGTGCTTTAAAGTCTATTTCTTTTTCAAAATGCCTCTTATATCGTTAATGAAATCATCTACTTCTCCTACATCGATATAGTCATTTTCATCAAATTCACGCTTCAGGTCATTGTTTATCTTGAAGAAACTATAGATCTCTTGATGATTGCCGTATAGTTTATAAGACATTTTTTTCAGCAAAGCCAAACAGGTTCTTAACAAAAACGTATCACCCTCAAACAAATAGATATCCAAAATCCTTATGTTGACATCAAATTCAAGCAAATTTGCAAACAGATTATCAACCAGTTTACTAACTATTTTGAGACTGTTGATATCATTTTTGATGAAATGGTTGTACAAGTTGGGTAATAGTTGTAGTAAATATTTGTCAAATTGATCTTTAATATCAAGAAGATATGAATTTGATTCATTCTCTTCGAGCTGCAGCTCTTTGGTGAGGGTATCAGGAATTAAATTCTCATCTGCATTTATCATTGTATTAGGTAGTTTTCTAGAAACTAGGGAAATCAGACAAATCAAAGTATGTAATTTATCTCCAATTACATGGAAAATCAAACAGACTAAGTTAATCAGGTTTATGCTGTTTATGTTTTGCAATTTTTCAGTGGTAAATTTAACTGATTCAAACGCAATCAAAATCTCTAAAACAGAATCAAAATTCTCTCCGTATTGGAAAAATTTCATTTCCGGAAACGAATACTGTAGTTTATCTGAACATCTTTCAATGAATGCAATATGTTCGACGATGGATTCATCATCTTTGATATGGCCCTCATTCAACTTATAATTACATGCATCAACTAATATTAGGTTGGCATTCTTAAGAGATTCTTCAAGGATATCGCTTCCAATGATGGATTTTTTCTTGCTGATCAATTGTTTCATCCATACTTCTGCTCGGAGCTTCTCTGGTACCATCCTCCAATAAAGTTCTCGTGTTTGTGGTAGTTGTATAAGTACCTCATAATTATTTATTACTTTGTTCCATAATTTTAAGTCCTTTTCATTCTGCTTTCTGGATTTTTTTTGCTTCATTTTCATGGTTTTGATCTTTTCACTTTCACGCAGAATTTCATTCTCCACGAGTTTTTGACAATCTTTTTCATGCTTTAACAGTTCTTGTTTAGATTTCGGAGGTAAGTTTATCTGTCGGGTCGTTGATAAATACTTTTTGGTGTTATTTTCGGCCGAAAAGGGAACTATACCTTTTTTCGTACTGGTACTACTTGAAATTGAAATGGTCGATGAAACGGAGTTCATTGAAGACACTGAAATATGAGATAAGTTTCTCAGCATGGAAACACGCTGCAACGAGTCTTCCAACTTATTATCTTTATTATCAGATAATAATCTGGTTTCGGTAGAAAGCAAATTAAGATCGTCGTCTATGTAAATGAAATCAGACACCTCTGACGATTTCGAGAAAATGGAAGACGCTCTAGTGGCTGGGGAGGAGCCTACCGAACTATGAGGAGATGATGAATATGGGTTTAGATTCATCAGTGAAGACATGGTTGACTTGTATGGTTGATTTAAACTGGAACTGGCTGTTCTTTGTGGTGGGGTATTTTTGGTATTGTTGGATGTAGACTCTATCTGCCTAATAATATTACTCGTATTAGTAATTTTTTCATCCCTTTTCAACATCATGGATTTTTTGCGCCTGATTGATGGTTTTCGTCTAGTAGAATGATTAGAGAGAGAATCTAAAGTTGGGATGTCAAACACGATCAAATTGTCGGGCAATTCATCGTCTGATAAGAAATCAATAGTATTCAAATTCTCTGGAGTGTTATCATTAACAATTTTATCCTTTTCATCAGGCTCCAAATGACGCTTGTGATTATGGTTATAACTATGGTTGTTCCCAGCACTACCAGAGCTGCTGTAACTGTGATTAGATGTGATACTTTTTTGTCTGCGCAAGCTCGAATTCAATCTGGGCAAAGACGGCGATGATGTCAAAAGAGCGTCCTTCGAGCTATTATTGATGAAAGATGGATTAGAATAGTTGCCAGTATATTTCTTCTTGCCATTAATTGAAACAGACGACAAATTGTTGATGCTTCGTATAGAATTCGCTCTATTGATCCCGTAAAACCCATGTTTATTACCAATACCATGTTTACTGTGGGAGTTAAGGTCGAGTGAAACATCTTCAAATGACTCTCTAATTGAATCCAAATGCGACGGTTTCATATTGTTTTCCGTTGAGCTCTTTTCAAATCTCATAAAACCTAACAAATCCACTCTTATATAAATAAACAACAAGAAAATAAACCTCCCTCAGCTAAGTCAAATAATCAAGCAGAACAAATTTCATGTTACCGAATTCGTTAAACTTCGCTGCGAAAAGAAAACAATAGAAAACCAGCGGGAGAAGCGCGTTTCGAGTTCTGGCCCTGAAAATTGTTTTTTTAGTTGTTTGTTTTACTGCGGATTGTCTCATTACGGTGGGCTTGGGAGAGCCGGGTTATTTGAAACTGAAGTGGGTGATTGTAGAGTGGAAGTTGGTATTGTCTCTTATGCTGTGAGCGTGATAGTCTGGTTTTTTTTTTTGTTTTTTGTTTTATTTCGTTTTTTCACTGAAAACTACAGGTTTTATGATGTATATATATCCTGTGTATTGTAACGTGTCATGGGTTGTAACTTGATACCTTTTGTCTGGTTCAGTCTATATCAAGAAACTAAAACTCTTGTTTTACCTCGAACATACGCAGGTAGTACTTCTATAATTGGCTCGTAGTTCATTAAACGGTTTGGCCGGTTGAATAGTTAGTTATTTGTGCAATACAATATGCTGTCTGGCTAGTTTTGTTGATGCTATTTATAACTTTTCGGGCCGATCCTCACACGAACCCGGCCCGCGGAAGAAAAATCGGAATCGGCTCTTTCTCCACGAAAATAACAATTAAGCTTGCAAGTATACAAGGGCTGAAAGATACGTACTGGATGTATATTGCTTCTCTTGAAAAGATCAAACAGCGCACAGTATGAATAATCTCAGTTCATCAATGATGGTGGCAAAATGATTCATACAAAATTCACTCCTTTTCAACGTAGTAATCTGCCAGCATGCGTAATAATTTGGTAGCATCGCAGAAGATGGATTTCAGATTATGTGACTAAAAATAATATAGAATAAATCTACAATAGCAATTCTGGGGTATTCATCAACAACACAGGGTGTTCATTTTTTTCAATTCATAGCTTTATATAACTATTGCACGCTCCTGTATATTCCTTTTGAACATAGCTGCCAATGATTGTGTAGCAGCGCTGTTTTGCACATAACGCTTAAAATAATACGAGCAAAACTCTCTCAACTTTTCAATTACTGCTTTGTAAACGTTTTCAGAACATGAATGCCATGGAAAAATAAAAAATTTCTCAATAAGCTTTTCTTCTAATCTTGTGAACTCATTTATTTTAGAGAAAAGAAAAAGGACGTTCCCTTAACATATAAGCCTGAGAATGGTAGCATCGCTACTTTAGATAAACTTAAACAACTGTGACTCAAAATGCAGTTCATGTTCTGTCTTCTGTGGACTATTTATGCTTTTTCATATCTACAGAAGTAGTTACCGTATGTTATTACTAAATTTAACAATAATAAAGTGGGCGCAAATTGCGTTCAAAAAGCACATTCCCAGACCTGTCGACATATGCTCCATAAACATATAATCTATCTGAACCTTTCTTCAAACATCCGTTAGAAACGCTCTTAATAAAAAGACAATTGTTGGATCGTTTTAGTATATACATGGAATTTATTACTAGGGAGGATCTTACACATATGTTAAATAATAACCAATTCGTTGGCGTCTAAATACAGGGATAGAATCAAATGACTGAATTGCTCCTAATGAACCATCTTTTTTATTTCTTCTCTTCTTTGTCAGGTTCACCTGTTATCTTTCTGAAAGCATTCTTTAAAAATCCTTCTATTCTTTTCAAATTGTTTGGATGTTCGCAAGCTTCTTCACTGCTACCATCTTTAGTGAAATTTTCTAACGGCTTCCAGTTCGGATCCATACGTTTTGCATTGGCGTCACCAAATGCATCGGCAACAGCTTCAAGTAGTGCAGTTTGAGTAGCATTCTTTGGAACTAAAGTTTCAACTTGTAGTACAACCTTTAAATTACCTCTGTTGTTCATATTTCCGCCAATTGGTACACCCTTGTCAGGAATTTCAATGGTTCTGCCGCTCTGACTACCTGCTGGAATTCTTAATCTAACTGTAATATCATCCAACGTTGGGATTTCAATCGCACCACCTAATGCTGCAGTGGTCATTGGGATTTTGGCTGTATAAATCAAATCATTACCAGATCTTTTGAATTCTGGGTGTGGTTGAACTCTAATCTTGACGATCAAGTCACCATTTATCAATTTATATGAATTGGATTTGGTGATATGTGGTGCGTCACCTGCATTCTCAATTCTAATTCTTGAACCATCTTTCAATCCAGATGGAAGTTGAACCTCAGTCTGTTTGATCTCCGTATCAACACCTTCACCGTGACATTTATTACATTCGTCACCATGCTTAATATTAACACCAGTACCAGCACATGATTTACATGTTGATGACATTTGGAAACCACCTTGTAAAACGTGCATTTGTGAACCTGTACCGTTACAAACTGAACATGTTGATTTCTTTTTTCCTTTTTTCAATCCACTACCATCACATGAATTACATTGGTTTAATGCAGAGTATGTGATTTTGATCTTGGAACCAAAAATCGATTCCTTAAAACTGATGGTTTTCAACAATTCAATATCTTCACCTTTGAATGTTTGCATTCCTCCACCCCTTCTGGTGTTTCTACCACCATGTTGTGCTCCAAACCCTCCAAACAAATCTTCAAAATTTATACCTTCAAACGGATTACCGGTATGTTGACCTCCGCCAAATCCGCCAAAACCTCCAAATCCAGCAAAAGGATTTCCACCACCATATGGATTTCCACCGGCACCTGCACCTGCACCACCTTGAGAAAAAGCTGCGGCACCAAATTGATCATATTGTTCTTTCTTTTTAGGATCAGATAGAATATCGTAGGCTTCTTGTAAAGAGTGGAACTTCTTCTCCGCTCCTTCTTCTTGATTAATATCTGGATGATATTTTTTTGCTAGTTTGTAGTAAGCTTTCTTGATTTCCGATGAACTTGCAGATGAAGAAACACCTAAAGTCTTATATGGATCTTCTAATCTGTTAAGTGCAGTGGCATGGAATTTTCGAATATGCTGTCTAAACGGAGTAGTTGTGCTAAATTGTGACTTAGTAATATTATGTCTTAAAGCATTCATCATGTGGTTTAAACTCATGTTTTGACACTACTGCAGAAAAGCTCAAAAGAACAACTTAAACTTAAATAACTCTCCTTTCTTCTTATACAAATGGAGAAATTCCAATCGAAAATTCGAGAACAAAAAACGGATTTTTTCCAACTTGTTCAGACTCTATTGTAGAGATTTTGGGCCTGAAATGGAAATTGTAAGGGGAAAGAAGTAGTATATCTGTGTAACTAAGTATAGAGAATGCTTTCTGAGTTTGGGGGAAAGTCTAGCCTATTTCAAACAAGCTTAAGCCATTTCCATTAGATGAGGGATGTGTGTAACTAAGATTATCTGCAATCGTTTTGCAAAAAATGATAAAAAAATTAAGATATCGCCTGCACCCATGCTGGGAGTCGAACCCAGAATCTTTTGATTAGAAGTCAAACGCGTTAACCATTACGCTACACGGGCGAATCTTGACATTAATAATATGTGCTTATTTATAATCCAGTTTTATTGCCAAAAAGGCATTTTTCAAAATGCTGTGGTTTTAAAAAAAATGAGTAAATTGCTGGCAAAAACATGACAGTTTAAAGAAATAGGACAGTTTTTTCACAAATATGTAAAAAAACGGTTTCATGAAATCGTGATGAATAAACGGTCAAAAGCTATTGTCAAACACGTGATGCAAGAGTAAGATGATACGTCAACACATTTTACAAAATCACTTGATCTATAGCTCACTCAAGGGCAAAGAGATCAGAATATCGCAGAAATAATTAATCTTTAAATCATAATCAAAATTAAGAGGATTTCTTTCTTTGTACCCCATGAAAACTGTAAACCATTACCGATATATTACAAACATAATACGCAAAAAAAAAATAGAAGTATGCGTTTGTGCTGTTGCGTTTGTGCTTTTGCGTTTGTGCTTTCTGTTCATCCGGCTGACGAGAAGTTTTAAATTTTTTTCGTCACGCTTTTTTCAATTTTTCAAAACCACACACTATGTTCAGCCAATGTCCATACCCGGGATCCAAACCAAGGAAGTGTTTCATATTTCTGATGATCACAATAAAATATCCTTAGATAAGAGTCAACTCCTCCCATTTAATATACCTTTAGTGAAAAATAATAGATATAATTGGAATATCGCATTGGGACACAAGCAGTATATACCTAAGAAGTTTAAACCTGATGAATCAACGATATTTCCATTAATAAAAGGACTGGAAATAAAAGGATGGGAGCTGGATGAACTGAAGTACGACATAATTGCGCCTTCTGCATTTTTCCAATACATAATAACTGAAAAAACATCAGAATTTTATGTGATTTTCAGAGATGGTAAATACGTCATTGCAAACTGTGATAGAAGGCTGGGCCAAGACACTAAAATGAGTTTTGTGGGTATTAGGTTTGAGGATCTGCTGATTCATGGAGCTAGACATAAAACTTTAGATAATCGTAATGCCTTTTATAGTGTTCGTGAAACAACAGTCGGAAAATTGAAGTGTCTTTATTTTTCAGAAATCGACAGCTATGATGATTCAACAAATAATGACAAAAAATCCTCATATACGGAAATTAAAATGGTACTCTGTCGTCACGCTGTTCCAAGAAGTACTCATACCAAAACTCAAAAATTGGAAATGTATGGCCTCGGCAACAACTACTACTCACAGTTCCTATTTAGATTAATTGTTCAGTGTCATTTTTCCGGTATCGACAACTTAATCATTGGCACCAGAGACAGAAATTTCAATGTTACAGATATTGAAAAGTTTAGTATCAGTGACGACATAGTTCCGTACTTTAAGCGAGAGTATCCTGAGGCGTATGACGAATTAGGAAAAGGCCTACAGAAGATCAAGAGAGCTTTACAGGAGATTCAAAAAACGGTTACTCATTCCCAACCGGTATCGATACTCAGTGTAGGTCACACGTACAGGCTTCAAGCAGTCCACGAAACGTCTCAACAGCAAGCTATTATTTTATCCGTTCTTACAAACGCTTATTGATTGACAGGGCCCAATTTTTCATTTTTTTTCTTTCGATGTTTATTGTTTTCACCATGTATGTAAATCGTTTTCGTCTTGTCTTATCTCGTGAAATGCAGAAGCTTCCTTCAGCTGTTCATGCCAGCAGCACTAATTAACGCTTTCATTACTTTCACACCCTAGCCATGTCCAATGATTGCCAAGATACAGAGGTTTCTCCCAAGTGCCTCGATTCTATTGACACCAATACCAATACTTCAGGCGCTCGCAGCCCCAAGGGAGAAAATGGTGCTAATAATTCACCGCAGCTAGACTACTTTTCACTTCAGAGATCTCCATTATACGGCAACCATATCGCTAGAAGCCCATTGGGCTCCCCTAGAGAATACCTATCTACGGGATCAGAAGTTATACCGCCTCATGATAAGATCACCTCTTTTGCTAATTTTTCGTCTTTCCTTTCAGCTTCTAGACCACACACGAAAAGAGTTTCTTCGAACTTGAATTTAATGCTTTCTCCATTGGTAACAACACCAAATGCCATCGGAGCTTCTGGTAGTCCAAATAGCTCATATTCTAAAACCATAGCCAATTCTCCAATTTCGTCCACTTCGAATGTACCGAGCCCCTTCGTGAGAGATCACTGTCATCCAAGTGTTTTATTTGATTTAGAAGAGAAGGTCTTTTCGTTGTTACGAGAACAATCCAAATTCTCTTTAAACTCTTCGTTACCTCATGATTACTTGAATATTCTATTGAAAGATGGAAGAAGTCGTACTTTGAAACCGAGCAAAACTCCATTCGGAGTCACCGAACTCCTGACGGATTATACGTTACTCAGCAAAATTTACGATGATGATAGCAGTGACGTGATTAGCTCTTATTTTGTTGAGAACAAAGAGTCAAAGAAGAAGTTTGTCGTTAGATTTGTTTCTGATCTAACTATAGGGTCTGTATCGAGATTGATGAATTCTTACTATGTTACAACAGATCTTAAAACAAGAATACCAAGAAACGGGTTTCCTCATCTTGTTCACTCTCTGGAATGGAATTATCAACCTAGGACATTGCCGAAAAACTTGAAGGGTATATCTCGATGTTCCAAGCTGGAGTTCTCAAGCGACCATTCTAGCATAGCCGCCTTTTACCCAATCAATGACAATATGATTACTTTGAAGAGAATGAGTTTTTCTTCTGGTGTCATATCACCAGGTTCAGAAATTACTTCTAGTTATTCGGAAACCACCGATGTTTTTGATATCTCCAAAATCATTCAAGTTTTCATCAACATATTGAAAGTAATAAAGCTGATACATAGTTACGGTATTGTTAACAATTCTTTGACATCTAGCAACATTCTCATTAACCCTGAAACTCTGGAAGTTTCCATTTTTGGATTTGACTTTTCGTTTTCTTCTAGCCAAGAATACCAAGAGGTGACGTATAGATCTGCCAACAAAGCTGAATCCTTGAATTATATACCGTTTACTGCACCAGAGAATTTTGATAGATTAATACCTGTCGATTATAGGGCGGACATTTACAGTGCTGGTACGATTCTATACTCACTATTTTTGTCTAAATTTCATAAGACTAAAAACTTACTACAAATGGTGGTTTCAAAGACAAGTCTTAGATATACGCCGTTACATGAAATTTCAATAAAGATTCCTATCGAATTATCCAGAATTATAAGCAGAATGATTGAGGTTGATGCCAGTTTGCGATATTCCAGCATTGATTACATTATATACGATTTAATAAAGCTGCTGAAAAATTATAATGGACACGAAATAGCAGACTATAAAATATCCACCGAATTGAAAAGAATACCAATATTTCCCCAGTGCCATGTTATTGGAAGAGAGGAGTGCTACAGTTGCTTAATCAAAGCAATCGAATCCAAAACTGTCTCAACATACACATTAAAGGGTCAAACTGGAGTGGGGAAAACTTCCATTTTGGAATCCTTAAAAAACTCATCGTTGCTGAAAAAAAAATTCTTTACCATTTGGAAATGCCATAGCATGAATTTTATTGATGCAAAGTTTCAAACATTTGATTTTATAGTATCGCAGCTACTGAAAGATGTGTTAACTATGGATAAAAATGAGGTTCTCTTTTGGAGAAATTTATTGTCGGTAGAAATTAAGTCTGATTTATCCATTCTATACGACAGTATTCCTGAAATGAAAGCTTTGTTAGGTCCACGGTACAAATATATGCGATCTTCTAAAACTGAGAAATTACTACACCAGAAAGAACTCAGCCATCAATACATTCTGAAAAAAATATTTGAGCTTTTCAGCAAACATACAGGATGGGTATTAGTTATTGAAAATATTGATGAAATGTCCGAAACTGAATGTGCTTTATTAGATGAAATTTGGGTTTACTTGAAAAACGAATTTTCCGAAAATGAGCTGAATTTTACATTATTGACTTCTTATACTGAAAACGATTCCCATACTTTGGATGACAATGAAAACATCCCCCATTTTTTAAAGAAAAATGTTATTACCGTTGATCTTTTATCATTCGAAGATGTGAAAAAAATTACCATCGACTCATTACATTTGTTTGATAGCCAATTTTTGTGGAAAGAAATAAATTCCAAACAAGCAGAGTATTATTATGAACTCTATGCAAGTCACCCATTTACTGATGAAAGAAGAGAGCTCGTTAAGTGGATATTTAAGCATAGTCAAGGAAATCCATTGAAAGTGAAACAAATTATATCCCAGTTGCACTTTGCAAGTTCGGAATCAAGGGATCCAGTTACTCCAGTTGAGGTTTATAAAAAAATCAGGACTAATTTAGATCGAGTCTTTTTATGCGGAAGCTCATTCCTAAGCTCGATTGCCGGCGATTTCGGTTATTACGGTATCGAAACTATCAACATATTGAAATTTGCTTCATGTATCTGCGATGGTAATTCATTCAATTTACACGATCTATCAATTGTAACCGCCATTGACGCTGCAAAGTTGCACAAAGTATTATTCACCGGTATGATAGTTGCCATTTTAGTGCCATGCTCTGTTGTATGCAAACTTCCTATAGGGGAATTGGAAAATGAGGAATTCCCATTGAATAAACTCTCAGATACTGAAAAGAAACATTTACTGAAATTCACGAAATTCAAATTTATGCACGACAGCATTCAGCAACACTTCGTGGACTTGATGAAAGAATCAAAGGAGCTGGAGGAATTCCATAGAATATGCGGATTGCGGTTATTTAGTCATTGTCAATCAGAAGAAGACTCGAGCATGGCTTCAAGCCAATGCCTTGCTATTGCATACCATTTTTTGTGTTCTTGGAAAGTGGCAAGGTCGGATGAATTTCCCACCTATTGCAACATTTTAATAACAGCAGGATGGTGCGCATACTCATCTTATGAAAATAGTGCTGCTTTGAAATATTTCCAAACGGCTAAAGAGTTGACAGAAGATGAAGTTTTGTTGAAAGGATTAAACTGGGTCGAAATACACATTCACGCAATAAAGGGCAAACACCAAAAATGCATTGAATTAATTGAGCTCTCTTTGAAAAAATACTCAAATAGCGATGAAGATATAGCTCAATTATTGATAGCAAAATCACAAAGCTTGAGGTCGATGAAAAAAATTGAAGAGTCATACGAAGTCACTTTGGAGATATTTCGTATTTTGAAGTTCCCACTTGACTTGAAGCAACTAAGTACACAAGGAATCATAGACTATACGAATAATGTTTTGAAACCCAAGTTACCATCATCACCTTCCGAGATTCGCAAACTAAAGGGGACACCCAAGTTAACAGATCGGAGAATTTTGTTAACTCAAATGATTTTATCACAGTTGAACCATTTTGCGATTCTTATGCCAAAACCAGAATTGTTACCTTTTTCAAACTTCATGAATTTTATACTTTTCATGGAACATGGCAAATCCACATACTGCGGTTTTAGTCTGATCTATATTGCGAGCTATGTGGCTGCTTCTAATGAAGCTCACGGAATAAAAAAGGCACAGGAATACAGCAAACTTGCCTTTTCTCTAGTCAATGGTAATAATATAGAGGATCATGAACCGTTCACTTTGACTCTTATCTCTTATTGCAGTCTTTTTGGGTCAATGAACGAGCCTGTTGACAATATTAATCAATCGTTTGATTTAGCTATAATGAATTTAAAAACTCAAATGACAGAATCGGTGTTTTCTAGAAGCACTATTTTGCGGTTCAAATATCATGTTTGGCTATTTCAAGGGATGTCGTTACAAAGGTTGATTGAAAGGGGTATAATGTTAGTTGATACCTTCAGACCAACTGGAGATGATATAGAGATATACGACCACTTTTCAAACACTATTTTTGACGCCTTGAGTGTTTTTACTGGGGAATCTACTTTTGAAGAATATACTAAAACAATTCTAGGTGTACCAACTCAAAGAAACGGCGTGGAAGTCAAATTCTTGTATAATACTAACAAATGCTTAATCTGCTATATGCTGAGGAAATATGAAGTTGGTGCAGATATTGCAATTCAGGACTTGTACCCGACCTATTCCTATAAAATGGCGTCCTTTGAACTACCTTGGTCACGATATGTCTTTTCGTTGGTTTTATATAAGGAGAGGAATAGACTGATGCAAAACAGCTTAGTCAAATCTGAACAGAAAATTCTGAAGATTGATAAATTACTGAAAGAGACTCATGCCTTTCTTCAACAATTGTCAGATCAAAACCTATCAGTTTCCCCATGTTTGTATTATACGGTGGATGCACTAATTAAGACCTTTGATAAAAATTATTCCCAAATAGATGCTTTGTCAGCATTTGATCATGCAATCGAAACATGTACTGAGTACCACAATTATTTGTTTGAAGCAATTGCAGCAGAAGAATGTGGGAGATGGCTGAGAAGCGTTTCAAAATCGGATGCATTTGGGCTGAAATACCTTAAAATTTCATATAATGCCTATAAATCATGGGGATTGACAATCAAAGTGGACGAGTTATTACAAGAATTTGGATCATCTATTGATTCCAGTTTGGATTTTAAGCCTCAATTCAAAAGAGGCAGAAGGGCATCAAAATATTTGTTTCAAAATGATCTTCCTGATTCTTTAGATTCGTCAAATGAGGTGCACAGCTCTTCAATTACAAGCATTAAAGCTTCACAAAAGAGATCCACGACCAGAAGTAACACCACCATTTCAACTATCTCCGCACTGCCAATGATTTCAAGGAACGAAGAAGGGAATAACAGTGTTTCATCGAAACGATCAAGTAGCTTTGCCAGTGAAAATTACTACGTACCTAAAAGTCCAACAGACAGTAATTCTGGTAGTATAATAAGTGAAGGAAAGGTATCCAATCTGGATGTTCTCAATGATGATATTGCGGTCGAGGAGGAATTTATGGATATAAACATTGAGGATGACGACTGGGATAATGAAGTTGTCATGAATTTGAGTATTAAAATAGCTCGTTCAACGAGTACGGAAGAAATTTTCAAGATTTTGATATCTTTTGGAATTAATTTTGTCAATGCTGACTATGCTTGTTTAATTTTAAATTCCGATGATGGAACACCTTTTGTCAAAGCAATTTGTCTGAAAAACGATGACGTGAGGTTTTTATCAGGTGAAATCCTATCACTGAGAGGAGATTTAGTCCCCGTTTCCTTGATATGCGATTGTTTGAAAAGTAATGTTTCAATTTGGAGAGAATCGGATAAATTTTACTTTGATACCACCTACAGGGCCAATGATGAGTATTTTGAGTCAAACGATTGTGAGAACATTATTTGCATACCTATTAGAAGTGGCGATAACCAGGTTGTTGGTGCATTATATTTAGAAAATCAAAGGGAATCATCATTTATAAGATCGAAAAAAATTGACTTGTTGGAGTATGTCGCATTGCAAAGTAGTATTGCGGTTGCCAAAAATCAAATGTTTTCCAAACTTGAAATTGCTAAAAAGACAGCAGAAGATGCGACAGCCGATAGAACCAGTTTCTTGGCAAACATGTCTCATGAAATTAGAACTCCGTTTAACTCACTAATGTCCTGCG
Organism: Pichia terricola; assembly: GCA_030168465.1. Lineage (NCBI taxonomy): Eukaryota > Fungi > Ascomycota > Pichiomycetes > Pichiales > Pichiaceae > Pichia > Pichia terricola. The sequence goes on from CP099442.1 coordinate 423,750, forward strand.
CAATATTTTTACTCGATACACCGTTAACAAAAACTCAAAGAATGTATGTTGAGACAATAAAAAACTCAGCATTAGTGACGCTCAATATCATTGATGGTATTTTATCATTCTCAAAGTTGGAACATGGCTCTCTGACTTTAGCATATGAGCCATTCAGTCTAAGTTATTGTATAGAAGACTCGATTCAACTAGTTGCAGAACAAGCAGCCACAAAAGGGCTGGAATTATGTTTCATCAACAACAGCTATCCAGTTGAAAAAATTTTTGGTGACCAAACTAGAATCACCCAAGTCATTATCAATTTGTTAGGGAATGCTACCAAATTTACCAGCTCTGGTCATGTCGTAGTTGAAACCTGTGTTGATGAGATTGCACAAGATCGTTATGAATTCAAAATTTACGTCCGAGATTCAGGTATCGGTATTCCCGATGGTAGTAAATCTAGGCTATTCAAGGCATTCAATCAACTAGATGGTTCTGCTAGAAGAGAATACGGTGGAGCCGGACTTGGTTTGGCCATTTCCAAAAAACTTGCGGAGTATATGGGTGGAGATTTAGATTATAAAAGTATAGAAGGTAAAGGAACAAATTTTTGTTTCACATTCACGACGAAAGGTGAAAAGGAAAAAGGTAAACCAACAGATCATCGTAAAGGCACGTTTACAATTTTTGACGATCGTGAACTAAGCAAAAAAAGTTTGGTAAATTTTTTGGTGAAAAGGGAATGGACAGACCTGGAGATCAAAACTTTTGATAAAATCACCGAAGAAACTAAAAGTAAAACTATGGATGCCGATTTTGTTTTCATTCATCAAAATTTGGTCAAAAATGAAGCAGAACTGGAATCGATAAGAAGTACATTCAAAGAAAAAATTTTGATCTTTCAAGTTCCGTTTGGTGTCAAAATACCTGATTATGTAGAGAACGAGCAAAACGATACCAAGCTTGTTGACTATGTTTTACTAAATCCATTCAGAAGGAGTCAACTTGAGGATATTTTGAAAAATGGAAAGAAACAGAAAGTAATTAGTGGTTTCAAAGACGCAGTTAAGACTGGGGGGAAAACCGATAAAGGAAATCTTTCTGCTCCTAAACTTGGTGAGAAATGTCCACTGACTATCCTAGTTGCTGAAGACAACGCCGTTAACACCAAGGTTGTTCAGCTTCAACTCAAAAGATTAGGGTATACTTCAGATCATGCAAAAGATGGTGTTGAAGCGGTGGAAAAGGCAGAAGAACACTTTAAGAAGGAAAGGAAACCATATGATTTGATTTTGATGGATTTACAAATGCCAAGGAAAGACGGAATTCAAGCTACCGTTGAGATTAGAACGCAATTCGGCGACCGGACTAGGGTTGTCGCATTAAGTGCAAATGTTTATACAGAAGAGAAAAATAAATGCCAGCACGTGGGAATGAGTGGCTTTTTAAACAAACCGCTCTTACCAGAAGCTCTTGCAGATCAATTACAGCAGACATATGATTTTCACCAAAGCAGGGATCCAAAATGATAAATAAAGCAGATATAAGAGAGTAAAAAGTGCGGAATGAGATGACAGATAATTGGCACTATTTCCTTCGAATAATTAGACCATAAGAATTTATAGAATTGTTGTAGTAGTAAATAAAGACAGAAACTATTTGGTAGAATACAAAATCAGTTGCACTCAAACATACTAGGACGCTAAATGAAGATGATTAATCCACACGTTAGGGGTAGTTCTATGTGGATTCTCCAATTCAAGAGCTTATCTAGTTAACCATACGTATGGTCTGAACATGAACAATTGTGTGCTCCCACGTCGATCGACTCTGGCATATAGCTCTTAAGAGTCGATCGACGAAACAGTAATTTTTATCCATTTTCATTTCTCGAGTGGCGGCGATTCACTGCGTCGTCTCCGATTAATTAATATTGGGGTGGGTTGTTTCATTGCATATTTTACCGCATTAGATTGCTCGGCACTTTCAAAGCTTTCTCCCTTATCCACTCTTTCATTACAGATAGACGGTCTTACCTTTGACATTTTACACTTCCTTTGCTTATAATTGATTGTGCTTCTACTTTATCTGATTATACATTTGGATTGATCATATCATACAATCATTTTTTTTATTTTTGCATTCGATAAATAAGATCTGTTTGTTTCCATTTTAGCTTCTATTTATTCAACCTATTGCTTTAATTCATAAATCTACATTTTGGGTACATACTTTGCATTCAATATCATTTAACTATCTAGGTTTCAGCGAGTGAATCTTCAAAAGCCACAATATCTACGTTGAAATACTTATCTCTTTTACTAATTAAAATAAGAAAATAAAACAATATACAACTACTTTTCCAATGGGTTTCAATAATACTATAAAATGTGTCGTCGTTGGTGATGGTGCGGTTGGTAAAACATGTTTATTAATTTCATACACCAGTAACCAGTTCCCAGAAGATTACGTTCCAACGGTTTTTGATAACTATGCGGTCACTGTCATGATTGGCGATGAACCATACACTTTTGGTTTATTCGATACTGCAGGTCAAGAAGATTATGATAGATTAAGACCTTTGTCATACCCTCAAACTGATATCTTTTTAATTTGTTTCTCAGTTGTCGTTCCTTCCTCTTTCGATAACGTTAAAGAAAAATGGTTTCCTGAAATTTCTCACCATGCACCTCACGTCCCATGTATAATAGTTGGTACTCAAATCGATTTGAGAGATGATAGCACAGCTTTAGCTGGTTTGGCTAGACAACGTCAAAGGCCAATAACTGCACAACAAGGTGAAAGATTAGCCAGAGAATTAAAGGCTGTTAAATATTGCGAATGTTCTGCATTAACTCAAGTCGGTTTGAAGAGCTTGTTTGATGATGCCATTGTTGCAGCCCTCGAACCACCAGTCATTAAAAAGTCCAAGAAATGTACAATTTTATAAACATCAAATCATCTCAAGTACAACATATCATATATTGGAACTTTAAGAATTATGATATTCACTGAGTTTTTGTCTTTTATAATCTTCATTCATTTCTTCCCATCTTCAATAAATATATTTTTCTTTATTTTATCTGCTTCTTATTGTTCAGTCTATGCAGTCTGTCCTGTCCGTATGCTTGCTTATCTCGCATATAATTTATCCATGTTTACGTAATGTTCTATATGAATCGAACCACAAAAACTACAATCCCCTTGAGTCGTCTCTTAAAACTGGTATCGTTACTGCTACAGAATTTGTTGTGCAGAGTTTGTTGTACAGAGTGTATCCAATCAATACCTACCTTCACTTCTGCCACTACCACCATATCAATCTGAACTCAACACTTACTTCGTCAACAGCCAGACTTTGAATTAGGATGAAGTCCGGGTAACCCCAACCGCGATGTGAAATCTCAAAACTTTTCAGTACACGTTGATTTATTAGAAGCTTTGTATGGGGTTTAAGAAGGAGAAGAGAAGGCAGAAAGAGTCGATTATAGGTAAGATGTTCTCTAATGCACGTTCCGAGACCTTGTTTTTAGGCGGAGAGAAATCCAGTGGTGATGATGTTCGTAACCAGAATGTTTTGGCGACCCAAGCCGTTGCTAATGTGGTGAAATCCTCGTTAGGACCAGTTGGTTTAGATAAAATGTTAGTTGATGATATCGGTGATGTTACTGTTACCAATGATGGTGCTACAATTTTGTCATTATTGGATGTGCAACATCCAGCGGGTAAAATTTTGGTTGAATTAGCTCAGCAACAAGATAGAGAAGTTGGTGATGGTACTACATCTGTCGTTATTATTGCCTCTGAACTATTGAAGAGGGCCAATGAATTGGTCAAGAACAAATTACATCCAACTACTATTATCACAGGTTATAGATTGGCATTAAAGGAAGCATTAAACTTTATTAATGATGTTTTGAGTCAACCCGTTGAATCTTTAGGTAAACAAACTTTAATTAACATTGCGAAAACTTCAATGTCTTCTAAAATTATCGGTGCCGACAGTACTTTTTTCTCAGAAATGGTTGTCAATACCATGCTTTCTGTTAAAACTACTAATAATCACGGTGAAACAAAATATCCTGTCAAAGCTGTCAATATCTTAAAAGCCCATGGTAAATCCGCTACTGAATCCGTTTTAGTTGATGGTTATGCTTTAAATTGTACAGTTGCATCTCAAGCAATGATTAAAACTATCAAAAATGCAAAAATTGCATGTTTAGATATCAATCTACAAAAGGCTAGAATGGCAATGGGTGTTCAAATCAACATTGACGATCCTGATCAATTAGAGGAAATCAGAAAGAGAGAATATGGTATTGTTATTGAAAGAGTGAGAAAAATTATCGAATCAGGTGCCAATGTTGTTTTAACAACCAAAGGTATTGATGATTTGTGCTTGAAAGAATTTGTTGAAAATAAGGTTATGGCAGTTAGACGTTGTAAAAAGGAAGATTTGAAAAGAATTGCAAGAGCTACTGGTGCAACATTAGTAGGTAATATGTCAAATATGGAAGGTGAAGAAACTTTTGAATCTTCATATTTAGGATCAGCTGAAGAGGTGTCACAAGAAAAGTTTTCAGATGATGAATGTATACTAATAAAAAGACCGAAAAAGCATTCAGCTGCTTCTGTGGTGTTAAGAGGTCCAAATGATTATTCTTTAGATGAAATGGAAAGAGCCATTCATGATTCTTTATGTGTCGTTAAGAGAACTCTTGAAAGTGGTCGAGTTGTACCAGGTGGTGGTGCCGTTGAATGTGCATTGAATATCTTTTTAGAGAACTTTGCAACAACAGTTGGATCTAGAGAACAATTGGCTATTGCTGAATTTGCAGCTGCTTTATTAGTTATTCCAAAGACCTTGGCTGTTAATGCAGCTAAAGATGCTTCTGATCTTATAGCTAAATTAAGATCTTACCATGCAGCTTCTCAACAAGTTTCAGATGCTGACACTAAAAGAAAAAATTACAAGAACTATGGTTTGGATTTAATTAAGGGTAAAGTGGTAGATGAAGTTGCCAATGGTGTTCTTGAGCCAACAATGTCTAAAATCAAATCGCTCAAATCGGCGCTTGAAGCATGTATAGCCATTCTTAGAATTGACACCATGATCAATGTAGATCCTGAGCAACCAAAGGAAGATCCACATGACCATTAAGAGCTAGTCGTATATATAACGTTATGTCTGTCTACCTGTATAGTTATAATTGAGAAACAAACTTTTTGTATTTCAGCCAACTTCCATCATATGTGGAAATATCAACCAAGATCATACATACGTCACTGATGCTACGCTACTTACCACTAAAAAGCGCGAGTTCTCTTGTTCGGGGAGCAGAGTAGAGTGAGTACATTTTCGAGCATAAGTAGAAGTAAGTTCTAAAGAATACTACAGACCAGCAGGGCGTTTAGTGAGAGGTTATTTATCTTTAAAGACACCTACCTATTCGGTTGAAGAGAAAGGATAACACACATGTATATGTACACATATATTTGAACCTTATTTCTCGTTGCGTTACCCTTTCACGGATTATAAGTGGGAGGAGGGGGGGGGTAGCTATTGTATTGCTTAGTGCTACATCACAGTCGAAGCATCTATCCATCCATATACTCGCCGCTGGTGGCGCGGCTGCGTTTCCATACTCAATAAACAGCCACCCACGATAAATTTTTCTGAACCCGGGAAAGAGCGGTACGAGCGGTACGAGCGGTACGAGGATAACACGTACGAGCACAAAAACACCAAATCCAAGAAACTTTTTACGTGATTTTTTTTGTCTTCGGAGGACAAACGGGTCAGAATTGTGATTTGTAACCGTTTTTTTTTGTTTTAGTTTTTTGAAAAATTCGGATCTTGGTGGAAGGCTGAATCTTATCTGTCTGATTGGCAACGAATCGTTTCAACAACGATATGACAGCGGATGCAGATACTTCTAACTCCAAGATTGGGAAAAAGTCTACCGGCAAGAGGAAGTTCCACAAAAAGAGCAGAAACGGATGCGCCACGTGCAAACGGAGAAGAGTGAAATGTGACGAAGGACGTCCGATTTGCGGTAACTGTGAGAGAATGAACATTGAATGTGTGTATGTAAAGGCTGAGGATGTAGTTCTTCCTTCTAAACAGAACGTGGAAAAATCAATACACAAGCAAGTTATCATGGGACAAACAGTCAAAACTGAACATACAACGCAACACGAAACAGCTGTACCGAAACAGGGCGCTTCGTCCATAATGGATAATCACACCCTAAATTATGTTTCAGATGCCATAAATGCGGCCACATCGGTACCACTGCAACCATCTGAGAGTCTACAATCTTCAGCCATTCCAGACTTAGGCATACCTTCAACTCCCATAATCCCAAACAGTACATCCCTGCCATTATCACCCATCTCGCAGTTAATTCAACAGAATCTGCCACAATCTCCAGCCGCAATGCAACTTTTGAACAGTTTCCCACCAGATATGCAGATCAAACTGGTTCAGCAATTCCAACAGCTACCGGTTGATAAACAACAACAGTTGTATCAGAGTTTACCGATGTCAATAAAACCTTCGTCGAATATGAGTGAACTACCACCAGCTCACATACCAGATGACGTTGGATCGTTACTTAGTAATTTGAAACCATCTGCCGATTCTATTTCTGAATTTTTGGGAGATTTGATACCCGACCGAAATCTAATCAAACCATCCAATATGAATATGGATGTGACACCAACTCCTCAAGAGCTTGCAGCTCATATCCAACAACGCAAGCAGAATTCAAAGGATATTCCTAATGACCGTCATCACGGCGTGTCAGCGAATATGAATAGCAATTCAACAACATCGAATAGCAGTAACAACTCTTCCAAATCGAATCAAGCCGCAGGTCCTTCTTTATCTCCAGATTCTATCAGATCATCAATACATCCACTATCGAATTCTCAATCGAATAAAAACGGCACCGACTTGAATATGTTGGATCTGCGATTAATGTATCATTACACCACCAAAGTTTGGCCCACAATCACAGCAGCTGGTATATCAGATTCTAAAATTTGGTCAGATGATATACCCATGCTTGCTTTCCAATATCCGTTTTTGATGCACTCAGTTCTTGCCTTTTCTGCTACTCATTTATCGAGAAATGAAAAAGGCTTAGATCAGTGCGTTACTTGCCATAGAGCCGAAGCCCTTAGATTATTGGGTGATGCCGTTTTAGAGATGTCACCTGAGAATACTGATGCCTTAGTTGCTTCGGCTTTAATTTTAATCATGGATTCATTAGCAAATGCCTCATTGCCAACTTCATCATCAATAAAATCCTTACCACCATCAGCATGGATTTTCCATGTCAAGGGAGCTGCTACGATTTTGACGGCAGTTTGGCCGTTGAGTGAAACTTCAAGATTTTATAAATTCATTTCTGTCGACTTGGGTGACCTGGCCGATATTGGTTACGACCTGATAAGTGGCGAATTGGCCAATACATCTGACGGCAATGAAAATGCCAGACCAGATGGCAGAAGTCGTGAAAGGGGTTCTTCGTCGAGTCCATTAGGAAATACTCGTGACTCTACAACATCACCAGCAAACGAGAAATATTCAAAGACATCACCAAATCCAAATATTTCAGCCCGGACAGATTTTGCGTCAACTTCGTCACAATTTAAAAAGCAACGATATTCCAGAATTGAATGTTTTGACGAAGACATCTCTGATATGTTTCCAATCCCTTTGACATCACCATATTTTCCGACATTGGCATACATGGCAAGGTTACACAAAGAGAGATATAAATCTGATTTCATACTCAGGATCTTTGCCTTCCCGGCATTACTAGATAAGAGGTTTCTTGGGTTATTGATAAACTGCGATTTGTCTGCCATGAGAATCATGAGATGCTATTACAAGTTGTTGAGAAACTTCACTGAAGAGATGAAAGAGAAGGTGTGGTTTTTAGAAGGCGTCAGTTCAGTGTTACCGGTTGACGTTGAACAGTATGCCGGCGGTGGAGGTATGCATATGATGCTGGATTTCTTAGGTGGCCCTTCAACCATCGACGATGATGGTAATGGAGAAAACTATGTTGCTAAGTCAGCCGTTCAATCAGGTTTACTTGATACGAACAACCTACCCAGTGCTTCAATGGCTGGCGATTTGGGATTAGATGAAACAGGGCTCAATAATGATGCTGATATTGATGATTAGGAAGCGCAAGATACAACCGACATGTAAATACCAAAAATACCATATATTATCGATCAATCATTAGCCGTTTTGTGTAAGTTAATTAAAACTTAAGTAAATGGATGAAGGAGTGGCATATCTTCCTTGGGCGTCGTGAAGCAAACAATTGTGTTACCTGTAGTTGTGATGCGTTTGCCGTGTTTCCTGTATTTGTACTGGACTTTTCTAAACGTCTTTTTTTGTTCATTATGTTGTAATAAGTTGCTTTGCTGTGCGATTGGCTCCCAAGTTATTGCCATATTGCCAAAGAAAATCATAAAAAAAAGTGGGTATCTATTTTATTTATGCTGGTCAGTCTAATTTAGTGAATGGAGATTGTCTGTTTAATGGTTAATTAATAATGCATGGTTTGAAAATGAAATAAGTTATCAAGCTGACTGCTGCGATGAGAACTAGTTGTGTCTTGCATTTATACAGGGGAGCATCTGCATAGGATTCCCCATTCAAGCGAGATTCTTGCATGAATCATTTTTTACTGTAATAAAGAAAATGTACAGGACTGTTTAGAGAATTGTAGTAATAGTTTCATGTTACAAATATCACATTTTAAAGTATGTTTGGAATATGTCCAAAATGAAGTAATATTATCTTCTGTTCCAATGTATTTATGAGGATAGTGAGAGCTTTTAATGGATGACTTTTTGTTAGGCAATGTGATCCTGCTCAAACAGTTTTCAAGCCGCCGTGGATAATGCTTTCAATGAAACTAAAAACTCATACAAAAGTCTTACCAGATTTTTTGCAAAGCTCTTGAATGCATAGCATTTGCTACCAATACATAAGCGAGAGCACAATTTACAGTTAGCCGAGGTTTATAAACAAAAAATCATCTGGAAAACCAACCCAAATAGCAAGATAGAAGAAACAATTCAAATCAAAGATAATATACAGTTGTTAATGAAAAGAATGATACTGAAAAATATTGTAAATTGGCTTATCCTATCATTTCAGGTTTTTTTGGACTTCTTTTTCGCTTTTCTCGTTCCCGTCCAAATTCAACTCTAGACCGTGCAAGCCATCAAACAAAATACACCGGCATAAATGACTTAGTAAAAATACCCGAATAGTACATGGCTTCTTTTTTGTACTAACATTTCAATTCAGGAAACACTTTTCTCTGAACCTTGGTGATGTTTCAGTTACAACATGTCCTACAAACTACCTCAATTGCTAGATCAATGTCAATTACGTAATCCTCATTATTGCTTCAAATAAGAGCGTTTTCCAGTTTGCCCTCAGTGACCCAAATACCCTTTGCAATATGGTTTTGCTTCAATCATTTTTTCATTGATTATAATCATGATTACTTTACTTATTATGTACAGAGCGTGAATTATATAAACATAATGGAATATACGAAATGAAGAGAATTTGGCCAAAAATTATGATTTGTTGTTGACAATGATAGCAATTTGCTGTTCTTTATCACCATGTTTGACATCTAGGTAATAATTTCCTAATTTTTCTATCGATTCAATAGCTTCACCAGTAGCAGATCTAAGAACAAAAGAAGTGGATTCGTTGTTAAAGAACTTAATGACAAGATCGGATTCCACAATATATCTAGCAAGTATAGTTTCAATTTGTTGCGTAAGGAAAGACTTTTCTAAATCAAACTTAAGGATAGAATCATTAGCAGGTCTAACAAGAACTAATTTCTTTGGAATTTTCGCAAAAATGAGATCTAATTGATCTGCAGCCAATGTGTTCAAATCAATCGATAGTAAATCATCTAATGACAATAGTGAAGGTTTCTTGACTTCCTTCTTTTCAGTTTTGACGACCTTAGGTTTGACAGCCTTAGCCTTTTTGGCTTCAGCCTTCAAAATGGCAGCAGCTTGTGCTGCATCAGCTTTTGTGACAATTGGAATACGTGGCTCTGCGCCTTCAAAGTTCATGTAAACTGCACCATTATTTGGGTAAAATTGATTGGTCATAGCAGAAGGTTTCACTGCAACAATTTGACCTTTGACACCAACACCAGGAAAGTTTTTCAATAATTGAACTTGAATTCTGTTCTTTTTGGATTGAGCAGTGTATCGCACACCTTGTTTTTTAAGCTCAGCTTTAGCCGCATTTAAGACATGAGTAGAGGTTCTTGTAAACATTTTGATAGCTCGTGCTAGTGATTATCCAACTATAATGTTAACCTTAGAAAAGCTGTCTAGTCGATCACCTTTGGTTGTCTTCCAAGACATTCATGCACAACTTTTTCATTTCTTCGCTTTCACCGGGTAAATATTTTTCCTTAAGTGAAGCAAAAAACAAAAAAAACAAAAAAAAAAAATAGGTATCGGAGTCATTACTGTATATGGGTAGATAGCCGAAAAGTGAAGCAGATATTTTTTAGCAAGAAAAAGTTTGTTACGAGCGAATAAATAAATTTTAAAACGGTTTTTACTTTTTTCTTCAAGTACAGCACTAAACGAATCACGCGGATTTATGAGATAACGTAATTTCCTTTCACTTCATCCTTTTGGAATAATCGGTGGAATACCAGTGGCTTCGCCATGTAATTTTGAAAGGTTTGAGCAGTTGTCCACGCACGCACAAATAAAGTAAAGTGTGAAACAAACCGTAAGACATCGAAAAAAATACTATATATATTACTCTATTTATTTTGCTCTCATATCCTTCAGAATAATCTTTGATCAATGCTACAAGAATTCATTTTCGTTTTCGTGTTTTGGTTTACTCTATATTTCTCTAGATATTAGCGTTAACGACTCCAGTATTGCCGTTTCTCTTTCTTTTAACCATGCAAAAGAAACTTCGAAAGGCTAAGTCCGTTATATCAGTAAAAAATAGCAAATTGACGCACTCAAAACTTTAACTTACCTCATGTCTGACTTCAAATACTGATTCTTACTGTCCGCTTCGCAATATACTTCCGTGTTTAATCTCGCTTGCGGAGAAGCGAAAGTAATGCCGTATCGTCACTGTCGCAAAACTAAATCTCAAAACGCGCAATGTCACGTGTAGTTGCGCGGTTAAAAGCGCTACAAAAGTACAACAAAAAAAAATATTCAAAAGACTCATTTTTGTGATTTTTTTGATATGGGATGTGTCAAAATTAGATTTTTAATAAAAGGAACGGCTGATTTTTTGAAGGAATTGGCACATATGCTCTTGTCAAATAAGCAGACGATAAAATTGGGCACTCGATAGTTCAGCCTTATCAGATGATTTTCGATGTTCTATGACTCTTCTTACTAAAACTAAGATCTCAGATGCTGTAAAAATCATGTATAGCAGCAACTAGGTTTTCGGCAAATGTGACCCGACTACAACTTTCACTATACAGCCACAGTTTTTCACATTCCAAAATTGTCAGATAAGCACAATTGAGATCGAAGATTGTGATTGACCAGGTATATTAAGAAAGCATGCTTGATTGTTCGGAAACAAAAAAAAAGGAAAAAATTGCTTCTTGCGTGCGGTTTTTTACGGCATTTTTTTTTTCACTTAGCGGAAATTTTGTGTGGCTACGCCGGAGTATCTCCAATTTTATGATGCTGAAAGAATTATCTGCTATCTTCAGATATAACAAAAAAATTTGTAGATCCCAAGATCCCTGCCTGAACAACTTGCATATATAATGGACGTAAATCCCCTTCTATAATAATTCTTCTTGCTTTCCATGAATTTTTGGCTTTGTCTTTACACAAAAGTTATCTTTGAATATCATGGCAGCTAGTTTACTCAAGAGTATTAGCCCTTTCAGAAGTAATGGTGCTGCAAATGAAGTCCATGAACCTTCGGTAAACAATGCATCAGAATTAAATTATACTAAAACAGAGGAAGAATATTTGGAGCTCGGTACTGAAACCGACTCAGATTTTTATGATCCTCAACAAGATGATACTCCAGTTGAAAAGAAAAATCCACTGGGTTACACTGTGGGCCCAATCAGTGTTGTGGTTCTCATTCTACAGGGTATTGTTGGTACTGGTATTTTCATCACCCCTGGGGGAATCCTTCAAAATATGGGATCGGTTGGATCCACTTACGTTTTGTGGTTGACCTGTTTTTTCTTCAATCTTATTGTTGTTTATATTTACATTGAATTTGCGGGATACTTTCCAAAAAGAAACGGTGCAGATGTTGCATATTTAGAAAAGTCATATCCAAAGCCTAAATTTTTCATTCCAACTGCATATGCAGCCATGACTGTCTGCTTATCTTATATCTCTCCAAGTTGTATGGCAATGAGTCAGTATATTTTAAGTGCTGCTGAGGTTGAAATGACCACTTGGAATCATAGGGGGGTTGCAATTGGTTGTCTTTCATTTGCTTGTTTGACAATTGCATTTAGCACCAAAACTACTTTGAAATTGCAAAACATTCTAGGTTTCATCAAGGTGTTGTTTATGATTTTCATTGTGATTCTTGGTTGGGTTGTTTTAGGCGGCCACACTAAAGTTGCAGATCCACATGCAAGTTTCAGAAATGTATGGGAAGGTACAACTAACGACGGCAATAATATTGCCAATTCAATTATTGATGTTGCTTTTACTTATTGGGGTTTTAACTATGCGTTTACTGTGGTTGCAGAACACCAAAAAACTGACAATCAATCAAAAGAACAAGCACACAAACAATTGCTAAAATCTTATGCCATTTATGTTCCACTTTGTTTATGTTTCATTTATGTTTTCTACATTCTTATGATCACCTCTTTCTATGCATCTGCGACTCCAGCACAAATCAAGAGCTCTGGTTTATCCATTGCCGCATTGATGTTCAACAATGTTTTTGAAAACAAATCTGCTACCAAGTTTTTGGATTCAATGATCATACTATCATGTTTTGGACACATCTTGACAGCTATTCTAGCGCACTCTAGACAATTGAGAGAATGTGGTAGACAAGGTATTCTGCCATTCGAAAGATTCTGGACCTCAACCAAGCCATTAGGCACTCCATTGGGACCTATCATCATTACCTGGATTGTCAATTTCATTATGATTGTTGGTCCACCAGCTGGATCTGCATATAATTTCATTCTTGATATGGGTACTTATGCTGTGTATATTTTCACCTTATTTTTGATCATTGGTCTTTTGAGGGTCAGAAGAGAAAGAAGTTTGAAAGGTTTGGGAAAATCAGGTCACTACTTACCATTACCAATCATTATCATTGCTTTACTGTTTGAATTAATGGTTCTTGCAATTGCGTTTGTTCCACCAAAGGGCACTCTTATTGGTAGTGACGTTACATTCTTCTATGCGACATATCCAATTGTCACCATTTGTATTTTTGGTTTATGTTGTGCATACTACTTTGTGTGGAGATATGCTATGCCAAAGGTAGGTAACTACGTTCATCGTGAAGTTGTTTACAAGTTAGCCAACGGTGAACTCGGTAACAAGATCATTAAAGTGAAAGTGGATGAAGTTGAAGAATGGGACAGAACCCATTGTGTTGATAGTAATGGTGTAACAATGGAGGTGGTTGATCTGGATAATCTGAATGTTGCAGATGACAAAGGTTCATCGGATGACATTACAGAAAAATAAACTTATATCTCTATTTCCAACACCCAAAAACGAGTGACTTTTTTTTACGACTGTTATTATCTTTTCTATATAGACTTTCCCCCCATTTATTGGGCTAATAATTGTATTTTATAATACCTAATTTAATGCTTATTAAAACTATAGCGCTGCCTGAATTCGCTATCGAAGGCAAGTATCTGTAAGTCATTAACTCTTCAGCGTTGGGGCATTTTAAACTGACGAAAGCGTCACTTACTGGCTTGCGGCCTTTTCATATCTACTATCCTTTCGATTTTATCGATAAATCACTCCTTCAGAGTTTCCACACTTCCGTTTGTCTGGATCGGCGGAGCATAGCAAAATCAACCACATAAGTCGTACCGCGATTGTAAAAGCCACACACATCTTGTCAGCCAAACGAGCAGAGCAAGATTTGTTTTCGTGAGAAACATGATCAATAATCCGTATTGTTGCAACTCATGACTGCTAGCTGGCGTTTTATACAGGGTGCGTGTCCTGTCAGCTTGTAGCATCAAAAGTAGTTCAGTTACCAAATACAAGGCCCACTTTATATTCACACCCGTAAAAAAAGCATAGAGGATAAACCAAGGCGTACTGATTGGATCCACAGTTGGAGCACCACACATACAGATTTCACAGTTTAGGGGTATTCATTTTGGTTCCCCTGTGGGATTGGATTATATGCGGGTATACTACTGAGTTAGGTAAGTAGTTTATTATGGCATTACCTGTCGTCTACAATGTTATCGTCAATTTCAGTAACAGTATTCAAAGATAACTGAAGAACAGTTCTGTGGCGTCACGATAAGTTTGGGATTTCCTTTGATATAAAAGGATGGGTAATTTACTTATTTGTGTTTAAAAAGATCATTTTGGACATTTTAAGAAGTAGCTAAAAATTATGCCTAAAGCATTAGATTTCATAACAAGCAATTTCAGTCAAAAGGATGAGGACCTCAATGTCGATTCCTATGAATATGAGGATGATTATGACACTTCCTCAAATGAATACAATGCCACTCCAGTGGAAAAAAAGAATCCACTAGGATATAGTGTAGGCCCAATCAGCGTTGTGGTTCTCATTCTACAAGGTGTTGTTGGTACTGGTATTTTCATTACCCCTGGAGGAATTGTTAAAAATATGGGATCGATTGGATCCACTTACGTTTTGTGGTTGACTTGCTTTTTCTTCAATCTTATTGTTGCTTATATTTACATTGAATTTGCGGGATACTTTCCAAAAAGAAATGGTGCAGATGTGGCATATTTAGAAAAGTCATATCCAAAACCTAAATTCTTTATTCCTGTCACCTATGCTGCTACAAACGTTATTTTGTCATATATATCTCCAAGTTGTATGGCAATGAGTCAGTATATTCTGAATGCTGCAGAGGTTGAAATGACCACTTGGAACCATAGAGGAATTGCAATTGGTTGTCTTTCATTTGCTTGTTTGACAATTGCATTCAGCACCAAAACCACTTTGAAATTGCAAAACGTTCTAGGTTTCATCAAGGTGTTATTTATGATCTTCATTGTGATTCTGGGTTGGGTTGTTTTAGGTGGCCACACTAAAGTTGCAGATCCACATGCAAGTTTTAAAAATGTATGGGAAGGCACAACGAGTGATGGTAACAAGATTGCAAACTCAATTATTGATGTCACTTTTTCTTATTGGGGATTTGGTTATGCATTTTCCGTGGTTGCAGAACATCAAAAGAGTAAAAATCAATCAAAGGAACAAGCACAAAAGCAATTACTGAAAACTTATGCCATTTATGTTCCTATTTCATTGATTGTTATTTTTGTTTTCTACATTCTTATGATTACTTCTTTCTATGCATCTGCGACTCCAGCACAAATCAAGAGTTCTGGTTTGTCCATTGCCGCATTAATGTTTAACAATGTTTTTGAAAACAAATCTGCTACCAAATTTTTGGATTCAATGATCATTCTATCATGTTTTGGACACATCTTGACAGCTATCCTAGCACATTCTAGACAATTGAGAGAGAGCGGTAGACAAGGTGTCCTGCCATTCGAAAGATTCTGGACATCAACCAAGCCATTAGGTACTCCATTGGGACCTATTATCATCACGTGGATCATCAACTTTATCATGATTGTTGGTCCGCCAGCTGGATCTGCGTACAACTTTATCATTGATATGAGTACATATACATCTTATATATTTACTCTGATTCTAATAATTGGCTTGTTAAAGGTCAGAAGAGAAAGAAGTTTGAAAGGTTTGGGAAAATCAGGTCACTACTTACCATTATCAATTATTATCATTGCTTTACTGTTTGAATTAATGGTTCTTGTAATCGCATTCGTTCCACCAAAGGGCACTCTTATTGGTAGTGACGTCACATTCTTCTATGCAACATATCCAATTGTCACCATTGCTATCTTGGCAATCTGTGGGCTCTATTATGTGATCTGGAGCTATGTTCTGCCAAGAGTTGGTAACTACGTTCATCGTGAAGTTATTTACAAGTTAGCCAACGGTGAACTAGGTAACAAGATCATTAAAGTGAAAGTGGATGAAGTTGAAGAATGGGATGAGAAACATAACGTCGATGAAAACGGGGTTGCTGGAATCATCATCAACTATGATGAGATCACCGGGGATACCCAAAGTGATCATTCTTCAAACAGTATCATTCAAATTGACTATGAGCATTCAACAAAATAACAATATGATATGACCAAAATACCAAAAAAAAAAAATCTATATTACATAACTCGTTTCTATATACTCTATTATTATATAGGTTAAATATATTGTTCAAAAACGAGGTTTTCTAGCTCTACCAGTAAACTTAGAGTCATTTCTAACATTCTTACCTCTTTTTTCCATAAGAATTTTCTTTCTCTTGATATAATCTTTCTTTGTCTCTAATAATTTCTGTTTCTTTTTGGATAATTTGCTTGATTCGTTACTCTTCTTTTGGTTCATGTTTTCAACTTCCATGCCGCCCACATTTAGTGGTCTTTCTGAGGTACCTGCTTGTAAAACTAAGTAATGTTTTTTGTTTTTCTTTGATTCTGGTTCATCCACCACAACACCACACTGAAAACCAGCAACCTTGGCCGCACCAGTAATTTGAATTATTTGATCTTCATTAGCAGGATAGAATTGTCCTACGAATTTACCTCCTTTTCTCAAAGAAGAGTATAGCGTATTGAAAAATCGTGCCAATCTGAATTTAGGCTCGTTTGTATTTGTATCAGCATTACATAACCATTGAATGGCTGAAATAGAAATAGCGGCATCAAATGTACCTGGTCTAAATGGGACACCGCAACCCATATCTGCCAAAAACAAATCACCTTCGATGTCTCTATCTAGGGCAGTTGCCAACATATCCGCTGAAATATCCATTCCAACCCAAATGTGACCCTCTTCCGTTAGGATTTCACCACTTAAACCGGAACCGCACCCAACATCAAGTAGGAAATGAGGCGTATCCGGAGCGAGATTTAGTAGTTCTAATGCTCTGAAAGTCATTTTGGCTTGAATGTGTTGCACACGTGATGAAGCGGTATATTTCCTGGATTCAATATCATTGTAAAAAATCTCAGGTGGAGCAATTTGTTCTGGTCTTGACATCTTGGCGTTATCAAAGGTACTCCCAAGGAAAGAATCTGATCTGGGGAAATGTGAAATATGAAGAAAAAATAAAAAAAAATTGGAAAAATAAAAAAATTAAAAAATTTTCAAGATTTTTCACTTTTCCAAATTCATGTTCGCACGTGACATTGCGGCTCGTCACAAAATCATTCACGGCCCACTCAATCAAGGGGGTGGGATTTAAAAAACCCGGCCCGGCGTGAATTTCCGATGCTTTATTATCTTATATTATATTACCTGTAACTCTTACTATATAGAGAAGCAATGGCGGAAGATGATCCCAGAGAGGGAAATCCTATGGGAAAATGCGTTTCAGAAAATACACTTGATATGGCTAGTAGCGGGTTCACCCGCTATAATATCTTGCAGAACAATTCGGTAGAAAACTTGAGACATTCTATTGTGGTTGACGATGAATACGAATCAAATGAAAGTACTGACAGTTCCAGCCAAGTTGGAGAAAATGGATCGAGCAAGGATACCGTTAATAGTGACGATTTTTATGCTGCTGACAAGAATAAGAAGTTTGATTCCCTTGATGAACTCCATGATACATTTACAGAAAACGGTAATCAGTTGACGGAGGTTGTTTCAGTGGACTCCGTTGGCGCCAATTACTCCGTAAATATAGTTTCAAAAGCACAGGTTTATAGACATGTGAAAAATAGCAAAGTCAGATTTAAAAAGGACGGGAAAATGAGATCAAATTTTGGAGACTTGAACTTCATACCTCGTAAAACCATATTTGATGAAGAAATTTATTTTGGTTCGAAGTTTTTTGGCTTGTTTGTTGCGATTTGGATCTGCATTTTTTTCTTTGGTCTGGATGTCGTTTGTGGCTATGTGATAAATCATGGTAACTTGTGGAAATCAGAGATTGTGCAGCTGATGATTAAAGATATCTGGAAAGTCGGATGTACTGATTTAATGATGTATTTGTCAATGTATCTTTCAGTAATAATTCAATTCCTTATCAAGTCGAAGGTGATAGAATGGAAGCACACGGGATATACACTTCAGATTTTTTATGAGCTTTCTTTATTGTTTTTACCTTCAGTTTTTGCTACTTATATGGATTTTCCATGGATTGCACAGATTTTCCTTATGCTACATTCTTGTGTTATGCTGATGAAAGTGCATTCATATGGATTTTTCAACGGGTATTTATGGGAAATCAAAAAGGAATTGGAATTCTCGAAAAAAGTTGTTAAAAGAGGTATTTTCCATGATGAAAAGACCAAAACTGCATTACAAAACTCAATCAAATTTTGTGAATCTGAAATTGGGTGTCAAGATTTCCCCAATAATATCAATCTTTTCAACTTTTTTGAATATTCCATGTTCCCAGTATTGGTTTATCAGACCAAGTATCCGAGAAATGAATCAATTAGAGGAGATTATTTAATTAAAAAGGTTTTAGGCATTTTCGGAGTCATCTTACTGATGATTGCAATCGCACAACAAAAATTATATCCGATTGTGATGAAATGCTTAGAGTTACAACAGACTACATCGTTTGAATATAGATTGAGGATTTATCCGTTTATTTTGATTGAAACCATCCCGCCATTTTTGACGGTATACTTGTTGGTTTTCTATCTTATTTGGGAATTGATTTTGAATGCAATAGCAGAAATATCGATGTTTGCAGATCGTGAGTTTTATAGATATTGGTGGAATTCTGTGGATTGGAATGAGTATGCAAGGAATTGGAATGTACCAGTTCATAAATTCTTATTAAGACATGTTTACCACTCTTCAATTTCTGCTTTTCACGTCAATAAAACAATGGCTACATTATTAACGTTTTTTTTGAGTTCCATTATTCATGAATTGGCAATGTTTGTCATTTTCAGGAAAATTAGGTTTTATTTACTGATGTTACAAATGAACCAGTTAAGTTTGGTTCATCTATCCAAAACAAAATGGATGAAAGACAGATTTGTACTGGGCAACTGTATTTTTTGGTTTGGTGTTGTTTTCGGCCCGAGCTTGATGTGTACAATGTATTTGGTGTTTTAGATAAACAGTATAGCGTAGGCTTTGGTGTAGCGATAGTCAGGGAATGTCAACTTATATATGTATCAATTATGTATCAATTATGTAATAGATAACTAGATGATCTTTAAATATACAGTAATTTACTTAGACTAGATGATCTTTAAATACACGGTAATCTACATAGATACTCTATACCACCTTAATGGAAACTACTGATGCGAGCATGCGGCCTTTTCTTTTGATTTGGTCATATTTTGCCTTTCATGAAAATAAGCCATCTCTTCACCTACTATTTTCTTTATAGGTTTAGCGGTATCACCGTCACCGCAGAGATAATCTAAGGCTTACCAAAGTAGTTCAGGTATTGATTGTATAGAAAATGCGAGATACTTTCTTTGTGCTATGCTGATACTTTGTTTCAGAGGCGGTAGAATGAAATTATTAGTGTTTTATGCTTCATTCTGCAGTTACAGTGATTGAAACTAATATTAGCGGTGCTAGTACTTGTGGTGCTAATACTTGTGGAGCTAATACCTGTGGGGGTCTTTGGGTTGTAGTCTGCCCCCTCAACTGATTGGCCATATCAAGAATATTTATTGCTTTTCTAAGCAAAACAAGTGCCAGCCCCTGACTTCATGTCCTTATTTCTATGTCGTTGCCAAGAAGACAAGCAAATAGCTTCAAACTGATGTAATTCTTGACAGTTACGTCTGGTATAGCTCCAGTGACATCACATGTCCTAAGCAGAATATAACTTTGTGCTACACAAAATATAAAGTCTTTATGTACAAGATTTGTTTCAGGTTCCAATTTGAAAATTAACGATAAATCATTTCAAATGGTCTAGTATCGTTAAAGCAAGATCTGAAAACTTCATCCACTATTTCGTTGGCATGATCCATATCTTTACATTTTGGATGACCGACAACACTTAAAGCAGCTCTACGTTTAACACATACTTGATGACCTTTGGCGATTCTCATCATACCTGATTGTTTCCAGAATTCTGTCATCAATGCACATTCACCACTCAAACTAGCTGCCCTGATTTCAGAGCACGCATGATGTCTCAAATTCATCCAATCCACTTTGAATCTCGTGTTGTCATACCAGTGAATCAGTTCATGAGACAGAGTATCATTAAGTACCCATTTATCTGGAATGTAATTGGCACAAAGTTGAATACCTAATTCCGGATGAAACCCTCCCAGTTTGGCATCGGGACAAATTTGACAGTTGATTTTTGATGGTGAAACATAACCACCGGCTTGCTTTATCTGATCAAACATGAATCTGACACTTGGTGAGTAGTTGATCATCCATGCTTTATATTCATCACACTGGGAACATAGTGAAGCCTTTTTCTCTTCACTCAGCTCTACTGCTGGCGGATGTGAACTATTTGACGTAGTAGGAGTTGTCGTAACTGATTCACTCATTTGTTTAGTTGTAAGGGAGATAAAAACTCAATATGATTATATTTGCTTGGAATAGAATACAAAAAAGCAATTTCAGTAATCTATCTTCTTCTCAACACTTTACGTCTCCTATCTGCAAAGAAACCGACAAATAACTTGCTACTGACAAATTTACACTGTTTGGTTATCGGGTTCCTCGAGGAAAAAATTTCATACTCAAATTTTGTCGTAATCCACACATTGGATTGAATTAGCGATAATCGTGGAAAAAGTTTCCAACGAACTTTTTCATGTGTTAAATACATAAGCGGAATTAAACATTTTATAGTTTCTTTATAGTGTGAATTCTTAACCCAGTTAAACGCCAGTTATACTATATTAGGAAATGAGTCTAATACTCTGCTCAACATAAGTCTGGTTACTTGGATTAAACGCTTGTGACATTCACGGCATATTTATGATAAGGATCTGAGAGGTAGCCAAGCATTGCGCAACCAGGAATAAAATGCTTTTCTTGTAATGCGCTCTCAGGATTCCGAGAGCACAGGAATGTGACACTTTTTTTTATAACAACTGCTACACATTTGGGGTTTGTGTGCCGAATGTCTAGTAAAACGTCCGCTGAACAGGTGTGATTGCTTTAAAGTGAAACGCTTTATAAATTGCGCAGCATTAAACTAACATCCAAACCATAAGGGGAAAAAAGGAACAGTTATTCAATTCAACAATAAACTTTTAAGCAATGGTAACTATAAATATGAGTATATATCAGATTATAGTTTTGAAACTGTACTATTCCGTAGATTTTGAATCTATATAACAAACTCTATAAAATTTAAAGTTTAACAGCACCCGGATGGTTTTTCACATCCTCAACATACCTCAGAAGATGTTGGTATTCATCCAGATTGACACCATATTTAGGCATTGCACTAAACGTGGAATAGATGAAAAGATCGCACATATGAACAGTATCGTTGCTAACCAAGTACTTCGATTCTTTTAAACGATCGTCCATATATTTGACATACGTATTGAGGGTCTCCCAATGCTCTTTCTTTACGGATTCTTCTGCAGAATAAAAAGCCCCCATGAATGCTTGGGAAATATCAGAGTTCATAAAGGAAAACCATTTCAAGTTCATTGCTTTATCCTCTGGTGTTTTACCTAAGGTTTCGAGATTTCCGGATTTTTCAGCAAAATAAGCACCAATTGCGATGGTTTCAGTGATTACCAAACCGTCAGAGGTAATGAATCCTGGGACTTTTTTCAAAGGAAAAATGTCATCGAATTCCGGTGCTTCATCTTTGAGCTTTGAGTTTATCTCAAGTCCCAAAAATTTGGCATAAGGAATCAACCAAAGTCCTCTTGGTGATGCTGGCTTATAGTAGAGGGTTCCTAATGACATGTGCGATATTTTTAGCAAGTGTTGATTTTCAAACTGAAAGAAAGACACCAAAAATCAGCCAAAGTTACAGAAAAAAAGAATTGGTTGATGACGGAAAGGTCTGTTTAAATACTCAGGGTATAAACAGCCAGACTTTGCAACAACCAATCAACATTTGTAATCAATTTGGTTCAACCCATAATCGGAAATTATGATCTGATACGCTTAACCCCGCGTCAAAGTAGGGGGGATTTATAAGCCCAAACATAATTGGAGCAATGAACGGGAAGATCTTTAACTCAATTACTGTACTGAAGCCGTGCTTACTAATGGATCTTAATCAGTTTGGTTTCAGCATAGCTACTGTGAGATGGAGAAAAAAGAAGAAGCCAGTTCATAGGATTGCTGCACTTGCCGGCGAAAGCAAGAAAAAATCATACTATGATCAATAGGGCATTTTGTTTTTTAATTCCGTAACCTACGTATCATATATAAACCCAATGTTTCAATTATGTTTACTTTGTGAACTGTGATTTCTTATTTTCAGAGTGATTGTTTTATATTACTCTCATACCTGCTCTTTCTTGCAAAAAAAAAAAAGATAGAGATTATGATGAAATGTCCGGTAGATAGGCCCGCACATGTCGCAATCCACATATTGGATTAGCGATAATCGTGGAAAAAGTTTCCAACGAACTTTTTCATGTGTTAAATATATAAGCGGAATTAAACATTTTATAGTTTCTTTATAGTGTGAATTCTTAACCCAGTTAAACGCCAGTTATACTATATTAGGAAATGAGTCTAATACTCTGCTCAACATAAGTCTGGTTACTTTAATTAAACGTACGCCCACGGCATATCTATGATAAGGATCTGAGAGGTAGCCAAGCATTACGCAACCGGGAATAAAATGCTTTTCTCGTAATGCGCTCTCAGGATTCCGACAAATTTAACAGAAACGAGAGGGAGAGTAGTTTAACATAAGCTTGAATACTTAATAGGTAGGTTATTGGGTCTAGTATTGACTGGGTATAAGGGTTATAAAGTGTATTATAAAGTGGGAATAGTGCAGTATTTATAGATCTCTTGGGGACTCTCTAAATACGGTCTATTAAACGTGTACCGGTACATATTTGATGTAGCACTTACGTAATATGAAATAGGAGCTGAGCCGCCTCACTAGATATATATATTGTGGCGGTGGCGATGGTTGTAGAGAACCAACATGATAAGTATCACACGCTTTTACATTGTTGGTGTCTGTAGATCATTTAAATGGATAGAGGGCCAGCTTGGGATACCATAAATCTGAATCGTAATAAGTTAATATCTCGTGGGTGTACAGTATGTATCGTGTGGCGTGTAGCGTGCGGCGTGTAGCGTCTACGTATAGTATAGTATATTTACATCCATTCATACAGGTTTTGTTCACCCATGTGCTGGTTATTATTATGACCCTTTATATGACATCACTGCCAGGTTGAACACTAAAGAAACACGTCTTTTATATGTATGTTCGTTAATAACACTCGGTTGCCATACTGATGATAGATCTCCTTGTTTGAATGGCTCTACTGTTCACTGTGCCGGTCGTAAAGCGGGATGACTGTCTTGCTTCGCTGCCGAATACGGTTACGGCTTTTGAATAGGCAAGATTTGATTTTTTTGATACAGGATATAAGATTAAAGACATGTAAATGGACCGGAATGAGACTTCAATTCATGGAATGAGATTGTTTTAGTGAAGTGAAAAAAAATACTATTTATCTTCAAAAATTGGCTCCTAGCGTAAGTAGAACGAACTGGTTATTAGCACTAGTATTCCCCGGTTCACTGCTAAAATCATTGCGCTTGTCTGATAATATATTTACACGCTGGTATTATCTACAAAACCTTGCTTCAGCAATTACGCCTTGCTTCAGCCATTGCGCAGCCAATGTACTTATTTTCCCTGAAAACACATAGGTTCTCTTTGAAACGTAGCATAACTGGCTTTTGAGATTACGGGATTATCCCCTTTTATAGCCAAAAGAAAATTTATGGGGCTGGTTCTAACACCATTGTTTTCCATTTCCCGCTATCGTCTTGTTTCTTTTCAAAACTGGTCTAAAACCAAGAGAATATAGTTCTGCTCTCCTTCAAAGAGTCTACCCTTACTGAACACCAGATACTACATTATTAGAAACACAGGTAACTCAAAGCACATTATTCCAACTCTACTTCTACTCTTCGTCCCCGCTACTGAAATTATTTCTTCTCTATTTCGCCAGTACACCCTTTACATCACATCACATCGTAACTTTTCCTTAGCTGATCTTATTTTAAGCTAAACATGAATCCGAGGAAGTAAAAAGTTTTTGAAGAGAAAAAAAAATATTTCCTTCCACAACTTTGATAATCTATTCTGAGGCATAACGAGTAGAGATGTCTAATATTTGGGTTGCAGCTGCAGATAATAAAATAGACGAAGTCAAGGCTTTGATTGGAACTGGTAATTTTAACGCCAATTCCAAAGATCCTAATGGGTTTACACCAATTCATGCCGCTGCATCATATGGTAATATCGAGTTATTGAAGTATTTATTAACAGAGGCTGGAGGAGACGTCAACATTCAAGACAGCGATGGAGATACCCCATTACATCACACGGAGAATCTGGAAGTTGCTAAATTTTTGATTGAAAACTTTAATGCCGATTTCAAAATCAAAAATAATGATGGTTTAAACGTTAAGGAATATTGTATGCAAGAAGAAGAATTCCCAGAACTGATCAAATTCTATCAATTATTAGAAGTTACAGGTGACACCAATGCACAAGAAGTGGATGCAATTAACACATTACCTAATGGACAAGAAGTTAAGGCTTTCTTGATGGAAGATAACGAAGACAATACCGAAGAAATGATTGAAAGAAGAAAACAAGTTGAAGCGATTTTCGGAAATACAGAGTTAACTGAAGAACAACGAGATGAAAAACTAAGAAATTACGTTATGAACGTCGTGTCCGATAATATAGGGATGTTCAAAGATACTAGTGCAAATGAGGAAAGCAACAAGAGACAGAAATAGATGGATAAATAGTGCTAATGTCCTAGTTTGTTTATAAATAAATAAATAAATAAATCAGTAAGTAAATAAATAAATAAACATAATTGTAAATTACATAATATACAAGTTAATGAACAACTATTAGTCTATTCGTCTCCATAGTCGTTCACTTCTTCTTCTTCTTCTTCGTCCTCGTCCTCGCTTTCAACGTTTTCAATCAATATGGATCCATTTGGCCACAGCTCTTTGATCTCCCTTAATGGTTGGTCCCCACAAGTCAGCTTTAACCTCGGCAAAGGACTGATCAAATCAAACGTAAAATCTTTCAGGAACAACTCCTCCTTCGGGTATTCAAATTCATATTCTTGAAAATACGACATAATTTCTTCTTCTGATGTAAACTCTTTTTCCATCTCATTTATCAGCTTCTTCGCTTCAACAAACACAAAAAGATCAAAAGAAGTATCATCCGACTTGAATTTGTTTATAAATCTGTCTCCATTGAAATTTCTAAATTGTATAGTAGTGAATTCACCCCTTTGCCAACTTCCCTTGTCAATGTTAATCTTTTCGTTTATGTAGTATATCAGAAATTCTTTACGTTTGTTAAGCTCGGTATTCCTGTTAATTTCTTCTTGTTTCTTTAAGAGTTCCTTCTCATTCTCTTCTGCTTGTTTACGTTTCTTTTCATTCTCTCTTTCAATATCCTTCAAAAGAGATTCTTGATAAGCGTTATCTTGTTGCTCTCTTAACAATCTCGACAACTCGGCTTCTTGTTTATCGTATCTTTGAGTGATCAATTGTGGTTCATATTTATCTATAACTTTGTTTAACTTATTTAGTAGCTTGACGTTAGAAGACTTTATCGAGTCCAAAAATTTATTGTACTTACAAACAATTGAGAACTCTGGATGCGACAAACCAGTTGCGGAAACGTTGGAAATCAACGTCAAATATGGTAATCCAAAGCCTTTGTAGGTATTGCCCACTTCAAAAGGTTCCGGATAACTCACATCACCGACATATAAGACAATGTCATTTTTTTTGATGAAGGAAATAAACTCGTCGTCAGTTAAAAAATTCATGACATTTTCTGAGGTCGACGCATGACTGTTAAAAAGGACAATGCAAAGCCATTTGAGATTTTGCTTCGCATAATCGAAACAGGTATTAAAATCGGTATTGTGAAGTGGATAAGTAAATTCTTCTGCTGAAAATTTCGTCTCTTGATGAATCTTTCTTGATATATAGTGAGTTTCAAGAGATTTTTTGATATCATAGTTTTGAATCTCCTCAAGAGTATTATGAAGAGGCTTAGAAGGATAATCACCATCCTCTTCTCTTAAACCTAACATTCTAAACAATTTCGGAGCAAAATTACCGAAAATTTTGTTCAATCCATATCCAAGCAGAAGTAGGAATTTCGGCATAATCATCAGTAAAAAGACAATTGGTGTTAACAGTTTACTATATGGAGAGGTTGGATTATTTTTGAGTAGTCCTATTTGAAATTTCCATTTGTTAGAGATGGGCATTGCCCTACGTAATTTTGGTACCATGGGATCATTATAGAGAGCCGTTATTGGGGGTTGTATAAATGATGGATTCGAAGGCATGTTCTCGGTCTCTTCAAACAGTGGTCTGTTAATATTACTATCTCTAGATGTTTCATTTATCATATCCAGCACCTGGTCATTGAAAAAATGCTGGATTTCCTCTAATCCCGCCATATTACGACCCATATCGTTAAAATGATCCATGTTATTATCCAGTTGTGGGAAATCATTATCAAAATATCGGGAAATGGCTGTCTCGACGTTCCAATTACAAACTGTCAATAATCTAACTACTTTTTCATACTCATACTCGGAGTCTTTATCAAAATTGGTTATATCCCCAAACTGTTCAAGCAACAATCGTTTTTCTTCTGAAAGTCTCTCATCCATAGTGGCACATAAGAGTGGTGTAACAGTAACAGCAAACTACTCCTGCATTTGAACCTGAAATCAACTCAAACCACAAACCCACAATTCGCCACCAGACACTTATCGCACTTTCCGGCGCGAAAGCAAAAATCTAACATTTCGGCCAGAGAACCTTCTCTAAACGAATTGTTTGAATGCTTTCAATAGGGAAATGCACTTCACTGTACTGGGAGTGATTTGCTATCAAGGAGTGTAAGCTTACTGGATTAGTAACAATTGAGAATGACATACGAGAATTAGATTTGATTTGAATAGGGTTGGTTTTTTTTTTGGAAATCATTGTTTTTAATGTTTATTTAATGATCTATTTTACAATTTGTAGAATTTTTAACTGAATTCTAAATGATATTTAACTAGTTAGGTAATGGTAAAGGGGATTTAAAATAAAAAACACATGAAAAAATGAACATGAACATTATTCATCATGATGGTAAGGTAAAGTAGAGTAAACACATCGGGAAATAATGACAATAGGGAATGGATATAATTTAATTTAATTGAAAATGAAAATGAAAATGAAAATAAAGGTAAAACATTTGAAACTCAAGATGGGAATTTCTCATGCTGTGGTTTTTCGAATATAAGTGGTATTTTGATTTTTTCTTTCCTTCTCCTGTTTTCTTTCATTTGATTACATTCTGCCTGGAGATCTGTCTCTGTGGAAATCTCTATCGCCTGAATAATCGCCTTCATCCCTGCTTCTGTAATCGTTTCTTGGTGGTGGTGGGCCGTCTCTGAACTCACCATTACCACCCATTGGACCATCAGAAGGTGGCATAGACATGTCACCACCCATACCGTAGTCACCTTGTGGTGGAGGTGGCATGCCACCAAAATCGCCACCTCTAGATGGTGGGTAATCGCCTCTTGGAGGGTATCCACCTCTTGGTTGGAATCCACCGCCTCTTGGGTAATAACCGCCTCTACCTCTTGGGAAGTATCCACCTCTACCTCTTGGCATATAACCGCCCCTTGGAGGGAATCCACCTCTTGGAGCATAACCGCCCCTTGAAGGTGGATAATCTCTGTAACCACCTGGACCACCATAGCTGTCGTAACCATTCATTGGAGGGTAACCACCTCTTGGTTGGAATCCACCACCTCTTGGGTAAAAACCACCTCTACCTCTTGGGAAGTATCCACCTCTACCACCTCTGTGATGGAATCCACCTCTTCCTCTTGGATGGTTAAGTTGTCTTGAAGCAGATGCAATGTAAGGTGAAGTATCTTCTTCAGCAACAATCTTGGTATCTTTAAAAAGAGTTTCATTAATGGAGTTGATTGCAGTTTCAAGTTCTTCTCTAGTTGCAAATTCTAAATGACAGATAGATGGTTCTTCATAAGGAATACGAACAAAAATTGGTTGAACATGGATTTCTTCACGTAAGAAATCCTTGAAATCTTGCCATGAGGTTGGAATTGGTAAACCATTGACCTTAACTCTGTTTTCACCCTTCTTGGCATATTCAGGTTTGTTCTTGGCATATTCGACTTGTAAGGTTTCACCTTGGAAAGGCTTTTGAACCAGTTCTTTAAAAGCTTTATCTGCTGCTTCTGGAGTTTCATATTCAACAAAGGCATAACCTGGCATCAGTCTAAGTTCCTTTAAAGGACCGCATTCGGCGAAAAATTCTTCAACTTCTTCGTGCTTAGCTTGAGTATTGATTGGTCTGACAAAAAGTTGAACCTCGGAGTATTCTCTATCCATTTTGTGGTAAGATTATTGTGTTTTACGAAAAACTTGGAAAAAAATTGTGGTTACAGTAAGTGAGGAAAGGAAAAACTCCACTTTTGCCTTCTGAAGGTTCAGCAAATGGAGACTGAATTGAATCGCGAAATGAGATTTTAAGAATGGACAATAAACGATGCTCGATGGACGATGGACGCAGAAGGGACCAAGAAACAACAGACGATGGTCGCGAATCTATTTTGTAGCTGAACTCACGAGGTTGCTCTGGTTGGGGTGGATAAGGGGTCAACTATTTCAGTTGGTAGCGTGATCCAAGTATGATATATAACTGTATGTAAGAGCGCATGTGAGATGAGGTAGGAGTTTTTGTTAGATTTAATAAGGACGAAATGTCAGATCATCGCCATCATCATCATCATCATCATTAGGATTCCCACTATCACCGATGGATGCATTACAGTATATCAGGGGTACATCTGTCGTAGAAAAAACAGGACAGTGCAGCTGTCACTGAGCAAAATGATATATATGGCAGAGTATGCTTAATTGTGGAAATACCAGCAACCCTCTCGTAAAGCTAAACTTTTATGCAGTGTTAAACGGCAAATACTATACCCTGGACCCTTACACGAAAGGTCACACACAAAATTCAGTGCGTCCACGGGTCTCACTGCAAACGGTCTTGAATTAGTCGAGTCAGTTATACACATGCCATATTAATAAACATACTTATTACTTTATTTTCTTTGCACGGAAACCGGGGTTAATTTTTTTTAGTGCAGAATTTTTTCGGACTTACGAAGATATGGCTGGCATTCCATTATTTGCTTGCTTGCTTGCTATAAGGACTGGCCGGACATTCGATACATAGAGAAGATCATAAACCCTTTCACTATTACCTCTCAAATGTAGTACCCTGCAGATCACGGTAACATCTCTTGTTGTATCACCTTAGTGGCATTGTTGTTCCCCTTTGGGACTTCTTTTCTTTCCTGTCCTCTCCTGTCCTGCATTCTCGGTTATATTTCGGAGATTATATCGGGACACATTTTTTTTTTCAAGTTCCTCACGTCTCCCTTAAAAGTAAGAGGCTCTTTTTTGACCTAGACTTTCTGGGGAAGGAGAAACACAAACCGCCAATTGACCCATTTTCTTGCATTCACTACCTCTGGGCTCTCGAAAGTAAAGCATGAAATCTCTGGTAGTTGATACTGCAACAAAACTGGCAATGGACAAAAAGGGGTGTCTGGAGAATGTTGTATCATTTGCACACCTCTCGAATGGCCAAAAGACAGAAGAATCGGTGGCAAGATATGAAAATGACAAGGACATGGATAAGGACAAGGACAAGGATTTAGGCAAAGACAAAGACAAAGACAAGGAACACAGTATAGACGATAAAGGCACTCGATGTTGCGATCGTCTGCCCATTCATAAACTGACTAAATCACTTAAAAACAACGCCAACTACAATCAAAATACCCACACATCAAACGCCAATTCGAAAAATGTTCACATACTGACACCTAACTATATTTCCTCTATCTCACCTTCCGGTACTGTTGGGAAATCAGTGGATTTGGGTTGTGACTCAGAGTTTGAGAAATTGCGGAAAATCAATTTGTCTTATTTAACCTTGTTCAGAAAAAGCTCCAAGTTTTCCAATAAAGGATTCAGTCATTTCTTTTTATCCCAGGAACTCAAAATAACCAGTGATGACACCGGCGATCAAAATCATCACCTTGCTAAAGAAATGTCTTCACAGAACCTGCTGAGCGTGAAATCATCCAGCAATTTATCTTCATCTTCAGAAACGACAGAAAATAATCCAATTTATAATTTGGTTTTTAGTCACGACGGTAAATATTTAGCATCAGCCGGAGCAGATGGAACAATTAGAATCTGGGAAATTATAACCTCTGAAAATGATAGAACCGTTAGTGATTATGATTCAAAGAAGAGTGTTTCGATACCACATCAGCATAGAAAATCTTTCATTGAGACGGCAATTGGCGAAACTTACAATGATATAAGCTCTTTTGTCAACCGATCAAGATCAGGCTCGGAATCAAAGAAAGAAAATGGTTCTTCTTATGATGATTCGATAATGAACAATAGTAATAATATGTCGTTCAATTCATCATCGGAAACTTTGTCAAATATTTATGCTCCAGTTTTCAAATCAAAGCCAATAAAAGTTTTCCATCACGGGAAAACGATCAATTCTTTAGATTGGTCGAAAAACAATTTTCTTTTGACTGCTTCCGATGATTGCACCGTCAAGTTATGGCATGTTGAAAGAGATGAATGTTTGCAAACTCATGAGTTTGGAAATATCATAACGGCTGCAAAGTTCCATAAATTGGATGATAGGTTTTGTATTGTCACCGATTGGAATGGTAGGATTTTATTTTTATCTATCTTGGAAAAACAAATACTATATGAGATCAATATCAAAAAGCCTGTTTCTTGCTTTGATTTTGCACCCGATTGCACAAGTATTTTAGTCGGATGTGATAAAGGTTTCATTCAATTCATCAAAGTTGATACCAATAGATTAGAAATTCTAATTCCTGAATTTGAATATCAAATAAAGAAAAATACACCAATGGTCACTAGTGTTCAACCTTTCATGCATGAGAGCGATCCGAATATCTTGAAGATCTTGGTTTCAACCAATGACTCCAAAATCAGATTGTTCAATTATAATGACAAGTGTTTGGAGGTGAGATACTCCGGATATTCGAATAAATTTTCTAATATATCCTCTTCAATCAACGAAGACCAAACTCATGTCATTTCAGGTAGTGATGATGGATGGTGCTACTTATGGCAAATATATTCCAACAAGAAGGATAAAATTGATGAGCCGAAACTACTCAATAAAGCCCATTTTGATATTTTAAATTTTTTCAAAGATGACACTTGCTTAATTGATAATAAGCATTATGGTTCATTTCATGCACACAATAGTAGATGTAACGTTGCTATTTTTGCACCCAGAGCTGCATCTAAATTGTTATCATTAAGCAGTGATCCAATTTATGAACTAGCTAGTCAATACAAATTTGCCGTGGAGGAAAACCTTATCAAGGAAACTGAGTTGAACGATTTGTCCAGCTCGATCATTGTTACGGCTGATAATAAAGGGAAAATAAAAGTTTTCAGAAGGGATTTTGCGTACCCAATCAGGAAGGCATTACAAAGCAAAAAAGGCCGGCAAATTTTGAAACGGAAAAAAGATTTGAAGCTTCAGGCTGCCAGTAACCAACAAAGTATGGTCAACCATCGGAATTCGTTAATAATTTCAAGCACAACAAATACCTATAACTCTTCAGGGAACGAGGAGAGTTCTCATCAAAATTGGGACATGAAATCCTTACACTCGTCAACCAACAGCGTTCCGCAGATCAAAGTCAACAATTCCGGCGCTGAAGATCATGACCGAGATTTGTTTGTACCTTCTAATCTCTATGGCTCGAGCAAATACCATCAGAACCCCGTCAGTTCGTTTATGACCGACTCAACTACGCCCAATGGAGTGGATACTACACAGGTGAATGAGTATCATGGATCCAATTTTACGAATATGAATGACTTAGATCAGCAGATCAAAGATTTATTGGCTGACACGTCGAATAACGGACCAATGACCGATATTGGCCAGACTCAGCATTCCCCAGTAGTTTCTGGTGCTGCCGAGGAACCTTCCAAGACAGATCTCGCCTGTAAACAATGCAGAAGTGTGGACTTTACTGCAAAACCCATTAACACTAGTGACAACAACGAGATCAGATTTTACTGTAACAACTGTGGACTCCAGGTGGATCCGTTCTAACTGCACAGCTGGCCACTTGGCTATATCTGGCTCTCTTTTGACCCCCACGTATCTCATATAAAATACATGTATATTACGTAATCATGGCGAGGAGGACATGTGTCTTCGGTCGGGAACTTTGTTGGGAGTTTTCCCCTGCGATGTGTGGAGGAAGACTTGGAGTTTACCGTGTCAGCGTGTACTCCGAGCAGTGTCGAACGATGAATACTTCAATTCAAGATAGAACATATGAATTCCAGCAGGCAGTGACCACGTTTAGTAGACAAAGCCAGATAAAAAGCGGTAATCAAGCAACTAATACGTCCATAGATAAACCCAGTTCCAGCAATAATGGCAGTGAGTTCAATAGACAAGCGGGCAGGATTGCAAAAGACATAGTGAAAGTGACTGGCGCTTTGACGAAGTTGGCGCAGATTGCAAAAAAGAAGCAATTATATGGTGACAAGCCGACCGATATTGTGGAATTGACATATATCATCAAACAGGACATATTCAAGATCGAGAAAGAACTCAAAGGGTTGAAAGTGTTACAATCAAAGAGTGGCGGCTCGAGTAAAGATACGCAAATAAATATGTATAATAAGAATGTTTTCCAATTGCTAAACAACAAAACTAAGAATATCAGTGAAAATTTCAAAGAGGTTTTACAAGCTAGACAAAAAACTGAGATGATGCAACGTAATAGACAGGAACAGTTATTAAGTAATGTGAAAAATAGTATTAGCAGTAACATTAACGGTAATATGGACGAAAATATTATACCTTATGCTGTCAGAAATGCCAATAATAACGATATTATTACAAAGAACAACAAAAGCCTTGTCTCGGACAATCCATTCTTGGCAAGTTTGGACAATGATGGCCCAGACTCGTCCATTAATGGAGGCTTCAACGAATTGAGTTTACCTGATCAGTCTCAACAGTTGTTATTGTTAGAAGAACAAAACAATCAATATATCCAAGAAAGAAGTAACGCAGTGGAAGCAATTGAATCCACCATTAATGAGGTTGGTGGATTATTCCAACAGTTGGCCACTATGGTTCAAGAACAGGGAGAAGTGATTCAAAGAATCGACGAGAATGTCGAAGATGTTGCCATAAATATTAATGGAGCACAACGTGAGTTGATGAAATATTATAATAGCGTAAGTAGTAATAGATGGTTGATGCTCAAGATTTTTGGTGTTTTAATTGTTTTCTTCCTGTTGTGGGTTTTGATAAGTTGATAATTGAGTTTGTTTGCAATGCATGAATTGTTTTCAACTAGTAAATTGTAAATTCCAAAAATGAAGAGTCATTTCGTTTGTACTAGGAGTGGAGTATACAAGCAATCACTTTGTTTACATCTATAGAATGAAAAAAAAACTGTTTTTATAAGAAGGATTTGCCTGTTGTTTGAATGAATGTTTAAGCTATGGCACACCGCAACGATTCGGCTTTGCTGGAGCTATTGCTGTTAGGAATATCCGGAGCAGCTTTTACTTGGCGAAGCGGAAGCGGACAAATCGACAAATCGACAACTAGTGCACTTATCAGTAAGATGTTTTGTGTATTTTACTGGCCAAGAGAGAAAGGGTGGAAGGGAGGTGGTTAATTGCTGAGTCTATGATATTGGCCCGCTAAAAAATAGCAATAAAACAAAGAGAGCATATCTTACGTATTCAACATGTTGCAACGTCCTGTTCAGCCCGACGCTTCATTTCTTTTTTATCACTTACTGCTACATCATAGAGACCATTACACACACGAATGTACCAAAAAGGGTACATTCCATGTAAATATATGTATCACCTTTCCTGCTCCCCACCTAATCCACTCGCCGCCGCACACCGACAAGAAACAAACCAACTTCGGAGAAGCCGAGAAAACCAATTACAAAAAAAAATGCGCCGATCGTCTCTGCTGTGGACGATCGTCTCTGCTGTGGGGAAAAATCATTTTTTTCCTCGAAATGCTCTTTCCATGAATTTCTGCAGGATAAGCCATAGAAACATCAACTTGATTAGGTAGTGAACTATTTCTGGACATTTATACACACTAAAGATGTTTGGAAGAACTGCTAGACCATCAGCTATTAGAAATGTTTTGAAAAATGGTGTCAGAATGAACTCTTCTGCAACTCCAACCGTTGCCTCGATTGAAGTTCCTGCCAAAGTTAAGGAAATCACAGATTTAACCACCAACGGTAAACAATTAATTTCAGGTGCACCAGAAGAATTATCAATTTCAGGTAACAGATTGGTCAGAATATACAAAGAAGCGCAATCTGCAACTCAAAACGGTATCAGAAACACCAAATTCTGGAAAGTTGAATGGGATATTCTTGGTAAAGGTAACAGATGGGAAAATGATCTCACTGGTTACCAAAGTACAGCTGATTATATGCAAGGTACTAGAATGGAATTTGGAGCTAAGGAAGCCGCAATTAGATTTGCTGAATCTAACGGTTGGGACTACTATGTCACTGAACCAAAGACTAAGAAGTTCAAGAAGAAGGACTATTCTGCCAACTTTTACCATTCCAAGGGCCCATTAAAGTACATTTTCACTAAATAATTAAGACTTAATCCTAATGGGGTTTTCGAATTAGCCTTATGCCGCTTATTTATTTATATATTTATTTATTTTTCAGTTATTCATTCCACATATTTATACATATACTTTCTAGGTATTCTAACAATCTTAATACATTAACGAGAAAGGTGTAGTCTTTGATGTCGGTGATATCATCATCTATTTTTTTTATAAACAAGTAAAAATGATCATACACTCTCATATACAGGTTAAAGAACAAGGAAAGAAGTTTCAAAAAGGTTCATAATAATTAAATATGTATATATTTATCTGTTGGCTAATTTACATTTGAGTTTGACCATATTTAGCTAAAATTTCAGTCATTTTTTTGTTTAAATTGGCATCTTGTTTAACCTTTAATTGAATCTTCGAAGATTCCAATAATGCAATAGATTGCTTTCTATCTTCAGATGATCTGCATAATTTACATGCAAGTTTGAAACTTTCCATAGCCTTTTCAACTTGTTGAGTTAATAAATAAACTTGACCTAAATTGGTCCATGCAGCTTCAGATTTTGGATCAATTTCAACAGCCTTTTCTAAAATCTTCAAACATTTATCGAATTCCTGGGTTCTTTGGAATAAAATCGCCTTATTTATTAATGGTAATGCACCAATGTTAATACCTGGCATAACTTCTTGTAATTTAGATGCGACATCGAATTGTTTGGATGCAGATTCAAAATCTCCCTTGTCATATAAAATTTCACCTAAATAGTTTGGAATTTCAGGAGCAGTTGGGAAAATAGTCTTGGCCTTATTGAACATATCGAAACATTTTTCAATTTCATTATGTCTATAAGTAATACAAGCCAATTGGATATGAGCAAAGACATTTTTTGGGTTTAAAGATTTGGCCTTTTCAAAATTGGTTTGAGCCTTAGCTAAATCAGCAATTAAATAGTAAACTTGACCGTAATGATAATAAATATTTGGATCTTCTGGATTCATCTTAATAGCTTTAGAAAATTCTTTATCAGCAGAAAGATAATCACCTTTATCTGCTTCAAGTAAACCTAAAATAACGTACATTCTTGGTCTAGCATGAATAGATAATGCTTTTTCAATTAAATCCTTTGCATTTGGTAAAGTTTTCAAGAAAGAGAAAATACCGGCATATTCATAAGCAATGGCAACAATTTCTTTATCGTCTTCATTGAATGATGATTGTTTATCAAAATATTCAATTGCTGATGTCAATAAATCATCTGCTGCTTCGTAACCTTGATCATTATCTTTATTAATTTCAATCAACGCCTTGACGAAATTATATTTACCAGGGTTTTCAGCTTCATTGTATTTGGAAATATCTAAATCGATATCTTCCTTGATAAATGCACCTAAGAATGAAGAAATCGAAGATGAAGATGGTAATTCCTTTGGCAAGTTGGAATAAACTTCAGTATTAAGCTTATTTGCTTGTTTGATAAGAACTCTTTCCAAGATGGATTCACTAGATTTATCGGTTAAACCACCATAAATAGACAGAGCAGTCAAATCAAACATGGCATCTTCGTATCTACCGATTTCTTCATATACAGAAGCTCTTCTCAATAAACATTTTGAATAATCTGGTTTCAAAGTTAAAGCTGCGGTAGTATCATCAATTGTCTTTTCTAAATCGCCTAAAGCGTAGTAACAGGCAGATCTATTACCATAGAAAACATGATCTTCTTTACATTTTAATGCATATGTGTAGTATTCGGAAGCAGTTTCATATTCCTTTTGTTTGAAATATTCATTACCCTTTTCTTTTAAGGCTAAAGCCCAGTCATTCTTTTTATCATTGGAAATTTTGGCAACAGTATCGGCGGTAATATCAGGTAAACCAGTTTCTGAATCAATTGGATACACTGCAAATTCGGGATTTTCCTTTGAAACGGCTGAAGATGAAGAGTTGGTTTTAGATTTCTTCTTTTTATTTTTCTTTTTCTTCTTGGTTGCATCAGATTCATCAGCTGGTACGCTTAATGAACTCGATTGTTGACTCAAGTAGTACACAATACCAGCAAGAGTACCTAAACCGAGGACAGCAGTAACTGTAGCAGCGACTTTATTTTGTTGAAAGAACGACATCTGATGTGCGATGTTCAAACTAAAGGTAGTAGCTGAATTCAAAAGCACAAAAGAAAAGGAAAAATGGGATAAACGCAAACAGGGACTGAAAAAAACAGTTAGTCAAGTCAACTCAAGCTCTGAAATCGTCCGTCCTGTTCGCAGTTGAAGACAAGGAAAAAATTTCACGGCGGAGGGCAAAACGATAGTCCCGCCAAAAAAAATATAATTTTGCGGTTTATGTGGATCGAACACATGGCCTCCAGATCTTCAGTCTGGCGCTCTCCCACTGAGCTAAAACCGCTGGTTAAGAAGGGTGCATAAGACAGGATTCGAACCTGCGCACTGTTACCAGTAACAGAACTTGAGTCTGTCGCCTTAGACCGCTCGGCCACTTATGCTATTTCTTGATTAGTAAAAACCTTAAACCACCCGGTTTGTATAATATCACGTGATTTAATCTTTTTGGCGGGGTGTTTTTTGTATGCAGAAAAAAATTGAATAATCCAAAGATGTGATTGTTTATCAATTTGCAGTTGAAATAGCTCACTTTTCCCGTGGATATTCAGATTCTTATTAAACTTTATTTCTTCATTAGCATCTGCTAAACTCCCCCTTTCTACCGATGCCCCGTCATCCGTCTGTATAAACAAATGCGTACTCTTCCTCTCCCTATAAAAACCTGCTCCCCTACATAAACCAAATGATTAAGAGCGTGCTCGATTTTTTTCTAAGAAAAAGACGACATGAATTCTCAAATGGTTACGATTATTATGCGTACATTTTCAGTTTCACCTTGTGAGGGAGAAGTTGTGAGATTCTGCGATATTTGCATCAACCAACAACCGACACATTAATTTCTGATCATGACATTGACAACTGTACCAAAGAATACGAAGCTGGAAACACTGGTGAATTACAAAGTGCGTGTAATAACATCTAACTCTTCTACATTTATTGGTACTTTATTATCATATGATAAGTATATGAACGTCGTATTGACTGAGTGTGAAGAGTTTCGTCTTCTGAAAAAATCGAAGAAGTATATGGATGAGTTAAATAAAGATAAACCAGCCCGAGATGGCGACTATGATCATTCGAAGATTCAAGAACAGAAAAGATTATTGGGTTTGATTTTACTCAGAGGTGAAAATATCATCAGTGTAGTTGCTGATTCGGCTCCTAATTCGAGCACGTTAAAGCCCAAACTCAGACTGAAAAAGGGTAAAGTTGCAGTTAAACCTTTGAAAAAGAAAATCGGCGGATTGTCAGACAATAAGACCGGTGGTGGAATCTCTAAATCTAAATAGATAGGCAGAAATAAAAGAAGGAACTACAATTTCAGATAGTAAAGATGATTTCAGGAATTTTAAGGTTAAGTATTTTATGTGTATAATATTATGTTATCAATTCAAAAGCAAA
The DNA here is from genome assembly GCA_030168465.1 of Pichia terricola. Taxonomy (NCBI): domain Eukaryota; kingdom Fungi; phylum Ascomycota; class Pichiomycetes; order Pichiales; family Pichiaceae; genus Pichia; species Pichia terricola. The sequence continues at coordinate 462,548 of CP099442.1, forward strand.
ATTAAATGACAAATTGGTGTCAAAAGGTTCACTTAAGATCTAGGACAAGCATATTATTTCTCACTGCGGTTCAGTCACTTTTGCATGTCTAGAAAAAGTCAATAAATCTGATATAATATACGGTCTATAAGTCTCGATTGTAGTATTCTAAGTACAAAAGTCATTCAGCTGTGCAAATTCAGGCGATTCATTTTTAAATGTGAATTCTGGAATGTTTATGTTCCCCACATCAATACTTTTCTTTCCTGAGGATTAGTACAGCACATCATACCATCATGGGACTCTATAAATAAAGTGACGCACAAAATACAATGTCACGTTTAATCTTTTCTTGGGCATTAGTCATCTTTGAATGCAATTCCGAGTCACCAGTAATGATGGCTGCATTTCTAACTTGATTACAGATTTCATCCAAAAATGTGATAACTCTGACAATTGTACCTTCACTTTCATCTGCATCATTGGAGTTCTCCATAATCTCTTTGAATGATCTTCCTCTTGCCCATTCGTAAACGGTGTTCACCAATGCAAACCGATCAACTTCCAAGAAAGAGTCCTCTTCGGCAGTTAACTGGATCTCCTTCTCTGTTGAAAGCGTCATGATCTTAGAGACAATGTCACAGATGGCGGTCTTACCCTTTTCTAATCTTGGTGTTGCCAGTTTTGTACCCGCATCATCACTGTCGCCCTTTTTACCATCGTACACAAAACACGATAATAATGCAACGATTTCCTCAGAGCTGAAACTTCCCAAAAAGTTATCGAACACCAACTCAGTTATAATCAATTCCCATCCAGAACTGATTTCACATGCAACCCTACCTTTGAGTGTGATGATCAATTGCTCAGGATCAATGTACCTTAACTCCTTCAAAACTTCCAGTCTCTTGTTATATTCGGGTAATAGTTCTAAGTTTTCGTCACTTAAAGTGGCTTTGATTTCGTCAATCGAAGTAGTTATGTCCATTTTTTCGGAAATTCTTTGATAGTTGCTATCTTGAAGCATAATTTCCAAATTTTCTTTATCTTTCAACAAAAGCGCTAATTCATTGGCTAAATCATCTCTTTTCAAAATAATTTCAATCAATTCACTGTTCATGAAATTCTTCAAATCAATCATTCTCCATCCATTCTTTTCATTCAACTTTTTCGTCAAGCTGCTAAAAAATGCCTCGATGGTGCGTTTATTATAGCTCTTCATCAACCTTTTATCAAATTCAATGAACTCATGTGAAATGAACTGGATACTAGTCAACGGCACAAACTCCTTTTCAATTCTTCTCAATTTGCCGATACACCAATCACCGAAAAATGCTTTAATGTAATCCTTACCGAAGTTTGTATCAAATAATAAGTTGGTTGTTTCGTACGGCGAGTCCGGCACAACAGGCACAACATAACAAATAACTTCGCCTCTGAAAACACTTCCTTCTAAAACACCCACTTGCAGTTTCGAATTCTTATCTTTGAAAACGATGATCCTCCCGGATTTCAAAAAAGATGAAAATTTCCTGTTCTTTGGAAACAGAGAGAAAATGGTTTTGTAAGCCTTATTGAGCTCGCTCATGAGCTTGTGTATCTGTTCTAGCTTCAATAAAGAGGAGGCACTGATCATACTCACATCAATGAGTTTCAATTCATCTTCCAATTTCAGAATTTGCATTTGATGTTGTGGTAACAGAGATTGGCCCTTATTCTCACTGAACGATCTTTTGATCATATCTTCGACCTTTAGTGCCTCAATTCTCAACAAATTCAAAATCATCAAATAAGTTAATCTGAACTGTGAAGAAAGCTTTGTTGGTTGGCCTAAAGCGACACTCTGCAATGTCGACTTTTCTGCCGGTTGCTGATATGCCATGATCATAACAGTACCGATTTTATCCAAACCTCTACGCCCAGCCCTTCCTGACATCTGGGTGAATTCACCAGGTAATAGATTTCTGAATCCTGTACCATCGTGCTTTCTCAATGAACTAAAAACAACAGTCCTGGTTGGTAAGTTCAAACCCATTGCAAATGTTTCGGTAGCAAATAGGACTTTAATTAAAGATTTGGAGAAAAGAATTTCGACAACTTCCTTAATAATAGGCAATAAACCACCATGATGGACTGCGATACCTCTTTTGAGCATTTCTCTCATTCTTAAAATTTGAGGTAACTCTCTATCCTCCTTCTTTAACCTTGAAACCGCCTTATCGATAAACATGTGGATTTCGGACGATTCTTTTGAAGTCGAGAAATTGAACCCGCTCAACGATTCCGCATACTCCTCACATCTTTTCTTGGAGAAGACAAAAATAACGGCAGGTAAAAGATCCTCATTTCTTAGGTAATTGACCAAAGTGGTCCAAGATTTACTCGTTGGTGCATCTCTTTTTGTGAATTTAGTTCCATGGTTTGAGCTACCGCCTCTTCCACCTCTTGTACCACCTCTTGAACCGCCTCTGGTTATCGCACCTCTAGCACCGCCTCTACCACCTCTATTGTTGGTGTTGTTATTCTTATCGTCGCCCTTTTTAGTTTTACTTTCAAATTTCGAAGCTTGGGCATCGTAACCAACGTCCAAGAATTTACGGTTGGAATCAATAACCTTGAACGGCTTGTCTTTGGCAAAAACAAAAATTTCTAACGGAACCGGTCTCTTTGCTGTAGAAATAACATAAATATCCTTTTGTTTCGTTCTTCCAACCCAAGAAGCAAATTCAAATGTATTAGGAACAGTGGCCGATAGAAGAATAATCTTAACATGTTCTGGCAACATAATAATGACTTCTTCCCAAACAACACCTCTATCAACATCATTAACATAATGAACTTCATCGAAAATGACAAACTCAACATCTCTGATCACATCCGACCCTCTATAAAGCATGGATCTTAAGATCTCTGTTGTCATAATCAAACAGTTTGCTTCTGGATTGATTTGCACATCACCGGTAATAACACCAACATCGATTTCTTTAAAAGTGTGTTTGAAATCTCTGAATTTCTGGTTACTCAAAGCTTTAATTGGCGATGTATAGATAGCCTTTGTCATGTTATTATGTGCCATCGCAATTGCATACTCCGCAACAACAGTTTTTCCGGCTGAAGTATGCGCAGCAATGAACACCGAATCGCCCTGCTCTAAATGATAAACGGCTTCTTGCTGAAATACATCTAGTTCGAACGGCCAAGTTCTGGCAGGGTTTGGAATCAACTCATTGAAATTCTCAATTTTATGATTCAAATCCACAACATGGGCCCACTTGGTCTTACGTTTCTGTTGATTTTCAAGTGTATCAAAAGTGGTTGCTGGTCTAACAATGCTGTCAATCGGCATGAAATGCGAAATATCATTTTCTAGTTCTTCATCGTATGAATTGGACTGTTTAGATGCCGCCGAGTATTCTGCTTCATTATCAAATGAATTGTTTTCATTGGCTTCTAATTGATCTGCGTCAATGACTTCAATGATGTTGTCATCTTGGACTTGTTTACCTTCAGTTTCATTACCAGAAACAGCGATGTTAACATCAGAAACATCAACATCTACATCGGCTAATTTTAAACCTCTTTGAAAACCAGGCGGAACATCAAATAATCCATATAAATCACGATGCAAATGCTTACCCACGCTTGTTTCCTTGACTTTTATTTCGTTTCCTTCATCAGCATCCAATCCGCCGGGGAAAAATGGGATCCCTGCTGTCTTACCACGAACATTTAATTTGGAGTTCCCTGTATATTTTCTGCTCACTGAGAAGGCGGCATTTTCTAGCACTTCGCTGGAAAGACCTTCAACGTATTCAGTGATCTTCCCATCAATACCAGTTCTTTTCGACCTAAGAGCGGTCCTGTCAAGTAATGGAGGATTTTCAATCAAGGATGATCTGATATTCTCAGATTGCTTCGATGTCAGTTTGGGAATTTCTGTTAGTTCGTTTAATAAACCCCATGAAATTTTATCCGAAGGAGTCAAAAACTTTTCTTTGATTTCAGGTATTGAAAGATCATTGGCTTCATTTGATGGCTTTCCTGAAGTTGTGAAGTTCGGATCAATTGCTTTGTCATCAAGCACGATACCTATGTCAGCTAATTGCTGGTACAAACGATCTAATTCATCACTGTTTAACATGTTAATAAAAAAGAATGCTGACTATGAACCAATGCCAAACAAAAGAGCTCCTTTGCCTGCCCGTCTTCCTAAAAGGCAAGATCTCATCTCAGTATTGTCAATCATGAACCTTTTGAAATTACATCTGTGCACCAGTTATAGGCCCATCGACGCATTGCGGTTTCTCTGTCAAACGTACAAAACCGGAATAACATCGAGGAAGGACTTCAAGCGAAAATTTTTTTTTTTGTGTTTTTTCCCGGGTCAGGCAGAGCTCACGCGCTAACACATTGGAAATTATGTGGGGAAGCGAACCACGCTAAGAAACTCCTAGCACGCATGCCTTATTGAGCTGACTGTGATTCAAATATTTAAGGGAGTCATTAGATACAAAGGAAACCTGTTTCTTATAGAAAGAAAGCATTCTGATTTTGTTGTTGCAGGTGATACAATATATTTTCCTTCCTTATATCAATTAATTGCTTGCTGAACTTATACTTAGTGACATTATATTTTTCTAGTTACCATCAAAGGATCCAATTCCATTACATTCCCATTTAATTCCCTGTCTTATACGGTTATTTTCCAGCATTATGGCTTTTGTTTCTATTGCCGATTCCAATCCTGTGAAACTGTGTGTGGTAATTGTCGGCTTACCTGCACGGGGTAAATCTTTCATTTCACAGAAAATTGTCCGGTATTTATCTTGGCTGTCAATCCCCACCGAATCGTTCAATTGTTCGACGAATTTAACTCATATTTTGAACGAATCCAATACCTCATTGAAAGATCTCTTTAACGATGGTTATTCTAGTGAAAACCAAACTTTGAATAAGATGACAAAGAAAACGTTGACAGATATTATCAACTGGTTTGATGGGATCGGGCCTTGTGGTGTGGCAATTTATGATGGAATCAATGCCACCAAATATGAAAGAAATCTCATCAACAAAACATTATCCGATGAGAATATTAATACTGTCTTTTTAGAAAGTTATTGCGATGATGATTCCATTATCAATTTGAATATTACCGATATTGAAACAACTTCCCCAGAATACTCGAATTCAAAGTCGTTACAGGATACCATTAATTCTGTCTCGGATAAAATTGAATTTTACAAAGACCATTATCAAACTTTATCAACTACTGACGAATCCGATCTATCTTTCATCAAATTAATCAATTTTTCCTCACAAATCATTCTAAACCACATAGACTCGTATCTTAAATCTCGGATTGTTTATTACATAATGAATCTTCATGTCAAAAACAGATATATTTGGTTATCGAGACATGGAGAATCTCAGTATAATTTGGAAGGTAAAATTGGAGGTGATGCTCATTTGAGTGAACGTGGTAACAAATATGCGCAGAAGTTGGTGGATCTAGCCAACAAATATATACCTAATCATGATAAACTGGAAGTTTGGACTTCGACGTTGACTAGAACACAAGAAACGGCACAATATTTGAATTTCCCTAAAAAGCAGTGGAAAGCTTTAGACGAATTGGATGCCGGTTCATGTGATGGTTTGACTTATGAGGAAATCCAGGTTCAGTTTCCAGAAGATTTTAAAGCCAGAGACGATAATAAGTTTGAATATAGATATCCAGGGGGTGAATCCTACCGGGATGTCATTACCAGACTTGAGCCTATTATTATGGCATTAGAAAATCAAGAGAATGTTCTTGTTATTACTCATCAAGCCGTTCTTAGATGTATTTACGCCTATTTCATGAACGTTCACCAGGAAGAAAGTCCGTGGATGAGTATACCTTTACATACCTTGATAAGGTTGGAAATTAAGGCTTATGGTACCCAAGTGACTCGTATCAAAGCTGATATACCTGCTGTTTCAACTTACAAGGAAAAGGGGACTTCGAAACTGGGAGAATCCAGTAATGTCACGAACTATATGGCTGGTGCTGTAATTAGTGGTAATACTGACAAGGTTATAAACTGAGTCGATTTATCATCGATTTACCGATTGATAGGGCTAGAAATCCAAAGGGTATATTTTCTTTTCAATGGGAAAAGCAGCATCAGTTTTTTTAAACATAAAATTATCCATTTAAAACAACTAAAAAGTCAAAAATATCATTTCATTTCATTTTATGAGTTGATCATGAATTTAATCTGGGATATATAGAACATTATACTGAGATGTAATGGGTTATTCTGCATCTTTACATTTTTTTTAACAAAACAAAGCAACTTTTCAATCAATTTCATTTAAATTAACAAGACCGTATGTGTCTGTGTTGTCACACGTCGAAAAGGGCGCTTCATGTGGTGAACACCAGTTTCCTTGTGCGCAGCATAGATATTTATAGAAAAATGTAGCACAATTGTTGTAGTTTTAGTTTGAGGGAGGTCATTTTGATTTGTTGAAAACAGGTGATGTTTTGTTTTGGAGTTTTTAGAACTTAACAGAGATGAACAGACACAAACAGACACAAACAGACACAAACAGACACAAACAGACACAAAACAGACACAAAACAGACACAAAACAGACACAAAGCAGCACCTCTAATCATCTTAGATCATCAAAAACCTGCCGGTTCAGTTCAGTTCTGTCAAGTTCAGTTCTGTTTAGTTCAGTTATCTGTCGGGTTCCCCTTTAGTTCCCTTGCAGTTTGCGTCTCTTGAATTTTTACACAACGGTGAGTCGTGCATCATGTTTTGTATACAGTTGCTGCACAGGAAAGTTGAAAGAAGAAAAGCTCTGTCTCAGTTGGCAAAAAAGAAGAAGACAAAAAACTGCAAAGAAGTACTCTATCTGATGATTTGTCTACTACTTTGACTGCTCTTAAACCTGACACGAAATTATCTTCCAAATGAACTTCAAAATCAGTATCAGTATCAGCCAAAAAATTATCCAACAGACAACACCAAATTGGTAGATTTCTGGCTATGGATTGTGAATTTGTGGGTGCTGTGTTTGAAGGTGTTGAGGCTAGCCTGCCAGAGTTTCCATCGTCAAACTTTCATGGTCTGTTGATATATGATAGGTTTGTGGAACCCCGTGAAAAAGCAACTGATTGGAGAGCTCTTGTTTCTGGTTTTGGAACTTCCGATATAAAAAATACAATTTCTTTTAAAGAAGCACAAACTGAAGTTGCTTGATTACTGGACAAAAGGATTTAGGACGGTCATGCTATTCATGATGATTAAAATGGGTTATATTTGATTCATTCTTGGACAAAGGCCAAGATCAGAGCGACTTCAAAGCAGTTACCTTTGAGGCAGAAGTATTTGAAAGTCTAAACTCCTAAATTGGAGGTGAACTCAATCTTTCAGGCGGCCCCAAAAGCGTTCAGTTACTGGCCCCGCCTTCATCCAAATTAAAGCAAATGGAAATTGGGACAATTTTTGTCAGCCACTTTTGGGTCTTTTCTTTTCTTATCTTGACAAGGTTGAGACATTTTGGTTTTCAATTGCTTTGAATACAATACAGCTTTTATGGATCTCTAATTTGTATTATCTCTCTAATTGACTGCACCATCTTACCAATGCCGTTGGATATAAAACAACAAAGCATGGATATAAAAACAAGGGCAGAACAGTAACAACTAACGGCAAACAAATTAACCCGACTCAACAGTATATGTGGATAACAAGCGCAGTAACAAACGCAAACGCAAACACCTCGCAATGCAATAATAATAGCAAATCTGGAAAAGTTGCTTCGCTTTGAAAAACAAAGCAGATTCATTTGACCGTTAAAAGGGCAAGAAAGATGGGCAAGAATCTGATGATCATACAGACTGCTGCTTTCAGTTCATGGTTGGAAAGAATAACAAGAATCTATAGTGCTAAATACTGCTTGATACTTGTCGATTCTAATAGTGTAACACGGCTAATTGGAGCGCACTACTTTTACTCTAAATAGCAACTGGTACAGTATATCGATCCAAATACAGCTCTTACATTATCATCTTGCCCTCAGTCTAGATTCCTTCACTTGGTTTGGCAGAGAGATAAGAGAAGTACTCAAAAATGCATGTAGACACGTTGCTTACACTTTACTGTTCACTCTTATCCGATTATTGCATGCGTTTGGAATCTATAACATGTGTGACTCGCTTACTGGAAGACCTTCGAGGAATGGTTTATCTGCACGTCTTAACGGACGCCAGTGTGAATACCGGATTGGCAGACACGGGTAAATGGCTGGTTGCAACACATGATGTCGGTCAAGAATTTGTTGAAAAAATGAAGGTAATTATAGATGATATGCGTTTGTCGAGGCACCCATGTCAGTATCCATCCAGCTGATAAAATTCGACCAAATGTTTAATCAATTGATAGCATTACTTGTAACAATATTGTCAAAATGGCAGTGCTGAAACATAAACAATCCGAATTTTTATTATCTATACAACAAATCACTCTGGTACAACACCCACCCAACTTACAAATGCAATACCATCTCACCTATTGGAGCTGATAACACCAAATCATAGAAGCATGACATCTTTGTACGACGCAAAAGTCTGTCCGGGAGCAATCACCGAATATCTTTTCATCAATTTTGAACTCAAAGTCACTTATTTCGGAGATACTGAAGTTCACCACGGCGTTAGGGGTTTGTAAAGATCGGATCTGACAATAGATATCATCAACCGATGTTAAATCGTCTCATTTCATGTTATTGTCAATCCAATAACAATTCCCCACTCGAATTACATCTGCGTAAAAGAAATCTCTATCCTAATCATGTGCAATGATGAGTTCGTTCCGTATCTACAGACCCGAATGAAGTGGCACGCTTCATTCGTATTACACATAGACAACATTTGAGGGTCCTCGTTTTGCCTTTGGTTTCGTTTAATGTGAATTGCTATTCACGATTATCTGGCCCGACGTGTCAATCAACTCCCGTAAAGTCAGCCGGTTGTAATGTAGCAGAATTATTTGATTCTATAAACAAGAACGTCTAACGGACGCAGCAATTCAAAAATACACACACATTTACAGCTGTTCACATGCCTGTCTTTGAGACAAATATCTATTAGATCTGGCACCGGCTCTATTTGGCACTGGCTTTAGTTACACGCATAGAGTCCTCTTTGACAAGATTACGCACAGATTTCCACAGACCCTCTACTTCTGCATCTGTAGGCCATCCAGAACCAGCCCAACGAATCTTATACGAACTGTCAACAATGTAGATGTACCCAGAGTAGGCATTAGTTAGTAAGAGCTTTTCACGATCGTCTCTAGAAAGAACCGTGTCCCTTCTTGCAATTAGATATTTATCGTGTTGTTCCTTTGGCCTTTGCTGTAACAACTTTCCAGGAGTAACAAAGGTATGGATGAAATGCTTCGAAGCATTTTCACTCAAGACAAGCTCTAAAATTTGTACATTGGGATATTCTTGCTTGAAAACATTGATACCTGTTTCTGACATGTAGTTATCATTGCTATTTTTGATTTTAAAATAATCATTTGTCATTTCATAGCCTGCATCCGTTGAATACACTCTTAGTATACTCAATTTGGCTTTATCCAATGCATCCATTATATCCATTCTTTTCCCGCTCAACGACTTTGCCCTGAAATTTGGGAAATATAATGCCTTGTCTCTACGGAAATATGACATTGGAGCTTCAAACAATCTTCCCTTGGTTCTGGTGTATACATGGAAGTCGTACATACCACCATACGCTAGATCCTTTTGAATAGCTTCGACTCTGGTTCTTCTGGTAATACCGTCAAAGTAGAAGTTCCATATCTTTTTGGGAATATTGAGATTATCCAGGGTCAAGAGCGGTTCTGATTTTTGGTCTCTCAGTCTCACTGGAGGCTTACTGAACCCAAACGGTTTTGACACTTTGAAGTACTTATGTTCTTTAGGGACAATCCTTGCCATACTTTGGCCCAAATTACCAAAGAAACCGGCATTTCTGGTGATCACTTTTGGCCCAAACGGAAACTTGCTGTTCATGATACTGATATTTGACACCGGATAAACTATCACTTCAGAGATACACACCTGTTTCACCTTTTTTTTCTTTTTTACGATTCTTTCTATCAAATAATTCGTTAATAACAAGACGAAGGTGCGAAAATTTCAACCGGAAACCGAAGGTCAATGAAGAAAAAAAAGGTTCACATTTATTGATTGTTTCCACTATCGATTGTTTCCGGTACTTGTACGTATACCAAACTTGTATTGAGTTTGCCCCCTTTTGTCATGGCTATTAAGAAGATATTCAATAAGAAAAAAACTAGAAAAGACTTGTACAATAACGAAGAAAAAGATGGCGGATCTATGAATTCAGAAAACTCCAATTCTTCACAGCTATGGTATCTGACAAACAACAACAATATCCCTCTGGATGCCACCACCACATCTAAAAGTTTCCAGTACTCATATAATTCTAATACGAACTCTCTTTTCAGTTCAAAGAGAACTTTAGCGACCGGTGTGTCCACACAGCCAAGTTCATCGGGTTCATATAATACTAAACCCGGCAATTTGAATGCCTCTGAGAAGTCACAGATAACGACTATTGGCCAACCGTTGCGTGTTTTAGACGAGGAAGAACAAGAGGTTCAATTTATGGAATTTAAAAATGATTCTAATCCGGAATACACTGCTCCAACAGATGAAAATAAGGAAAGAGAAAGAGATATCAAAGAGAAAGACTCTAAAGATAGAGAGAAAGCAGTTAAAGGAAATAACAGCATACGAAGATTAACGATGTCGGAAGAGATTTCATTGTGTCCAACTGAACATTCCAATACCAGTCATCAAGCTTCATCTCTCGACAGTTTCCAAACTGGATCCGGCCTATTCAAATCCGCAGCCAGCTCCCAAATCCCAAAAACTGAAAATCAGATCAAATATCAACTGAACGAATTTATCAAAGGACATTTGAAGAATCTAGCCAATAGTATCACCAACACCATAATTCTGATTTTACAGTCTGTTTTAGGATTGACCAAGGCGTCGATTACAATCAGTGAACACATTTCTTTGACGTATAAAACCATCAAAAACAATAAATACATCTCATATTTATTGCCCCAACAGTTCAATACAATCAATTCCGTTGGATTACGCAGAATCATCAAGAACATAATGCATTTATTAGATAATATATTGCTGGAGAGTGTCTATAATAAATCCAAAGCCTTGATTTTGAAAAATCTATACGATTTGTTTGTTTTGATAAAAGTTATAGACAAAGACGCAAATGAACTGATAAATTTCAATACATACATGTCTCCAAAGACTTTTCCGATTGATTCCAACGTTCAAGATTTCCCGAATTTTGACAAAGTCGACTTAATTTTGAATATGGTGTTGTCAAAGGAACAGGAAAACGAAAAGCTGTTTTCAGATCAAGATGGTTCGTTCATTGCTCCAGTTTTAAGAGGGTTTCATACCTCAGCGTTATCGGTCATTACTTTCATTTTTGGGTTCCCAAAAACTTCAAAGGAACACCAAGATGTGATTAGGTTTTTCTCCAACCAATCACCCGATTTCCATTTCTTTTTGCAGAAAAACAGAATCACTTTGGCTTCGGCCTCAGGTTCAGGCTCAGGTTCTGGTTCAGGTTTAGGTTCTTCAAGCATGAAACTCAACTCTCCTTATCGCCGAATAGATGATACTCAAGGATATATTCCGATTTCAATGTCACTCTCTGCCGAGAACGCTACTATTACCAGTGGTACACTAGGTGGGTATCTGTATCCGAAAGTCCCCAGCTCATGCGTCAATCCCAAACTGCTCAAATATAAAGGACAGGTGTTTGGACTGACATGCGCCCATGTTGTAATAGCAAATGAAGAATCCGTTTCCGTTTCTGCTTCCGGCTCGGAACAGCAGCAGATACAACAGAACCATCCGAATGTTTCTGTACCCTCCCCTGTTCTTATCAATCTGTTCAAAAATGCACTATTGGGCGAGATGAGTAACCATTCGACCAAATCTCCCGAATTTCAAATCTACAAAGATGCTGTCAATTCTATCGATCACGACTTCCCAATGCAAAAGGTTAACATTAAAGGTAAAAAGGTAATGAGGAACTTGCCTAGTGAACCTCTCGGTAGTATTATTTGGGGTGAGAGATTGATCAACAAGAACAGATTGAGCGATATGGCCATCATCAAGGTCAATGAGAATTTGAAGAAAAAATTCATCAATTATCTCGGAGAAGATCTGCAATTGTCACAATATGACCCAGCATTGATTTTGAGCAATTTGAACGTGAAAAGAACGTTGAGTTTGCAGCCTAGGAAGAATGGAATCTTGAACCGGTCCAATTTGAATGTTTTCAAGGTCGGAAGTACCACGGGCTATACCAACGGTAATTTGAATGGGTTGAAGATGATCTATTGGTCTGACGGTTCGTTGAGAAGTTCGGAGTTTATTATTCAGAGCTGTGATGACATTTACAACACTAGTTCTGCGACGGCCGGTAACGCCCAAATGAAGGGGTTTGCGAATGGTGGTGATTCCGGAGCTTGGGTCCTGAGTAAGCTCAGTGATGTTAACAACATCAAGAAGATCAATGATATTGATTATGAAGATACTAGTAATGACGAGTCAACGGACGAAGATGTGGCTCCAAAGAGTTCGTTGAGTATATTCATCGAGAGCTTCATTCCCGGCATCAATAGCAGCAAAAGCAAGTCTGCTGCTAAATCCAAAACCAGTAAGAAGAAAGCCAACAACTCAAATAGTGAAGAGAGCGGTTTAGGTCTATTAGGTATGCTACATTCCTACGACGGAGAATTCAAACAGTTTGGGCTCTTCACTCCTATTGACGATATCTTGGATCGGTTAGAAGACGTCACTGGCCTGGAATGGGGGGTTGTTGGATGCTCAGAAGATGGAGATCTTGAGGATGATAGTATCAGAAGTAGCAATAGTAGCAATATCAGCAACAATAGCGTCGGAGAGAGTGACGATGATTATTAGAGGGGCTCTGGGATGGTTTACGTGTACGGTGATTTTAAGATTTTTGTTTTAAATCGAATTTGTTCATATATTATAAATAAATAGTATGTAAAGTGTTATATGGATGGAATATCTCTATAATGTGAGTTGATAAATCTAAGAAGATTGTTCTTCTGGATCAACGTCATGGATCCAGTGGTTACCAATGACTGGGATCTTGGTGTAGAAAGTTTGTTGGAATAAAGGCCAGTTTTCAGTGAAGGTGGCGACACCTGCACCTGCTGCTGCACCCCAGAAGGCTAAAATTGGAACATATGCAATGATAGATTTGACGTGGAAACCACCGAAAGTAGATGCTTTTTTAAGAGCTGGACCTGAAATGTACTGTAACAAAGAATTTAAAAAGACTCATGAACTTGGTATTGATTGGACGCAATTGAATCATCAAAGACATGCACGTACATACATATCCATTGATGTAACAAATGATCAATAGGTTGGTTCGGAAACAGTTAGTATTTGATTAAAACAAACGTTAATGTGACTAAAAAAATGCAGTCTTGAAAATCTTGATTGATTTAAAGGCTAACTTTCAACTTGAACGTGTACATACAGCCATGGTTGTCTATATATGGTATACCTCTACAAACACCCCCAACACACTCTCTGTCTAGTAAAAATCATGGTGAGTTTTTTCTACGGAGCGTAGATGAATTTACGCGAAAGGTGATTGGCTGAAAATCAACAAAAACCACTCTAGACTATCGACTGCACGGCTATATCAACCTTACTGCACGTGACCATGTGTTCCGCGGAACATTTTTTATATTTCCGCGGCCGGTGTTAAGAGGTATCTTTACGCGGCAACAAGTTGCTCCCGCGGTAATCTTATCGGTATACACCTGATAAGATGTAGTAGATTTGTTTCCGGCCGGAGTTGGGAAGGTCAACGTCAACAAGACCTGGCTGTCCCTTGACAAGCGAACAGATAACCAGTCCGGATATAAATAGCAGTGGTTTTCCCCTGGCTTGATCCCGTTTTTTGCCTACGTATACCCACTTTCTAGTTGGCATCTCGTTCAGTAGTCTGAAATCACGTTAAACCATGCCTACTAGAACCAACGAAGCGTTCTTTGACGAACATATCGATCCGCTAGCACATAAACAGATTAAATATACAACATATTACGGAACCTTTGCACATACTCCAGTTTTAGGTGAGTTGGCAATTCTCGCCAAGACCGCAATAGGTGTGGATCATCATGGAACTATTGACTTTATCCTTGAGGACGTTGAATGTGATAGTTTGGTTGATCTAACGCTGTCCCACGCATCAGTGAGGTTATCAAAGTGTGATATCGATATCATTGACATATCCGATAATGAGAACAAATTCTTTTTCCCTGGTTTCATCGACACGCACATCCATGCACCTCAGTTCCCAAACAACGGCATATTTGGTAACACCACCTTGTTAGACTGGTTAGATATCTACACTTTCCCCCTCGAATCGTCATTTACAGACCTGGATTTTGCTAGTGAGATCTACGAAAGGGTCATCAAAAGGACATTGGCTTATGGTACCACCACCGCATCTTACTATGCGACAATTCACACAGACGCAACGAATTTGCTTGCAGATTTAGCATTGAAACTGGGTCAAAGGTCGTTTATTGGGAAAGTGTGCATGGATCAAAACTCACCTGAACATTATATCGAGACCGAAGAAGAATGCAAGATTTCTACAATCCAAGTGATTGATCACATCAAATCACGTAACCCGAGCGGTGATTTGATTAATCCGGTTTTGACCCCGAGATTTGCTGGATCGTGTACCGATAATCTACTCAAATGGTTGGGAAATTTGAGGAAATTGGGCGATTATCACTGTCAAACCCATTTGAGTGAAAACCATAAAGAAATTGAGTGGATAACAAATATGTTCCCTCAATACGAGCATTATACCGACATATACCACCAAAACAATCTTCTGTGTTCCAAGACAACTCTAGCGCATTGCATTCATCTATCTGATGATGAAATGAAAATTCTACAGAAAACGGGCTCTGGTGTCTCCCATTGCCCTACTTCCAATTCTTCGATTACTTCAGGTGAAGCAAGGGTCAGATGGTTGCTTGACAATAACATCAATGTCAGTTTAGGAACAGACTGTTCAGGTGGATTCACACCCTCAATATTGGAGGTAGCAAAACATGCGTTATTGGTTTCTAGACATTTAGTGATGAAATCCAAGGAAAATACAGAAAAGCTATCATCTAGTGATGTTCTGTATTTGGCCACTATGGGTGGAGCCAAAGTTTTGAAAATTGATGATAAACTCGGTTGCTTTAAGAAAGGCCTCAAGTTTGACTCTCAATTAATACAGCTTGACTGCAAGGATTCCAATGTTGACACCTTCAGTTTCCAAAACCCTCAATGGGGCAAGCTTCCTAAACAAGAATCATTACTCAAGTTCTCGAACCTGATAGATAAATGGTTATTCAACGGTGATAACAGAAATATTCTGAGCGTCTACGTTAATGGACGTAATGTTATGACCAGGGAATAAACAACGACAAACTTAAAGCTTAAATTATAACAGATAAAATCCAGAAACATCAAATGCTACAAATATAACTATATCGGCTGGAATCCGGTAGATATTTCAATTCCCACAAAAAAATCTTTAATAAATTCAGTTCATATTCACAATATCATTTATAGCATAATCATATTTTTAATAATAATATATTCTTATTTGAATGTTTTTGTGGTATTTAATTAAATGCGGATTTTTATCAGCCTCATGGCTTACTTTGAAATGTTTTTTGTGTTCTGCAGTTAGTTTGTAACTTGAAAAACAACCGGAAACAGCAATAAATGTTTGAAAGCCGCACAAATAAGCATATCTCGAATCGGCAACCATCTCAACCCCAATACTTCTGTAAAACCAACGACTATCCTAATGGTACAGCTTCCTTTAACGTATCTTAGGTACTATTTTATTATTACACATTTACAAAGACAAACATAATTGTATTGAATTATTTATATAAATTTATGTTGCTCGTTTTGCTTTCGTTATTTTTAACCCACCATTTTCCTTCATGCACCTCCAATATGCTAATGATAACATAAACTGTACAGAAGAGGTAAATTCCCATATTTTTGCTGCCAATTCGCAATTAGCTCAGGTATGTTATCCTCCCATGATTCTGCATGATTTTCAAAGTTATCATCCTTATCGTCATCAGCTTCAATCTGGCTCCCTTTTTTGAATAATTCGTTCAATGAATTAGCCAACTCCAATATGGCCTTACCACCCAATTGTGCGTTTTCATGATCATCTCTGATTTCGACATTGAAAACGTGAACTTTCCTGTTAATATCTTCCGGGTTGAAATAGTTTCTTGCCAAGAAGTCTTCAATTACACTATCAAAACAACGTTCCTCGCATGTAATTACAATTTCAAAATCCAATTCATTTTCAAAACCTGGATGCTCGTCTTCAGACAGTTTCTGCATTGGCTGATTGAAATAGGGCCAACGTTCAGGAGCCTTCTTTATTTGCATATTTCTTGTTGTCATATCCAAAACACCGTTATTTCTATGCACTTTAATCCCTTGACTTTCTAAAACCTTCATAATTTCGGTGTATGGTGTTCCAAATTGAAAAACATTAGGCTTATTTATACTTGGACCCGGTAATCTAACTGCTGATCCTGTACCGTATGATCTCACCGTGTAACCTGCATTTTTGAGTACTTTATGTGCTTCCATCGAACGGTTATTATTGGATGCACAGACGGTACAAAACCTTAAATTCGGAATATCTGACATCGCCATACTACACTACGTTTGAGACTAGGGTAAATACGTTCGATCGTGCCTTGGTTAGTCTCTGTCTATCAAAAGAAACGATTCCCTTCCGCCAACACAGAAGGAAAGGGCCGAAAAAAATGTCTCTAAGAATTTTTTGGCCGCGACGGGCCCAAAACGCCAAAAACAAAAAGTTGTCGCAACCCGTATCCTGGATTGGCGAGCATCATGGGAGAAAAGAAGAAAGATTTCAACTAGCTCTTTCATTTGTTGAATATATAACCGGTATTAACATTTGACAGTTTTTCTACAGTGTCTAATCTCAACCGAAGCGCTGGTTGTAATATTCAAAAATATGTTTGTACTACTTTGTTCTTAAAATTATGCTTACATGATGGATGAAACTGCTTTTCTCGTAATCCTTTTCTCGTAATCCTTTGCTCGCCCGGCAACGTTTCGCTCCTGGAAAATCTCAGCGATAAACGCAATGAGTGATAAACTCTTTGCTGAAAGGACCATTTTTTCTTTACTGAAAAGGCAAAAGGACCAGATATCGGATAAAGTGGAGGCTATTGACTAGGATTAGAGGTGCTAGTGATGCTTATTTGTCAGTTTTTCCTATACTGTATTTTGGGAGCTGTTCTTGGGCAACCGTGTACTGCAAGCATGGCCCCTGTTACTGGTACCCAGCTGAGCACTGTCTTGCTGCGAGATAGTATAGTTGAATATGATACCAAGAATGACAAAGACAAGGACACCACTGAATCCGGAAATGCGAGTTTACAGATGAACACAATTGGAACGTTTTCAAGTCAGGATTTCAATGTGCCCGGCTTTCAGAGTTTTGAAGAGTGGAAACGTATGAAACTTTCCAATTCAGATGCAGAGGCAGATGCGGATCCATGCGGATCTATTGTAGCTGATTCCAATGGTACGTTACAAGGAGATGTTTGGGATTCACAAAAAAGCTCGAGGGAACCATCTCTGCGCCTGCAAATTTCATCTTCCAAGATACCCAATCCAGAGAAATACGAAAACATGATATCTCAGAAACAACCACAAATTGATGTTAGAGATAGTACCGGACTTGCTAAAAAGGAGTCCAATGCCAATTTAAACTCTGCATTAGGAGAAGATTCAGTTTTTGAAATGTCTATGTTTGGATTTGATGACGATCAAGGGAAATTATATAAAGATCGTTTCAATTACGCTTCTTTTGATTGCGCTGCAACCATAGTTAAAACCAATAAAGAAGCTAAAAGTGCAAATTCGATTTTAGTTGACAATAAAGATTCCTATTTATTGAACGAATGTTCATCCTCAAGTAAATTCATCATAATAGAATTATGTGAAGACATTTTAGTTGATGAAGTTTTGATTGGAAATTACGAATTTTATTCCAGCATGTTCAAAGATGTACGTATATCGGTAAGTAATAGATTTCCTGCTACTCAATGGATGAAGTTAGGAGATTTCAAAGCCGAAAACATTCGGAAATTACAAACTTTCAGAATTGAAAATCCTTTGATCTGGGCAAAATTCTTGAAAATTGAGTTTTTAACTCATTATGGTAATGAATTCTATTGTCCAATCTCTTCAGTTCAAGTTCACGGTACTACAATGATTGAACAGTTCAAAGATCAAAATGAAATTCAATCAGAAACTGAAAACAGAGGCGATAATAATTTGAAAAGCGCTGTTATTAATGAAGAAGTGGGTAGGACCGAGACAGAATCTGATTCACTAATAAATGATCTCAGTAAAACTGAAACTTCCAATTCATTGGATCCAAAATTTCTGGGTGTCAACGATGATTTGACCCCTGTGTTCAATGTTTCAAGACCAGATCTCAAATGTTTCAATTTTGACTCCATTAATACAGAAATTAGTTGCTCATCTAAATATCTCAAACTGGATCAGTTTTTGAATGAAATCAAAAATAATGGCAGCGCTCAATGTTCAGTTAACGAAGTAGACGAAACGATTTTCCCCAAAAAGCAAACAACTCATTCTACAACAGTTTCAACCAACAATAGAATTCAACCTCAAGACTCAATTTATCAAAATATTATTAAAAGACTATCGTTGTTGGAATCCAATGCAACCTTATCTTTGCTATATATAGAGGAACAATCAAAACTGCTTTCAGATGCATTCATAAATCTTGAAAATAAACATTCGATTAAATTTCAAAATATATTGGTACAGTTGAATTCAACGATTCAGTCCCAAATGGATATTTTTCAAAAGTTGAATACCGATGTCTATTTAAGCTTCTCGAATTTATTTGAATATCAACAACAGTCTTTTGACATTAGAAATGATGAAATTTTGGCTCAAATCAGCAAAGTTTCATCTTCAATCAAGTTTTATAAAAATTTGACATTTTTGTGCATCTTTTTATTGGTCGTGCTGTTTGGCTATATTTTATTGACAAGAGACATTTATATTGATGAGACATCGTTGATGCCGCTCCAATCCGGTTTGGTATCCCCGAACTCGCAATTTTCACCTACCATTTCACCAGCATCGTCAATTTCCAACTTTAAAGGAAAAACGGAAACAGAAGAACATTCGTTTGTTAGTATGAATAACAGAAGTGACGAAATTGAAGATTTACCTGAGTTGAATCTGGAAAATTTGCCTGAGTCACCAAGTCATGGTCATGAACCGTTATCTCAACAACAATACCAAAGACCTCAGTTGGTATTACGAAGGAGAAGTACGTTTTTAGATCCATTTTCGTTCAAGCAATCGTGGTCACCGAAATCTGCGGCTTCAAATAAAGCTCTTCATAGCAACTCAAATTTGATCAATATTTCAACCCCATCATCACCTATTCTAGAGTATGTGGCATCAGCGCCCTCTACACCAGTCTCTTCCTCGAAGAGTTTTAAGCAAAGACCTTTACGGGAGCGGTTACAATCCGAAAAGCTGATGACACCTGATCAGACGCCAGAACATTTCAACAGTGATGATGAAAGTGATGATATAACATTTGAATATGAATTTGAAGATGATCTGTCACCGGTCAAATCCAATTTCCAAAAGTAATACTTTTTGTAAGTATCTCTTAATCAATAGTGGTATTGAATTTTAGAGCAAAAGATTTAGGTTTGAATTTGATACTGAGGCTGATATGGCTTTAGCATGGTAGCAGAGACTGTAAGGATGGCTGGTGCACAATTACATGAAAGCAGTAGGATCTTTCTTGGCCTTATTATCGGCCCAAGTTTTAGCTTAGAATCAAAGCAAGCTGAACTGATATCTTTGAAAAATGGTTCAAAAGCTTCGCTTTAATCACATTGGTGTTACATAATCTCTATCTCATGTAAAAAAAAAGCAGAAGGTTATGACTAGCCAAATCTGATCAGTTTATGCACTGTTCATCAAATAGAGCCATTATCGTGAGGCCAGAAGCCCTTTAAAGGGTGAATATGTATCACAAAGTCTATAAATAATTGTACAATAATCATTATAAACTATCCGACGTGATAGTCCAGATATTGTCTTTGCGCCAAACGCTCGTCAAACTTTTGGGGAGAACGCCGCCCGAAAGTCAACGGTGTGGTAATTTATGAGAGAGCCTTATCGAAGTAGTTAGGACAATTAATAAACATTATAAAGCCTCAGAGAGGCTTTTGAAGATACGTCTATTAAATAAAGCAGCAACTTCGATAGTAGTGAGCTCCGTAAATAAGAGGAAATTGATCGCCATCAGTTTTGCCCCTTGGTCTTGATACCGATATAGAAGTTATCTTGCAAAATATGGGTTTCATTCGATATGTACTGCTAATCATCACTAGCTAACCCAAACTGAGGGAGCGTGTAAACTCACGCTTCCCTGTGCTGCTAGTACTTTGGAGAACTCCCCAGCATTTTACGGGGCTTCGGTACATTCATTCATATACTTTCTCGTGGCGTCTAGAAATGGCTTGCTTTCGTTATAAAAGTAAATATTTAGTAAATATAAAAGAAGGGGAAAAAATGTTATGGTATCTAAAGGGGATGCTAATAATGAGACGAATCAAATCATTAATAGGAAATTGTTATTTAATCGTTAGGTATGATGTGTCGCAAATGTAAGTTAATCAGACGGAATTGAATCAAATTTCTGGTGTGGGAATTAAAATACAGGCGACTAATTGGTATCTAGAGGTTTTAATGATGACTGTTGTTTATTTTGCTGTGTGCTTTTGTCCTATATCAATCGGTTGAGCTTTCTTTCTGGAGTGGAAGTACTATGCAATGGGCCCAGCATAAGGTCTGAGTTGCAAGAATACGAAGTTGCCGACGATACTGAAGAGAAGGATGAAAAGTTGGATGGGGAATCGCAAGGTGTGTTCAACATAGAGTCAACGGAAGTGGTGAAATTGGTGGAAATTGACAGATCACGTTCAGCGGGCTGCACAAAGGATAAGGCATCGTTGAAAGACAGCAGCAGATTGGTCAGCTCGGAAGAACAAGGGTCGTTTCTGTCAAATTCCTGTGCTTCTGAGGTGCCAAAAATCGACAGATCTAATTGGAAAAGATCATTATCGTCGATGAATCTTTTCACAACGGTTATCACACCAAGTGGAGAGTACTTTTCAACCAAAACCTCCGATGGGTCCAGTGCT
Organism: Pichia terricola; assembly: GCA_030168465.1. Classification (NCBI taxonomy): domain Eukaryota; kingdom Fungi; phylum Ascomycota; class Pichiomycetes; order Pichiales; family Pichiaceae; genus Pichia; species Pichia terricola. The sequence continues at coordinate 484,006 of CP099442.1, forward strand.
GATTTGAGCAGCTGAATGGAAATCAAACGCAACTCATCGATGGATGACATACCATTGAAACCAGAAATGAAAGGACCGTAGCTCTGCTTTTTCGGTTCCATATTTTCAATATCTGAATCGTAGAAGAATGCGTCATCCTGGTCTTCGGCATCTTTGTTAGTGAACGAGAAGTTTGGATTCAAGTCATTGAACTGTGAATTTGAGCTCATTGACTCTTCAAATAAACCGTACAGATGATTGAGATAGCTGGACCCAACTTCCATATTCAAAATTGAACAGGCCATCAAAAATGAAGTGATGGACACCATTGGAGTCGAATATGTGAGAAAGACCCTGCTATATAAAGACAGTTCACAGAGGTATCTCGAGACTGCCAAGATGGCCGACACGGTTGGTGTGTTACCTTTATACAGTTCGATTGGCTTGTTGAGGCCTTCCTTTCCGTCCGGGTCTGAATATTTCACCGCCAATTGTAAAACGTCCTCGTGAGTGGTATGTCCAATTGACCAATTGAGTGTGCTCAAAATGTGGATCTCCATTTCTCTGAACATGGAGTCGTCATAAACGTTAGAACACATGGAATTGAGCTCCTTGACGGTTGGAACTCTTGATTTCTTGTCTTCATATTTGGACGCAATCCATAGCGCAGTGCATCCAATCAACTGGTAATGCTGTTTGAACGCAATTCTTTTGGCGCAGTATCTGTCGATGATGTTCCAGCAGAGAAACAGTGTTTGTGGTTTCAATTTAAGAGATGAATGCATTTGAATAATGAAATTTACCAAGTATGGTCTCATGAACCATTTGACTTCAGGCTGCATATCTATCATAGTTGGATTGATACTAGAATTCGACTCCAGTAGCGATAAATGATTTGAAATTGAGTCCAAATACTCTGAAGAGATAATTCTGTTTTTGAAATTTTCTATTGCTTCCAGTTTGGAAGAATAAGGCTTATGAACAGGTCTTCTTGGTGGACCATAAGATTTGTGAATACTTTCCATTTTATTATGTTATATGGAGATATCTATATTGTTTTAACTTTTTATGTTAGTGGAAATGGGTATGACCAAGTTTTCTTTCAAAGGGGTATCAAATAAAGGCTTGTCTTGAAAGAAGAAAAAATGATAGAGTTGAACTGTATTTATCCAATGAATAGTAAGGTAATATCAATATCACAGTTGCCAATGGTAGCAAATAATGAAGATTGAATTGGAGAAGGAAACAACAAGGGAAAACAGAACTGATAATCTAAATAAGTAGTTAACAGTTTGGATATAGATAAAGAATTGAATGTACCGATTGGAATATTCAACCAAGTTTTAACAAGAAGAGCTGCTGGATAATGAAGAAATCAAAGAGAAAATAGAAGAAGGGAGAAGGATTGAGGCGCTCAGTGTTAATTAGACAGAGGAAAAGAGGCAGAGTATCAAAGATATATAGTGAGGCGCCATATTGATAAAATGCGGTGGAAAATTGCAAGGTTTGCGAAAACAATAGGAGAGGTAAACAGGGTTGAAAATGGCCAGAAAATTGGGAAAATGAAAAATTTCCTGAAATGAAAATCAGCAACTGCACGCTACGCAGCTCCTTGCTCCTTCTGAACACGCTAGAAAATAGCGCGTATGCACGGCCTAATTCAAACGCGTTTCTATTACTACATGTGACCCCTAGTGTTTACATATATCCCAAACAGGGAAGTTGACGCGTAAAAAAAAGGTATTTTTTCCATAAAGGGCATCGCTTAAGATCTAATATTTCTCCAACGGCTACGAATAAACCTGATCTTCCTTCGTAATTGCTCGGTAATTGGCCTTATGCGCGTTTAGCAAAGCACCAGGTTCGTGGCTCGAACTAAAGGGAGTGGTACGCTCCAAACAAACAGACACGCCCGCGTGCACAGGATGTTTATTTATCTTTTATCTTGAGCTTATTGACTTAGGACAGTAATTAAGGTCTGTAGCAAAAGCTGTAATACCAGCATGAAAAGGTTTTATAAAAAAGTGGCACACCGTGTAAGAACCGAGGTACTACAAATCTATTGAATTGAATCACACTACCAAAAAACTTCGAGTATGTACGATTAACAAAAATGTGATCACTATCCAGTATGGTGAAATTCACACTAACACAATATTTGCAAAAACAATAACACATAAAGTGGTTATGTTGCGTTTTCATAACAGTACTTGCTAATTGCACCTTCAATGTCTCTAAAATCATGTAAAAGGTATGATCCGTCTAAAAAACACACGATTTGGTTTTCCATTCTTTATTCACCTGCTGTTCAGGGTTAAAGCAACCAAAACCCCATGCACTAAAATCCTGTAGAATCCCAAGAGATGTCAATGTTTTGACTTGCCTACAAAACGTCTAACATATTTGCCGTTGATATTTTAAGAGAGGGTGTAATTATTGCGAAATCGTCTTATCTTTTTTTTTAGTGCGACGTTTCCCTTTCTAGAAAACTTACGTTTCCGTAATCGGATTCTATTTTTCCTCCACGTACTTAAACTACAAGTGTTTACTCTTTTGGGAAGTCTTGTTTTTACATAGTTTGAAGATTTGAGTTCATTGTAAGCCTTTTTCATATCGAATCGAAAAAAAATGGACAAATCACGATTTCAACCCGTTTCTTAGTAAAACTTGAAGATAAGCTTTTTGCAAAATTTCAATCGACGACGCAAAATGGAAACATAAGCGCTTGAAAAGTTGCTCCAATAAATGGTGGGGGTCATTCAAATCACTATTATCGGTGTTTTTACATCAAAACATTGACGGCTAGTTAAATTTTGGTTTTGAAACCACTTTGAACACACCTTGGAGCTTTTTTGTCATCTTTTTATTGGAGAATGCTCAACCTCTTATTTGCGATTTTTGCAACCAAAGAAATCTCTGCATTTTTGAATACTGTCCATTTTTTTTAGTCAGTTCTACATATGGATGCTACATGAATATTATCATAACTAGACAAAAGGTTCTTTTCTGATTGGTCATTCTATCTAGCCACTTTAGCCTCGTATATAAAAATGTTCACCGCTGGAGCGCTTAAGTTAATAGGACAGCATTATGACATCATTAGCTAGGATTTTCAAAGAGACACAAAAATTGGTGGAGTTGTCGAGCAGCTAAGTTTTTTTGGCTGATGCGTAATCTACACCCCAAGGGTAACGTTCTTGCACAATTCAAGAATCCAAAACCAAAATACAAAGAGATTCTGGCTTGCGAAGCAGACACAGAATTGATTGTTATTTTAAATTTATTTTTTTTTTTACCGAAGCCAAAATTATGCTGCAGCAAGACCTAAAAAAATTTCTCCACTTTCAAAAATTATTATACGACCGGCATTTATAGAAAAAAAAATGCCGCACAACAATACAAAATTTATTAATGTACTATTTGCAATTACTTTTTTATAACTATTTTCCCCGCGACCACTACGCTTTTAGCTTGAATGTTGTACCTGAGGGTTGAGGTATTGTTAGGATACGACATTCCAATATATCCGTTTCTTGTCGTGATTATGATGTCATTCAACCGATAGCGATTTTTTCTTTGCGCTTGCAACTGACGCTAGCTAAATCTTTTCATGGCTGCCGCTTGCAAAGATATTACTGACAAGGCAAGTTTTTTAGTTGTAGCATAAATTGGTGGACAGCACATGGTAGGTTACTACTGGTATTTACTTTGAATCATACGATCTGCAAGGCAATTCATTGACCATTCCCCAAAAATTCTGCTGCGCGGTGGATACTGTGCTTTATCTTACGGACGATTGCAAATGGCCACTGTCTTGCCGGATACCCGTCCTCGGAGATTCATGTCCTTTGCTTGGGCTTGTGAGCAAGAAAAAGATGACCAGTATCAGGGATTTGTCATACAAAAGTTTGGTTCCAAGAAGAAGTACCGCTAAAAATTGGCCCCACATATTAACATAAAGATGTGCCATTTGGTGACTCTCAAGGATTGCGATGCGAACTATTGTATACGGGATAGAAAGCCTTGTCTCCAAAAATTTGATAAAAACTATCAGTTACATGGAGCTGAATATGTGTTTAAGATATCTGCTACCTAGCAATGCTATTTAGTGGTAACGTGCAGGATAAACCCTATCAACATATACGTTAAATGGTATATAATGATTTGATGATCAGCAATGCTCAAACAAAAACCACAACCTCAACAAAAATATTCCCAACTTAAATCCCTTGCCCAAACCAAAAAATATAAGCCCGATGCGGGGCTCGAACCCGCAGCCTTTTGATTAAGAGTCAAACGCTCTACCGATTGAGCTAACCAGGCTTAAGAAGTTCCGATACCGGGAGTCGAACCCGGGTTTGCCCGGTGAAAGCGGACCGTGATAGCCGTTACACTATATCGGAAGAAAATATTGTAGAAATTGATCGAACCCAGGATCGAACTGGGGACGTTATGCGTGTTAAGCATATGCCATAACCAACTAGACCATCCGACCATTTTCTGACTAAAAATAATCCCCGTTTGACAAGTTCCTATTTTATTTCTACAAAAATAAAACAATATAATCTTGGTGATTATTTTTTTCAGAAACAAGCTGAAAGATAGTGTGAACTGGCTTTTTTTAACATTGATTTGAAATCATCAGTATTTGTATTAAAGCTTTAAAAGCCTTAAAATTCATATTCATTGATTTGATTGGCATAATAAACATCAAGTTAATGAAATTACTCGTTTCAACTTTTTTTTTAACTTTGTAAAAAGCAAGAAAATTTTTGATTATTGTGTTTTTTTAGCCCATAAACTGTTAACGTTTTGAAAATGATACAATTATTTTCACCTATTGGTCACCTAATGGATATATCTCTCAATTTGAATAAGTTCCCTAGGTTCCATCATTAATTTGTTCATCAATTATGGAAAAAAAAGAAACTTGGCTGACGAAATGAAATCAAACATAAAATGAGTGTTTTGCAGACAGACATTGCAGTGAATACGAAACATTGTTAAAACTTCAATGCCGCGGTTTTTATCCTGACTGTTACGATGACCAAGTGCTCTCCACCATTTAGCTTTCGTTAACTCATAATAAGAAGTTATGATTTTGAAGCCAATGATGGAAAAAAACATTGACCAGTGCTTTCTTTGGTTGCCCCTGAAGTTACTGGGAAACAAAATGGAGCTTTGATCTCCATAATTGTTTTAATCTCGGTTCCTAATACAAGAACCAGCTGAGTCCAGTTAACACTTGCATTTCCTGATAGACCTTTAAAAAGAAAAATGCTAATCAGACACCGCAAGTATAGTTTTACGCCACAGATTCCTTCTTTCAACTTCAATGTTAGGTAACATATAAACAATAAAAGCTTCGTAAGCAGCTACTATAACGCACGAAAAAGGGACATGTAACAAGTAAATATAAAAGAAAGGCTTATTTTGATAAATTCACCAAGCGTTACAATAACCGCCAAAAATGGGAGCTGTGGTGATGTTAAACCCCCCTGCCTAAACCTCAAATACACAATAGTCCACTTATGAAAGAACGTTCAGTTCACAGCTCAAAAATGCTGGACACCGAAGCAGCGAGCGCGAAAACCCATAATTAAACATGTGCGAGTCCGATAACACCGGCTAAGCCATAATTTTTTTTTTGGAAAGGGTCCAATCAACAACACAATAAAATAATCTTCGAATAATGTTGAAAGTGGGGATCTCCAACTAAAATATTAGGCAGCCACAAAAGAAGGCGCTGTCCTGAGTAAATCAGCGATATGATTAATCTTGTACGACGATATAAATGTAGTTGAGAGATATAGTTGGGGAGATTTTAAGCTGGACCCTGGAATTCGAATTCTTTTTTTTTGAATTTTGTGAAACTAAGCTTATTTTCTTTGGATTTTTGTTTTGAGTAAACTCGAACTTGACTTCACACTCAAATCAGCACTCAAACACCATTTCTATAAACGGTTTCTTTTTCTGCGCTTGTTCCAAAGTCTAATATTTTTTATTTGTTTTCACTGACGGTGTGTCTGGTCACTCTGTCGATTATTTTTATATATTTATTCATCTTTATCATTTTCCTCAACAACGTATTTTCCAATCTTACCATACAGAATGCCTAATGTATCACCGGATTCAGAATTCCCATATGAAATCAAAGAACAAGATACATGTCTGCCAATAGCAAATATTGATAGGGTGATGAGGAATGCGTTACCATCAAAAGCCAAAATTTCTAAAGAAGCTAGGGAATGCATGCAAGAATGTGTCTCTGAATTTATTGCTTTTATAACTTCACAGGGTGCCGAAAAATGTGCAGTTGAAAAAAGGAAAACTTTGAACGGTGAAGATATCTTGTATTCTTTGCATTCCCTAGGATTTGAAAACTATGCCGAACTTTTGAGAATCTATCTAGTAAAATACAGAATATACGAATTGGATGAAGTTGAGAAAAGAAGAATCAAGTACCTGGCAAGAAAAGAAAAAATGTTAAAACAAAAAAAGGTTTCTGAAAACATAGAGGATGGTAATAGTCCTGCGATAAAGCAAGAAGAGGTCACGAATTTGATGGAATCATCAGCAATACCGGACCCTAATCTAATGTCGTACATGGGGTCAAGCGAATCCAATATTATTGATGACGAAAAAATCAAACTGGAAATCGACAATCCAGACATCAAACTAAACCACACTATAGATACAGCCTTTGACAATGTGCCGGGAATGTTTTGGGATTTCCAACAATCTGATAGCTCAAACAAATCTGATGAAATTGATACAATTGAATGTACCTGAACAATGTCCGCTTTTTTCTGATGTTGAGGTCATTTCAGACTTGTATCTTCAAAATTCACCGACGAAGTTTGATCTCACACTTTCCTATATCTTTTAATACCATGTCACTCTTTTCTCTGTCTCATCAGTTGACAATTATTTAGACAGCTAACTATGAACTCTATTTTTTATAGACAACTTTAATTTTTTTGCTTTCAGCTTAACTAGTTGCTCCAGGTTGTTAAATGATACCTACTTTTTTAATTTGGGAAAAAACACCAACACCAACACCAACACCAAAAACAAAAATGAAAACGATAAAAGCTTCAATGACCAATATGAGGAAAGTAAAACAAAGTCACACGTCTCATATCCCAAAAAACCAAACCAGATCAGATTGATATCTGAAAATATTTGATAAACAATTCACTTGAAACAAGACTGTTTGTTAAACAGCTCTGAAATCACCGTTTCTCATCGACTATACAATGCCTTAAAGTCTCAAACTTACATGCTATACGGTAGTGATACAGCATGAGTCAAACAAAGCTTAAGGGCTTAAGATGGAATAATATCCGCATACTCATTTTCACGGAAGCAGCTATTTCATTCTGATACTTGTTCTGCAAATAGGACATTTGTTAGTATCTGCGCTGTCCATCCATAAATTTATACAACTCACATGAAACAGATGATGGCAAGCAGAGTTCAAACACATATCACCCTCTTTATATTCACTGAGACAAATTGAACACCTTTCTCCCTCACCGATTCTTCTTGGGTATTTTCCAGAGCTAATTCCCGTAGTCATGTTCTCAGACAGGGATGTAATGCATGTTTTGCCATTTGAGATTGAGTTCCGTTGGTTTGAATCATTGAGTCGAATGATCAATTTGTCTCCTAAAATTCTTGGCTTCAAGTATTCATTTAAATGTGAAGGGGTATAGTATTTTATGGTGCTATAAAGGATCGACGAATAGTCAGGAGATTGAAATACCGGCTGAACTAGCAGAGGTTCACCGTCTGGTGAATTTGGAATACTCAAAAAAGAATTCATTGATTTCAAAGCGGCAGGTAAATTCCGTAAAACGGGATCATCTCTTCTAAATATATAATCCAAAGTAACCAATTCCCATCTATATTGACTATGGTCAGTGAAAGCGATCGGCTGAATGTTGAATTCAGGACCAGCATAAATATTTGTGTCGTTGTTCGTTTGGCTTTGCATAAACGGAGAAGAAGGTTTGTTTTCCACTTCTTTTATCATTTGATTGAAATTCTCAAAAACATCATATTCATGTAAAGGATCTATTGTCAGTGGTAATTTTGGTGTTGAATGGTTCAAAGACGACAGGTTTTTGAAAATTGGCGGATCAGGAAATCTGTTTTTGCTAGACCTCAAGGTTTTTTCTTTTCCAGTACCAATGTCCAGACTAGCTAAAGAATTGGTTATATCCTCGAGAGGATTAGAGGAGCAACTATCATTCCCCTTTTTATATGTTATATCCTTGATTGATATGATGCCGATAATAACCACAGGAACTGAGTTTTCGTCTATTAGTTTATTTTTGTCAGAAATCGTAAAAGCACTAAGAAACCTCATATTTTCACCTTTCAGCTTTTGGGAATAGAACGTTTTTTGAACCAATGAATCATTCTTTAGATACAGCAAGTAATTTTTCAAGGTTTCTTTGTTCAAAGAATATTCCTGTAAAATATTCGAATTAGTGTACATTACTTTGAAACCAATGTGGTATAAGATGGAAAACAAATCTTGACTCAGGTTTTTCATTATAGGATCACACTTTTTTTTGCTCCAATACGGCTTATCTAATATCTTCTCAATATTATGAATAATCAAGTCATATAGTCGGATGGTTATGGCTGTCGTATCTGCTAATAGATAAAAGTCAAACAAAGAAAAGACTTCTGCTGTATTTTTACCAATATTTGTAGTAAACTTTGAATCGAAAACTCTCTGACTCCTTGAAGGATCTGTAAACTTTTGTTTTTCCGAACCACCGTTTATCTCGTCTGGTCCGACCAATGTATCCTCAGTACTGTTTTTGGCTGATGAGAGATCGATGTTTCCACGCGTACATTCCTTGCACTGACTTCTGTAATTCGCAAAATCAAGCCTTTCTGGCACGCTTGAAGAGAATATATGGTGGTTATAAAAAGGAGTGGATTCATTGGTTTTAGGCTTAAAAGTTAAATCATCAGATGTTCGACTCAGTCGTCTTCCCTTATTGGTATCACTGTAGACCTTTCCGTAACGTAATTCCTTAAAATCATGCGTAATACTGGTATCATTCCATGAGATCTTACTACTTGTATTTGAGGACCCAGTAGTTGTGTTCTCGGCATAAATGCGGCAGCTCGATCCACGAGGTGTCAAAACTAGTTCATTTTGTGTCATTTCTTTGGTATTCATCGAGGAAATCCTTTTTTCCTTACAAGGGAATTTGTCTAGCATCAATCCGTCAGCTACATAGATTGCAGAGTCCATTATCCTTTGATTCATTTATTACACATTATCAGGCAAAACCTTACAATCTGATTGGTATCAGCAAGATCGTTCAATATTTTTGAATGTGGTCCTTGCCCTATTTTTAATCCCGAGCCACCAGCATGGAGGCTCGACCGCGCGTATCTGAAACAAATCGGAGTCGGAGGTGAGTATATCATAAGCGTTTCATATGTGTGCTAGTTGAAAGGAAGATAAAAAGGGCACATATATAATCTGTGGGATTTCCTTACTCTTAGATACACAGTAAACTTTTGTTTCTATCTTGTATTTGCAATCATGAGCCTGGATTTGATACTGAATAACGGATTCGTGGAGGAAGCATTGTCTTCGCAGAACACCGAGGACCACAGCACAACGACAATTACCGCAACACTCACAAAAACAAGTACTTTGTACTACAATATGATTGCTACTTTGGAACGCCGGGATGAAAAAACCAACTGGCCTGCTCTAGAGACCGCAACTCATAATTATGTAGCTGCTCCTACCGCAGCGGTTCAGGATAAACACGCAGTCCACACCATTGCACATAATTCTGCAAATATCGACGTCAAACTACTTGCGGCTATACTAATACCCGTGTTGCTTGTCATGTTCACTTGTGGTGGAATGATCATTTTCCACATCATGAAGATGAGAGCTGTACCTCAGCCAGCTACCCCAGGAACAGCCATGTTCACTCGAGCAATTAATCTTCAATCACTCAAGAATGACGAAGCACTTATACGCAGCTCGGTTGCATCAAACCATCATATAGATAGCGATTTTAGCAAACATGTTCTCCGTGCTTTCAAGATTCAGCCCAATAAATTTACGTATCCACCAAGCACATCTACGTCTTTCTCTACAAACTTTTCCATGGACGTATCGGATCCGGCGCCTGTATATGAAACAGAGATCCATAGAAGCCAATCGGTTTACTCAGCAAACGAATGCAGCAGTTGCTTTATTGATCCGTACAAGCAAGTCATCAGTCATCTGCCTTTGTATCTTCATGGGACTAATAATTTGAGATTGCTACCAGGAAAGGCTCTTAGCCCACTGAAAACAGTGCCAGCACTGTAAGGAAGCGCCAATTAATTATAGCCAACTTTGAGGGTGGTTTGCTTTTGTGGTTTATTCACGACACGCCCAAAGTCGCAATACAATCTCCAATTCACCCCCATATCCATCAAAATAGTGCACAATACAGCCTCGACTGCTGAGAACCACAAACAACATACTTCAATCCCACTTATAGCATGTACAAAATGCTCTCTCGAGCATGATTCAACATGTTTTCCGTGTGTAATGTATAATGTAGCCCAGCAGCACATACAATAGAGGCATACCTCTGATATTTACTAGTAATTGATGTACATACATATCATATCTACTCCAGAACTAAAAAAGGAAAACCCCTCCAATCTCGTAGACGTTTAAACTTCCTCAAATGACATCTTAGCATACACACAGCGAAAACAGTTGTTTTGTATTTCTGCTAACACGTCACATTGCATTATAAGAACAGCCACAATAGGCAAGCAAGCTATTGTATTGACATGCATGAGAGATTAATTAAACTTCGCGTATTACAGCTTCCACGAATTTAAGCCTCATGCTGTTTCTGTTATTTGTGGTCGCGTGGAAATGGAAGATCACTAAAATCAAACAATTCTCAGTGTCTTGACGACGTTGTTTTTCTCTTTTGGCAGCGTGTTCCCCCTCGACCAGTAGCAACACCACATTCTCTCATTTTACAATAGCACAGCAACTAAGAATATATATATATATATAAATATATATATCATCTCATCTCATATCATCTCATCGTTGCTTATCTTCATACTTATCTCAGAGTCACAGCTTTCACGTTCTCGAGATCTAAAAATTAGTGTCCAAAATTAAGTATTTAGTTAGTTTTTTTTCAGCATTGAAGAAAATACCCCACAACGGCTACGAAAACAACTACAACATCAACAATCCTCCACATACTATTCTATTCAAGAACAAAACTGATCTGCGAATACACTAGAACGTGAAATACAGAAATATATCTATACATATATCATTTGCATAGCGCACACCAAACTAATTTCAACGTCATATTTATTCACACCTGACTCCGTTTCCCCCAAACAAGACGAAGATGCCGAAATTAAGAGTCTTTTCTAAACATAAAGAGAATTCAGGCTCATCACCGGGACCCAATGACCAGCTCGATAAGCCATTAAATTCCCCTTCCACGAGTTCCAGCTTTTTTGCCGCTAGACCCAGCTCTCCACATACCACAACGATGGAATCCCAAGGGAAGTTGAGTCACGAACTGGCACCGATTGTCACGCTTTTGTCTGCCCAGTCACATAGGAAATACCACGAAGGAATGTTTATGTTGTTGAGGGACCTCCATTCCGACGGCCAACCAGCCGACCGTCAGTGGCTGGAAGTTTATGGTATTATAATCGGTAACGAGTTGGCATATTGGGATCTAGAACAAGTTGATGGTGATAATGTCGACTCGACTACAATTTTATCAACCAAACCTTCATATTTGAACTTTTCGGATGGTACTTTCAAAACCTATTCCAACTTGCCATCTGCCACTGGATCTATCAACAATGTGATTGTTTTATCGACAACCCTCAAGAACAGATTCTTGCTACAATTTGCAGCGGACGATGAGTTTGATTCTTGGTCAAACGCATTCAGATTAGCAGCATACGAATACAAGTCTCTACAAGAAGCTTACACCGCTTCCTTACTAAGTGCAAGAGGATCCCTACTGTCTGATATCAGAGTCATATTATCGCAAACGAAATTCGAGTACGAGGATTGGACCAGTGTCAGGTTTGGTGCAGGAATGCCTTGGAAGAGATGCTTCACGGTCATTGAACCGTGCAAGACCCACAAAAAAGGGTTCAAAGCAGGTAAAATGTATTTCTACGAGAGTGATAAAAAGAGCAAAAAGCATCTGATGGCCAGTGTCACAGTCGTTCACTCCGTTTATGCGGTCTACCCTAGAAACTACACAATTATCGATAAAAGTACAATGATCAAACTAGATGGTTCTATTCAGTTCGACCCCAAGGAGGAAGCTAGGAATTGCTCAATCTTTTTGATGCCTGAACAGCATTCTTCGGTTCCTTTATATGATACACTGATTCGGTTTTTGATTCCAATAATGGATTCTTTCAATTTATACGGAAGACCCGTCAAACTTAATGCCAATAAAAATGATGAGAATTCTCTTTTATTTGGATTACCTGTGCTACCCAAAGTCCATTATTTAGAAGTTTCAGATCTGAAAGCGATTTCGCAGAACAAGTCTTCAATAAACTGGGATCAGGATATCTGGAATACCAATATTAAGCAACTTTTGAAGTCGAAAATGAATAAAGGATACACAGGATGTGGATCTCGTGATGGATTCAACGGTGCCTTAGATCTGTTGAATTCTTCTAAAGAGCTAGCTGACGGTAAAATCAAGTTCTTTGTCAACAAGCCTGAAGCCAATAAGTATTTAGAAAACAGTCCACAACTGAAGTCCGGCAAATTTTCCTCGAGCGAAGAGCAGACTCTGAAGACGTCAACTTCTGGCCATCAGTCCAACATCCAAATAAATATCATCGACGATGATGAAGTCAATTTGGAAATGGAAAGAAACAGAAGTAATCTCATCACTCAAAACATCCTCAATAATAACGAAGAGAAAGGACTCTACTCAAATTCCGTTCACGACCAGTTATCTCCATCGAAAACGAATACATCTATCACACCGCAGAAACAGCAGGACCAATTCCCGGAAAGCTCTCCATCCCCGCAGGTTCTCAATATCTATCAAAAATACTCCCAGATTCCTGAATTTGAGAAGCTGAGCAACGACAAATCCATTGCTAATCTCTCTGAAAGACTCGAAAACACCGATCTCTACGGAAATAAAGTCACTGACGAACAGAATGCTGATAACTTATATCCTTCCAATGCGTATGACGACGAAGATGAAGACGACGAAGAAGAAGATGAAGACGAGGATAATTCGGGATTCAACTTTGTTTCAAGTACACGTAAAATCAGCAATTTCAATGATGCCAGTTACGCCAATGATAAGGGTAGAATTGTTTCGCCGTTTACGGATTTCAACAACAATTATAACGCTGCAATGAATTCACAGGCCTTTTCAGGAACTTCACCGAATACAAAGACTACGATTCCACACTCTGCTGCGTCTACCAACCTGAACCATAATTCCAGCCAGTTGCTTCTTCCAAAGCAAAGATCACCAAAGAAAGATTCGTATTTCCCAACAGAAGAAGAAAGAGATGGAAGGAAAGCGTTGGACTCGTCGAAGAAACTCAGTGGTTTGAAAACTGACTATGGAAATGGCTCTAATCAACGAGCATATCAACATAATAATAGTTCAGGTCAAAATCTCCACATTGACCCACCTAACAAAGAGTTCTCTAAAAGACAAGGCTCTTCAGCTCCACAGACGCCAATTGATCAACAAAATGCACCAGCTCCTCAGTTGGTACCAATGAAACAGCGTAATCACCCAGGTAACATGAAACCTGTAAATGATGTAGCTTTCCACACACAAGCGCCTTCATCGACAAATTTCAGCATGGCTAACCAAAGATCAGACAGTCCAACCGGACAAAATTTCCATAGAAAGCCTGCACCTCCGCCAAATGGATATTATGGGCAGCAATTGACGAATAGCCCTGAGTTGATCCCTCCTCACCAGTACCAGAAACACCAACCAGTGCCGCAACTGCAACAGCCGTCATCAAATCATCCAAATAGCGGTCCGAATCCGTTGAACAGTCCTAATTTGAATCCGAAACCTGCATTTTCTGCATACGGACCAATGAAGCTGGCGCCTTCAGGAACCAGCAACCAGACTATCACTTACCAAGAACAGCAGCTGAAGCAGCAACAGCAACAGCAGCAGCAGCAACAGCTTAGACCAAATGTCAACTATCCGCCCCACAATAATCACAGACCACAACCAGCACAGCACCAACACCAACACCAACACCAGCAACCTCCACCACCACCACAACATCAACAACCAATTTCTCAGTACCGTAATCACCCTCCTCACCAGAGGTTGCCTCCACCACAGCAGGGATATCCACCACAGCTACAACCGCAGCAACAAAACTACGCTTCTCATCAACAAGGCTACAACCAACAAGGTCACCACTACCAGCAGGGATATCCATCACAAAAACAAAAGGCATATCCTCCAAATAACAACTACTACCAAGGCCAGCCACCATCTCAACAGCAAGGATACTTTCCCCAAGGACAAGGATATCAGCAGATTCCTACTCCGCCCCATTCTGCTAAGTCATTCAAGCATGATCCATACGCCTTGGCCAAGAAGCCACTGAACTGATTATGTATACCTGAACTGATTAATTAAATTTATTTCTGAACTCATTCTGTATATTTTTGAACTCATTTTGTATACTTTTGTACTCCTTTTGTTTATTTGCACTCGTTCTATATGACCACCTGTCCATTTGTGCGCACAGTGGTGTATCACCAGAACATTCGTTTAATCTATTTCCTCAAAATATCAAAGTTTTATAGTTCTATACAGATTCTATGACTGCTACTGCTATCAAATCTATACATAATCAATCACCGAAAAATTATAAAAAATTAAACGCTATTCGCTTTAACAACTTGGTCTTCCTCAATAGTGTTAATACCCTCAGTAGAATGAAGTTTAGATGCATGAATAGAAGGCATCTTGACGGAGAAACCCTTGATTAAGTTATATTCATGTTGAATTTCACCGCCCAGACCTTTAATTGAGTCCTTGAATCTGTAGAAAGTCAGTAAAAAAGGAATACATTTGTTAGTATCAAATTAGAAAAAAAGCTTCAAATTTAAAGCATAGAATGTCTTACATACTTATCAATAGAACAGTTTTCTTTTAATGTAACCTATACACAACGCATTGCCAGTAAAAGGGGGTTCAAAAGTTAGTAACGTTTTCAGGGGCAATTCAGTTCCACTCAATTGAGTGCCTTTTATCATGTAAATGCTAACATACAATAAAGGTTTTCGAGTCGTCGGAAGTCATAGTAGTGGCTCTTGTGGTTATAAACCGTCTCATCAGAAAGAAAAGTAGGGCATTAATTAGTTCGGAACAAAATAATCTCGCTCCTATCGAACACCGCACCCTTTTCGATAAGATATGCCTTTCGCACATGGCCCGTTTAGGATGAGAAGCGAGAATTGTGGGATGAGCAGAAGAGATATACTTATTGCTGGGGAAATATGTCTGATGTAGGTACTCAAGAATTATTGGGAGTATAGTCGAAGAGTGTGTCCATGTTTTAATTGAAATGGTGATTTGAGTTGATATAGCGATAAATGAGGTCAAGTCCCTGGCCCAGGCCAAGGAATCCAAGAGAACACCACAGAACAAATTGCTTTGATGTTTTCTTGTTGTGCGGCTCAGCTTCTTTCCCATATCTTAATAGCTTAGTATTTATGGTGCGGCTCCTTAGCCAGTTGTATTTCTTCCGGCTATGCTTTCCCTGTACCGTTACGAAGCCGGGTGCTGCTTCTTGTGCGTAGATGATACATCTTTACTGGGAAGATTCAGATGGTGCTCATCCTCAAGATGTTGATGAAATGGAGAGAAACTTCTAGTTGAATGAAAAAATACATCAATACTTGATGTGATTGCTATTTTTTGACTGTTGCCTAGCCGTTTCTACTGAAATAACCTCACTAAATACATTTTGCTTGTTGGCTCCGAGTAATCCTTTACGGGGTATCCTTCAAGTAGAACGCCCGGGGAAAGCTCGCGTTTCAGACTGCAACTTTCTGGTTTAGGGGCCCCGTTTAATTGGTGACACAATTTTGTCCCGCAACAAAATCGAGACCGCCCCTGCCCAGGAAAAGCTATATTGTAATTCAAGCAAATATGCGACACACAATACAGCAAGGTTATCGACCCATTTCCAGCAATTTATGTAGTTGAGCAAGCAATGGCCTCAGTAACCGTATCATAGATCAAAAGCAGTGATAAAATGTGTAAATTTGTCTATACATCTGTTTGTAAGTGGAAATGCTGATCTTACTACATGTAATGTATATTGCCACTAATAATTCGAAGTCTCAAAAATGTAAAACTCCATCAACACATTGATACAACAAGCTTATAAAGAAATATATATGGGAAAGGTAGATTGCAGTTTTTGGTACATTTACCGGCGCCACTTGCTATGCAATTTTAGACACCACCAGAAACCGTACTACAATATGTGCTTTTTATTATTAGTTTATATGAACTTTATTGTAACATAGTGACTTTCCTAAATCATGCTTATCTACTTTGACTGAAACAGAAAATGAAAGCTAAATTTTTCTAAGCTTTCAATCCCAAAAATCAAAACTTTTACAATGAATTTGGTTACAGAATTTCGAAAGATATCAAATTCAACGCATCGAGTAACTGGATTTGCATCACTTCGAGTCCATTACGATCGCTTATAGCAAACGTATATTATGGCGTTTGCTTAATAATGAAACTCTAAAGTACATAGGTATATTAAATCTCGTTTCTTATTTACGTGCTGGACTGCTTTGACGACTTATATCAGTATCCAAATCGCCAACAATTTTCAGAACCTTTTTTATTTGTCCAATTTCTGGATCTGGATCATTCTCTACACTCATCAGTAAGCTACTCAGCAATCTGTCGTCGATTTCATTAGGATCGGTACCAATACATAGCCCAATGATCCTCTTGAACTGAGTTTCCAACTCTTTGTTAGAATTCTTTTTGGAATTCCTCTTCTCTAATAAAATCTTATTATTCTTCTCATATGCTCGTATACGAGCGTCCAAGACAACTGTTGGCGGAATCTCCTTCTTGATTGATTCCTTTCTACTATCATCGAGTTTGTTCTCGTAAATCGTTAAAATGTCCTCTTCAGTGATTGAATCCAAAGCTGCTATTATAGCATCACTGTTTACGTCTAGTTCACCAACTGAATCATCCTTATTTAATGATGTCCTTTGGTCTTTGAGCCTGTCTTTCAATATCACGTCAACAATCTCTTCAACATCATTGTACATGGAAGATATCGTGAACGGCTGATCTGCATCAAAATTTCCCAGACAGTTATCATCCTCAATCTGAATATTCAAAATCTTGGCTTCTTCTTGAAACTTTTCCTCCTCTTCATTGATGGCTTTATTCAAGTTATCAATTTTATTGGTGATCTTTGATATTTTCCTTACCATTGCTTGCAGCTCATCGAATTGTTTACGCTTTTGCGACAATTGTATGGTCTTTTCACGCAATACGGGGTTCAATTTCTCAATTTGCTGAGACTTCTCTAGCAATTCATCTTTGAATTCTTTGCCAATGTTTGAAATGAAGGATTGGATCGAGTTCAGAATCTGAACACTATTAGAAGACGTTTCTTTGAACGTTTCTCCATGGTTATTATTGGAGCCTTCAGCTGCATTTTCCCTAGTATTTGATTTTATGTTGTTTTCTACATTTACATTCCCGTTTTCAGTATAACCGGCGTCAATAAGACTTAGCTGAGCGTTGTTTTCCTTGTTTTCGGCTTCATTATCATCACTTTGACCAGTAATCGGCACTTTGTGATGGACATCAATACCCCAGTCTTTTGGCGTCACTCCAATTTTATTAGGTTTATTGGGGTCTGCACAGACCTCCAAAAGTTGAGAGATGATGTACTTGTTTCCGGACAAGGTGGCATAATTTAGGCAATTGTTACCGTATTTATCCGCCTTGTTAACCACATCACCAATGAAGTCCTTCAAAGTGAGCTTGAAATTAGGTATCTTTGAACCCTTTTTCACAACCCATTCTAAAAGTGTTTCGAGGTAATATTTCGAGGCATCGTATCGACCTTTGAGGCCACAGTTCAGTGCAATGTGGTGTAAAATTGTTCTACCTCTGTTGTCTAGCAGTTTGATCGAAGGGTACAACAAATCCAATAGTTTATCAAAACAAGACAACTCAAAGCAATTGGTCGCATGGACAACTCTTATCAGCGCAGTCTGACCATCGTTGTCGCCCCTAAAGATATTGGAACCCTTTTCCAGTAACTCCTTCACTAGGGAAACTTTTCCTAATGTCGCTGCTAGATGCAAAGCCGTCTGTCCGTTATCGTCAATCGGCACGTCTACATTGATATCGTCTCTATTGAACGGTTCATTATCTGAGTTGTTGTCGTCTTTTGAAGACAGATCATTTCTTTTCGCAGCCACGTCTTTCGGATTCAGGAAATCCACCTCGTTTTTCAGTACCTGCTCTAGTGTTGCCTCATTCTGGAACGGAAGAAATAGAGAAGATATCACAACTTTAGAATGTTCGTTGGTGATAGAGTCGTTGAGAAGAGGCTTGAGTGTGTTCGGATAGCTTGGATGGTCAATCATATCGGCTCCGAAGATGAAAATACCATCGTCAAGCAAGTTTGGCTTCGTTTTTTTGGTTGGACTTTCTAAAACACTAGATTGGTTCTCAATCGATCTCTTCTTTTTGTTATCCGAGTGGCCAGTGCTGGATTCCGGGGACGCATCAATGGTGAATAATGGCACCAGTAAATCTTTGATATTGTATTCGCCTAGTAGAGAGATGACGTCTTCTTGTGGAATCCAATAATCACCATTTTCATCTGCTTTGTAATAACTCAAAATACCATCACTTACCTTGTCTAGCTGGCTGTTACTGCCTGGGGGACTAATTTTTCTTATCAGCTGTAGGATTGGTGAAAATTGGATAGAGAGGTCATCCATCTTTTTCATGAATGTGATATCGTTGATAAGAACCGACCAAACAGGCTGACCCTTGTATTGAGTTTCGGTAGCGGTATGGTTTGAATTGAGATTTGATAGACTGAACATCGGGTTCGGGTTCGGGTTCGGGTTCGAGTTCGAGTTCGAGCGTTTCTTTTGAAAGTCCTTATCGACCTTATTATTGACGTCGTGATCATAGTCGTTTTCAATGTCACTAATTGGCTGAGTCGACGGAATCACTCCATTTGCATCAACAATACTTTCCTGACTACTTGTAACCGTTGCTGTTCCATTACCAATAGCCTTTCCATCATCAGATTTTATTTCATTATTCAAGAATATGTTATCATCTTTATTACCGTCGCTAAACACCTCGTTTTCCTCTTCTTCCTCGTCGTCCTTCTTTTCTATCAAAAGAGAATTGTTCTTATTGTCATTGCCACCTTCTGTGTGGATACCAATATTATATGGTGGCTGCCCATTAATTGAGACATCTGCATTACCCATGGTTTCTTCCAACCGGGAATTCAGCATGCTATCTTCATCTATCTGCATCACAGCCAAAAAACTTCTCTAGCTAGGTTCCGCTTCCAAACTACCCAGTGAATTAATCGCCGAAGGCAGGTGTTTGTACCTTCGATGCTGTAGCAAACACGTAAAATTGCAGACACGGCACATTCACGCGAAAGCACCCACTGGTCGATAGACGCAACATTTACATTTACTTTAGTTGACGACGGGTCGATTATGGATCCGAATAAGACCCTGACCTCTTAGAAAAATACTAGTGCGGTGCGGTGTGTTAGTTTAATTGTGCGGCTCGGAGGATCAAGGGAATGCGGACAATACGAGACAGCAGTGTTGGATATCTTTCCCTTCGTTTTCTCCCATGTAGGAAAGCACGCATCCATCATGTCTGAATCTATTAGTACAGTTCCACCTGAAATCAAAAAGCTGGTCGAACCTTTCATCAAACGAGGAAAAGAATTGAGTAACCTTCAGCCGTTGATTTCATATTACTGTTATTTGTATGCGGCGCAACTAATTATCCAGTCTAAAACTCATATGGAGAGTGAATCAGTCGCCATTTACATTGAGACGTTGTTGAATACTATTGAAGATAGCAAAAAGACGATTGAGTCATCAAGCGAAAAAATGAACGAAGTATTGGTCGATAAGGAGAAATCTTTCAAGTTAGTTTTGAACTTCTCACTGAAGATCTTTAATAAATCCGTAGATGAAATTAGTAAACATCTTTCTAGCAAAGAAACTGTTCTTGGATTTATGGCATTTTTGAATTTTATTGAAATTTTAAACCTCTGGCCGGAATTTAAGCAAGGTTATGATCTGAAAAGTCAAGTAAAATATGCCAAATTCCATTCAAATCGTATCTTGAAGGATTTGAAAGCGGGTCTAGATCCAAACGATTATGTTACACAAGAAGATGAAAATGAATTGTCTGATATGATTAATGAAGAGAAACTCGAGGATCAAGAAACAACGAAGGAAACTGATATCTCTCTAGGTGGTGATGTAGCCTTACCACAACCACCGACCAAAATTCAGGGCGAGATGAATCTACCTACACCTCCAGTTCTAATAAAAGGTTTGAAAAATGATTTGGGGTTACCTACGGCCCCGTCCGAATCTTCTTTTACTTCATCTTTAGAGGCGTCTTCTCCTTCTCCAAGTTTTCCGCCAGTTACTAATTCTGCCCCTTCACTTCCTCCAAAACCAGCCGCACCGGAAAAACCGAAAATAAAAACCCCGCCAGTAAGATCGATCAACAAACCATCAGAAGCTATTGACGAGTCAAAAGTTTTAAGTAGGGAAGACGTTGAGCAAATATGGAAGAAGGAAGAAATCATTTCAAATGCGCAAAAGAAAGCTAAGTACGCCATTAGTGCTTTGAATTATGAGGATATTGAAACGGCCATAATCGAGCTACAGGAGGCCCTGGATCTTTTACGAGGCAAATAAAAAGTCATCTGTAGATTTTTTAGGTTGCACCTGTGTTATTTCTATCATAGCTTACCAGATGTAAATAAAGTATCACATGATTGATTTGGTAATTCAGAAGGACCTGTAATCCCTATAATACATCTTTGCCGAGTTTCACGCTAGTTATATAATCATTAGCATTAAAGCAAGGATCAGGATGTTGTTTCTCTTTTTTTTTAATGTTTCATGAATTGGTTGAGTTGAAGCCAGATCTCAAAACGGTTCTTGCCATTATGTACTAGAATAAATAACCTAACAACAAAAGCATAGCATTTATTTGCCCAAGCATAGCCATTTTGCCAGTACTTTACTACGTAAATGGCTGATATTTTTGCAGCCAGAGTACAGATTGAAAAAGACTTATCCTCTATAGAGAAAGGCATGGCTTCCACGGACCTGTTCCAACAAACAGCAACTCTGGTACCACAACAACTACTGCCATACGCAAGATATGTCACAAATGGCGCTTGAAATTCCCAAAATGGCCATACACCCGAATCTTTAAAATTAAAAAACATTGTGCAATTACAGCGAAATTTAAAAATACATCAGTTTTGCTTTCTACGGTACCTTTCTTTTCAGGATTCGGTTTGCCCAAACAGAACCGCCCGCTGGGAATTAGATTTTTTAAATCGGGTTTGAGGGTCTCATCATTCAAGTTTTCATGAGTTTCTCATGTAGGTGTTAAATTTTTTTTAACCTTCAGCCTGCATTTCCCTTCACTCTTCCGTGTACTTGACATGGGTGTTCAGATTCGTACCGCTACTTATCCCCACATCTCAATACTTGCTTTACGTATTTGGATGCTAGAGGATTGGACGCATCAAAGGCTTCGCGTTTAGTAAAAAGAGTGTTAGTACTTGGCTGTTTCAGTGAAGCTGGATGGACTATTGTGAAACAAACTGTAGACTGAGATTTGAACGCGGTTTGAATTGGAGACCATCCTGG
Organism: Pichia terricola; assembly: GCA_030168465.1. Classification (NCBI taxonomy): domain Eukaryota; kingdom Fungi; phylum Ascomycota; class Pichiomycetes; order Pichiales; family Pichiaceae; genus Pichia; species Pichia terricola. The sequence goes on from CP099442.1 coordinate 506,018, forward strand.
TTCTTCTAAAAGCCCAATAAAAATCGATCTTTTTAAATGTTTCGTCTTAATAGTAGTACATGTACATATGATCTATAAATGTGTCTACGTTTTATATACTAGAGAAATGCACGTAAAGCAGAAATAGTGCATTAGAACTTAAAATATGGGAACTGATAACAAAGAGATGAGAAAAAAAATACTAGACACAACATGCATGTCACGCTAGAATGGAAAGTGTTACTGAAACTCGGCATTTTCATTGATGTTTGGATACGATCCCATATTTCCATTTCCATTTCCATTTCCGTTTCCACCTGGGTTGACACCACCATGTGGTAGCATGCTATAATTAGACCAGCTATGACTGAGGTTCGGGATACTGTCGTTTCTAATTATGTTGCCGTACATATCAGAAAAATTTGACTGCTGAAATTGCGGATACATTTGACCATATTGTGAAGGTTGTTGTTGTTGAAACTGTTGAGGCATATTGTGATTTGATGCCGCCGAAACTGACTGCGAAGCAAAAGTTCCCGGTTGGTAGTTATGTCCATTAGCAGCCCCCGATGAGGCAGTGCTGCTGTTACTATTAGTTGGTCCTAATGCTGATAAATGATGTGAAGGTTGAGGATACTGTGAGTTTGGGCCAGTTAGCTGATTAGCGACTGGTAAATAGTTGCTGGCTGGTGTGTACATCATAGGAGGGACAGAAGTAGATCCGGATTTTATTGGAGTGAACATCAAATTGTTGTTCAGGTTGACAGTATATGAGGCCATACCATTGGGCTGTTGTGAATACGTACTAGATTCGGCGCTTATTTGAGGCTGCTGATTCGAATACTGCATTGGCGGAGGCGGAGGTGCAGGTTGGAAATATTGCAAACCAGACGAATTGTAAGAAACAAAGGCTGGCTTCCGACCACTAGTAAAAGAAGAGTTTTGTTGTGTGAAACTTGACCCTTTATCACTCTGATCATTGTGCTCTGACGATCCGGAATGACTGAAATAATCCGTTTTACTGATTGAACTTCTATGAGCTATTTTTTCTGTATTTGAATAAGCCACTGGAGGGGTATGTTTCGAACTATTCGGCATCATTTTAGAAGTACTATCTGCATCTGGCTCTTCATTTTCATAGTTGTTATTAGTTGAAGTTTTTGGATTAGAGCGCAAAAACTGCGCATTTGCTACCGCCGGGATTGCCATTGAAGGCTGGCCCATACCATGAGGACCGATGTTATTTTGAGTGACCGTAACACTGTTTCTTGGTGGAATGGTGGCATAGATAATATTATTACTGATACTAGGGTTACGGCTCGGAGGCAAAAATGAGGTCAGACCCGATGGTTGATATTGTAAATGTGAACCCGGTGCTAACTTAGCATCACTGGCATAAATACCAGGTTGAGTTTCTGCAGCGGGATGATAATCTGAAGGAATTTTGTTTGATGATTTCGGCTGGTATGTTGAACCATTATTCACAAAATAGCCATCATTTGTACTAGCTTTGGCCAAAGGAATATTGGACTCAGTTGGATGATTAATTGGAGCTGTAGGTAGAGAGTTTGATTCAGTATTGATAGAGATGCTGCCATGGGCTAATGGAATATCAGGGTTCAATTTTCTGAACATGGCGATGGCTTCTTCTTCTTCCTTCATCCTTGTAAGGGTGGAACGGTTTAAACTTCCAGGAGGTCTTCCAGGACCTCTACGATTGTTTCCAGCCTTTAATTTTGGTTTTGGTTTTGGGTTCTTCGGTAACTTAGTTCCAGTTTGATGACTAGATCTGTAGTTCTTGGATATGGGAATTGAAGCCGAAGTGGAGGTTGAATTTGAAGTCGACGCTGAGGTTAAAGTTGACTTAGGTGTTGAGTTCAATTCCGAATTAGCTGTTGGGTTTCGGCTGTGAATTATTTGATTGGTCATATCATTCGAACTAGAAAAATAAGCAGGGTTGCGATCTAAACTGCTATGTTGATCCAAGCCAGTACTAGGTATGGAGTGCATACTAGAGTTTGGTGAAGAAGTTTGGTTATCATTTTGAAGCGGCATTTTTCAGAACTTTTTGCTACTGAAAAATGAGTGTGCTAATGTGAAATAACTGGATGAATGGAGGTTTGATCTTTTTGATTTATTTATAACTTTAGAACGTTTGTTTGAAAATGACAAAAATGAATTTTTGAAAAACAGCAAAAAACTTTTGATAAACCGGATATATCGATAAAATTTTCACGGAGAAGTTTAATCTTGCTTAAATTGAAGTTTTTAGTGGTCAATGATACAATTTAAAGAATAGTTTTTTGTTCGTTTGAAAAATCGTCAATCTTGAGAGAAATAACAACAGATTCAGATGTGCTGATGGAAAATTGAGCACTATCGCTTCAAAGCCTAATCTTATGGGAATGGTTTTTTCGAAAAAGATGGTATTGTGCTTACCAAGTGAATTCTAGTACTGCTTTGATGTAATACTCTATCTGAAGAAGAGAAAATTACGTTAGATCTAGTGTTTGATAAAAAATTCGAAATTCGATAAGCAGGAAAAGACAGGAGGTACACTTTGAAGCAGTTGAAGTAGAAATGATCCTGGGGAATACAATCTACGATATGTCAGATAAGTGCGCCTGATCCTGACAGATGTTTAAATGTAAACACCAAGTCTTATCAGCTGTTATACCAGTTCTATAACCTGGGATGAAAGTTTTTTCTTGAGAAAATCCCCAGGCAAATAATCAATAATGTGATAACTTACTTTGAGTAAACAACCCGGACTATTACGCTCTTGCAAACTGATCCTAGTCTTTTGAAGAAAATGATCTAGAGGTAGACAGACACAGAGTAAATGGTGTTTTAGGCGTTTAAAGAAGAAATGAAAGTAAGCTTGCTCTTCTGTGACCCAGGAGTGGGAAATTATGGGGCAGGAGGGCGACACCTTATATCTTTCCCAAGAAAAACATAGAGCACGAAAAAGAAAAAAAAAGAAAGGAAGGGAACCTTAATCCCAAGCGAAATAATTATGACTGTAAAGTGCGGCTTGCATAGACATTGACATCAGATATTTGGAGCCGCATCCATTAAATCACTTATAATACTGTAGCCGCCAACCATAAGTTGACTGGACCTGGGAAAGGTACAGATAACAAACAAGTCCTCTCATTTTGTAAAGTCTTGCTTTACGGTTAGATATCTAATCAGCTTTGACCGTCAATGCAGGCGTATGTCTTCTAATACTAACATAACTAAATGTGTGATATGCCCGGTCTTTCTTGAACTGCGTAAACCCGGATCTACTTGTCGCGCACACAAACTGCTTACTGAATACTTTTAAAAAATTGCGTAAAAAAAATTAGTGCAAATCCTGTTTTTTGAGGTATGACTAAATAGGATAAGATTATTTACGGGAACGCAATTTCCCCGGTTAAACTTTTTAATACCCTCGGCTTGGCCTCCTCACTTGCAATAACAATTGACATACATGCATATAAAGATCTAGTTCAGGTTCTATACTAAATTTACGCTTTATCGAGCAATTTGGAGGTATACACCTTTTATTCAACTTTTTTGGTCACTTGTTTAGGCTTTCACAATAAATTTTACAATATTTAATAATGCCACAAAACAGATATTCTCCAGAATCGAGATAAAGAAAACTCTGTTTATTTTTTTGTAGCGTATCCCAAGTCGGCCGATTCACCAAAAAAAAAAATAGAAATTTTTTTGCTCAAACTATGTAGTACTTAGTGCGACATTACAAGAAATTGCTGAATACGAGTTTTTGCATATATATTCGTTTTGGATATAATCACCTTAGGTACAGTCTTTTTTTTTGATTAAAACTCTGTAGATGTGTGAAACTCGGGAATTTTTGGGTATTCCTATTCCTGCATGAGTTAAGTGGTCACTCCTTTTTTTGCATGCCACATGTACAAAGACCTACATCATTTTAAGATTTTAGTAGATATTTCCTTTTTTGGTTAGGCGCTATAGCCGGAGCCCTACACCTGAAAATTTCAACAAAATTTGGTGGGCACCAACAGAATGCTTGTGAATAGTTCAATATTCTATCTTTGCCTTTGGCTGCACAAATGAATAGCTAATGGTTGAATGGGTGTTTCCATTTCATTTCAGGTATGTCCAACTACACAGCTGTCAATATAGCTAAACGAATCGAAGTATTTGTCAAAATATCATAAAATCTATATTTTTTCCATGTGCAGACGATATTTGACTGTTTTAATGTTGAATTTTGGAAGCAGTGACGTTTTTCAAAGCCTCTTTATTTTCAAATCTGGTTTGGATATACATTGCACAACTAATTTTTTTACGATAATTTTAGGCCCTGCATAATTGCGACTTGCTTGTTGAGAAAAAAAATGTGTCTGATTTTTTGGGGCTCCGTTTTTTTATTACCATTTCAAGTATTTTTGCTTAAAATCGCCAATGTGACATAAAAAAATTATTAAAATCTAAAGAAATATACATTTAGTTATCTGATGTCATGGCGTGTTGTTCGCGTTTAAACCCAATCCTGATACGGAGCTTTTTCGACTTCCGGATACGGAACTTTGTCTACTACGTTCCATTAAGCGCTTTTTTAACCGATCACTCAAAACATCGGCAACAGAATCCATATTGCCGCTTTCGATTGTATTGCTATCGAATTCAATATTATTCAGAATTGATACGTTTTCCTCGTCAGAATTAACAGCCGCTTTTGTCTTCGCGTCATCATCCTTGCATTCAAAATTGATGTTGTTATTTTCAAGTTTAGCGCGGGATGTGGAGTTTTGAAATTTTTCAACGTCAGTTTTTACGTCGGCAATATCCGAACGTTCTTTATAATTTCGATCCTTCCGATTAGGTGCGAAATCCTGGTCTTCTAGATTTCGCTTGTTATCTTTCCGATCATCCACTTCTCTGCTATCGACCTCGATTTCATTTTCATTTTCGTTTTCATCTTGGTCTTCGCTTTTAATGTCATCCTCATTTCCTTCCCTGTAAGCCCTTTCATTCGCAGCATTATTCAGCGAGTTAACAATCAGCTGTTTTAGTCTGTTCCTCTTTTCTGGTTTGCCTGAATTTTTCAACATCTCAATTGACTTCTCCAAATCAATATTGACACTGTTCATCTTCTCTTCCTTTCTTCTCAGGTTTTCTTCCTTGGCCCTTTCAGCATCCTCCACCTTCTTTTTGATCTTTTCATTCTCAATATTTGTCTTAGAGACCTTTTCGTAATTTTCTAAGAAATCACTAAATTTCTTGAAGAATGAATTTTTGATAAATTCGTCAGCATCCGGATCTTCTTTAAAATATCTCATAACATTGTTAAACTTCTCAAACACTATAACTTGCTTATTCTTCAGTTTATCAATTTCTCTTCTCATAAATGAAAGCTTTTGGTGTACAACCTTCAAGAATTTATCTTCTGGATGGAACATCGATGGATTACTTAAGTTACCCGTTTCCAATGATACATCAATGTTATTCACACTTGATATGAACTTATTACAATCCTCTTCCAAATGAACGATAGATATTCTAGACGCATCCTTGGTAGGTTTCAAATCTTCAATAAAGGATTGAATCTCCGGAAAGTCATTTCTGACAATCGTTTCCAAAAATTGAAGGAAAGACATTGAGTTGTTTTGATTTTTCAAAAAGTGTAACCGCTGTAAAGTGCTCAAACGGAACCCAAAAGCCTTTTTGCTATCTGCGTTCATATAATTACCCAATAGCAAAATCACCTCAAATAGCTTTTTCAAAGAATCACTTGTCTCAAGCTTATTGCAGGCCAATCTAACCTTATCCATTTGAGTATTTATCATCTCATAATCTTCTTTGAATGATGTTATAACATTTAAAACTCTCATACGTGCTCTCCAATATGAATTCAAATTGTAAATGGTTTCCAAATAAATCCTGTCAGCTCTTGCTAATTCTTCAGGGTCTTTTGAAGGACCAGTCACAATACCTTTTGAGTTCCACTGGGTAGAATAAGGTTCAAAATCTTTAACCAATTTGTTGGGTATTTCACACAATTCCGGTTTGGAGAGTAGTTCCATGACTTTTGGTTTATCAAGTATATCCTCAGAGCAATGTAAGATTTTCATAACTATTTCCATGTCTGGGTATTTGTTCAACGGTTGAAGACAAATATTAAATTCGTTTTTATTCTGTTGACTCAAAAAGGACTTTTTATCAGTGGAAACTTTAGTGTTCTTTGGATTCATCTTAGCTTCGAACGCGGCAAACAAATCTTCCATATTATCGAAAATCCCTCTTTCTCTGAATTCTTGAGCAAATGCTGCAATATCCATATCTGACCACAACGAATTATCAATATCATCAATTTTCTCCCAATGGAGTTGTTTTAGCTTCTTTTTAGTCCTTGGTAAATGATCAAATGGACTAAACGAAATAACTGGAGACATAGGCGAAGGGGACGGAGTCTTCATTCCAGGAAATGGTGGTGGAGGTGGAGGAGGTGGTGGTCCACCCATCCCAGGAAAAGGTGGCGGAGGTGGTGGAGGAATTCCGCCCATTCCAGGTAAAGGAGGAGGAGGAGGAGGAGGAGGAGGAGGTGGTGGTAGAGCAGATGTGGATGCTGGCAATGGTGGTGCAGGCGGTGGTGGAGGAGGAGGCGCAGAAGCCGATGAGGGTTCTGATAAAGGTGGAGCAGGTGGTGGTGGTGGTGGAGCAGGAGCAGATGAAGATCCTAATAATGGTGGAGCAAGCGGCAGAGGCAGTGAAGGCGATACAGAGTTTATTAGTGTTTTTGAGGAAGGTGATGATGACTGTGTTGAGACCCTATGCTCAGAAAAGTTTGATTTTTCTTGATCGTTTTCACTTTCGTTTTCACTTTGAGATTCAACAAAGTCAGCGGAGGTAACTTTATTTTTCTTAGCTCCCCTTCTTTTAGCCCTTTTCGCAATATCATCGGTACCTTCACCATCAGATTCAGAACTGTATTCTTCCTTATTAGCATGTCTAGTTTTATAGATCGTTGTCGAGGTTATTTGCAAGTCTTTTTCATCTTTACTTTCACCATCGATTAGTTTGATCTTATCAGAAGCTGAACTAGTTGAACTTGCGTTAAGTGCCTCTGTTTTAAAAACCTTTTGCTCCAATTCACCCAAGAATGGTCGCATGCTGTTGAGGTCCATTTTTGCAACTTGGGTCGGAGTAACAACCGGACCAGCATTGAACTGAGCAATTTTCTGAACCTTCTGACCACTCGAATACTTTTCTTCAGCTTTACGTAACTCCAATTCTGCTTCCATAGCCTCACCATCTTCTTCAGGGATACCTTCATCTCCAATGAGACTGAATTGATGTTTGAGATTTAAACACCACTCTTCTAGATCTGATAATTCATTTCGTAATTGCTTGGAGTTGGTAGTATCGTATCTATCAATAGAGCTGTTTGGATCCAAGGTTTTCGCTTTTGGTTCCATTTCAACATCATTGAGCTTCAATTTGAAGATTGAACCTTGAAGTGCTTCAAGTTTCCTAGTTGCTTCAAGTTTGAGAATTTCATACTGCTCTCTTTGCTGCTCTTTGTAGTTAAATTTCATTACTCTGTTAGAATCCTTTTGAATTTCCTCGAGTCTTTTCATGAGCGATTTCATGGTTGTAATATTCGCATTTCTTGCTTCTGGCGTGTCAACCTTTCCTAAATCTGGCAGTCTCGGTATACTATTTGTAAGATCTTCTAACTCTTTCATTTTTTTATCATCCGAAAGCTGCACATTCGTTGGCGAAGTATCAAAATGATTCGGTAGGAGGTCGCCACCAGAAAGATCCACTTCCAAATATCTAGCTTCATTTCCAAGGCCGTCTAACGCAGATATCGAGCTTTTCAAATTGGACTTTCTTGATCTGGACACAGAAACTTGTCGTTTCGATCTGTTTTGCGCAGCAAGAACCAATTTCCTCTCTTTTTCTTCATTTCTTCTTTTCTCAAGCGTCAATTTCCTTTTACTGTCTTCAATGTACTTCTCCTGGCGTAAAATAACACCTCTCATATCACTCAGATTCGCATTCAATTCGGCGATCTCAGCCTCTAATCGCTGGACAACACCTTTGGAACCTTCATCTAATTTCTCTTGTAAATTATCTCTTTCAGCTTCCAGTATAGTGATTTCTTTCTTATATCGCTTGGCGTCTTCGAGTAGCTGCTTTGCATCCTGATCACCTTGATAGGAAGAAATAAGTTTATTTATGGCAATATTTGTGTTGGCGTCCAAATCCGATGATTTCGTCGAAAGGTTCGAAAGAAAGTCGCTAGTAATTTTCAATGTCATTATAAGTTCTTTATCATTATCAAAATGTTCGTTGGAATTTATGAAAAGATTTTGAATCAACGAAAGTAAATATTTCCCCCTGGCTGTTCCTTTAGTATTTTTCCACAGTGCATCAAGCAAGGTAGTGGGATTATAAAAGTCAATATTTGTGTCTTTGAAATCGTTAGTTTTCACAAACTCATAATCGTCCTCTTTGAACTGGGTGTAGATTTTTGTGATGATATCATTTATAAATAAATTTTCAATCAATTCAAATTTGCCTAACATTTCATCAAACCCAGCGTCCATAAACACTCTTCTGGTATGCAACCTAGCAGATAATGAAGATCTAGATTCCAGAATACATTTGAATAAAACTAAAGTATCAACGTAATATTGATTCAAGGTACCAACATCAGACTGATGATTGAATTTAAATTCCGGGAATGAACCAACTTTTGATCCCATTTTTCCAATACCGGTAAGAACTCTCAGCACACACCAGATCCACAATTCATATTTTTTGATTTCTGTGACGTTATTTAGAATACCGACTGTTCGATCGTCAAGACGTGTGTTTGGTGCAACTTTCAGATAAAATTCCTTGATGTATAACAAGTGACAATTCTCGTTGACGTTTTTGTTCATAGCTGAAAACAAATGTTGGGCAGTTGAATATTCACCATCATTCGAGTTAAATGAGAAATGACTGATCAACTCAGTTGCAATTTTTTTCACATTAATCATGGGAGAAAACATACCAGAGAATATAGTTGGGATGACTACACGGAGCATGTCATTTATTTTCTTCCTGTCTTTACTCTTGGTCAAAACCGCCTTGATACATCTGTACAATCGGTATTCTTTTTCTAGAATTGAATCATACGACTCGCTCACATTGACAAAAGTATCTGGTTTGTAGGTCAGATTGTGATTCGGCAAAATGGGTCTGGTCTTATATAGGTTTTTCAATATATTTGTCAAGCATAAACCACCATCTCGAAGGACAAATTCATTTAGCCAGCCGATATTTTCTGACGTCAGAAACACGTCTAGCTCTTTCAATTGCTCAAGCTTTATTTTATTGGAAAGTAGCAAAGTGACAAATTCAACAGGACTCATGAGGTTTCTTGAAGAAGTTATCTCATTTTTTCCCGTTGCATCTTTCAGCATTGTTTCTCTGCTTCTTTTGAACTCAGTTAATTTTTGCTGATAAATAAACATCTTTTTCATTTCCAAACTGGAAGCACGCAATTTGGCTTTACCGTCATCGGGTAGACTTTCATAATCTCTACACGCCATCACTTCTTCAAACAAACGCTCTATTTCATTGGGATCTGTTATATCATCCATCTGAAAATCATCTGAAATCGTGTGCCTGTGCTGTTTCCTGAATCCGCTGGAACTGATTTTCTTTGAATGTGTCTGCGATAGCGAGAAGGAGTTTAGATTCGAAAGTGTGCTGGAATTCGTATCAACTCTAGTTAATGAAGTATCAGCAGCTGATATGTCGCTTGGCATTCTGGAACGAGAAAACAACCCCCCAGACGTTGATTTTGTGGGTGACTCGTTTGTATTTCTCTCGTTATTATTGGAAATTCTTGATGAAAACCGAGACAACCCGTTATCGCCCAGCTGCTTGTTTGTTCTTTTCATGGACCCTTTGAGTGTAGTTACCAAACCACCATTGCTGGAGTTGGAATTGGCGTTATTACTATTTGTCGTGTCAGATCTTTTAAAAGATTTCATAACTAAACTAGTTTTAATGAAGCCTTTTCGTTATTAATAATATGGGCTGAGAAACTATCTTCAACTGACCTAGAAAAATGATGTCGGCTGAAAAACGTGAAATGTGCTCGTTTTCAAAGAAATGGTATATGTATGTGGCTTTCTCAGTGCCTTCGTGTAAAGTTTTATTTCTTGAAATAATAAGTCTAAATTGCTGGCCCGTGTCGATAGAATGAAATGAATAGCTTATTCAATGGATACAGACAGACGTGTTGAACAAGAACAATAAACTGTGAACGAAACAAAATAAGTGTTTAGCAGAATGGCAGCCAGTTTAAAACGGCAATTGGGTATATAGAGTGAATTGAACGTCTCCGTTGTTTTACTGGGCCAAAATCAGCAATGAGTTCTGCGTGCAATTCTCCAAACTCCCTTTTCCGCCAACAGCAATGTTGCCCTCTCTGGCGATGAACTTTGAACATTGCTCGCCGGCTCCAGACCGAGCAAGGCAAGCTGTGAGTTGTTGCAGCAGACGTGTCGTAAAGTGGCTGGTAAAAAAAACGATAAATTGCGGCAAATGTGGCGGAGCCAACAAACGCGTGTGGGTGTGTGGAAGGGTGGCTGAGTAGTGTCATGATTTGGTCAGCCGTATTTGCTAGCCATGGCACCGAAGACGGACGGAGAGAGATGTGACAAAGAAATCGGGGCGCACAGGTGCAGTTCGTGCTATCTATCTACAGGTATCAGATGAGTGTCAAATACAGCAATTTCGGCAAGTACACGGATCTTGCGCAAAACCCATTGGGAAATTCCGAGGATGAAACCGCTCAGTATAATGACTTGATCGAGGACGAGATCAGCATACTGGATCACCAATTCAATATTGACGATGATAACGGTCCAGGGTCTCATCCGGATGACATTTCTCCTGAACAACGAGGCTCAGGATTGAAGAGTGCCTTTTTTAACATGACGAACTCCATCGTGGGAGCTGGAATCGTGGGAATACCCAAAGCGTTTATGAATTCAGGACTGTTTATGGGTGTACTAATGATGTTCATTCTCACCCTCTTGAATGATTGGACACTGCGTTTGATTGTAGTGAATACCAAGTTGTCTGGTACCAAATCGTATACTGGATTTGTGTCGCATTCCTACGGGACTTGGGGTAAAGTTGTGGTTTTGTTATCTCAGGGATTCTTTGCTTTTGGCGGTAGCATTGGGTTTGCCATTATTATAGGTGATTCCATCCCCCATGTTTTGCGTTCAATTTTTCACGAAGCTGTAGAAAACCATAGTGTCATCGACAAGTTGATTCTATCCAGAAACGCTTTGATTTTTGTTTTGATGACGTTTATCGCATACCCTCTATGCTGGATCTCGGATATCTCTAAATTGGCCAAAGCGAGTGCCATGGCATTGTCAAGCATGGTATTGATCATTGTAATTGTTGTTTTCCGAGGACCCATGATAAGTGAAGAATATAAAGGATCTATTGATTTATGGGAATATATTATCAATGGAGGTATATTCCAAGGTATCAGTGTGATTTCCTTTGCGCTTGTGTGCCACCATAACACCACTTTCATTTATGATTCAATAAGGGTACCGACTTTGGACAGATTTGATTACGTTACCCATATTTCGTGTGCTATATCGGGATTTGTCTGTGGATTAATGGGTGTATGTGGATTCTTGACGTTTGGAGACCTGACTAAAGGTAATATCTTGAACAACTTTCCCAGCGATGACTGGTTTATCAATATTGCCCGTTTTTGCTTTGGTGTTAATATGATCACGACTATTCCTTTGGAAATCTTTGTCATCAAAGAAGTCGTTAAGGATTTATACATCATTTTAAGACGCCAGAAGAACTCTGCGTTCACCTTGGAAACTTTCACAAAGGGCCAAACCATATTGATAACAGGATTGTTAATATGCGTCATTGAAACCGTAGCCATGAGCACCTGTAATCTAGGGGCGGTTCTTGAATTGGTTGGCGCCACTTCTGGTTCGACACTGGCGTACATTCTTCCACCGCTATGCCGCAACAAAATGACCCGTGAAAACAAGTCATTCTATCAGCAGCTGCCGTATTATGCCTGTGCCACGTTTGGAATTATAGTCATGGTTCTATCTTCCGGCCAGACCCTAGTTGAGAGTTGGAATAACAAAGGCGAAGCTTCGCATTGTTGAAGATCGTAACAACCAAGCACCGGCACTGCATTCACTAGCACGACGCTCAAGCGCTCACAAGCACTCGTTATCTGGTTATCATCACAACAATTTTTTACTATTATTCATTGCTTATAGATCTATAACGTTTATACCAACCCATTTATTCTCACCCACTACTTTAGCTCACTTATAGCCATAATTGAGGAAAAATGCAGAACCTGCTTCCAGAAAAAATGGGACGCAAAGAGCAAGCAATTCAAGAATACGAGTCTTTGATGGTAAGAGCATCATGTCAGCATAGCCACGAATGTCGTGGTAAAAAAGCAGAACACAAAGAAGAGGTGTAGAAATATATATAGTCGTTGTATAACTTACATAAAGCTGTGTAGCATTCCCATACTGGCGAAAAGACAGTACACTGATGGGATGACTCCTAAATCTAATAAACATAAAGCCATTCTTTATGCCGTATTTTAATCGGAATTGAGAGTTTGATGGATTTTACGAAGGTTCGCAAACATATCAACGACAGGCTCTGGATGGGTCGCCTCATGCTGCGTTAAGATTGGATGCGATGTGATTTGCTTAAGATCTCCAGAAACCAAATCGTCTGTAACAGGAGTGTCTGATCCATGTGATTTCTCCAGAATACTGTTACCAAATTCCTCCATTACACTGTTGTCGTCTGTATCTGCTTCATCGCTAGCGCTTTCGTCGCCGCTACTGTTGTCACTGGCTTGAGTGCTGTCGTCGTCCTCGCTCTCATCGAATTCTCCAACCTCCACTCTATCTGGATTCAGTATTTTATCCTGGTCTTCCTGGTCTTCCTGGTCCTCTTGAGTATGGATCTCACTATCAAACAACTTGTCATCCAAATCACTCACGTCGTCTAAATCCAGAGAATCGTTCATCAATGAATCGTATTGGGCTTTTGTAATCTTGCCATGTCTTTTCTGTAACAGCTGTCTGAGTTTCTCTTCTCTTGCAAAAAAAGCAGCATCTTTCTCGTCATCATCATCACTTTCAACAATTAAATCCGCAGAAAGATGGTTCCTTCTTTGGATTTCTGCTTCCGATAAGTCAAGGTCATCGTCTTGAACAATTCTTCTTTTCTTCGTGACACGCTTCTTTGATGTACGAGAAAGCTTCTCACTCTTCTCCTTTCTTTGCCTTTTTCTGGCACCCATTTGAACTAGCTTACCATCGGCCGTTTTCTTGAAAACTTTTCCTTTCACTCTTTTCTCACTCCGTGCCAACTGTGCTTCCAAAAGCTCTAAGTCATCTTGCTGTTCATCTCCGGAATCCGCTAGATCATCGTTGTCATTTATGCCTTCATCGCCATAACCATTGTTTTGATCATCTGAATCATAGCTGTCACCTTCTATATCATCAAACCCATCTCCGGCCCCGTCTTCATCGTCGGCACGTTCTTTCCGCCTCTTTTTGTTGACATTCGGATCTAAGAAAACATTCTCCAAGTCCTCAGGTTCTAAAGGAGTTTCAAGAGCTAATTCAATTTGACGCTTGAGCTCTTTCAATATCTCGGAATCTCTGACGACTAGTGAGGAGCTGATGACGTTACCACTTTTACAAAGTAGCCTGAAATATGGATCTGTTCTAAACCTTGAAGCACAATAACCGTCCAGTTTGAACGAGTTCAGATGTGTGATTTTGACCATATCTTCCGTTACGGTACCAGTGAGCTCATGAAACCATTGCTGAATGTATTGTACGAAAAGGTTCACTATTTTGACGTCGTCTTTGTAATAAAAGTAGGAAACAATACTTGAGATCTTTTGCTGTTGGGAGATATGTTCATCTTTAAATGCCACATCATGGTTAGACTTGACAATTTTCTCTTTAGAAGTCAGTCTTCTATCGGTCATGGCGTCACCTGTCATATAGTAGTCAATCAAAGCGGTGTCCAGATTCGAGCTGAAGAACATCGCCTCCAGTAAAATCATAGGGGTGTTGGTATATATCTTATGCAAATGGTGCATATAGTAATTTAGCAGATCGACATACTCCTTTTTCAGAAGGGGAGAGACCAAGGCATTTCGGAACTCATGCAATGCAAACATGAAATCTAATCTGATTAACTTGAGTATATTAGCTTTGTCGTGCTGGACCAATTTACCAAAATATGAAATACACTTTTTGATCTTTTTTTCTTCAACGTACTTGAACTGATAAAACAACCACACATGTGTGTCTACGGTTTTATCAGAAAACAAAATATCTTTAAACTTGTTGCAAATCTTGTGGTCGGTAACCTTGTATTTTCTCAGCTTTTTAATAAAAACCTGGCGATCCGTTTCATCTGCAATGGAACCGTCTATTTGAACCTCACTTGGTGCTAACACCAACGGATACTTCAGATGCACAATATAATCCAAAACTTTAAATAATGTTCCAACAAAATCAACCATATGATGTGCATAGGTATATGTTTTCTTGTGTGCGTTTTGCGGGATCCTTAATAACGATTCAATGTCTCTGGTACTGGAAAAGATCATCCTCATAGTCTGTTCACTTCTAACAATGATTGTTTTCAGCGTAGTCTTCTCATCATTGAGTAAGGGAGTCGTGTCAAGTTTGGAATATGAATGCATCAACATTGAAGCCAAAAGAAGCTCTTGCAAAACAGACGTGGTTATGATCAACATATCATACTCCTTTTTCTCTGAAAACTTCAAAATGATGTCACTCATCAATACGTTGATCACAGGAAGATCAAAAATGTAAAAAAGAGATCTGTATCTTTTGATGGTATTGAACTCTCGAGGCTTCGTTGCCTGGTAAGCACGCTCATACGTGAAAACCCAATGCATGACAAAATAGTAATGATAATGGAAAGTGAAGTCTTGAACGTCGTAGTCTTTATCCTGGATGATTTTCTTATAAATTTCACCCAACAAAGTGACATAACCATTCCGAATGAACCCTTCAACAAAATCCGAAATGATTTCAACACTATCTCCAGTCAACTGATATAATTCCATGTTTTCATTTTCATTATACTTTGACTTGTCGTTGATTCTGATATTCTTGATGGCTCCCGTCACAGTCGAAGAAGATTCCAAGACTTCAAACATGTTGTTGTTGAGTAAATTTTTCTGGCCTGAAATGATACGACTTGTGGTTTTACTTCTCACGTTGATTAAACTACCGAAATTAGCGTGTCTTGTAGAGTTTTTCGAGAAAAGCTCTCTTTTGTTAATGTTCTCTTTTTTCATCAAGTTCTCAAGCTTCGAATTTACAGTTGAAACATTGGGAGCCGCCTCGTTAGCCGAAATGGATGAATTTATTCCAGGAATCGCCGCCCCGTTAGTAGGATTGACTGGCGCTGTATGTCTCTTTGTTGGCTTTGGTGCAAGTAAAAGTTTTGGGTCCAGACGCAAAAACAGATAATAGTAAAAGTCCAAGCATGCTGCTCCAAAGATCGTAGTGTCGAAGTGTTTGCTCATATTCGAAGAAATGGTTTGAACAATAGCGATGACGTTATAGTGTTTGAAAACCTTCATCACGGCATCAATAGAAACATCTTCCTTAGATAGGCCCTGTGGCAGTGCGTCAAAGACATGCACAATATTCTGTTTGTTCTTTTTCGTCGTTTTAGCATCAGAGGGTTGAATCCGCAAAACGTTCACAAATAATGTCAAACAAAGATTCAAAATAACGTTGTCTCTTCTTACAATTTGATCCAAATTCAACCCCAAGATGGGTATCATCAATGCAATAATGTATTTGAAAATTTTCCCCTTTTTGTACGTCAAAAGATGATACTTATACTCGATTTGTGCTTTCCTTAGTTTATTATAGGAGTAGAGTTTGGCTTCTTTATCATCGGCGTTCAGTCTCAACGGAGTCATCAACTTGACCAAAATCTCTAAAGTCAATAGAATTATACTCATTCTTTCTGAACTCAATGTTTTAGTGTCCATTGAACCATACTGCACCATTATTGGAATGAGATCGTTGATTAGTAGACCTGTATCGCAGCAAGCCGTTGCGACGGTCCACACATTTTTGGCTTCGTCCACCGATTTCAATAGATTTTTAATATCTCTCAAACATCCTTGGGCTTCGACACCCAAGATATACTGGTTTGGTGGGGCAGGATCAAAACCACCGAGAGCAGCACACAACATATGTATTCTTTTGTAAACGGCCTTTTCATCCTTCTGAAGTGTGTTTTTAGCAGAAATGATGGGATTTCGGGTCATTGCCATCACGGTTTCCAATCTTTGTTCTCTTTTCAGGGCAGCCAAGTCCTGTGACTCGTCTGCTTGTGTTGAATCGTCTTCGCCGTCCGACAACAGCCCAAACTCCCCGTCATCGTCGTCGTTATCCAAATGATTCTCTAAGTTCTTCTCCACCAGCTCTTCAAAACCTTCTTCTTCAGTACCATAAAACTGTTCCACTGCACTCATTCTGAGTTGTCAATTAATATAATCTCAGAGACTGTGTAAGGGCTCCTGCTCCGTATCTAACGATCTTACGCTTGTTTCCTCCTTACTGTGTCTCCCTCGGAAACTTCAAGAGACGCGTCATGTTGATCAAACGCGAAAAAGCTTCTGCACAAAGCGTCGATTGGCGAAGAGAGCGGTGCATGTTTTTCGGTAGGCTTTTTTCACCCCAGAGGTGCAGTGTGCTGAGAGTTACGACCTGTCTGCCGAATACCTTCTGTGGCTGAGTTGGGCGGCTTATCGAGTAAGTAGAACTGCGGCTTTGTAACGGCGATAGATAAAGGTCGCAGTATAACGACCACCCATTTGAATAATTCAGCTCTTGAATAATGATTTACATTGATCAGCGGTTACATTGTCACTTTTTGGCCTGAAAGCTTGGCAAACATGAGCAAGTTACGTTCACATTAATCTGTTACAACGACAGAAAAAAATTATTATAAAGATCAATTACGGAATTAGAAACGCTAATTTGGACGTATATCTTCGGGAATATCCGGGTCTTCTACCAACACCGGTTCCGTAACATCTTCAGTTGCAACTAACACCATGCTCTCGTCGCCGACCTCCGATTGTGTGATTCGTGTATCACTTTCTATTGGTTTTTCTTTCTCATGTTTCGGTGCTGAGTAAGAAACGGATGGAATATCCTGTCTGGTAACAGTGACCGGGTCATCCACATCAGGAATAGATAGATTGTTTGCATCAATCACACTAAAATTTTCTGTACTCGCAGACTTTGGCTCCCCCATTACGGCACTAACAATTTCGACAACAGAAGTATGCGAACAAGAACTGGGGGTCCTTGACTCTCCTCCATCATCAAGATCGTCATTTATAGACTCCACTCCAAGATCGACAAACCCGTCTAACTCTGAACCTGCAGAATTTTCATGTGTGAGATACGGCCTGGATTCATAAATGTTCAAAAACTTTTTGCAATTGTCGTACAATTCGATACTTTTCTTGAAATTCTCATATTCTTGTGTTGATTTCAATAAAAACCCAATCAACATAGAGGGATCCATTTCATCAAGTTCCAATGTCCGAAGCTTTGAGGTATGTATTGAATTAAGAATACTTTCCTTGGCATCATCATCCAGTCGACCTCCGCTATTCAACAAAATAGCATTTTGTGGAATGTGCGGGTCAAGGTAAAACAAACAATCTGCTTGGAAACCAAAAAAATAATGAGATGATGACGGCCTTCCTCCAGATATACCGACACTATATGGGGATGACAAGCAAGATTTTAGAAAGTCCCAATAGATAGGATTGATATTTTGTACACCAAGTCTGACAGCACACAATATCAAAACCGGCGTAAATTCTGTGGAAATGGGATCTAAAACTAACTTCAATAACTCATCCTCAAAAATGTCGCCGGAGTTCGTGGACAAATAAACTTTCAACCCCAAGTCCGAGCCTGAAAACTCCTGATTCGTTAAATTCTGAATACTTTTGGCTACATCTGATGGCCCGAACCATTCACCAGGCATCTTTCCGCAATGAATAGACGCATAATCCACATAATTATGAATGGAAAACCTGGATTCGGGTGAATCGGCAAACTGCTCAACTATATTCCAATGAACTTTCATCTGCTCTTCTGTAGCATCATGCAGTCGCCAGTGTCTACCTAATTTTAAAGCTAGCAATGCATTTGCCAATAAAGATTGACTTGTACGTATCATACATCCCCATCCGGAGTCGGTTGTAAAGCCTTTACTCACGGTACTGAGGTCCAAAGTTCCTCGAAAGAGTGATCCGAGCGATAGGGGGGAAGGACCATTCTTGTTCCTCTCTATCAAAGGAAACCCGCAACGATAAGTGAACCACAGCAAAGTATTCAAATCTTGTTTGAAGCTTTCAGGTAAAACTGTATACGTATCGGAAACACGCTTTTCCGTATGGACAATATCGCTCGATAACTTGTTGAAAAACGCCTTAATATTGTTGAAAGAGGCTATTGGCTTCTCATCAGCCCCCTCACATTCGTTCATGTCTACTGAACCATCGGAACCGTTTTGAAACTGATGTGGTGTATCCTCATTTGCCCCACTAACTCCGTCCGTCCTTTCTTTCGAAATACTGTACGTCTGTCCTAATATAACCAAGTCCGTCATTAACGATGGCGATGGCGACGATAGTGGGGATGCGCTGATAGCCTTTAGTTGTGAGTCCCATATATGTTCCAACGTCTCATACCAGCTAGATATTTCTTCACGAACCACTTGTCCTGTCATTTTATTTGGTGGACGCTATCGGTTATGCTATGCCAAAATGCAAGAATTATCTATACAGCGTATTCCACAAAAAGAACAATGCAAACGTGCCATGCCATGCCATGCCACTCAGACAGAAAAATCTACACGATCCGGTTCCGATAAGACTGAGATTTGATCGACGCGTCGATAGGTTTGAATTGTACATTTTTTTCGGGTTAATATACACTACATAGTTGATTATAAACGATATAAATGTGAAATTTTTCTCCCGAAAAAAAAAATCACGATAACGTAATCTTTAACGCCTTCCGTTTCTTTGACATGTCAGTAAAGAAGGTTTGTTTGCAGCCAGAACATGGGAAATAAACGTGGGGGAAGTTATAGCAAGAGAGGAAGAGGGAAAGGAAGTAATAGAGGTAAGGGAAGAGGTGGAAGAGATGGAAGAGGTGGAAGAGGTGGAAGAAGTAGTGCGGGAGGCCGAGGTGGAGGAAATCAGTCAAATGATATAGACGGCTTTGTTCATACGAAAACGATCAATGGCCTAAATGTCTATTCCTCCAACCGAGACCCACGTTTCGACCAGGAAATAGATGTGTCGACGCTTAAGTTGAATAAAAGGCTCAGGAAATCCAAACTTCATCAGCTGAACAACATGGTTGAGTCGAACCAGGGAGATTTCACACAATTGGAAGAATTGTCGGTGAATTCCATGATGTATGACGGCTTTGGTGGATATAGGAAGAAAAACAGAGGGGCGAACAGTATGTTTAGTGAAATTGGATATACGAGAAATCACAGAGACGAATTTTTGACGAAAACCTTCAGGAAAAGGCCTATAGAGTTTGTCAAATCCACCGAGGTTTATGATCCTTCTAAGGAGTTGAATCAAAAGTTGGCTCAAGAAGGTGATCAATTAAGTTCTGATGCTGAAGATGTTGAAGATGTTGAAGATGTTGAAGCTTTTGAAAAGATGATAGGGACAGAGTCAAGTGATGATGAAATTTTGGCGGAAATACCAAGTGATGAAGAGATACCGAGTGTTTCACCCGATTCACTGGTCAATGCAGGTAACGACAGAGAAGCCACTGTTCACACAGATGACTCTGGCGACTATGAACCGGAGAACCAAAGTTTTCGTCCAAGTAATACCGAGACAGTGGTTGAGACTGGCGATGTTTTGGCGATTCCTAAAGTGAAAAAGGGTATCATTTTCATAGATGATAACGAAGATGAGGAGTTCAACATTTCTATTGAAGAAGGAGAAGAAGAAGAAGAAGAAGAAGACGGTTATTCCTATGACGATCCGTACTCGGCTCGCAACTTCACCACTATCTCTGACGACTACATAGACTCTGAATCTGAGGTTTTGGAGTCCGATTCAGGGGACGATGATTCTTCTGATGATGAAAAGGAGATCCAAATTGGGGCTTTTTTGGGCAGTATCAAGCAATCGAAAAACGGAGCTCAGTATATTGATTTACCCAATATCAAGGGTAAGAGAACCAAGGGATTTGGATTGCCTGTTCATAGTAAGGGTAAAGGTTTTTGTAATGAAGATGAAGATGAGCAGCTACTTTATTCTGCCGATGGTGATGGTTTGAACATTGATGAAGTGATAACAACGGTGAATAGAAGATTATACGGGACAATAGGAGAAACGAAGAAAAAAAAGACAGCAGAAACGTCCAAAGAGTCTTTTGACTGTCCGATTCCCGAGTTTGGAACTCTGGAAGAAGATTTTGTCTCATTTGATGTAACCAATATTGTCTTTGATAATATCAGAGTGGGCAATACTGTTGATGACGTACAATATTACATGATCGCACCTGATTTACTGGAGCTTTGTGATTACAACTGGGTCGATTCAGGTGATTTGAAATCCATTTTGATGAGTTACGGGTTCCCAGAACACCGATTTGATGCTTTCATAAAATATGCCACGAGTCATCTTTCGAGACCTGACGATTCTGACGAAGAACTCGATTTTGACGAAGATGACGTTTATATTTCCGATAGTTCTGATAGCGACGTTGACGGGCTTTTGGGAAGAAGTAAGACTGGATCTGGATCTAGATCTGGTTCTGCTTCCGACTCTGATTCCAGAAGCGAGTCGGAGATTTACGAAGAGCTTCTAGAAGGTATGGATGATTTGCTCAACATGCACAAAAACAGTGCCAAACATTCGATGACTTACGATCCCCTTGAGATCGGTACAAAGACTATCAAAACAAGAGGCCGAAGCAAGAAAAATGTCCAACTGGAGGTGAATACGCAGCTCAGTGATGAAGTCATGAAACATTTAGAGGATCAGTTCAAGGCCCGGAAGGAAAGAAGAAAGGAAAAGAAATCGGTTCGTGTTGATGACCGTTATCTTTTCAAGACGTATCCGTATTTTATGGATACCTCAGATATGGTGCACGAGCTGTCGAGTTTCCACCAAGACCGTAACAGGGAAAAGATGATTTTCCCACCGTTTGATTATCACGTCTATATGGTTTTGAAATCCATGATTGCCGAGTGCAAATTCAACCATCATAAGATGGGACGGGGCAAAAAGGAGTATCTAGTGGTGACCAAGCCGAAAAAGCACTCGTACGAGCCAAATTGGCAAAGGATTGAAAACATAGCTAAAAAACGTGGTATTTGTTTCAGAATGGACATTTCCCTCAATAGGGAAGAGAAGAATGAAATCAAGAGGCTAATCACCGGCGACGATGTAAGGGATCGTTTCAAAAGTAAAAGCAAAGGTAACTTCTCATATAAGGAAGGTGATGTCGTTGGTGCAAATGCGAGGGAAATTGCTGCTGACAGTATAGGTCGGAAACTACTGGAAAGCATGGGATGGAAGACTGGTGATGCATTAGGTCCGGATCACAATAAAGGTATTATTGAGCCGATTACGGCGGTTGTGAAGAAATCGAAAACGGGTATTCAGTAGTTTTCGTGTCATGGCATAAGTAGGTGGATGTTCAGGTACGTTTGGCCTTTACCGGGCTCTGTATTCCATTGATTTATATGTTTACTCGATGTTGCAGTGTCATCCATGACGTCTCTCTTTTATGTAAATATATCTATTGACAGCTTAAATACTTTTAGACAATTAACACATCTATCTGTTATTATTCTATGTACAGGTTCGGTTACAAATGTAAGATTGGTAAGCATTACTAAGTTTGCGAACAGTATTTGGAGAATTCTCATTAGAAACTTGTAAAACTGCACATGTTCCTCCATTTTATAATACCGCTTGTGGAATCACAGCCAGTCGGTGCTGGAACCAATAATTCATCTCTCAATACTTAGGGTTGCGTCACGACATGCCTAACATGAATATTTAATAGTGTTTGCAAAGCACAATCTCCAACTACATGTGTTGTTCAAAGTATAGTGGACGGTCTGTACCTGTGTAAACTATCCCACCCCTCTGCAGAAACAAGATCAAAAAGCTCAGTGAAATCATATTAGTGTCTATAGTACCATCCTGTGCCAGATGCTGTTTTAATTAACAACGCTAACATCTTTGATTTGAGTCTTACATTATGTACAGAAACTGAGAAGCAATCTATTTAACGTCAAACGAAATGTCTAAATCGTCAATAGTGTTCATAAATTGCACCCAGCCATTGTCCTCTAGAATGTCCATAATAGTATGGTGTATTTGCGGCTGTAGAACGGGGGTACTGACGATATCGGAAAATGTGGGTATGAAACTGCGATCAGAGGGTTCTGGTTCGGGTTGATGATCAGGTTCAGGGTTAGGCTCAAGATTTGGTTCTGCGGCTCTTGGTGACAACAGGTTTGGAATTGAGAGCGGACCCGTATCGTATGGGAGGATTTTGTTGTCTGGGTGTTCAACTGGCTCGGAGAAGTTCTTCATTAAAAGGCTTTGTTGATGGATATCGTGTAAGACATGTGCTTGTGCGTGCACTTGTTGATGCAAGACTTCGATATGGCTGTCTATGTGGCCATCTCTTTGTATACCCATTTGAGCATCTTGTGGACCATTTTGCACAAACACGGTCTCGGCACCTTTTCTATCGTTATCCTTTTGCTTCAACATCGTAGAGTAGTACAGGGGCTGATCATTGTCCTCGTCAGAATCGGAATATTCGCCGCTCGACACTTCACCATCATCCTTGTGGGGAACCGGGCTTGAAGTCTGCTCGTCTTGACCTTCTGCTCCGAATCTTTTGGTAGAAGAGATACCGGTACCGGTGGAGTTTCCAGCAACTTGTGTAAAGTTCTTTTTAGAATTGAGCAGTCCAATCAGCTTTTCAATGACATATATGCCCCTGATTGCCGGCTTGACAACACATTTGTAGGATTTGAATACGGGTAAGGTTCTTTTCACCAAATTGATGGTGCTTTTTTGTGTTTTCCAAGATTTGGGGTCCAACAGACAGTCCACCAAGAGAAACACACACGCGTAGACAACATGTTTACATACAATTGGATACGATTTGCAATAGATGGGAACATCCTGCTGAACGTAGTCTCTGATGATATTTCGTGCGTTATCGAGACAAATACTGTAATGGGAGTCGAGCCAGGTGTTATGGTCAATGAATGACGATATTTTCAAATTGACTTCCAACATTGCATGGTATAGCACTTGAGACATGTGGAAATTGATGTAGTTGATGGAATCTTTCGAAACATCGGGATATTTCGCAGAATTGAAGCTTTCGATGTTGGCAAAGGTTTCTGCGCTCAAACAACGGAGCTCCAAATCGGCCTTTCGGAGTTGGTCTAGCGTGATCAAAGTGTCCTCATAATAGTACTTTTTCCTGATTCTCGTTATTTGAATGTAGAAAAGCAAAAAGTAGTTTGACCAGTTGATGTAATTCGGGTCTCCATTGACGTATTTCTCTGGCTCCGTGAGCGCATTCGTTGCCTCCATCTCTTCCAAAGGAAGGCGGTCTTTATCATCAAACCACTCATATGTCAACATATGCCAATAATTGATGTGCCAGAGCTTGATCGAAGATTTGGGGATTCGCAATTTGAAGGCAATGAAAAAGGAGATGCCTATCAAGTTGTCGGCCAACATGTTACCGCCAAGCAACGCACACAGTGATCTCAACATGCCAATGACCTGGATCGTAATAAACGAAGGGTTGGTGATGAATCGACCGCGATAGAGACACTCTAATGAACAACCAAACAGTCCTTTGGAGTAAGTGTCCCAGTCGTCGTCACTGAACTTCAAAATCTTCTTTGCGTCGTCATCGCATTGGTACACGCCAAACGCCATCAATGCATACATCAAACTCAAAAACCGGTAATGCTTGGCGGTTTTATTGTATACCGGACTGATGTGCTTCTCCTTGATTGTAAGATTGGACCAGTACTCTTCATAGTCATTCCAAAACTCCTTGATGTCGATCAGAGGGAAGCACAACAGGTATTTCATTCCCTGTTTAATGAGAAGATCACAATGTGATTTGGGGATTTTCCCCACACATTCAAGTTGGTATTGCCAGCACTGGCCTCGAGAGTCCTCTGCTTTGAATTTCGTGTATTTCTTATGTTTCAAAATCAACCAATCTTCACGGTTAAAATTCATTTCCTCGTTCTCAAAACCAGTAGAATCGTCCAATCCATGTGCCAACCCTTTATCAAGGAGGCTCATTGTAATCGAGTATGTATTCCACGTGTTTTGTTTAATATTTGGTTCAGCTGTTCGTTCTTTGGGTAGAGTATTGGTGTTGAAGCTTTTTTCAACACCGACGTCGTTGCGTTTGAGAGAAGTTTCCTCCTCCTTTTTACTCAGAGCATCTTTCATCACACTTATGGTGTTTTGCAGCTCTTTGATTTTCATCTTCAGCACCTCATTTTCCTGTGAGAACTTCAATTCCTGCTCGTTGTCGTTGTTGATTAGCAAACCGTCAAATATAACAGGATCTCGAGTACAGAGATGCGCCTGGTTTCGACTGATGCAACGATCGCAGGGTATTTCAAAATTGCACTTCACTTTCCTCTTTTTACATGTTGAGCATGAACGGTTGATCCTGTTGGTCTTTTTCACCGTCGATTTGTCGATTTTCCTTTTGGTTTTGGTGATCTTAGCATTGTTGTCGGTTTTGGAGCCCACTGGAGGGGCTATATCTTCACCGTTTTCCGGTCGTGTAGATTTCATTGCAGACAAGATATCTAGCTCCCCACTCAGATATCAAGACGTATCCTACCGCAAACCGCAAAGAGGCAACATTTGCCTCACAACTGGGTGCAAATCAGCAGTAGAAAATAAGAGCTCTCGCAAACAAACAAAAACTTGCCGCTGATAAGCGTTGCGTAAATTTCCAAATATGGACATGACGGGGTTGGAGTCCAGCATCATGATGAGGGATAGCTGCTTAAATCCGGAAGTAGATTTTTAAAGTGTGGCAAATTGTGATAATTTATTTGTGAGCCTCACAAACTGAAACTGAAGAAATACATATAGTTCTGATGGTGGAGAAAAATCTAAGCTATAGAGGCGTTTAAAGTGTACTTGCAACGCTTACAATCCACATCCACGTACCAATAGAAACCATTTCCTGCTTACCTTATGTTGAGCATATGAATAGAGCCAGATAGTCGAGGCTCAAGATTAAAAAGACAGTCATTTGAATCAGCAATACTTATGGCATTGGCTCTGGTACTTTCATAGCTCGGACGTAATTTTCATCTGCAGATGTTGCCGTCGTATACTTGATGTTTTTTTTCTTTCTTAAATAAGGTGGCCGTTATATTATCGCACGGATTGAAAAGAAAACCAGTATGGCCCATAAAATAGCTCATTTCGTCTCTACTGTCGTTGTGTCTGTGTGTGGCAATTATATGTGCTTTTCAACAAAGTTAACAAGTGTTGGTTTGGTTCGTACAATCGGAGAAACTTGCTCTCCACTTATAGTGACGAAACGTTTGACTAGCATATGTCATATTCGAAAGTCGCAATAAATTGCTTGGTTCCTCCCTCACTTGTGTAAAGTAAAACCCAGGTATCGTGAAAGGACCTGCTATATTTACTGAATCTTCATATCCTAATTATACAAGTGGTAGTAATATACATAAAAATTTATAAAATAAATAAATCTGCGGAATGAGTTGACTAGTGGGAGACAATGAAACCGTTGAGACCAATGGCGTCTTCAAAATCTACAGTCCATGTGGAAGTGCCGATATAGTTGGCATTTCCTTCTATTTCCAAAACGCAGGCGTCTTTTTCACCAGCGTTGGCTCTCAATCCCGTCTTAATCACTTTGGCCGAAAGAGTGGAGCCGATCAGAGATTGATTGACAAATTTGAACTGCTTCCCTAACAATCCCCTGAGGTATAGCTGACCTGTACGACCAGCGGTTCCGGATCCGCATGGAGAACGGTCGATTTGTTTGCATCCAAAAACCAGGCAAGATCGTTGATTGGGTGTTTTCTCGTCAGATAGATCGTGTTTATTGTATGTGTTAATGAAGTCTACGCCGTGAATATCTTGGATCTGTGGGAAGTCTTTGTTCACTAATACAAGATCGGTCATTCTTTTTATCTCCTTTTTGATCTCATGTCCAATCTGCATGATTTTGCCTGCATTTTCAGGACAAACCTTGATGAACTCTTCATCTACTTCGGTGAAAAAATTAAAAGCACCGTTGAATACAATATCACCAGTAAAGTTACCATAACATGTTTCAACACGAATATTTTCATTCATTATGAAGACCGGAGTGTTTTCAAATCTCACAAATTCAACCTTACGGCCGTTCCAACATGCTTTGCATTCAATGAGACCAACAGTAGTCTCCATTTTGATGTCCATCAAATCCGGCTTCAGTTTATACTTGGAACGATCAATCCATCCTTGTTGGATTAAAGTTGTAACTACGGAAATTAGTCCATGACCACATTGATCGGTATAACCATCAGGATTCATGAAAATAATGGCCGCATCTGCATCAAGTTTTTTATCAACCGGATCTAAAAGCAGCCCGCCAAACATGTCATAATGACCTCTAGGCTCTCTCATAAGTGTGTTCCGAATATAATCATAGTTGGCTTGAATATAGTTTCTCTTCTGCAAAAGAGTATCACCCGGTATTCTTTTGGGCAACCCGTTCACTAGAATTCTAAAGGGCTCGCCGCAAGTATGTGTTTCAACCGTTGTTAACTGTACCGAAGACATGTATTATATTTTTTCCATAAATACCTGCAAAGCTGGAGTAATAAAAAAAGTCAAATTAATCTGTACGGTTTGTAACTATGCGATCCCTAATAAGCCATAAGAAGCAGAGTAGCGGAAAATCAGTTAGTTAGTAACATCATCTGAACAACTGAGGAATGGGATCAAGGTTGGGCAACTCCCCGGTATATATTTGACAAGGAAGCAGGAATAAACCGACGGTGTTCAAAAAATTCATGGGAAGAATTAGCGGAAGATGCGAGTTTTTCGGGGCAGCCGACCCTCGGACAATTTGCCGCAAAAAAAGAAAACCAAACGACTAAAAGGCATTATGAGAGTGAGAAAAAGAGGCATTTTTATTTCCTGGGAGCAGAGTAGTGCATAGAGAGAGCAATAGATAGGCGGGCAAGGGTTCTTTGTTCCTATATATCCGCATATCCACTCTTTGTCTGTTCAAATCGAATGTTCTTTTATATCACTATTCTTTTCATAACCACATGCCACGGTTCCTGGTTGCTCTTTCTAGCGCAATATTGTGATAAGCTCAACGACATGGGCATGAATAGAAACTAAGGTGCTTACAAGCTTTCATGCAACATGCAACAAACTGCTCAAAACTGATTCGACTAGATAAGATAACACGCCCGCATCACAACCTTTGTTTAATACGGACGATCGACCATATGTTTAGATGATTACGTAACCACTCTAGTAAAATAAATTGGTCTCCGTTAACGGAGGATGTGCGTATGGTTCATGATAGAAAAGGATTAACTGACAGAATTCTTGTTTCTGCTCGTTTCCCGTGAAATAGATAACTATAGGGTATTACTGACTTCTGGATAAGAAGAAATTTTATGAAAAACATTCTGTTCTTTGTTGGAACTTATTCTAATGTTTTTACAACCTGACAATGTGAAATCTTGCACCAATTGCAAGGCCAAAAAGATCAAGGTAAGCTAATACTCTTTCAATTCGTCGTCTTATGACCACATACTAACGGTGTTTCTTTTGCAATTGATGTTATAGTGCTCTGGGGAACTTCCCATTTGCGCCAAGTGCCAAAAAACAGGCGTTTCTTGCGATATCGTCGATAATGTGTTTTACAACTACCAGACTGTTCAGTCGTTGATGATGACAGTCGAGAACCTGGAAAAACGGGTGGCTGAGTCGAAATTAGCTAAAGAGCAGGCTGATCCTAATATTTCCCCGCATCCACAAACTTTGACATCATTGAACTATCCTTCGCCGAATAAGTCAGATACTTCCGGATCGATCCACAGTGAAAAGAGTAAAAAAGAAACCACAATCGATGACATCTCCACGGAAGTCGGGAGTTTGACCATTACTAATAATTCTTTTCGTCATGGTGAATTTCCCAGTGCTCTTCCTGGTACCTATTTTGCCGAATTATTTCTCCAACAGATGCATCTAGCTAAAATAGGTGATCTTGCAAACACCACCAGCACAGACAACTTCCATGACTTTGATGTTTCGGTAACTACAGCATATGCGCCATTGCCGCCCTATCGTATTTCCCAATATGCCGTGTTAAAATACATAAATCAAGTACATATTTATTATCCGTTGTTGACTCCACAAGATCTAAAGACTATTTTAAACAAAATGTACTCCAGTTCTCGAGACATCACAATCCAAGAGAAGTTTGTTCTTTTTATGGTGATATCTATTGGATTGGATCTTAGTGAAGATGATGCAGAACTGGCAAACTATAAAAATCAATTTAAGCCTGTGGAGTATTTTAGTACTGCGTATCGATATTTGGAGCAGATATTATCAAACCGATCAGAAGCTTCTTTACAGGCTTTACTACTAATCATCATTTGGTTGCTGCATACAAATATCGTGAAAAAAGATAACGGAGATTTGTGGCACATGGGTCGTTTTTCCATGTCTCTAGCTATGGAATTGGGAGTTCATCGGTTCAACCCCGATTGGGACTTTGGAGAGTTGAAGAACGAAATGAGAAACAGATTGTTCTGGTGTACCTACATTCTAGAACGTACCATTGCAATGAAATTTATTAGGGGTTTGTCGTTACGAAAGCAGGCCATTGACACGCCGTTGCCAAAGCTCATCAAAGATGATTACATCCTTGACAATTCATTCATAAAGGAGAAAAGATTGCGAGTTTATGATCAAGTCCAGTTCAAACCATCTCTATTATTGATCAATATTTGTGAAATATATGGGGATATACTAGAAACTATCTATATTTCACCTACGACAACTGTTGGCGGTTCACCAGATATTTCTGAAGTCAATCATTATAAAAGTCAATTAAGCAATACTTTGACACAATGGCTCTCGCAAATGGAGCAGGAAATCCCAAATACGCTTGACTGTTACTATGAATTAAAAATTAGATATTGCGTTACTTCTGTCATGTTGAACAGACCTTCGCCTCTGTTTATCACTCCTGATCGTGAATCTTTAGAGAAGTGTAAAGCTGACTCTCAAATATGTGTTGACTCGTATACTTATTTGATGAATCATGGCTGGAAAATCAACCCCATTTGCGTGCAGGATATACTCAATGTGGGATTGGCTATGATATATTGTTGCTGGAAAACAGAAAATTCCTCTACTCGTTTGAAAGAATTCTCTGCAAAAATTATTCAGGTAATGAATGGAATTGCAGGCTGTTATCCATCATTTTCAAAATTCAAGAATTTATACATGATTGTTTCATCTGTTGTCATTGATGGGTTTGATAATGCTGGTAAACAGCAACAACCGGCACACAAACCACAACATTCTAATCAAAATCTATCCCCACATCTAAGCGAACCCGATTTTATTCAGGGATATGTTGCTTCCAAATTTCAGAGCATCAAAGAAGGCATTCAATTTCCTAGTACAATGATTTCACCCGATCAGCAGCACAATAAGGTTGAGTTCAATGACTGGTTCACACAGGAACTTTTCCAGGATGTTTTCAAGCACTATTATTTTAATGGAAATGACAAAATAATGGAAGATCTGGATCATTTGTTTGCTGGGTCTTCTTACAGCTGATTGAAGGGAAGTAAAGAAAAAAATTCAGCTACGGAAACTCGATTCGAAACATGACGTGTGACGTATTTTGATCTTTGATAGACATGTGCTGCTTGGCCTTAGTTCTACAATACCGCATAGACCCGGTAAGATTGAAGAATTTCACGATTCAGGGAAACCGTGGTTTTTTGCTGGTGCAACTCGTACAGTTGATATACCTATGCACCGTCTCCTGTTGTTAGCAATAGAAAATTGTCTAACTTAAACGAGAAAGTTGTACTTGATAGTAAATCATGTACCTGGGCTAAAAAAGGAACGCTAGTTTTATAACTACAAAATAGCAAATAATCGGATCGGATCAATATTTTTTTTTGAAAACGTCGATTTGCACTTTTGATAGTCCTAAATATTGAGTTGCTACTTTGGCTAAGCACTCATCAGTAAACTCCAGCTTTTTATAATGTCCTCAATTTTGTCTAAGATTGAATCATGTCCATGAGCTTGTCGTAGCTGTGCTTCCTGGCATTTACTCTCTAAACGTATGTCTATACATAGGACAAGCGAAACTCCGTATGATGTATAGAATATGTTCAGCATATACTTTTTATGAGTAGCACTTTTAAATTACCGCTGTTGTGTTGTTCGTTGACGAAAAAGTATGTTATTATCTGGCTTAATCTCGCCATTCAATTGCACCTTTGTCCATATGTTGAATACAAGCATATCTTATAACAGGGTCTTTCTTCATCTTTTAAAGACAAACAGAAATGTTCGTTTTAATTGGTATACAATATTATAAGTCGAAAAAGCTATAAAAATCGACAAAAAGTTAGATAAAACATGAGTGAATAAAGCAATAATAAAAAAAAATCTAATATTTGAATAAAAATCTAAATATCCCGTAACCGGCTAGGGGACATATACCTGTAAGAAAGCAAAGATTTTGATGGATGGTATCTGACATATTTCACATATCTTCTCTTATATTAATGATTAAAAAGTATATCTGAAATGAAGGTTTTCCTTGTCTGTAAGATCTTTCTCATCCACGAGTTCACCAAGTTCGATTTCATTAAGAACGCCAGAGGCGACCTCGCCTTCAATCTGACTGGCTCTTTGTCTGTTTTCATTAAAACAAAGAATGGCATATAGAGTTATCATAGAAATCATAATACATGAAGCTGCAAGCATTGCCTTGATTCCTGTGGTATAAGTTGGTGCCTGAGAATTTAGGAAAAACTGAGGACCAATTAAATTACCTAATGCATAAAAAAGACCCACAGAAATTGATGCAAACGCTTTCTTGGTTTGACCTGAAGTATTCGATGCAACCAAAGAAAGGCACAAGACATATGGGGCGTTATAAAACCCACATAAATAAATCGCAGCTAAAGATGTATTGAGATGCAATTTATGATCAATTTTCCAAATCATAATAATACCCGCCATTGTAACTGCAGTGGTTAGAATAATCATTATGTAACGGATATTTTTGATCAAATAAGTAATGAAAGCACATAGAATACATGCCCCCATAGCAACAGCGGCTTGTGGAGTGGCTAGTAACATAGTCCTGTATGTACTATAACCAAACCCTTGGATTATAAACGTGTTGAAGTTGGTAATTCCGGCATTGATGAAGTTTTGAACAATAATAAATATCATCAACGACCAGTATTTGGGATCCAACACGGCTTCCTTAACCTGATACCAGCGGATATTTTTAGTACCAAAATGGATACCCGTCTGGTTTGTGGCTGTTCTGGCAACAGCGCATTGTTTTTGATCGGCGTTCAAAAACCAAGCGCTGTCGATACTTCCTGGAATTACGACAAATGAAACAAGCGCAAATGCCATTGTAACGGCCCCGTATGTGATGAACATATACCTCCATATAGCGAGAGAGCCGTTCCAGTGACCAAATCCGTAACCAAAAATACCGTTGAAAATTCCTGCAAAGGTATTAGACCAGAGTGCCAGACGTAAAGGTTGTTCCTTTTTCGTATACCATGTGGAAGACAGAATGATACAACACGGCTGAATAGCGGCTTCCAAAGCCCCCAAAAAGAAACGAACAGCCATCAACCCGGAGAAGTTATTGCAGGCGGCCATGCACATCAATAATCCACCCCAAACAAACAAGAGCACCGACATGAATTTGGGAATATTCTTGATCTTTGGTAAAAGCATGAAAACCGGAATTTCGGCAAACAAATAGGCAATGTAGAATATTGTAGCCAACCAACTGTATTCCTGACCTTTCAAATTTGTGTCTTCCTTTAAATTGTATAGGGCCGCATAGGAGAGACAATTTTTATCTAGCAACTGGAGAAATATTGTTATCACCAAGAAGGGGAGAATAATACAGTCAATTTTGAAAACGACTTTCTTATTCAGCCGTAGTTGTTCGGCCAGTATCTCTGGTTTTGTTTCCAGAATAACTGATATCTCATCTTTATAATGATTATTCCCCGATGAACTTTGGGATACTGCTTCCATTTCCCTTCTCTTCGATTCCAAATCGTGCATTCTTCAGACTGACGTGATATTTGCGGCGGTAGTAAGTAAAGAAATAATAGTCTTTACCAACGAACCCTAGAAAAAAGAAAAAAAAAAAAAAAGCTTATCTTTATGAGAAGATTTACAAGCAAATCGAACTCTGTAGATCAGGGATGACTGTTTGAAAGGGCTGAAGTATTTTAGTTACAGATAAACTTTGATCAGGAAATAGTCCTCCTTTTAAATGTAACTGTTTTTTGTCAAGAAACAAAAAAATGATCGCCGGCAATCGGGCGCGATAGTTGACCCAATAATTTTTTAGCTTTTTAGTGTGGCTTCTATTGTAATGTGCGGCTTGTAGTTTAGAACCCTATTTCAGCGGAGTTAGTTTTCTTTCTGGGGATACCAGTGAAAAGCCACTCCGCAATTAATTGAAACATGGCACGATTTCCGATTACGCACAAATTATGGACGTTTGGAGTAGTTTCTGATGCTGAAAACCAGGATGTATAGTGATGGTATGAATTCAATGGGGCATTGTGGAAAACTGATTGGCTTGTTGATTGTTTAAGTTAATACTAGAAACTGCAGTGATTGTAATACGCCACAATAATTCTTCTCGCAATTGCCGAAGCTTATAGCGTGTAGGTATGTGGCTTGGAGAGATACTTTAAAGACCCACTCATAAACATGAAGCTTCTATTGTTACAAAATTTATGAGAGCTCATTTGATTAGCTGGGGTAGCGAGCGACCTGTGGCAAAATATGCTCAGCGCATTCAAAATTTATTGAAATGCTCTGCTTCACTGTTGAATTTGCTATTTTCTGTTCCGCTGCATCAACTTTATTTGTATACGTTTTATGGAAAAAGAACCTTCAAAGCTCCTTTAAATGCTATACGATAATTTCATTGGCACATGGCACATGGCACATGAAGCAAATAAGTTTGATAGTATAGACTTTGCAAAGAAGTCGCCGGCCGGTAATTCCGAGCTTTTTTCATCGGCACTAGCGAATGGCGCTTACCAGTTCATTTGCAATTCTCACTTACGCTTGGGAAGATAACGAAATAGCAAGATAAAACAAATTTTACCGTCACTAGAATCCATTAGTGTGGCTCTTTGACTTATCGCAAAAGAGGGGGGCCAAAGAAATTTTACTTGAAACAATCATCCAATTCACAATAAGAAGCGGAATAATTACCCACGCCAATTATGAGACCACAAGCTGTCAAGACGGGAAACCCTCCAGCCGAACCTCGGGAATAGCAGTTTGTTGAAGTTTCCCGTACCCTTTCATAACATCCCGTTGTCACATGAAAAAGAAGGTTTTCATGTGACTTTTAAATCGGTCGATCGTCGCACACCAATATTTTTTAGAGCTACACACATCTCGGCGATTTCTTTCTCTGTTCTCCATCTGTCTGTCTGCGCCGCTATGGGGTTGCGTACCCCCAGAAAAATATCACCTGCGTCCAACGTTTATTGTGGCGAATTATTGGGGAAAAAAACATCAATAGTCTCATAAATGAGGTCGTTCGATTGCATTGTTGTATTCATGGAATTACTCAATATGCTTGGAGTGTCCCTTTGAATCTACCTGCTAATTAGTGCACACATACATCTGGACGCCTCTGAATACTGCGATTCTACCAATGAATGGACTGAATCCTGATATCATTAAATCTTGCTCTAACTGCAAGCTGAAAAAGGTCAAGGTACGTTTATATCCCCGATTCAATACAATAGCTTCTTAGGCCACAAAGATCTAAAAATACTAACCTGGTTTCCGTTTTTTTTTGACTGTTTGTCTCTACAGTGTACTGGGAATGTTCCAAGTTGCAACCGGTGCAAGAAGTGGAATCTGGAATGTGATATGGCTCATTCCGTATTTTACAATCATTCCACAATCCAATCGATTTTAGACAAAATACGATCCTTGGAAGACGAGCTGAAAGATGCAGATGTATCCGCTGAAGGAACAGAAAATATTCATTTAGATGGGCCTGATACTGACAATGAAACCATGGTTGAACTTGAAAAAGAAGTGGGAACGCTAACTAGCACTTCCAATACAGAAGGAAGAGGTAAATACATTGGAGCTGCTACAGGTTCAAACTTTGCCAAGTCATTTTTGAAACAGATGCAGCTGCAGAAGTTGGATAATTTGGATTATATGTCCACAGATGATTTTTCCAACAGCTCCAGTTATTTCTCAACTGCATGCGCTTCATTGCCTCCGTACAGATTGGCAAAACTTGCTTTCGATAAGTACATCAATCACATCCATTTCTATTATCCAGTTTTCACGTTGAGATATATGTTTTACATGGTCCAGACCATATATAAGTCCCCGGAAAGATTATCTTTCCATGAGAAATATCTGGTTTTCATGATCATCGCCTTGGGTCTGGAAAGAGGAGAAACGGATCCTGAATTGACCGGATACTATAACCAGTTTCGCCCGATAGAGTTTTTCAATACCGCCAAGAAATATCTAGAGATATTATTGGAGAATAGATCTGCTTTGACGCTACAGGAATTGATTCTACTTATCATTTGGATAAGTAATACTAATGTATTTCTTGATGACAATGGAGATTCATGGCACCTCGGTCGATACATGATGACCTTAGCGATGGAGTTTGATATGCACAAGTCTAAAACAGATGAAAATCTGTCTGAAGCGCAAGCTGAAATCAATCATCGACTTTTTTGGGCCACCTACATCTTAGAAAGGAGCAACGCTGTCAAATTTGGTCGAGGCTTGTCGTTGAGGAAGGAATTCATTGAGACGCAACTGGCAAAATTTTCTAACGAAGACGTTATCAATAATGAAGTATTTTCCCGAACCTGTTTGAAAAATTATCTAGCCGTTCAATTCAAGCCATCTTTTATACTGATTGATCTGTACGAAGTTTATGGAGTGTTGCTAGAGACGATATATATCTCGAGGACAAGAGGTTCAAGACCGCTCCTCAGTATTGAGACAATTATTGAGTACAAGCATGGGATACAAGACTCTGTGGAAAAACTATTGGTTAGAATTGACAATGATCTACCCTCGTCGATCACATGTCATCACGAATTGAAAATCAAAACCTATATGTGCTCAATCATTTCTAATAGGCCATCACCTTCGTTTCCTTCCCCTGATAGAGCCTCGTTACTCAAATGTAAAACAGCATGTATTGAATCGGTGAAATCATTTTCATATTTAGTTGGTAGCAACTGGAAGCCTCTACCTACGTTTTTGCATGATTTGGTGAACATTGGATTGACTATGATTTACAGCTGCTGGAAAACAGAACCTAACTCCGAGCTGCTCAAGAAGTTTTCAAGGGATATTGTTGCCGTGATGGACTTGACGATACGATCATATCCAAGTTTTGTCAAATTCAAGAATCTCTTCATTATTGTTTCTTCAATCATCTTACAGAGTTTAGATAAACCGCGTACTTTCAAACATCACAACAAGCTCTCTACAAAGACTTCAACAACAAATGAAAATAATTCCAGCTCAAAGACAAATACCCCAGAACTTTACAACGCCAATTCGGTTTTTTCTGATGTTCCATCCCCTCTACAATTTATGAGAGCTAATGTATTGAACCAAACTCTAGCTCAGAATCATCCTATATTTCCGAATAATCCATTTTCTGGTAATTACAGCTCTCCGGTAGATCAACGAAATGGTCAAAACTTCAAAAGAAAGTTGTCGATTGATGATGCCGTTAGTCCAATGACTAAAACCAACGAATTTCCTACTAGTTCTAATGATAATAAGCGTAAATCCATCATAAACAATTTCAACAAAAACAACAATGCCAGCTCAAAATACCCAATTCAATATGTTCAGTCAGTTCAAAATAACAATACACAACGACAAACGACACCAGTAATGATACCACAAGTTGCCCCGCAATATAACTATGGCAATACCACTAATAATAATTTCAGTAACGATATGAATACAAATCAAATGCCTAATCAGTATCCACAGAACCAACAACAGTGGCAGCAATCACAACAAAATCCGTTGACTTTTGACAATGGGGCGATGGTTGACTCAATGACACAGGAGTTGTTTCAAGACGTTTTCAAAAATTACTATCAGGGCAATGACACAGTCAAAGATGACATTGATCAATTATTTGAATTTCAAAGATTTAATTGGGCATGATAAACTAGGCACAAATTTTCATTCTAATAAAGCCCTATGATAGAGCGTCCTTCAGACTTTTTCCGATTTTACTTGTCTACTGTTTAAATAAAATTATAGAACTTGATTATTCCTGAAAGAAGAAATTTTCTTCCATATCTTTTTTGTGCGGTAATCAAACAGGTGAAGGGTTACCAGAGGATTTAATTACGCATATTTATAGTATAGTCTTACGGCTTAAAAATATTACCACTTCACACAATGCGGCTTATTCTAAACCAAATTATCGTCTCATCCCACCAAAAATGTGCCCCGCAAGCTGCTGCGACACTCATCTATTGTCGTTTTAGGGGTATCGGGCTGTAACCGAAATGACACCAGTTTTGCGGGAGGAAATTCAGGGGGCTTTCCAGCTGGATTAAGCATAATTTCGGCCCACCGAAAAACATATGTTTCCTGTGACATCGGCCATCGCTGTGTAAAAACTGGATTGTCCTTCTACAAATAAACTGATCTCTCTGTAGTGCTTATTGGAGAAGGTTTTTCTTGTCTGGCTAATTTAAACCAGTAAGGTACGTAGATGAGAATTAAACTATAGACGTATAATTAATAGTGGGTCGTTAGAAAGAAGCGAAAGAAAGAACGTCGCAAGGAAAGGGAAAGGAAAGGAAAGAAAAGAAAAGGAATATCGTGTAATTGCTATGTAGTCAGTTATTCATTTATTTGGATTCATCTATATTTTGAAAGATTATCATGAGACATGCTTCTATTCAAAATATTCTTGATATTTTCATCAGAAGAGTTTAGTTTAGTTTGTAGATTGTTTCTTCCAATATCCTCGGATTCAAGCATGTGTCGTATAGGAGGTAGTATCACTTTACTGCTATTATTCATCGGGTTGATTCTTGGAGACTGAATTGGTGATGTACAAATTGGCGTGCTGGATGGTGAATTTATCTGGAATATTGGTTTGGTTGGTTTGTGATGACCCGGCTTTTCATCTATTTTCAGAGTGAGACCGCTGGTATTTGAAGTGTTGGATAGTGTGGAGTTCGCTGAAGTAGACTGATGCAGAGTGGTGGATGATAAAGAGCTCAAAGGTAACTGTTGTTGAGAATTCCCTGAATTCAGTCTTGAATAAGAGTTCAGTCTGGAGATGGATAAAACCGGTTTATTCAAGGAGTTGTACGCAGAAGGTAAATGCGTCATTGACGTGGATTTATTCAACAATGAAGAGCTGAATGAATCCAATGAGTTGGAACTTTCGCTTCTTGGTAATAAAAAGTTTTGAGTAGATGGGTTGCTGTTGATGTTGATGTTGCTGCTGCCATTAAATTTGGATAGGTTTGAAAAAGAGCTGAATGATGAAATTGGGGGAATTAAATAACTGTTGGGATTGTAGTTATTTCCCAAATTCAAAAAGCTTTTCGAATTAGAAAGTATGTTTGAATTACTCGGTACAGATGTCAATGTTGGGGATGCCAGATTGTTGGAGATGGAAAGCAAGGAACTATTTGACAGATTCGAATGCAAGTTTGGAGGAATCGCAACCGAATTCATATTCGGTAACATCATCATTGGTATATTATTGGCTGATGAAGCAGTGCTAACCGGTAGCTGCGATTGTCTGGAATCATTCAGAAGACTGCAAACATTTATAGTGGATGACGAAGAGGTGAGAGGTTGTGCAAATCCTTGTTCTTCTCTTCTTTTCTGTTCTAGCTCTTGCTGCTGCTTGAGTTTCTCCTGTTGCATTTGCAGCTTAGTCTTTCTCGGCTTTCTCTTCTTTCTGATTTTCGGATGGGTATGAATTCTGAGATGTCTTGTAAGTTCATCGCTTCTTGAGAACCGTTTAGAACACCCTTCGAATGTACATGGATGCGGCTTTTCTCCTGTGTGTGTTCTCTCGTGCCTTTTTAAATGTTCGAGTCTGTGGAATCTCTTTTCACATGTTTTACATTCAAATGGACGATCGTTGATATCGTCGATA
Source organism: Pichia terricola (assembly GCA_030168465.1). Lineage (NCBI taxonomy): Eukaryota > Fungi > Ascomycota > Pichiomycetes > Pichiales > Pichiaceae > Pichia > Pichia terricola. Next base: position 544,705 of record CP099442.1, read on the forward strand.
TTAGCGGTGGAACCTCTGTTATTGGTAGGCTGGGTATTGTGAGATGTACTTTGCAAATAATTATCGGAACCCGACATGATAAATGCTGAAGACATTGCTTAGATCTAATTATTTTTTCACGGATAGAGTAAGGGTTCTTGTGTAAGGATATAGCTGCTGAGATAAAATGCAAGAGGAAGTGCAAGAGGAAGTGCAAGAGGAAGTGCAAGAACCTAAAAGAGAAACAAAATACCTAAAGGAAACAGGATAACTAATTTTCTAAACTACGGAATTTCTCCACAAAAATGCGCTATGACGTTAATTTAATGGTTTGGGGCATTTATACGGCCAATCTGGAAAAACTTTTTTGGTTACCCTTTAATTCTATTTATGCGGACCAACGAAAACCGGAAAAACTTTTTTTTTAATACTCGCACTTTCTGTGGAGAGAGTTTATTTTATGGGGTGATAATTGTAGGTGGTGTCAACCTTCAAGAAAAACTCCACCTATAGTGCATTAGATAAAGATGACGTTTTAGGAGCGAGACGTGCATTTTTACAGGATCTGATTACATTCCAAGCTACATTAGTTATTTTGGAGCCAGAGTTTCTTGATGTTTTCTTTTTCGTTGCCTCGATCAAGTTTTAGATTTCACTCCAAGAAAAGAATGCCCATAAGTTTTTCCGGTAAAATCGAAATTAGAATGAAAAAAAAAAGAAACGAGTAGTCGGGATTTTTCGCATGATTATTGCTCGATATTTTTGGAGAGGTTTTTCCGTTCGTAATATGGCGGGGCGTAAAATAAAAATCTCCAGGAATTTAATAATTAAAAAGCGGGATATATTTTTTCATAGCCAAAGGAGATTCCGACCTCTCGTGATGACGCGGATAACCAACTCGATCCTTCGCGCCTCCCGAGATAGCCTTATTCGGGCGTACAATTCCGGAACTATAAACAGAATCAGCTTAAACCTTATTATGCATAACAGTGTAAAAAAATCTAGCCGTCGAGCGACGCCAACAGGAAATATTGTGGAATTCCCAATTGGTGCCAAATACTAAATCCGCGCCACCTCAAAAGTAGTAGTTGACGTAGTGCTGCCCTATTGATTGACATTTAGTGAAAACATATAATACGAACGAAAATAGCAATTATTAAGTATAACAGTAAATGTTCGAGCTAGCTAAGTATATCTGTCCATAGATACGGTAGTGCCGACAAGATACGACAAAATACGAGCGGATATTCAACCAATAAACTTGAGTAGTATCTGGAAGTCCATAACATGTATCCGCGCTCAAATAAGATCAATCAAATCTCAATTTCTTCGCTGCACATCTCGGAGTAATTATGTAATTATTCCAACCGTGTTTAACCTCTCAAAACTAGCACCTCCCGATTATATTTACACTCATGATGCCAGGATTATCATACCTACATTTGTCATAAAAACCAAACACACTGAGAGAACTCAGTGTATACCAATCCAGTTAATAGATGGACACATCACCTGAAAAAAAAAGTGCCAATAGGGCATATTTAAACTATCCGAAAATACCGAAGCTCGGCATAATTCATTGCGGGGAAATCCCTCTAAGAATATACAATTGTTTGTTCTGCTCGAGCAAACAACTTATTGCTGGGTTAAAATAAAGGATATTTTGAGTTTTGAAAATCCAACAATTATCTGCTTGCTTACTCTGTTTTAGACAGAGCTTCTATTTAAAGCGCATCATGTCCTGTCCTATTATCCTCAGATCCATCCTTTACATGTAATTATACATTTGTAAAACTCTAACCGTATTTTCCATATATTCTTCACTCTTAAAAGAGTATGTCAAACACATCAACAGAGTCATTGATCAAATGGAACTTTTTTCCCTCCTATGATACATTCCACATACCTGACTTCACCAAGCCTATTCTCGAATGGCCGTTTAATTTTCATAACCATTATTTGAAAAACATCGTTTTCCCGTTATCTTTGAATGGTTATGTTGCTTTTTCCATCGCACTAGCTTATTTCATCAGTGTTCATCGTATAAACAAGATTGTGCTGAATAGACAAATATCCAATTTCAAGCTGAAAAATCCTAAAGAAAAATTGCCGAAAAATCTGAAAAGCTTAAAAGCTGCTCCTTATGCCATTACCAAATTCACAGCATTCAAAGTTTTCGTCCTTGTTCACAATGTTTTCCTTTGTGTATATTCAATCTGGACGTTTATTGGTATGACATCTACAATGTATCATATATCACATAATCTCCAACCTTCGCTTTTGCAAAGTTTCAAAGCGTCACCGTTATCAACGGCGGAAACATTTTGGCAGTCTATCTGTAGCAACGCCAATTCAAATGTCAATCTGTGGACAAACTACCAAAATGAAAACTTGAAAGGCTTGTCATTTTTTTCTTATTTATTTTATTTGTCTAAGTACTACGAAATTTTAGACACTGCCATCATTTTACTGAAGGGTAGACCTTCATCCCTACTTCAAAGTTATCATCATTCCGGGGCCATTTTGTGTATGTGGTCGGGTACACGCTTTATGTCACCGCCAATTTGGATTTTTGTTGTTTTTAATTCTTTCATTCATTCATTAATGTACTTTTACTTTTCATTATCATGCATTAATATCAGGCTTCCAATTTGGTTCAAACAATCTTTGACTACATTACAAATTCTGCAATTCATCCTGGGTGGTTCTTTGGCATTTGCACATTTATTTGTCAACTACTACGATATCAATTTGGGGGTTTTTAAGAGCTGTATTTCTACGAGCGAACAAGCTTTAGCTGTTTATCTAAATGTTTTCTATTTGGCTCCATTGACTCTATTATTTGGTTCATTTTACATTGAATCATATAGACGGAAGAAAAATCTACAGAAGAAGAATGTCTGAAAGCAAGGGATTTATAAAAAAGAACTTTTAATAGCCATTTATAATAAAAAAAAGTAAATCATTTATCATCATTCCAGTTATCCTACCATTTGAGCTGTTTCAATACATGATTGGCCATGAATTGTAGAAAATGGATGATTGTTTCTTCGGAAAACCCGCCAAAGAAAAGCCATACATTACCCAATTTAATTTGCCGCACAGTAGCACCGGTAACAAAAATATCACTTTTCATTCCATACATAGAAATATTTTTTACTTGTCATACACACTTATACAATTTGGGATGACAACAAGTATACATACATTACATGATTGATCCTCGGGATTAATCGGGCTTAGAATTATCGCCGTAGAAAAAATAATTCATTTGCTGATGTAATCAGGACTTTAATTTTTTTTTTTTCCACTCAAAAATTCAACATGATTTCATGGTTCGGCATCTGGGGTTGGTTTTCCAGTGGTTTGTTGGTTGCAGAAGCAAAGCAATGGTATTATACTATAAAAATAATCATACATTTGAACACGATTTTGAGACAGTCACATTGGCATACTTTAATCGATATCCCAACCCATACTCCGCCCACGTCAAATCAACCGATACAATTGACGTATTTGTTGATGAACAGGGCAATTTGCATCAAATTAAATTGATCAAGAAATCCGGTAGATTGCCTCAATTTGTGAAACCCTTTTTGGGTAAAATCACAACAAGCTGGATTATTGAAAACACGATAGTAAACCCGAGAACTAAAGAAATGATCACATATAATTGCAATTTAGACCACAGGAAAATCATACGGGTGGAAGAATTCAATACATATCGCTTCAATTTCGACAAAAATATAACGAATTCTTTTGTAACTGTGAAGTTCAGTAGCGGATTCAATAATGGGTTTTCTTTTGGGTTGGGAATAAAAGACAAAATCGAGAACTGGTCTAAGAACAAATTCAGTGACAATCTCTTCAAGAGTCGAGAAGGTCTCAAGATTGTCATGGAATCTGTTCGAGAGAAATTGCTGGCCCGGAAAATGGCTCTCGGTGAGAAATTGTAGATATATGATTAGAGCCAAAACCAGTATTAGAGCTAAAACCAGAGCTGCGGCCCCTTTATGACCTGGCTTCTATTATGATTGCTATGTCTTGTCACATAGATTTTTTTTCTATATCTTCCTTTTTCTCTCTTTTTTCCTCCTGTTTCTCCCTTCTATTACTTGTTTTCTATAAACGTCTTTTAGATTACCCAACTCTTACACTACGCAAAACTCAAATCCCATCCGAGCTTCTTCACCACAGAGTACCAGTCAATGAACGTTTCTCCTTTGCGGTTCAGTTTCCAAATATATCGAATGACAATCTGACATCGAGACACATTTTTCCATCTGTATCTTTTGATGAAAGAATCAAACCTGTTGGTCATCTCAACACGATCCGCTGTTCGCACGCAGTTCATGCCTGCAATGAACATCGGAAAGCAAAGACACGATTCGACGTCACTGCCCAACAAAACGTCGAGCAGCTTGATCAACTGGTTCGTGAGGTACTGGATTTCCAGTGACGCCGAGTTGATCCTCAACACGGATTGTCGGACGTGGATTTTCGAGGTGATTTGGAAACACTCAAACATCGTCAGCTGGAGTTCCAGTTCCTTTTTGGTGACTAGCGGTGAGATCTTCGGTTTAACATGGTTCAACGCCTGCTCTATGTTCTGACAGTCGTGCATCAAGCTTTCGATATCGTCGTTGATGCCGGCATACAACGTTTCGGACGATTCCAGGTCTTCTGAGGAATGCACGCTGGAAATCCCGTACGAGTTCACGTACCCGTGGTTCCCCTCAAAATCAGTCGAGGAGATGGACGAGACACCATCGATCCAGCATTCTTCTTCGTTCAGTCCAAACACCCTATGGTCATCCGGCGAGGTCGAGACATTGTTCGTCCAATTCACACTCAAATCATGGACACTGTTTTTCTCGATCCGGTTGGCTTTCCTACTCATTTTCTGAACAATCAGAACTAGCTTGTTGATCTCCGCCAAGATCTTGAAAACAGGCGAGGAGATCCCGTGTAACGGGTCCATGAATCCCAATTCGTTGGACTTCGTCCACATCTTTTCGTAGTCCTTGATATCAAAATGTAGCGGCCTTTCATTGATGACGTGTATCGACGTGATGTCATGATAGGCATAATTCGTTGCCAAGAAATGCTCGTCTTTGCTGGCATTGAACTTCTCCAACCCGCCCTTCAAATTAATCAATTTGGCACCGTATGTTAGATACTTGGACCATTTGGAAACGTCTCCTTTGCATATTTCAACACCGCAAAGGATCAAAAACGACGCCAATCTCATATTGATTCTATTATCTCTGTTAAGCTTCGATAACGCCAAGTCTTCCTCATAAACATGGTCGGGACTCTCCAGTTCCATGTCTTCCTCCTCTTTGACGATTTCCTCGTCATTGTCATCCACTTCATCATACAGTAGCGTCGTCTTGCCTGTCTCTTCTTCACTGAGAATTGGACGCTTTTCAAACCCTTTGAGAGCAAGCTTTATATAATAGTTTCCCTGCTTTTCCATCTTCTCGCCTCCTAAATGGAACGCACTCCATGCCAGAATCCCATACAGAACAGACTTGTCCACGTGTGCCATTGGTAGAAACGTGTTGAGATACATATTCTCCGACTTGGGCGCCGAGCACACAACAAAACTCAACTTGTCCCTGTAGTATTCATACAGCCGTCTTCCAAAGGGAGATATGGTTGACAATGTCGAATTCGATACAATTGACGGATTCGAATAGATCTGGAGAGATTGGTGGCACCGCAGTGAATCGGTATATTCGTTGATATCAAACAACTTTCCCTTGTTGTCCTGCTGCTCGTTGTTTGGTGGACACAACTGTTCATCCAGAAATGACGTCGGCGGAGTCTGGATCTTCCCCGGTTCGTGTTCTGGAAGAATACCGGGAGAGAATCGGAAAGCGTCCGAAAGGTCTGTTGGTAAGTTTCTAGCGTTATTCAGTACTTCGGAATGACTCTGGTCTTTAAAGGGCAAGTTTTCCGACCTGAAATGGTCCTGAAGAAGTTTCTGGAACCCCGTTGAAAACAAATCGGTGAACTCGTGTGGGCTTGTCTGGGGAACGTTCAACTGCGTGGCGGACGCCGGCAACAAGGAGTTCAGAACTGGATACGGGTCTTGATGATTTGGCGGATGCGTGATATTGTATCCGTCAAGATTCGTATTGGTAGTGGTAGTGGTGGTGGTAGTGGTACCGTGAACAGGTATGTGGTAAGACATGTCGTGGGTGGAGATCGCGTTTATATCCTGGTTCGATGGTGGCGGCAGTAAACTCATGAAATCAAAAGAAGGAGAAAGTAAATTAGGGTATTGTATCATATTTGCCTGTCTGTTCGAGCTATTGGCTGAAGTGGCGGCCTTATTTGCAGCTGATGATCGGTCAACCTGATTGGGTTCAAAATGGCTTCTTACTTCATCTTGGGCCGCCAGCTTGTCTTCGTCTCTCAGATATGTATTCACTGCAAACCCCAGTCCTGGAGAATCCGGAAACCCTTCAAATCCAGGAGTCTGTGGTATCCCCAAAGGATTAAACACGATTTTATGCTCATTCTGCTTGGATTCTCTGATTTTCTTCCATTGCTTGATCTTTGACCTTTTCAAGCCTTTTTCATTCATTTTCTTCTCTTTGCCAGCTTGTGTCTTAGAAATCACATTATCCTTTTCTGACTTGACCTTTCTGATTCGGGATTTGCTCGTTGTCACCACGACTTTCATCTCTTCTTTCAATTTCTCAATTTCGGCTGATTTCATCTCCTCAGTCACATATTCACATCGCAATTTGAGCCGCTGGCAGTCGCCGCAAACGGGCTTTATCTCATCACATCGCTTCTTCCTCAACTTGCACGTCAGGCACCCTTTGGAAGATTTTTTCTTAGTCGACGGCTTCAGTGCAGCTGGTTCCTTCCTGCTTATATCATTCATCTCATCATTAGGCGGCATTTCCTTGGCCTCTTTTTCGTATCTAGTTTTCCTTCAAAATCTCAGAGAGCTCAGCACTCAATTACAAACACTAGCTGCACCCTCTAGCAACAACAAACTTAGTCACCAGCTGATGGGCACTGCAAACAAGACACAAACTGGTGGGCCGTTTTCGTTTGGCTTGCGACAAAAAAAAAAAATTGTGCGCTTTCATGATGGCGGTTGTGGCTCGAACTGGAGTGGGTGAGGGAGAAGGGGAGGGATGGATGGATGGAGTGAGTGAGAGGATGGAGGGGATGGAGTTGGTAGGAGAGCTGGAGAAATTGTAGATCCAGCAGTGGCATTTGGAATTACTTGGTATTGTAAACTCACCTTTTTTTTGGTATTCATCTACCAAGCAGCGTAGCAAAGCGTCCACTGAGTTGACCGACCTGACCGTATATCCTAAACACGGATCCGAGTGGAGAAAACTGACAAGTGGAGAAAAGTGACAAGATTCTTGTCCCATTCTATCTATTGATTTGTCATTGAAGACAATGTACTATATCTTTTGACACGTTGAACAGTTTCGGGTCGGCTCGTCTCGTCTCGTCTCGTCTCGTCTCGTCATTACAACTGTCTATACAACTGTCTACCTTTTACTAGCTCCACAGCGTACAAGGATTCTAACCGTCAGAAGTACATGCCAATCATCTGATCCGTCTTACAACTGCAATGAGTCACAAGTACAAGCACATCCAAGAATATAAACGCTATCTGCTACGTACTGTTGCTGTTCAGCGTATTTCGGAGCCAATACAACTCAATTGTCATGATTACGTAATCCGGTTTGTATAAGACCGGTTTATTATACTTCACAATTCCCTTGTCAGTATAATGTATCCTGTAATCTCTATACCAGAATATTCGATAGTATAAATATAGGTTTTATACTCTATTCACTAGATTAGTATCTGAATAGATTGTTATTTTAAATAAGGTTGTATATATCAAGAAGTTATCTCAAGCTTGGAACTTCAGTGTTAATTTAGGTTGTAAACAATCAAATACTTGACGATTGGACATCAGAATGTTTGCTACTTAAATGCCGACTATCGTCGTCATTTCTCCGTCTTATCTAATAGTGCAAAGTATATTGACGGTACTATATTTGTTGATGTGTTAAGTCACCGACCCAAAGATGGCACGGTAAAGAACACAGAACAAACAAGAAAGTATGAAACAACAGATCTTGATTCAATAGCAATGTGTTATATAGCAGATTAAATTTACACAGACGTATATAAAGTAGTAGTTTTACAAATAAGCAGCATTCATTAAATAATAGAATTGTAATACAAAACAAATGACTTGGTGACCAGTTCCCAAGACACGGGATCAAAGAAAATATAAGTTCCCTCCTCGGATCCAATACCATGTGCTTTTGGCTCGCAATTGGAATCTTTAGTGAGCCATACCTGCAGTTCAACATGGTATCTCCAATTTCTCTTATTGAGTTCTCTGGCGGCTAATTCCTGTAAAATATCTCTTGGTTTCGTATAGAAAATGTAGAACAATGTTTGGTCATTGAGAGCACTGATACGATATTCTAAAGGCGGTATTTCGTTGCTGTTGATATTGAAACTTTGTGGTTTGTGGAATAGTGGCTCGACTTCAGACCTGCTCGTTTCTAGCCATGGAGAGGCAAATGTTTTACTGAGCTTCCCGGAACTGTTCGAAAGATCCAGTCCTAGCATATTGAGATCCATGCCTTTAGATATTAAATTGTATTCTTCCGTGCTGGTTTGGTTATTCCCTTCGCTGGCGGCAACGCTTCCTGACCCTTCAATTGGGGCACTCTGTTTCAATACAGGGAGCAATCCCTTCAATCCGAATCGGTCAATTTCACTCGTCTCCTCTTCCTCATCGATCAACGATCCAACCACGCTGGATAACCCAGGAGTAGACTCTCTCGTGTCTGACGTAGTGTTTCTCAGTACCGTTGAACTGGATCCATTCAACCTGAGAATATTCTGTTGTTGAATCTGTTCGGGGGTCATTTCAACTACCGCCTGATTTCCTTTGACGCTTTTCGTTCTCTCAGTCTCTACCATGCTCCTAACTGTGCCTTTATGCGTATATCTAATCCTCCTTCTCTTCCTCCGCTGTCCATCGACCGGGTGCTCTTCCTTTGAGGTGCGAAACCATCAACTTTTCCGGGTAATGTGAGGGCACGATTTTACTTTTTCCCCCCGGCTCAAGGCAGGGGCGAAGGAAGGGAGGGAGGGAGAAGAGAAGGAAGGAAGGAAGGGGAAGTGTTGGACAGAGCACGCCAAGGAACATGGGATACAGAAAGCTACCTAATATTATCATCACTGGTACTCCAGGGTGCGGTAAGACGTCACATGCGGAAGAATTTGTGTCACAACATGGAGAATTCACACATATCAATGTGAGTGAGTACGCCAAGGCGAATGGATGTATCGAAGGATACGACGAAGAAAGGGATTCTAGTATTGTGAACGAGGACAAAATGCTGGATTTGCTAGAACCGTTGTCGGAGAAAGGTGGACTGGTCATTGACTGGCATTGTTGTGAGATTTTCCCTGAAAGATGGATTGATTTAGTCGTTGTTGTGAGATGTGACAACACCGTTTTGTACGAAAGGTTAGAAAAGAGAGGTTATAAGCAAAACAAAATTACTGAGAATATTCAGTGTGAGATCATGCAGGTGCTATTGACTGAAGCAATGGAAAATTACAATCCGAGTATCGTTGTCGAGCTACAAAGTGAAGATTTGAACGCATTAGATGATAACGTTTCCAGAATTTCTCAGTGGCTTGCCATGTGGAAAGAAAACAATCCAGATGGTGTTTCCAACGAACTGAATTAGATTAAATAGAAATGGATTAACCCAAGCGCCATACATAACAATGGTATTTTCTTCAATTTACACAGGAAAAATCTTTCCCTGCTGTCTTCTAAGCAAATAGACTCTATTTTATTCAAACTATGTACAATTTTTTCTATATAAATAAATAATCACATTACTATTATTTACCAATCTTAATTCTTAATGCTCTTTGAGCCTTTCTTCTCTTTCTTAGCTTGTGCTTCTTCATTTTTAATCTTCTCTTTCTCAAAACTGAAGTCATGATCATTTCAGTGATGTTTAATGATGGCTCTACTTTTTCAATGTAGGTATTTAATAGATTGGATTTTGGTTCATTGATATTCTTGGAAAGAGCTGAGAAAATAGGGGATGGAGCAGTAGCGGATTTTAATGGAGTTGAAACCATGGTGGAAGCAAATCTGCTTCCAAATGATGGGATGAAACGGGATACCACGCTTCTGAACATGGTAGTCGATAATTTGGTTTGAAATCAAGCTGAAAAAGCTAACTCTCAATTCCCTTTTCTTCAATTCTAACAAAGATTCATTCAAAATCATCAAAAACAAAAAAATTCGAGAAAAATTACGAAATTTTCGAAGAGCACCACCGACTGTATATTCTGAAAGTACGAACGAATGACAAATATGAATAGAGGCAAGGACTGACTAGTCCGGTTTGAATCTGTTGTAGATGTTGACCAAATGACGAAATTATTATAGTAATTTTGCAAACAAAAATCAGATCATACATAAAAGTTGCTCCGGCTAAATGGATTGCAAAAACAAAAAAAAAGTATAAATTAACAAAAAATTATCAAATTTGAGGCTGACAGGAATCGAACCTGCAGCCTTTTGATTTGGAATCAAACGCTCTACCATTGAGCCACAGCCCCATTCGATGACAAATTTTTATTATGGTTAGATAAGTCTTACATTAAGTGAAGTCAAAGGTATATTTTTGTTGTAAAAAAAACATTTACAAAGAAATAATAATTTCAAAGCATATTCCAAGCCGACAGTTTTTGTGGGAAAGCAGTGTAAAAGCTGAGACTGAATTGACTCTAATTCAATTTGTTCAATTGTTCCTGAAAAAGCCCAAGAAATATATTTCTCTCCATCTTTTTGTTAACATAATTTCCAGCAGATAAAACAGTTTATAGGTTACTATGTTAGCTATTTTGCACACGCAGCAGTGATATCTTTTAAATTGTACAAATTTGATAAAAAAAATAGCAAAAGAAAGATGCATGTAAAGACAAAGTCATACAGAGATAAACAATATACAAAAATCAGTTTCGCAAAAACGGTATAGACATCTTGAATCCATGAATCAAATCACTCCAAACAATCATTACGGAGTTTGAATACGAATTTTCCTGATTTCGTCGCAAATGAAAAGAATTACATAAAAAGCACGAGCTATGTTATAAGGGTGTTTTTTTTATAAAAGAAGAACAAAACACACTCAAATCGTTTCAAATCCACGTATAACAACACTATATCCAATTACAAATCCAAATACACTGTTAGACCCTTGGTCAACTCAAAGGACCTGCGTGAGCGCTGTTTATAGTATCTCCAATCATATCACCCTTATCTTGGAATGGATATTCAGAATTAAGAAAATTAAAAGATAAGCGAATAATAAATTAATTCCACTCCTATGATATACTAATTAATCCAGTCCTAAAGATAGCTCATAGAGTCTTTTTTCACCATCTACGGCTCTAGTCATTTAACTTTAGCATAAATGCCTGAATATTCATGTCAAAGGAATCCTAATCAAAATTCAACCCTCAAGAAAAGAAGAAGTTCGTTTAAAAGTTTATACTCACCGATCACCAGAAGGAGATCATTTTTATCGAGGAATATGATTCAGAATGAGTCTCTTAATTGTTACGAATTTCACAATATTCTGATAGAAGGAGACATTCCAAGCTATTCCATTGGTTTGTATGAAAGTCAGGGGTTCATTTGGAATCAGAACTTATTTAATAACAGCTATAGATATTCAGATGATGGGAACGAGGTGGAAAACCCCGTCAACGTCATTGATATAATTATTAACGATGATGAGGGCATGGAACGGGAAGGTATAATCAAAACCGACAACAAACCAGCCAACTGAACATAACATAGCGGGTTGATTCTGTGCGGAGGAGGCAGAGCAAGTGATTGCCAATATCCGTTCTTAATTTCCATCTTAATTTCCATTTTAATTTCCATTTCCATTTCCGGTTTCAATCTCAACTTTCATTTCCGGTTTCAATTCAACCTTCATTTCCGGCTTTATTTCAACCTCAACTTCCGTTTCACTAATCTTTGGGTAATTATTATATTTTGTTTGTATATTATACAAAGTACGAATTCTTTAAAAGTAGTATATATAAAGTCGATAAAATTTAGTTATTTCGGTTGCTCAATCATTTAATCCTTTGATTTCTTCTTCTTCTTCTTTTCCTTCTTGTCTTCACTGTCATCATCAGCCTTTCTCTTCTTTTCCTTCTTTTCCTTCTTTTCCTTCTTTTCTTTCTTTTCCTTCTTCTCCTTCTTTTCCTTCTTTTCTTTCTTCTCCTTCTTTTCTTCAGTTGCCGCTGGAACCGAAGACTCAACTAAATCACTACCACCAGTTAAGGCAAGAGCTTCTTTGATAGCATCTGAGTTTTTCATTGGAGATTTACCGGAAGTGTAGAATTCTAATCTATCTTCAACTTGTTGCTTCAAGACTTTACCGAAAATGTTGTTTGCATCATCACTGAAGTTATCAATTCTGGAAGCAATGGAACATTTATTTGCTAAATATCTAGAAATTCTACCCTTGTTCTTTGGTGCTGCCTTACCAATGAATGATGAGTGGTAAATTAAACCATACTTTGGAGTGTTACCCTTGGTCTTTAAAGCTCTGAATAATGCCTTTTCAGCACCTAAAATTTGAACAGTGGAAGCAGCTTGCTTGGATAAATTGGTCAAAGAACCAGCGTGAGAGATTAATCTGGCACCAACAACTTCACCAATTAATTCAGATAAGTTAGGAGCAACTAAATGCATCTTATCATTCAAGTATTTGAATAAGTTGACTCTGTAGTTGGAGATGGAATCGGTTCTCTTGGCGAAAGTTAAGATATTTTCCATATCAGCTTCAGAGATATCTTGACCCATAGAAATCTTAGCCATGTCAATAACTCTTTGAGCTAAACCGGAATCATCGTTTAATAATTCGGCAACTTCATGTAAGTTTTCATCAGTTAAGTTGGATTTATCTTGAATCTTTAAAACTAATTTACAGTAAGTGTGGTTATCGTTAATTAGCTTTGCCAATTCAGGGAAATGCCAACCGTACCATTCTTTAACTCTCATGGAATAAGTGTTGATATCTTTATCTAATTGATCCAATAAAGCAATAGATTGTATAATATGGTTATCATTCTTTTGAACTGAGAACTTAACTTTAGCTCTAGAATAAGCATGACCTAAACCTAATTGGGCTCTTTCTAAATCACCATCTTGCAAATTCTTTAATAATTTGACACCGTGGAATCTGATACCTCTTAATAAGTCTTGAACAATTTCGTTAGAGTGACAGTCAATGTATGGGAAGAATTCTTTGATTGATGGACCTAAAGATTTATCGGAAATACCTAAGTTAATTTGAGAATCTGACTTTGGTAAGTTTAATTCTAAAACAGACTTTAAGTAATCAGAAACCAATCCTTCGGAAATATCATTGGCGTTTTCTAATGCTTGTGCAGCACCTTTGAATGGAGCAAATGAAACCATTTCAACCATTTTAGAGAATGCAGCTAAATCACTGGCAGATTTTTGAACATCTTTTAATCTTGAACCAATGTTATCTTGTTCAAGCTTGACCTTAAAAATGGCATAACCAGTAGGTTCTTCGAAAAGAATGAAATCAAGACCGGCCATTTTGTTTGTTAAAAGGAACAATCAACTAATTAAACAACCAACTAATAAAAAGACAACGTATTTCAGTAAAAAGTTTCAAAAAAAAATTTTTATTTTTTTTTTCACCTTCCTCGCTATTTTTTCATAGAGCACTTTTACTAGAAAAAAAATCAAGAAAAAATAAAAAATAAAAATTAATGAAAAAAAATGAGAAAAAAATGAGAAAAAAAAAAAAAAAACTGGTAAAATAAATTCCGCATTGGGAAGTCTTGTGGCCGGGTAAAATGGTTTCATGAGTTGTGGCTGAGTAAAATAGCAAGAGAAGAAGTTGTGTTTTATGTGTGGGGTATTTATGGATGGTATTTGTTGCTTTTTGTGATAAGTAAAAAAGGTGAAAGGGAAACCATACTATTACAACCTATGAGATATACACATGCTATGAATTTATGCGAATGTGATATTGGCGTTGCTCTAATGGTGCATCATAGCTGTTTGGTGAATACGCACCCGGGAAATATGGCGGAGCGTGAAAGCAATATTCAGAAAGGCTGCGCACAAACTAAGACACGCCCAACCACATCCTGCTGTACGACAATACCAAGTTGTATACCGATGGGTTTCTCTGTAGAAGTCTGCTCAAGTCACAGTAAAAAGGCACCAAAAGCTTACTGGCATTTCCTGCTACTTCTTACATAATTGGCTATCATACCGCAAGTTTACGTATTTTTATTGTCTCTGTTTTACCAATGTGACGGAGCACCCAGAAGCAGCAATCCGTTAGTACAGAAACCAAACAGAAAAGGAATTCTTCCATAAGCAATGCTTTTACTGAATGTAGTACAATTTTAAAGAGGGTCAGTGCTTATTCGTCGTTCAGTGCCACATTACCTCATTTACAAAACATTAAAAGGAACTACTTAAAGGCGCACTTAATAAGTTACAGATAGTATTCAGGCTAACATCCGTTGTGTTTAGATCATCTCATTCATTAGTGCAAGGAGACATGGCCGGCCAACGGGTTTCAGGGGAAAACTGTAAGCTCCCCCTCGCCCTCCCCGTAAGACGAAAAAACAGTCCCATCTGCTCTTTTGGGCGGCCGCGGAAACTTGAAAGAGAAAAGCTGTCCGGGTCAAAATCAAATTGTGACATGATTTTCAAATGTTCCGTTGAAGGTGCTTGAATTCTCTGTCCCCGTTCAACCTTATTACCAACCATGCTACAATTCAATCTACTCAAACGCTCATTTCAAAGATCATATCATTCTTTTTATCATGTGAACCCAAACATTTTAGATTTATCTACTCTTGAGAATCAAATATTAAATAGAGCATATGCATATGTTCCCGAGCTTGGTTTTACCAAAAAGGCAATTGAAAAAGCATCCACTGACATGGGTCTGAAAGTCACTACCCCTTCAGCAATGTTCAATTTTACATCTGGATCCAAAGATCTCTCGTTTGAATTGGTTAATTTCCATTTACTCAAATGTAGACAGGATCTTTTGAACATCAAAAATTCGGGGTTTTTCCAAAACTTCAAATCAGAAGACGAGAAATTGAACTTCTTATTGATGAAAAGATTATCCATGAATCTACCAATCAAAAGCCATTTATCTAATGCATTGGGATTAATGATTATACCGACTCATTTCAAGTCATCTCTTGAAGAACTTCACAATTTATCCGATGACTTATCGTACTATGCCGGTGATAGATCAATAGATTTCAAGTGGTACTCTAAAAGGTTTGCACTTTCCACATTATTTGTACAAGCTGAGCTATTTATGATTAATGATAAGAGCAGTGGATGTGAAAATACAATCAAATTTGTGGAATCTAAACTTAAGGAAATTGACACTGCCGGAAACATTTACAATTCCGTTGAAGAATGGACATTTTTCAATGCCGTCAGTTTAATAAATGTCATCAAAAGTCAATTAGCAAGGGGTTAGAATTTTATAATTCATTATACAAAGTTTTTTTTTATAGATTGTAAGGTATTCTTTATTTATTGTACTGGCTGTGGTGCTTGCGCTGCTTGTATTTGAGCAATCTCGTTTCTCTTCACACGTAACGATTCTTGAGTAGATTTTATATTCTTTTCAACACTCTCAATTTCTTTTTCAATAAATTCCAATCTTTTGTTGACATTATCTTCAGCTTCCATCTTGTCTTGCTTCAACAAAACTGGTCCAATCAATTTGAAAATTTTCGAATCATCGGTCAATGTGTCGAATTCCTCCTTGACAATTTTATTTTCTTGGAATTGGGTTTCCAACTTGGTTCTGCTCTGGATCAGCTCTTGCAATTTCTTTTGCAAGACGTTGAATTCGTCAACAATAGTGCTCATGTTTGCTCACCGAGTCCTCTTTCTTTTCTTCGGGTCTCTTCCAAGCCAAATTTGGAAAATATAAGAAACAGCGAGAATTGTCGATGGCCGTGGTTTTTTTGGGGGAAGGTGGGGCGGGGGGGGGGGGAACACACACAAGAATAAGTAGGTCCTGGAGTGATGAATGTTTATCGACTTTGGGTCTTAATTATAACTTGCATTAGTACTCGTGTGTAATATGTTTTGAATTGGAGACTATTATTCAGTATTTGTAGCTATTTTACATACAAATTCTACATGTATTTACTCCCCGTGAACAGAGTGGGATTTTATGGAACCACAAAGCCAAGTGAAGAGCAGGCGCACATGGAGTGAATGACTGGAAGGTATAGCACAGAAGAGGAGATGGAAATACAGATTTCAAACAGTAGCTGCAGTAAATACCTAATACCTGTTTATCCTCCAAGTAATATACATATGCTAGCAAGCCTAATAGGGCAAACTTAGCAGAGCATCCTTAGCATAATTTAATAGCATAATTTAATAGCTCTACAAAATCAAATTGCACTCTAGACCGTAACCAAAAGAGAATAAAAAAGGGGAATATTTGCTGCTTCAAATGATGCTTCAAGTTATCCTGAAACCAAATGTCACAACACAAAGAAATAACATATCAGTAACATAGCTAATTACTACTTATTTGGCTCCCCGAATCCAACCTTCTTTCTCTCCCCCAACGATTTTTTCCCCTCACAGGCTTTTCTCACTGGGGACTTTTTTTCCCGCACTTCTACTGAACACCGCGTTCACTTTACGTTCATGAGATGCCAGGGGAAGGGAGAAAAGGCCCCAATTATCTCCATTTGAAAAGATGTTCAGACCCTTTGAAGAGAACAGAATCCCTAGCCATATCATTCAAGATGATGTAGAGGATTTGCCATTGGACTTATATATGAAGCCGATTGAAATTCCCAACATAAACATTAAACTAGTTGAAGAAGTGACTTGTACCAATCTGTATTTAGTGCCTGAGAAGTTCAAACGTAAGGTAATATTAGACAAGAAGTTTAAAAATAAGGAAAAGGTGGGCGAAATCGATATCAATTTAGATCATGTTGAAAACGACGTCGAAGAATTTGATGATTTTGAGCAGATTTTCAATGTTTCTACTATGGCCTGTAAATACAAATACATGTATGGACTGACTGACTTTAGAATTTTGAAAGTTTACCAACTTAAATCTGGCGAACTTTTGGTTGAGATACCGGAGTTCAAGAATTATTTAATGTACAACTTGCTCGCCGAGGAGCTAGTTTCGAAATTCCAACCCCAGAAATTTCATTTGTTTGTTGAAAACGCCACCGAAGAATCCCCGTCAAGCGATGAAATCAAATCGTCACTTTTGAGTGGACGATTTAAAAACCCCGGTGGAGAACTGGGGCTAAGATCAGTAAACGCTGCTATTATTAACAAACTCGACAGTCTTGATTCTGTTCAGTTTGAAAATATACCAAGAGATCAAGATACTCTATCCACTCTATACATTTAAAGTATTTTCTGCACACCATATATAATATTATCAATTTTATAGTTTTTTCAGCATCATACCGAGCTGCTTGTTACAAAGTTCAGATATCTAATATATCCGATAGAAAAACGCCGAATTCTGCTGGAGTATTTGCAATCTCCAGACAATTCGTTATCATCAACATGATTTTAGAAACTTCACTTTCCTATTTCGGACAGAGAATATTTTTTCAGATTTTTCACTGTAATGATCTTCTCCGGGTCAAAAAGCATGTACTTTGCAGAATATCTACCTCGATTGGAATCGGTTTATATCCAGATTGATTTGCCACGTGGGAAGATCGAAGACATCAAACTGGATGATGACAAAATAATAATCAATCATGATGTTGTTGTAAATCTGCCCAAAACTATAGATTCCGCAAATACTGCATTTGTGGTTAATGAAGATAAAGATCACCCGGAACTGTCAAATATTAGATTACAGAGTAAGACACCGATGGTATTTCCAAATGAAAGCAGCCACTCATTGAGCGACAACTACAAATGGAACTTGCAGTGGTTCAAAACACTCGATAAACCATCATCCAAGTTCAGCTGTTCCACCTGTCATAGTCAGATATTAGATTTAGCAGAGATCACACACCTGATGCCAATGCCTTCAGAGTTATGGTACGAAATGCTGGATTTTTGGCACTGTCATAAGCCGAAATCGACAAAGAATGACGACCTGAATATCGGTTTACTGAAAAAATTCAACGAATTAAAACCCAAGACGTCAAATTTAATTGTTGGAAGCTACTACTTTTTGGTTAATGAGAATGAAATAAAGAGATCGACCATTGTTAAAGATGATTTGATATTTTGCAGCAATTGTCATGAAAAAATCGGTGAAATCGATATAAATTATAATTGTCTCAAATTGTTCAAATGGAAATTAGCATTGAAAACAGACACCAAACAAGATTTTTTCATGCCTTTTAATTATGTATCTTACAAACTGATTGAAGAGATGGATTACAGTGCCGTAAAGACATTTAACATTAAATGCAATAAGAAGGTGCTTCAAGTGTGGTGTTTTGGGCTAAACATCAACATATCTATCAGTGGTGTCGAATTCGTCAATTGTCTGAAAATCATGTACAAATTATCAGATGAAGAAAAGAAAGATTATGGATTCATTGAAATTGACTATGATGAAACCTTCGAAGATTTTGTTGTTCTGCTTAATGAGATCAATGAGTTATTACCCGAAAACTTGCAGAAATACAAAGACTGGAATGTGAGTTATGTGCCTATTTAGCGCTGATATTCTACGCTGATATTGTCCTCAGTTCTTTCAGCTACTAAATACCAACGAGGTAAATTTAATGCCGCAGAATATTCCATATTTTGCAGTTACCAAAAACAACGAAGATATCATAAGCTAGTCACTTTTCCGATGCCTAACGCAGAGTTCCCATTTAAAAATGGACTATTCCGTTTATACTATTATTTATATGTTTTCCCTATGCGACAAAAGTTTATGTACAGTAACTACACCGTCTGCGCATCCTTTGTAAATTCAATGAGGTTGGATTGCTTTGTTATGCCAATTCACAGCAACGTTTTTGTTTTTGACTTACCGACATATAAATGTCATTTAATATTTCATCAAACTGCGCCGAGTCTAATAATGCAGAACGGACGGCGCCACACCTTTTGTTCTATCAGATTCACTCTGTTGAGGCTTTGATAGTGCCAAAAAAAGGAGACGTTACACAAGTTAGACAATAAACGTGTGAAAAAGAATAGGCTTCCACAAACGGGGTTAAGAATTCTGAATCCCTGCTCTGCAGATCAACGTTCAATAGAAATTGACTTCGCTTGACTCGCAGGAGACGCCACATTGTGTAGTTTTAGGTTAATAAATACATACACGCTAAATTCATCATGAGGTGAAATTACATATCTATAACTGTAGCTGTAAATGGTGCAATTCAGTCCGTGAGTATCTGACGCAGTGCAGGTTGCGATAAAGAGTGCACATGGCTATCAAGTTGCTATACAGTTCCGTGCGTCTGATCCAACAGGCCGAGAGAAACCATTTATTTGGGAGCGAGTTCACCACAATTTTTTTCCCGGTTTTTTTCAAAAATACGGCCGAGAACGCGCTGAAATCATAAATGATTCCAGGGGAGCTTTCTGGAAAAGGAAAAAAGATGCGTTGCTCCTTCCCTATCCTGATCGATCCATTTCCACCTCGTTTTTTGTTATTTTCATTCCGCAACTGTAATGTGACATCAAACATTGTATACATTACACGATGACTTTATTAGAAAACTGTCTTTGTTTTATTTCTAATTAGTACATCATCACAATCAATGGAACTGTAACATGTGATTTTTCTCCATATATGTGGAGTCAATAATGTAATTCTTATTACTTTTCAACCAACCACTAAACGTCCTTCCTCTAATTAATTCTCAGATCTGATGATGTATATCTCTGTCGAGATCTTAAGATATGCGCCTATCGGAGGGGCCGTTATATAGGGGGTGCAATTTTTGATAACAGCCGTTCGTCAAACGATATATTGGGGGTGTGGAGTTACGATTTCCCGATAAGAAATGTATTGGTCTGTCAGAAATAACACCATGAAAACTGTGGCGCAGGTAGCGGATTTTAGGAAAGATCTTTGTATTGTTTCAAAAAAGGCATGTCACACTGATAAGACTTTTTTCAACTATAAAAAGGACATACTTTGCCCATCGATTGATATCAGCATTTATGTACTTGCTTCAATCAAACCAGTCAACACTTCGCTAATGACGGAATCGGTGTCGTCTATAGAAAAACGCAAGGAAAACATTGCAACAACTGCAATCAGTACAGCCAGAACGGCTCCAAGACATATCTCTTCAAGAGATGCCGACGTCACACTCAAATTCATGGAGCAGTACGACTCCGAAATCCCTGAAATCACTCCTGAAGAAGAACGGAGACTGTCCACCAAAGTCGTCTCAATTATCCTGTTTTTGACCGCAATGACGGATTTATTGCTTTATTCTGACAAAGCAACGTTATCCTACGCTTCGGTGTTTGAACTTTGGGAAGAAACCGGCTTGGATCAAAACAAATACAATAACTCTTCTACGTTATTTTATGTCGGTTACATTGTTGGACAAGTCAATTTGCTATTGGTACAAAAACTGCCAATTGGTAAACTGATGACCGCAATTTCAGTTTCATGGACGGTAATTATTTTCCTACATTGTACAGCTTACAATTACCAAGGTATCTATGCGTTGAGATTCTTTTTAGGGTTTGTTGAAGCCGTTGCTGTTCCTATTTTGAATACTACCATGGGTCAATTTTTGACTTCTCGTGAAAAAGCAGCAACTGCGCCGTTGTTCTACGCCAGTTGTCTAGGTGTTACTATACCTGTCGGATTTATTGCGTATGGTATTCTATATGCGAAATCTAGTATTCCGATTTGGAAACTGTTTTTCATTATTATTGGTGGTTGTACGTTCATTTGGACGGTGGTGATCTTCTTTTTGTATCCCAACAATCCAACGGATGCGGTTTTCCTGAGCCAAAAGGAAAAGGTGTGGGTTATCAGAAGAGTTCAAAAATCAACCAATGCATCGATTGAACAAAAAATCATTAAAAAATCTCAAATTATCGAAGGGTTAAAGGATCCAATCACATGGCTTTTCTTTTTCTTCTTCCTGTTACAACAGCTGGCAAATAACTTACCATACCAACAGAATTTGCTTTTTGAAGGTATTGGAGGAGTAAACAATCTAGACTCAACCTTGGTTTCTGTTGCTTCTGGAGGCTTTTCTGTGATTTGTTGTTTCATAGCAACAACATTCTTATTTTTCTATCCAAACTACACCGCCTTTTCTGTTGTGTTTTGGTCACTGCCTTCCCTTGCCGCCTCGATTGCGGTGGTCACACTTCCTTGGGACAACAAAATTGCGCTCTTGGCAATGCTTTGTCTTGCTTCACCATTATTTGGTATTCCATGGATCCTCATGTTTTCATGGGCGTCGACGTCCTGTTCTGGCTACACCAAAAAATTGACCAGAAATGCTGTCATTATGGTTGGCTATGCTATATCCAACATCATCTCACCACAACTGTGGCAAGCAAGCGACGCACCAAGATACGATGCTGCATGGATTGTTCAAATTGTTCTTTCCTTCTCTGTTGCTCCTGCGCTTGCATTAGTGATCTGGTTTATCCTAAACAAGAGAAACAGAGAGAGAAGGATTCTCATTGCACAGGAAGGTGAAACATTTGGTTATGTTACAGATGAGAATTTGGGAGAGATCGAAGTCACTGCGGCTATCCTTGATTTGACAGATTTGGAAAATGACAAATTTATTTATCCTTTATAGGCCAGCGCTTTTCCAGTTTTGGTTGCTTTGTTTCAATTAGCTCTCTCTGCTTTTTTAATCTTACTTAGAATATTATTTGTAATATAAAACTTTTTTCAGCTACAAACCAGGCAAGTTCTTTACGTTAAGTGTAGTTCCGCAAGAGGAGCTTGATTACCAAATAAATTGTTCGGTCTTGAAAAAGATATGAAATTTGCTGAATATTATGTTACATAGCATTGAAATAAATAATGTTGGTATATACACAAGACATCTACTCCTTCTCGGTACCATCAATGTCTACCTTTTCAACATCTAGACCGTCTATTGCATTATGCGTGCGACTCAAAGCCTTTTCTAAAGAGATGACATCTTCGGGGTCCAAGTTGTTTTTAGGACCATGGAAATGCTTATATTTGTAAATGAAAAAGTAAGTCATAGCTAAAATCCAGACACCAAAACTCAACACCACTGTATAGTTCATATCGGTTTTGGAAGGATCTTTCATAGCAGGGAACATGCATAATAACATGATGAATGCACCCCAAAACACAGAAATCCAGTTGTTAATTTTAGATAATGTATCGCCAAGATAAAAGGAGCCAGGCTTGAATTTGTGCTTTCCTGAGGTTAATTTGAGGAAAATTGGGGTGCACCAAGCCAAGTAGCAACCACAAACATATAAGGTGAATAATGCGTTGGCAGCAGCGCTACCAGCTAAACACAAACATCCAAGCATAAGTCCAATAATACATGAAAGAATGACTGCTCTAATTGGCACTCTCAATTTTGGATTGACGACTTTGACAATAGAGCAAAATGGTAAACCGTCATCTCTAGCAAATGCCCAAATTTGTCTAGAACATGCAGTGATTAAAGAAGAACCCATCAACCATTGACAAGCGGCCATCAATGACATCAAAGCAACGGCCCATTTTCTTCCTAACGAGTCATAAAAAATTTGAGCAACTGCAAACCCGGTGCTTGAGTCCAAAACCGCTTGTAAGTCCTTGGAAACACATGCATTGAGAACAATAATGATAATTGCTCCTAACAGACCACAAACAGAAATGGAACCGCAAATACCAATTGGAACACCATAAGAGGCATTTTTGGCCTCTTCTGACATATGCACACAAGAATCAAAGGCACCAATGGTCCAAACAGCCGACATCATGGAGAGACAGAATTGCCAACCTGTTGGCCAATTGGAGTAATTTTGAACCTGTCCAAAAATAAAGCCACCATCATTAAATGTGCCTACATTAACTTTGGTACCAATTGGTAAAACAATTAAAAAGAGCACCAATAATCCAGTGTGACAGACTGATGAGACGGTTTGCAACATAGCAACGTTTTTTGAGGAAACACAAGTGGCTATTCCTTGGAATATGATACAAGCTGCAAAAATACCATAAGTTTTAGGGGTTGTGATTTCAAAGTTCCCATTTTTAGAAAGATATACTGCTGCTAAGATTTCTTCGGCGTTACCATAGGCAACGGAGACTGCACCTGAACTCAATGCCATGGTGTTTGTGAGACCAATAAGGAAAGATAATGGGACTCTAATTTTTTCTGGAGCGTAGTAAAACGTCCAATAGTATAAACCACCAGATGTGGGAATAGCTGAAGCCAGTTCAGACATGGAAATCCCAATAGATAAGATAAATACCGATGCAATAATCCAAGACCATAAGAAACCTGCTGGTCCAGAGGCAAATCCAGTGGCAGCAATTGATGCCACTGATGGTAAAATACCCATAATTGAGTAGGAGATTCCAAAAATTTGGAATGTGGAAAATCTTCTTTTAAGTTCTTGTTTGTAACCGATTTCCGCTAGCAAAGTTTCATCATTAGGAGCATCTCTTGGGTCAAATTCTGCAATCCTTGATTGTTGTGTAGTGATTGTATGGAAACGAGAATGAACAGGCGATAGCAACGATGCCATGTTTGTCTGTTAAAATCGTGTGTCAAAAGTATACAGCTATAGAAAGTTGGCGAGTTAGATGGAGAACTGAGCATGGGAGATGCCTCAATTATAAGCAAAGGATCATGGAAAATCGAAGCTTATCGTGCACCAAAAACCAGATGCCCTTATCTCTCCCCGAGTTACTTAGCGCTTTCAGACACAGAAAATGTTACCGCTATTGACCAAAGAAGCAACTAAAAGCGCCGACACAATTTGTAGTCGGGGAGTCACCATCGCCATCGCCACAATTTCTGGGAGATGATCATTAATCAAACTCCCTCCTTCGTCTATTCAAGATACGGTTTTATTAGTGAATTGTCTTATCGGGACTCCTGCTACACATGGAACTAAGATTTTGGACACAGGTTTAAGCGAAAGCAGAAACGATAAGAAATTATAAACGGAGTCAATAAAAAAGGGTCGAGATATTTCTTGACGGAGTTATAATACCGCAGTACGTCAATTATCGCTTCTATATTATTGGCCGTGATTTTTGCCTATTCAGGCAAGTTAAAGAGCTCTAACACAAGAGGCGCTACCTTTTTTCTGTTGTACGCAGTGTTGTATTGAGAAAAAACTTTTGTGGTGGTTTCATCACCGCCGGCCTGAGGGACAAGTTGCAGCTCATCGGTCAGTCTGCTTATTGTGGAATCTCCGATATTCGAAAAAGGTGCTACCAGTAATTGTCTACGGAAGTGACCATTTTCTTTACCGCTGAACGATGCCATGATAAAATGCACATAGAGTCCTCGCTCAGCAATCCAGTCGTGGACCGCTGCGGCAATAACCTTTTCCCTCTGAGCCTGGGTATGCACTTCGTCTCCCCCGACGCTACTGTGTTTGGCAAGTAATTCATCAATAGAGATAACCATACTTGAGATTCCAATCTTTCTGCTGCTAGCGCCAGACTCACCACGGACATCGTATTCCTTGTAATCCTTCCTCAATAGATCACGCACTGAAAATCCCTGAACATCCTCTTTCTGGTGTTTCAGTTCTTTGGTTGGTACCTTAAACATCGCAGCATCGATTTGCTCGACGTGTGTCAGAATCTGAACAGCATCAATATCGGCCTGTTCTACCCTCTGTTTCAGGCCGGAAGTGTCTAGCAAAATCGCGCTGAGGAACAGCGCGGCCTCTGGTTCCCCCAAAAAGAGATCCTGGCCGGATAGAAAGTGCTTTGCTACCAAGGAGGAGCAGGAACCGCAGGTTTCAATGATTCTAAGGTCCGATGTAGTATCCTCATAACAGTGTACATCAGCATGGTGATCGATTATGCCACAGACAGTACCTTTACCGGTTTTAACCAAACCTGCAAGAGTTTCGTTGTCAATTTGATTGTGGTCAACCAAATTGACTTCGAAATGTACGCCGGGCCATTCTTTTTTGGCCAACTCATCAATGAAAATGAGATCGCTTGCCACAATGCCTGCCTTTTGTAATGCAAACACAATGTCTCGACGCAGCACAAGATCCTCTTTGGGGAAACTGATAACGGGATATACGATGTCGTTCAAAGACCGTTTGTTGATGTAATTGAAGTAGGAGAACCCAATACTGGAGACAACACTGTCCATATCACCTCCGGAGTTACCTACAACGATACGGATGATTCTGTCTGCATTTCCCGCTGCGGCACTATTGTATGCCGTTCTAACAGTCTTCAAGTACTCCACCAATCTGAGTCGGCCATTCATCCTTTGTTGAACAAGGCTTATAAAAGATAAAGGCCTTGTTCAATTGACTTCGGCCGCCTTTTTTTTTGCCCGCCTGTCACAAACGAGGGTTTTGTTTTAACAGATCCCTTCAGCGTGGGCCGCCGATTTGATGATACTGTCCTTGTCGTCGAAAATGTGGATCACTAGACGGGTATCCAGGATTGCCTCATTACTGGCGTTCATTGTTATCATCTGTGTTGTCTATTACAATTTTCAACCGACTCAGACAGCTGATCTTTCTACTACTCCATATGATCTAGGTAAATTGCTTAAATTTTCAAGGCACAAGGATATATCAGTGGATAAAGTCGTCCAGAAGAACTACGATACGTTGGTCAGTATCTTGAAAACACCTATCGAGGAGCCAAAGGTGAAAGACTTACAAAGGCCAATACTTGTGAAGGAAAACGAGTATGATCTGGACTCTTACGTCAGAGCAAATGCAACGTTGACGATTTTAGCAAGAAACTCCGATCTGAAGGGTATCAAGCACACGATGATACAAATTGAGAACAAATTCAACAGAAAATTCGGGTATCCTTATGTATTTCTCAACGACGGTGAATTTTCTGACAAATTCAAAGCCGAAATCCGAAGCATTACCAAAAGTGAAGTTTATTTCGAAAAGATCGACAGTGAAGTATGGAATCCACCAGATTTCATCGACAAAGAGAAACAGTCACTTGAAATGAAAAAACTGAAAAGCCAAAAGGTGGCCTACGCAGGAAAGACCAGTTATCATAACATGTGTAGGTATTATAGTGTCAATTTCTTCAATCATCCACGTATGAACCAATTCAAATATTACTGGAGATTTGAACCAAACACAGACTACTTTTGTGATATTGATTACGATGTTTTCAAATTTATGGAGTTAAATAAAAAGGTGTATGGGTTTGTTATAAGTCTCTATGACGGACATGAAACTGTTAAGACATTATGGACAGAAACTAAAAAGTTCTTGCATGAAAACCCCCAGTACCTGAGTGAGAATCCAGCAATTGACTTTTTAATGGAAGATATGCAAAACCCGGTGAAGACTGAATACACCGGCGGGTATTCTACATGTCATTTTTGGACAAATTTTGAAATTGCCGATCTAGATTTTTATAGATCTGATGCATACTCGAGCTGGGTACAGCATTTAGATAAGGCTGGTGGATTTTACTACGAGAGATGGGGCGATGCGCCTGTTCATAGTATTGGGTTAGCTTTGTTTGCCAACAAAAATGATATTCATTGGTTCCGGGATATTGGTTACAAACACCATCCATATATCAACTGTCCGAATTCGGATAAATGTTCAGGCTGTGATGTAGGTGATTTCACTTACAAGCATCTACAAGACCAAAACTGTATAACGAATTGGTGGGATTTTGAAATGGACGAATCCGCAAGGAATATTTATAAATGAGTTTGCAGTGTCAAAATAAGAACTGGGAAACCGCTTCTCTCGTTAATGAGATATGAAAACGTAGTACAGTATATTACAGTTAAACGATTATGTAGATATGGACGCAAATAAATTTCAACGGCTTTCCAAATACGAATGACTCCCTCTATTCAGGAGTAATGTTATGGTAAGTTAATCTCTTTTAACATATCGGTGAAAAAGCGCTAGTAGGATCAAATAAGCCGACTATAGAGACTTCCCCGTAGCGACGCCAAATGCGGTATCCGTAGAGATCTGGCACACCTAGCATGTGGCGCAGGGAGATTTTTGACGATGATGACACACACACACAATTATAGACTCCGGCTACACAGTTGTTGTCTTGATCTCTTGACAACAAAGACAGTTTTGGCAAGACCGAAGATACTTTTCAAACACATCACAGTAATAGTGCCGTTTCGGGGCAACCACGACTCTTCCCACAACGTAATTTCTCCTTCTCCTTCCCCTTCCCCTTCGCCTGAGCAAAGACGGCCGGCAGGGGAGGAATTTTCCACCCCGCGGGACCCTCGCCAGTTTCCGAAGCATTCTGGCGAAAATTAACAAGCGATGACTCTTATTATAAGAGAGCATCAGCAACAAGCTGTCTTCTCCCTGGATTTGCATTATTATCTGATAACTACTAGAATGAGCGCTGTTAACGTTGCTATTATTGGTGCCGGTGTTGTTGGTAAGGCATTCATTGAACAACTTGCCAACTTAAAGTCTAAAAACATCACTTATAACCTCATCTTTTTGTCCACCTCCAAAAAGTGTGTTTCAAGTGCTGATTATTCTCCATTAAATCTTGTCAAATCATTGGATTTATTGAGTGAATCATCTTCTCCTTCATTATCCACTGAAGACCTGATCTCTTACTTGAAAAAATCCACTTTACCTGTTGTTTTAGTCGACAATACTTCCAATGAAAAATTGGCTGAACAATACCCATTGTTTGTCGCAAATGGTATCTCTATTGCAACCCCAAATAAAAAGGGATTCTCAGGTAATATCAAACTTTGGAACGATATCTTTGAACATGAAGGTAAGTCGAACAAAGGTTTGGTTTATCATGAAGCGTCTGTCGGTGCTGGTTTACCATTAATTTCTCCATTAAAGGAAATGGTTGAAACCGGTGATGAAGTAGTCAAGATTGAAGGTATCTTCTCTGGTACTTTATCATATATTTTCAATGAATTTTCTACCATCCAACCAAATCAAACCAAATTCAGTGAAATTGTCACCATCGCTAAACAATTGGGTTATACCGAACCAGATCCAAGAGATGACTTAAATGGATTGGATGTTGCCAGAAAGGTCACTATTTTAGCCAGAATATCTGGTTTGCCAATTGAAAGTCCAACTTCTTTCCCTATCAACTCTTTAATTCCAAAAGAGTTAGAAAATGTTGAATCTGCTGATGAATACATGGAAAAACTACCAAACTTTGATCATGAAATGGAAGCTTTAAAGGTTGAAGCAGCAAAGGAAAACAAGGTTTTGAGATTTATTGGTTCTATCGATGTTCCAAACAACAAGGTTTCTGTGGAAATTGCTAAGTTTGACTATTCCCATCCATTTGCATCTTTGAAAGGTTCTGATAATGTCATCTCTATCAAAACTAAGAGATATCCAAATCCATTGATCATTCAAGGTGCCGGTGCCGGTGCGGATGTCACTGCCATGGGTGTACTTGGTGACGTTATCAAGATTGCTCAAAGAATTGCTAAATAGATATCTATAACTCAGGATATATAATGACTATGTATTGATTTTACTCGAGTTGCAAACTGACTTGTTTCTGTTGTTGTTGTTTGTGCTGGAACATGCAAAGCAAACTTGGCTGAAGTATCTGTGAGAGGCAAACGGAGAAGGGGGCTAGGGGGCAAATGCTTTCTTCATATCTCGTTGAAACGGGGAGGGAGGTGCGGGCATAGTACAGTTGTATTTGTTTGCCGGTCGCAATGCCGGGGAAGGGGGGGGGAGGAGAGAGAACCAAACAGCATCTTGGGGCGAGGAAAGAACTTTTGGCGCGTAACACAATTTGTGCCCTAGTGTGTTCCCTACTCCGGCCAGCGCCCGTGCTTCCGTTCCTCCCTCCACTAGACTTGGAAGGATACATTCTGCAGAATGAATGTTGGGGGGAATAGGACAGTGTCTGGATTACATAACATTTATTAGTTTCCAGTTCTGTTGAAGTGCCATATGCAAAGCGGGGCAATCCGCTGTAGCACTGCGTAAATAGTTGCTCTGTAATGAAATGATGGAAACATATGTTTAGGTACGTGCACATCAGTACTTGTAATGATAGTTTTCGGGTGAGATTACGCAGTATTTATTTATAGTGAAAACAGATGAAACTGAAATAAGAAGAAACTATCGCACCTCGATTCCTATTATTCATTTAACAATTCTACATAACTGCCTCGTCATTTTCAAATGAACTCACTGCCTCCCTGAATAGTTCCCTCAATTTCATCTCGTTCGTACAAATTGATCGAAATTCCAACATGACACTCTGAGAATCGAAATAAATGGCTTTGCTTTTGCCCAAGTTATGCAGTTTCCCGATATTCAAGTTCAATCTTGAAATGTGTTCATTATTCGGTGCCAAGAAGAAATCCCCATTATTTCTTAATTCTGCAATATATCCACCAGTTAGATGAATAAACTGCGCATACTTGAACATCGGCTTACCCCAGCTATAGACCACATCGCACTTGTCATCTTTGAAATAATTGGCGGTTCTATTATCTAACATGAAAGAACACACTTTTAGAAGATAAAGATGGAAAAAGTATTTTTCTTTTTTGAATATCTTATCATACTTCTGGAACTCTGCATCTTCCCATGGATTTATTTTCAGTTGTATCTCAATTGTGGAGTGTAGTGGATTTCTTATGGGCAAAATGAATAATTCATCCCAGGGAACTTCAACCAGCATCAATCCGTACCGCTCGCAGTACTTGCTCCATCCGTTAATCAAATCTTCAATCAATTTGGAAGTGGTATCCAGCCATTCTATTCTCAAATGGAAACAATGGTCCGGATTATGTACAATATCATAATGAACCTTGACCAATTCAGGTTTCCATGAATACTCATTGGGATCCAAGTCACACAACACTTCTTTACTCAACATAATAGTTTTACTCTTTTCCCCAGTTTCATCAGAGACGATTGGAAGTGTATTGTCATCCATCAAAGTGTCTACTGGAGAATCAACTTTATTGTTGGAATCCTCGGTAAATCTTCTATTCAGATAATAAAAGTAATGGCCATCCAAAAAGTTGTGCTTTGAAACAACATGCGAAATCACCTTTTGCTCCATCAGCTTATTACCAAACTCAACAGCAGCTTCTCTAGTCTCGATATCGTCAAAGTTTTCTAGTAGGAAGTTGACGAGATCCATACCGAGGAAACAATTTCTGTAGAACTTGAGGTGCCAGTGTCTGTCAATGATAGGGATACCATCATCGCTTTGTAAAATCGAAACAAGTAGGTGCAAGTCAATCGACATATTGTACTGATGTGATTTGATCGACCCGTTTCCGGTGGGCGATGTCATGGGTTCAAAACCTGAAGGGTTTTTCTGCCATTTCGAATTTGTCAATGGATTAGATTCATTTCGCAAATAATCAAATAAGTTGTCAGTATAGAAATACATTTCGGGAGAAATTTCTAGTCTTTTATTTGATTTCTTTTCTTCCGATGTTCTGAAGCGGATCTTGTAGATATTCATGATTAATGATCGAATTCCCTCCAGTCTGATTTCTTCCGTCGTTAATTTTTCGTTTGACAAGGAAAACGCATTTTCAGGAACATCAGCAGGCAACACCACAAATTTCATTCTATGATATTTCTGTTTGTCTATTGACTCCTCGTAACCGGCCAACACTTGGTCCAACTGATTCCAGTTGTAGTTTCTGGAATTGAAATTTGCAGAGCTTGTAATTTTGATAGGTAAATACTCTTCTGAATATCTAGTCCGAATATTCTCAATATACTCTTTATCTGTTGATAGTGTCAGCTGTTCATCGGTGCTTGCAATTCTTTTGTAAACCTGAACGTTCAATAGTCCGTTAAAATCGCAACATATTCTATGGATTTCATTGCCCAGGCTCAAATACACCCTAGACCCAATAAAATTATCATTTGTGAGGTTTTTAATCAACAGCTTGCTGTCACCATTTGGCTTACGATGCTTCTCCACCTTTTCCACCTTTTCGCCTATACAAATCTGAAATCCTAGTGATAATCTCAAAGTGATCATCTTGCGCAATAAGGTCTTGCTCGTTTGGTTTTCATTCATTATTGACTGGTTCAACAAGACATCATAAATTCTAAAAGTGTAGTTTTGGTTGAAATCAGACAAAGTCGGGAAAATAGTAGTCATTAAAGGTAGTGTTGCAGGAGATGATAAAGAATTCCATTTGATTGCACGTCGTTTAATGTTTGGAGGGAACACAAACCTCCAACGACCGTATGATATCATACTCAAAACTTCTGTTGAGAGCCTGTTTGAAGGATTCCCAATATTTGTCCAGTAACTGTTGGAAATCGAATCTCGTTCCTCCATATACTTGTTGTTTTTCTCCTTTTCTGTTTTTGACTTCTTTTGTCTTAGTGCTTTCATTTGACGCTGGTTTGCGTTATCAGATTTAGACGTTCCGACAATCGATTTGGTGGTGGTTCTTCCCAAAATCTTGGATGGTAATCGGTTGCTGTTTATCATGTCAGTGCTAATAGAACTGTTTGAAGAGTTCTTTAGAGCTTTTGAAATTGGTATCGATGAAACAGAGTCTCTAATATTTGAGGACTCAGCCAAGGACATTGGATCACTGTTGAGATCACCGGAGCTGCTTGAGCTGGTTTGTTCAGAGGAGGAGGAAAGGGGACTTAAAATCGGTGTGCTGATCATCTTTCTGACAAAATTATAGGCAGAAGAAGTTACTGTTTTGGTCTCTGTGTTTTGCGACAACGATAGTAGCTGTGAAAACGCCGAAACGTTTGGTTTAGAGGTTGTTGTGACACCAAACGCGTTGCAGGTCGCAGCAGAAGATTTGTTACTCGACACAATCAAGTCGACAGACTTTAATCCGTCGTCTTTAGATTCTGAAAGAACGCTGTTATTTGAAACAATCCGCATACTCGGGGAAGACGCATGATGAGATAATTTTGGCTTTGCCAACACTTTTTTGCTTTTCTTCGAAACGCTCGTAGTGAAGGCATCTCGATCATAAGCTTCCATCGCTTCCATCGCAGATTTGTGACCAGAGAGGCATAGATCGTTTATATTTGCAGAAGACAACTCATTTTCCATAACACCCATCATTTGTAGCTCGTAAATTTTACATTTCGGGAGCCATTGATGTACGGCCTGACTACTATCTGTCCAAAATGAAATGTCCAACCAGCTGGGGATACAGTGCTTCAACCTGTTTTGATTATCTAGATATCGAAATAATGGAACAATATGTAACGGTGGCTGACTCAAACAAATGATATCAAGAGTAGAGTCCACTGTTGTCATCAATCTACTTGTTCTGATGAGCATATCATAGGAAACGTCAAATAAACCTGTACCTGGAGTAATCATAATAAAATGATTATTTGTTTGTCTCAAGGTGGGGTCTTTGAAATCATCACTGACCAAACTCATTCCTAAGTTAATGGCCTCTAGAATTGATCCCTTTGCAGCGGGTAGAATGCTACCTTGGATCAAATATTCTTGGGAGGCGTTGAAGTCAAATTGCTTCTTCTTGTGGAGGTACACATCTCTTTTGAAGTTGGCAAATTCTAATCTTAAAGTAGCCATAATTTCATTCCACAACAAAATATGGACCTGATCAACAACAACCCTATAATAGTCTGTTTTATTCGGCGGTGTTTCACCTTCGGAGTATCGGATTTTCTCTCCGTCCAAGTCCACACTGCTGAATAAAATGATGGTGATCAAGTGGTGAGTTTCCAAGTCTTTCCATTTCTGGAAAGCCTTTGGGAAAAACGAGTTGACAAGCTTGTGAAACATTTGCTGGCCGCTTTCTTCAAAATGCCACATTTCGGACGATATTTGAATAAAGACAACCAATCTGGCCGAGTCTGAACGGAAAACAAATTTGGTGTTTTCTCCAATATACGATGAAAAATATAAATGGCCATTTCTGTATATTCTATTGATATTCAGTCTTATCGAGCCATTGATAAACGATATTTTTTCAGACTTATAGGTGCATCTGTTCACCAGTAAATTCGAGATGTTCCACATATCGCCTCTTGATAAGTGGATATCTTTGAC
This sequence comes from Pichia terricola, assembly GCA_030168465.1. NCBI lineage: Eukaryota > Fungi > Ascomycota > Pichiomycetes > Pichiales > Pichiaceae > Pichia > Pichia terricola. Next base: position 577,995 of record CP099442.1, read on the forward strand.
GTAAATCTCAATTGTATCTGCTTCGACTGCATCCTTTGGCTTCACCGTGACGGTTACCTGGGTCCTGGGCTTCAAGTCCAAGGCGGTTACAATAGGGCCTGATAAAATCGATATCACAGAATTGGGACTGTTAGGAATACTGTTGTTGCTAGTGGTATTTTCGTCGTTAGTATTACCTACGATTGGATCGCATTGTTGTTCACTGTTTGCGTGGGCAATTGGACTGTGGTTTACCAGATCTGAGTCATGGTCAATTGCATTCACTGACCCTCTGGGCCCTTTTTGTTCACCCTGGAACTCCTTAAATGTGAAGTAAAACTTTTTCCGGGTCCCACTTATACACTGGATCTCTCCAATATCGCCCACTTTTGCACCTGGAACCAGCTTAGGATCAATCAACACGGTGTCTGGGGAGGTTCTCAGTTCGTGAAACTTCACTGTCATTATCACTGGCTTATAACTGATGCTTGGTTTGGCTGATGAGCTGTGCAGCTGCGGCAGATCATTCACAGCGTCTGAACTATGTACTGAGTTATTCGTGGCTGACGGGTCATCCGGCACTTGTAGTCTGCCTAATCTCATCAAAAGCGGATTTTTAGTACCGTTTGCACTGTTTTTAGCATCATTGTTGGTCCCATTGCCGCTTTTAAGCGTGTTAGTTCTGTCTCTTGGCGTATTTGCACTATCTGTGTCCTCCGTGGCCTTTTTCCCCACAACGAGAGTGGCCTCATGGCTTCTCTGATTCAGTCTAGATCGGGAATTGCTAAAGTCAATTTTGATTTTCCGGTTCTTCTGCATGATTGCTCCTTGTTTGGATCAGTTCTTCTGTCCCCGGTACTACAGTGTGAGTTGGCTTCACAAACACGAGAACAAGGTCCTGCACATCAGACCGAACGCAGACCAGAAACGCTGCACGAAGTGAGAGCACAAAAATTTGTTGCGTTCGGGGGAGAGGTCAGCGGAGGGGCGGCCGAGGCAGACACCGGGGATAATGCTTGAAAAAGTGGGGCCGCCTCCCCCCCCCCCCCGGACTGGGAAGGAGAGCAGCTACGCAAAGACCTTGGGTGCTGTTGGAGATGATGAATAGGGCAACAAAACGGGGTACTTATGTGTTTATGTATGTCAGCAGGAAGCTGCAAGCAATTAAAAAAGAGTTTATACAGTAATTGCTTAACGCTATTTATGTTTGAACGTTGCAATTCATTCTTTCTCATTTAACATCCTGTTTCCGAGACGCAAAATTCAGAGACACTCAATTGTTGAATCAGTATGTTGTATATCCACTAAGAACTCTAAAACAAAGCTGTTCCTATATGAAGAGCTGTGGCGCTCAATATACATTATTCTTGCTTTTGTCTCTCATCATCTAAAGCCATTTTTTGCGTTAGCAGAATCAGCTTTTGTCATCTTTCAAAGTTTAGGCAAGCTCGTCCTAGCATGTCTAGGAACTCGGTTTTTTAATTACAGTCTGCATGATGGCATCAGCTGTTTCGGCCAGATGTATCATCTGTATCTTTTCAAAAAATACTAAAGACTTTCCAGAAGGAGTGTGTAAAGCAATCTATACAAAATTTTGTAAGATAAGATTAGCGTTTATATAAGGGCTATATCAGCTACCGTTTAAAGCAGCATTGATCACTACACTATGTTATAGTCAATTACATAGAAGAGTATCTGGTCTGTGGTTTGTTGGAGTGAAGGATCGAAGAAAGGGTTTTGTGTGCATTTATTCTGGTAATGATGTTGGAAATACGGGTTGTTGGTTCTTTCTTGACTGATGATAAAGAAAGATCAAGACTTTTTGATTCTACACCGTCTAGCTGATAAGTCAAAAACTGTGGCGAGTCCTCTTCTGACTTCTTCAAAGTTTCAGCTAAAGCATTAATCTCATCTGCATGTGCATATAAATCTCTTTGCAATGTAGATAAAACCATATGAATGGATCTTTGATCTTTGACAACCTCCTGAGGATAAATTTGACTTTTCAGAATGAGAACTTTTGACTGTAAAGTCTTTTCTTCAATCTGTAACTTGGCAATCTTCTGTCTCAACCGTCTGCGTACCAGAACATTTTCAAACGGAAGTGGTCTTTTAGAATTGAGGTATTGTAATTTCAGTTGATTATCAGCTTTGGTCATTTTATCTAGTGATTCTTTATATCTAGATAACTCTCTGATTTCCAATGTCAGTTTCTTTTTCATGTCTGCCGTATCATCCATCAAATTCAAATGATGGTCCAGTAAATCTCTCGCTACTAACGATTTCCGCTCAGCACCTTGTAAAAGTGTCTCAATTTCAAAAAATCTCCAGAAATTGGCAAATTCAGATGAATTTTTCAATGTGTGGAAAATAGTGGTATCATCCAACTGATCACTGAAATATTCATTCATCGACTTGATGTTTTTTTGCAAAATATCAAAATCAATAAATACATCATATATAATCTTCTTCATTTCTTTGCTCATTGGTGACAGCTTCTCAAAATCTGCAGGATATTCAACATTTCCACGAGCAGTTAACAGTGGGATGCTGATTGGAACACAATTTTTGCTGATCAAAATTTCGTCATCCTCAAAGTTGGACAATAGTTTCTCCGGTTTAGTGGCATCTTCTGCTACCGTGACAGCCGGATCCAGATCTGATGATAATTTTATCGATGTTTTGGCACAGCCAAGCTCCGGATTTGGCTTTGCGTGGATAGTACCTTCATCAGGAACCTCGAGGTTTTCACAATCTTCCTTTTCAGAGTCTGTATTTTCAGGCATTGGGTATCCAGAAGAAGGGATATTATCAGAAGAACCAGTACCACAACCATTTGATTCGGATAGAACCACAATATCGCTTTCTGAATTTTCCGCCGCTGCTTCTTGATCCGAAGTAGATTCTTCAAGGGGTAAAGGTGAAACCTCCCTGGATGCTTCGCTTTCCAATGTTGGAGTTTCAATAATCACCAGCTCATCAATATCGTCATTAATCTTTGAATGCTCGCCATCTTTGTCTGACTCCTCACCTTTGCCTGGTCCCTCATCTTTACCTGACTCCTCGCCATATATTGGTTTGATTTTTTCCGGACTCTGGTCATCATCTTGTTCCGATGCTCCTTCCTCCTGAATCTCATTGGTTTCCAGAGCTGCGCTCACTAATTCATCATTTTCATTTGAATCAATCTGTTTCAAACTTGTGGTATCAGCCGATGGTGGATTTATGGAAGGAGTCTCATTACTCGACTCGCTGCCTTCCACATGAGAAATTTCCGACACGTTGTTTTTCGATTTCTTTTTACCCTTCCTTTTTTTCTTGTGTGATTTATGATTCTCTTTTTGCTTTGATTTTTCCTTCTCCTCCTCCTCTATTAGCTTCGCAGCTGCCTCGTCGGCTTGTTTCCGTTTCTCCTGTAAAGACTGATCAAGTGCCATTTCACTTTGAATTTCTTGCAAGTGAGCTTCTCTTCTTTTTTCTTCTTCCTTAATCCTCTCATTTTCTTTACGAATGTCTTCGGTAAGCAACTCCATTTGCTTCTGATCCAAAGCATGTAATTCTTCAATCTGATCAAGTGCAGCTTCATTTGCCTTTTCTATCTGTTCGTACTCTTTTTGAATACTTTCGTGGATTTCATCTTCAAGTTTAGACAGTTCTGACAATCTATTCAACTCGTCTTTCTTCCTCTCATTTTCCTGTCTTAGAACATTCAGCAATTCTCTTCTTTGCTTATCGGCTTCAATGAAAAGTTGTTCCTGATCTTCTTTTTCCTTCATTAGTCTTTCCAAATGTTGTTTAAGTGCAAAGATTTCATTTTCCTTCTTGGCAGCTTCTTCTTCAATTTTCTTTCTGCTACGTTCTGAAATCCAGTCATTGTTTAACTTCTCAATATTTGGATCATTGGCCTCATAAAAGTCCAACTGTTTCTTCAAAAAATCTTGATACTTCGTATGAGAGGCGTTATCAAAGTTGAGATATTTTCCATCTAGTAACTTTTTGAGATCAGATTTCAATTTTGTTCTATTGTTAAACTCAAAATCATAACTAAAGTCTTCAATTTTTTCCTCTAGCTGCTTCTCCACATCCATATTTACGCTCTTTGGTTCGGAAGTTGATGTATTTATATAAGCCTTTTGGTTTTCAAATGCTTTTTCTGAGTCCTTACTTAACATTTTGTTTTTAAACACCGACTCCTTAGAAGTCTGATCAGGTGATAATACGGTAAGAGGCTCGGATTTCTTGACAGGATAAAATGCATCCCTTTTGACAGGAAGTTGGACTTCCTCCTCCGATTCTTCAGACTTTTCATAATCATCTTCAAAGTCATTAAATTCATCTACTTCGTCTTCCTCACAGAATGAATCAGAGCTTTCTTCTTCGGAGTCAGACAACTCGACGATTCTGGAATCATTGGCTGATTTAGGTTTAGCATTAGCGGTTGCGTTCTTGGAAGGTGAAAAACCAAATTTGGACGGAGCAGGTGTGACATTATTTTGGACCAAACCTCCTTGGCTTTTTGGTTGCGTTGGTGTTGCAGAAAATGTGGATGCTTGATCAGATTTTGATTTTTCTTTAAACTTTTGGAACGGATCGGATTCAGGTAAAGCACTTTGAATAGAATTACCAAATAAACCAGTCTTTTCTGTAATCAAAGGAGTAGCCAGTGTTTTGTTTTCTAACGCTACATCCTTCAATGAATTGGTATTCAAAGATACAGTCTTAGCGGGCTGGGTTGAATTGCTATTGCCAAATATACTCTTGGACTCTGTTTTATTGGCTGCGAGGGAGTTTCCTGTTTGACTTTTACTGCCAAATAAGCCAGTTGACTGAGCAGCACTGCCAAATATACTTTTTGATTCATTTTGAGTGGCCACAGCACCAAAGGGACTTTCCTTAGAATTAGACGTTGAACCTCCAAAAGGACTGTTATTTGAGTTGCTAGCTAAGCCGCCAAATGGACTGCTATTTGAGTTAGTCGTTAAACCGCCAAATGGACTTGCATTGGATTGACTGAATTTCCCAAAACCACCTTGAGTATAGCTTGCATTCGTTTTCGTTTCAGTTGATGGAGGGTTGCTTCCAAAAGAGGTCTTTCCAAACGCATGTGACCCCATCGCCGTGTTATTTGTATCTGCTCCACCCATTTTAAAGCCTGTGGATCCAAAAGCTGAAGATCCAAAAGCGGACGTGGTTGGTATGGAGCTACCAAATGGCGACGCTGCTGGTTTCGATGCGCTTCCAAAAGGTGCAGGTGCAGGTGCAGGAGAACTTGCAAGTGGTGTTTTGTTCGCTGTAGAGCCAAAGGCAGAAGAACCAAATGCCACTTCTGGTTTTCCTGGTCCTGCTGATGAAGCTGTCTTATTACCAAAAATGGAAGATTGTGTTGATCCAAATGGATTTGTCGCAGATGGTACATTGCCCAACACGTCTGACTTTGGCTTTTCATTTGGAGCGCCAAAAGATAAGCTTTCCAAATTAGGAACGTCATTGCTTGATTGATTTGTACTTGTAGATACTTCATTTTCTGAGTTGTTGATCAAAAGAGCTGGTTTACCGTTTTCCATGTTTGCCGTTTTATTCAGAATATCATCCTTGGACCAAATATTCCAGCATAGTAATCTACCTGAATTTGTTAGGATGAGTAGTCTAGGCAAAGGATCTGATTCTTCAACTCCTTTGGTTGGTTCCTTGACAGTGACATCGGCATTGAAATCAATGACTAGCCCTAAAGGAGAATCGTCTAGATCTGATTCTTCATAGATTGGCATGGTTGCACGATCCGAATCGTTGAGCAACTCAATTGACTTCTCAAGCTGTAAAAAATCGGCGTCCAAGGACTTAGATCCAAGTGCAACTAGTAAATCTGGATATTCTTTTGACCACTGGCGCAGTTTACCAAGATAGAAAGAGGCAATTCTAGGTATAGCTCCAAATGTTGTGAAAACTCTATCTGTTACTCTTACATTTTTTGCTTCAAAATTGTCCAGTTCAATCAACAGGGTTTTGTGGTCCATTGAATCTTCATCTATGGATTCTCCGATGACCGCTAAAATGTTAGCTTCATTGATTTGCTCAAGGTGTAGAATGTTTTCCTGTTCAGGCTCTAATTCGAGGTCAATAGAGTTCAATTGGTTCAGTTTAAAGTCGGATAGGAAAATCTTCTTTTCACCACATGATGAATATATGAACTCATTATTGTTATTGTACCAACTTACGGCAGAAATATTTTCTGCGAGTTCTTCAACATTACCATCATCACGTTTGAAAAGAACACCTTTGCTCGTAAGAAACATGAAGTCGGTGTTGCTGGTGGTGCTTGGCAAGAATGTCGTTATACTTTCTTTTGTGTCTTGAAATTCATAAATCATTTCAGGGTTAAACTGACCACTCAGTAGTTGATCGATATCAACCACATGTATGGATTGTTTTCCATCAACAGACAACAAGTATAATTTTGTTTCATTCAAGTTTATATAAATTTGAATGATATTCAAACTAGTCTTGAAACTTTTGGCAATTAAATCAGTTACGGATCCTTCTTCTAATTCCAAATATTTTGACAACTTATCAAGCTGAATGATCTTCAGTTCGTTATTGAAGTATGCAAAGAGCACCTTCTTCGAGTTTGCAATCTCTAGGTATTTAATGCTATAATGTCTAATAAATTCTCTAATACCTTCATCATCAAACCCCTCGAATAAGTCTATTTCTGGTCTTGCTTGAAAACCTAGGTTCTATACAAAATAAAAAAGATCAAACAGTTAGAATTCAATGATTTGTAATTGCAAAAATTAAATATTAATATGAAAACATACCTCTACCTCAATGGATTCAAGCTCTGGATAAGACATCCTTTAGCTAATAAGAATCAATGCCTAATATATAGAAACAACGTCTTGATCTCCTTCCTATTTACAAAATGCTAAAACTTACTTGCCTTCAAAAAAAAAAGTTAGAAACGCAGCTATTGTTGGTGCACGGGTTTAGACTATGGTATGAGTCGGTCAGTCGGTCGACCAAACTTTTCCCGTTGACAGCAAAATACAGCCGTTTTGCGTGTTGTCGCACGGCTTCGGAAAAATAAGCGAAAAATACAATCACGGTTTCGTACGAGATATCTGGCTCGTTCTAAATAATAGGAGAAAGCGGAGAGACAAACAGAACAGGTTGATTTGCTGCTTTTGTGCACAGAACTTTACTGTTTGTCTTGATAAAGTTATTACACAAAAATAATAATTTATTCAATAATTGATTTTAATAATACTCTTGGGATCATTTTAATGGTATTTATTATTAATATTTAGTATATATAAAGTGATTTATGGAAATTTCATGATATTCTCTTCAATTCATGTAAAAAAGCAATGAAACGTAAACAGTAATAGGTTTCTATTATCTTACATAATAATTTGAGGAGTTTCAACATTTTCCTTGATAGATTTGTGAGGTAAAACCTTACCACCATTGACATAAACTTCGTCCTTGACAGTAACATCTTCACCTAAAACGGTAACACCTTCTAATCTAGCCCATCTACCAACAGTTGAGTTCCAACCGACAATAGTAGACTTGACCATAGCATGATCCTTAATTTGAGAGTTCTTTAAGATGGTTGATCTGACAATTCTAACACCGTCACCAATGACAACGTTTGGACCAATAACAACATTTGGACCAATAGAACAGTTCTTACCGATTTTAGCAGATGGGTCAATTAAGACATTACCACCAGTAATGTATTCTTCCTTAGAAAGGTTTGGATTGTTCTTTTTGGTTTGAGAAGTTAAGTATAAACACATACCAGTTAAGAAATCCTTTGGTTGACCGACATCCATCCAGTAACCTTGTAAATCAAAAGAATATAATTTCTTTTGTTCAACTAACATTGGGAAAGTTTCTTGTTCAATGGAAGTTGGTCTCATTTCAATTAAGTCAATAACGGATGGGTTAATGACGTAAATACCAGCATTAATTCTGTTACCGACGAATTCAACAGGCTTTTCAACGAATCTGTCGATTCTGTTTGCAACATCTCTGTCATGAACAATAACACCATATTTAGAAGGTTCATCAACCTTGGTTGCAACAATAGTAGCTTCACCATCATGGTTGTTGTGGAATGCCAATAAATCTTGTAAAGGATATTCACAAATAACATCAGAGTTAAGAACGAAAATAGGAGTGTTATCCTTCTTTAAAATTTTTTCAGCTAATTTCAAAGGACCAGCAGTACCTAAAGGTTCTTCTTCAACGGAGAAAGTGATAGAGACACCATATTCCTTTTCGTATTTTTGTAAAGCACCAACCATAACTTCTGGCTTGTAGTTGACAGCCAAAACAATATCAGTACAACCAGCGTTAGCAAGAGCTTCGATTTGGTGTAAAATCATAGGCTTGTTTGCAAATTCAACCAAAGGCTTTGGGTATGACAAAGTTAATGGTCTTAATCTGGTACCATAACCACCAACAAGAATTAAACCTTTCATTTTTTATTAGTTATGTATGTATTTGTGTAGAGAATATGAATATTCCTGGTCAAAGAACGAAAGAACCAAAAGAGTAAACAGACAAAACTCGAAAATAAAGAGAAAGAAGAAAACTTTCAGGCTACAGAAATGAGGGAACGTCCAGTTATAAATAAACATGTTTACCAAAAAAAAAGGCAACGTATACGAAAACCACCGTCGACGATTCCAATGCCAAACGCGAACGCGATAATTGAAAACAGGATTCGGAAAAAGCATTGTTTAGAAACTTGCCATCTCGAATTAACTTTTTCCTGGCGTAAGGATAATTTCAGTAGGAAGGCAGTGTTACGTTTAATTATAGTCGAAAAAAATTGAAAAAAAAAAAAAAGAAATAGTGTGTATGATTGTTTGTATGAATGTATGCATGTATGTATGTATGTGTTAATTATTTGATTATGTGGGTACTTGCATTGGTCTGTACGCCGTAGGAAAAAAGTCCAAGACACACTAACGCAGCGTAATGCTGCTGTTGTAGCTAGCCAGATACAGCTAAGTAACCATGATAACCACACCACCAGCTGGCCCTGTAAACAATAGGTTTGTAGTTTCTATTGTTTGGACGGAAAAACTAGTGAGCGGCTAAGACCCGTTCCATCTTCACATTCGTGCTGACCAGTTTTTATTTTGCAGAAAGATATTATATTATAAACGTGGCTCGACAGGACTCGTCTAAAGAGAGACAAATTAATATCGGTGTGTTGTTCATTTAGGAGCCGTTCAACAGGACTCTAGAACCTAAGAGTTTGTAACTTCCTTCGTATTTCGTGAATCAGGAGCCACGATTAAAGTGTTTTACCACTTTTGGGTTTGGCACTGTAACATTTGGTATCTGTATCACCTACGGTAGCTCTCTGAACTCGCAAAGAGCGAGAAACAAAATGAAAGCATGTTTTTTCTGTGCCACAGTGGCCCTGAAGCCTCTTACAGGAAGCTAATCAGGTAAACTTGAATGTAAACGGTTAATTCAGGACTAGTGCAAATGCTGCTCGTAGTATACAAAATGGTTCTGTTACTTCTTATTGTTAACTGGAAAGCTTATCAGAAATTGCGCTGGGTATTTGTTGCGGCTACGCTCGTCATGAATAATTAGGGTAGCATTTCATAAGGTCGACCCAACTTTATCTCATTCATCATCTTGTAACCTGAATACTGTTAGTGTTTATTTGGTTATCAGTCTGTGAGATACATGTCTTGTTTTGTATATAGTAGTTTACTTATACCTTGGGCACCACTCGAGCCTTTATAAAGAAAAGATATAAAGGATTCTACATAAAGGTAAGTAGGACGAGATTAGTATTGCGTGATGCTTGGCTACCTCTCAGATCCTTGTCATAACTAAACGGAGAATGTCACGAGGGTTTGAGCAAATTAATCAGACTTGTGCAGAGCAAAGGATTAGAATTGTATTTCTTAGTTGATTTTAACTGGCGCTTAATTGAATTAAGTATTCACACTACAAAGAAACCATAAAATGTTTAATACCACTTTATATATTTAACTGTAACATAAGCTTGAGTACTTAAGAGGTGTGTTATGGGACCAGTATCGACTGGTTACAAAGGTTATAAAGTGTAGTATGAAATGGGAGTAGTGAGTGTTTCTAGATCTCTTGGTAACTCTCTAAATACTGTCTATTAAACGCGTATCGGTACATATCACTTATGTAAGATAATATAGGAGCTGAGCCTCACTATGTTACATTAACACATGAGAAACTTCCCAACGAACTTTTTTTTTCCCACAATTCTCGCTAATCCAGTATATGAATTGCGGCATATAGTAACGCGCTGTACCACCTGCTATTTAGACTAAAAATATTAAACTGTAAGTCACTATGTTACATACCAACAAACAATCAATAAAAGTTTTTCCATTCTTTTCTTGTTAATCTAGAAATTTCAATACCCTGTCATTGAACTCTCGATCATTATCCAAATACATGTTATGGCCTGAATTACTAATGCTAGCAAACTCATATTGCGTTTCTTCACCGCCCAGTCTTTTCAATTCTTTTATAGCTTCTGTTCCACATTCTTGGTACATAAAATCATGCTCCCCATACACCCATAAAAATTTCTTGTCTTTAATCCGTTGTTTTTCCGTATAATCCCTAATCTTATCCAAAATTGGAATCTTCCCCACTATTGTTGCATCGAATATCCTGTTGATGGTTGTTTCGGAAATCGAGGTCCTCACAGAACAACTGTAGATGTATTTAATAAACAACTCAATTTCTCTCTCGTCTGTTATATTTCCACTTCGTTTCAATTTGTTAACATTACGATCTATAATGATTTTCGGGCCAAAAGGCCCGATCCATCTCAGAAACGTGAACACCGAAACTCGCATCCGCCAAATCAGCTGGAAATTATCACTAATCAATCCAAATCTACCCAAAAACCCATATGAATGGACATGGTTGGAAATGGGTATCTTCAATTCACCAGTGTCTCCTTTTAAAATCTTTGTGTATTCCGGATTGCTTATAGCAAATGGTGACCTTTCCACTCCGCCAGGACTTACCATGATGATCTTACCAACCCTCTCCGGATACCTCAACAAATAAGAAAGACCAATATACCCACCTAACGAATGTGCTAGTAAATCGAATTTCTCTATTTTGTTTTCAACACGCCAGCTTTCCAAGCTTTCAATGTAAAGATCTTCAACTTCTTCCACTAAAGATCTTTGGTTTTCAACGTATTCAAAGATTTGTTCTTTTTGAACAATAACTGATCCGTTATCATCACAATTACACCAATTCTTACCTCTTCGCATAGCCTTGCATTGAATGCATTGCTGTTTTTTCCCAAACTTCACACCTTCAGTTTTGATGTCTAAACTGGGTTTCGTATGGAAATCGTTATGAAACTTGTAATTGGGTCTCCCGCTCAATCCAAAGCCAATCAGATCAAGTCCATGAATGACAAGGTTTTTATTGCTTTTTTCGATCAATCCTTTGAAATTTTTATAAAACCAGCATGAAGAAGCTCCATATCCATGTAACATCACCAAATGATTCGTTTTTTCGTCGTCTACTTTCTTTTCTAACCTTATTTCATTCACGTGCCATTGGTTTTCATCACCGACATGAAACTTTTCGTTCATTTTAATTATTGTCTTGAAATTACTCGCTTTTATTTTTTTGTACTTGTCTTCGTTGAGTTCAGTGGGATTATAATATGGAAGGACATATTTTAAAAACTGATCTTGATTGTATTTATCATTATCATCATAATTTACCAACTCATTAAACCAAATTTTAAAACTTTTGACCAGACTATTATCAGGATTAGTTTTACCAGAGTAAAATCGATAAGCGTAACATCGATAAGATTTGAGGTTTCTACTACAAATCATCTTGAAACCAAGTTAATTGTTGGATCAAATGGTAGATCAATGATCCGGTAGTATTGTTCCGCAATGATTTCTTTTTTTTTTTTTTGTTTGAATCTGGAAAAAGCAAATATTTATACATTTTATTGTCCCTCATACACATCTGGAAAAAAAAAATATTGACACAAATTTCTCCGCTAATGCGCATAAGCGGAAAAATGATACAGGTGGTGAGATGACACTTGCATAGGTAGCAGGTGCTTAAATCATGCAAACTGGATATACAAAATGCGTTCGTTTTGATTGGAAAATAGAAGTAAACCTTTCAAAGAAGGCAGCTGTGGACTCTGAAGTTTCATAATAGTGAATCATCAATCTTCTTTATATGGTTTTTTCAAGTAATAAGAGAGCCCGAACGAAATGTACTATTTTTTTTATGCGAATACTGTCACTTGGTGAAACTACAAAGGATTTTGCACTGAATATGCATAAGATTGTGTTGATAATTGAAACACTAGGTTGATACTTAAGCTAGGATTCAAAATTGTCTGTTTCTTTTTTTTTTTTTTCTCTCTATTTAAACGATAAACTGATTTAACACTTTCAATTAAAAACTATACAAATCAGAATAGCAGATTCTAAGAACAGAAATGGGTAGCATTTGGCTAGATTTTATCAAAGGAATAATTAATAACCTTCACCATTGAAATTGGTGAATCCAGTCAGCAAAAATATATTGTAGTACGGTTTTTTGCTGATGTTATTACAAAATTCACAACTTGAAGTCGAAGATGCATCAACACATGAACCAGCAAAATAATAATTGTCGGCACCTGAACCATCAAATCCGTGTTTGAAATAATCGTTCAAAATGATCTTTTGCAAGTTTCCTATCGATCCAAACTTATTCTCAATCATCTCCTTCACTGCCGTATCATCTCTGGCAATCTTGGGAATCATCTCAATACATTTGTCAATCGGTATCAAAATAGTAGGAATTTGAATATATTTATCCAGAAAGAATAAGGCGTTGGGTACCGCATCGTCACCTAAATGGATGACAGGTATACCCACCCAATAATCGAACTTTTTCTGACATTCGTTCAAAATTGAATACATTTTCTTGTACAACTTCGGACAAGACTTGATTCTTTGAAATCCTTGTCCAGTATCCGATAATCTATAATTGGAGCCGTCAAATAGATCGAAATCGGCCAAATACCATAATTCAATCAAGTCTCTCATCACATAGCTCCATAAACTCAGTGCCTGCTTGACGTACAAATATTGCTTCTCGTGGTTATGCGTTAGTCTTGAACCATTCAATCCATAACGAATACCTAGTGAGAACTCACTGGCATCTGCGTCTTTGAAATATGAATCCAATCTCCTTAGCATATTGACTGCTGGAATCCTATTATTATTTGAGTAGTTATGAAAGTCTCCAATTGAGTACAGGACAGTTCTGATTTGCTCACTGTCTAATCCGTCTGCCGAGGAGTACTTTTTCGATAGAATGTCAATAGCCTTTTCCTTCATCTTGATGTTTCTCATGATCACAGCTCTAGGCTTGTTTTCAGGCCTGATATCTGCTGTGGCATCCAAAATCAGAGGATCCGTAAATAGTTCATTCGATACATTGTTTGAGTTTTCAACCAGAAACTTCTCGATCGTCAAAATCGGCTTGTACAAATCAAACTCCATGTGCTCTTTGATCTGAGGCAACCTCGAATCCATAATGATATAGCATAGTTTACCATATGTATCTCTCATTCTTTCGGGATTCATAATCTTGTATCTTCTGCCAACCTCGAAAATAGACTTATACCAATCTGCATTATCGACAAAATTCTTGTTCTCAATGAGTTTTTGACCCAACTTCATGTTGGACGAGACAACCAAACCGGCCAAAATTGAGCAGATTTCTTTTAGTTGACTGATTATCCTCTTGGATTTGGAGGTATAAGAAATAATGTCGACCTTGTCCGTATATTCTGAAACTGAGAGTGCAGCTTCCAGTAACTTCAGCAATTGTCTTTCTTCATAAGTCAATCTCATGGGTATGAACTTGATGTTCCTTTTAATCTTTCTCATGATTTCAATATGTTCTTCACTCAATGACGAGTCCTTTTGTTTCAACATACCGCTAACCCTTTCGTTTTCTTCCTGCTCGTGGTCTTTGTCGATGTCGTCTTCGATTTTCTCTGAATCCTTTTCCTTGTTGTCAACGGGAGCAAAATCTTTCACAAGTTCATCAAATTTATGGTCTTTACGCTTACCACCCCGATGAACAAACTGAAAACATACTCGGCAAAAGTTTTCTTCACATCCATTACAATAGAGTTCCTTTGGCATTCTCTCACAGTCAATACACAAATCTTCCGGCTTCAATTCAGCATCGACATTGACAACATTAATGTCTTTCATGTCATCATTATCGTTGGTATCTAACAATTGAGAGAGTGTGCTTTGGTGTTTCGCATCTTCCTTCATTCTTCGTGTTTGTAACGATAATTAAGGCTATATAAACTCTGCAGGAAAATAAGCCTTCCTAAAATTTAGAATATGTCAACGACGACGTTAAAGAAACTATTGTTACCCGGCAAAATATCAAAATAGCTTCGAATCTTGAATTAGCGTCCGTTTTTCCACGCTATTGTCGCGCCGACATCATCACTCTCGAGGTCCGATTTCAAGGTTTTTTTTCCTTCTTCTTCTCGGAGTTGAAAATTAGCGAAAAAAAAATTTCTTCAAACGGCTTTTTAATTTAAAATTTTTCTTGATGCTTCAGACTCCGAGCTCTAATCAAATGACGCAAGTTGCGATATTTACTCGGGTCTGTATTTTATCTCCGTAATTAGTGTTCTCGGAACGTATAAAGCATTAAGAGCCTCTCGGAGAGCGATTGTAAATGTGATCTAATGACATGTAGTAGCAGTGACTCAATGAAACACCCGAGCAGTGAGTCCGAGAATCACATAATTAGTACCGCATAAACACGCCCTGAAAAAAAGAAACGATCAAAAAATTTATTTGGGAATCGAAAAAAATTTTCTAAATTTTATACATCTAAATTGACTCCTAGAAGACAGAGTAAAAAAACAAGTTTCCTCTTTCCCTAAACTTTGACCTTACAACCGTTTACACTTCTCATTTCTTTTCTTTTCAAAAAATTTATTACTTATCCACTCAATTACACTGTTAAACGGCACAATGTCAACGATACTTCGTCACACGATGACCCCGACAAATGTTATCACAAGCGCTAATACCAATTCACAGCCAATGACCCCGGATTTGACTTCAAGCATAAACAACAGCAATTCCAACATAACTGTCAATATGCCATCGCCACCATTGTCTCCATACATGAGAAGCGATTTAGAACTTGACGCTACCCCATCTATTACTAATAATTACAAAGTAGATGACGCAATTCCAATACTACTCTTTCCAAGAGCAACGAAACCTCTTACTAGCGATATAAGATACTTAGAAAACTGCTCTAGATCAAGCAATGATAATGTTGTCTCCGAAACTTTACAACGCGGTTCAATTAACGACAAAAAGGACCAAGAAATTGAAAAAGGTGAATCATCACCGAAATCAGTTGGTGCTTTGGACGATTGTCTTTTATCGCCTACTAGAAATCATTTCCCATTAGACCACGTGAACGAAGACTCTGTTCTGCATGTTAATCCTTATAAAAATCTGAACAATCCGGGATACAAAAGAATGCAATTGTCCTTTTTATCACAGTATCAATTCAGAAATATTTCTTCAGCTTCCAATAATGGATCAAGCTCTTATAATTTTTCCTCGAATTACAAGAAGAGTCTCAGCTCATCTTCCAATTCGAAAACATTCAATGACAAATCAGCAACCCAGGAAACTTCGAATTCTGATTCAGAATATGAAAAACCAAGGACAAGAAGATTTGTCAGACAAAATAAGTTTGACCTGGAAATTGATGAAAGTGACTCGGCGATTTCAAGACCACTTACGCCAGTAACAAAGAGAAAATCATCAGCTCAACCTTCAACTCCTAAAAGACAACGTACCTCAACTCCTGTAGTTTATAACTATGATTATAAACAAATAGAAGATTTCTGTCCTCCATTGGATTCATTACCTCCGAATAATAAATGTTTAAAGACTGATTGGAAAGGTCAGTCGATGGATTTATCAAATGATACGTTGGTAGATGAATTGCATCCTGCTGAAGTTGTTTTGGCATCTGTTTTGAGACTACCGTGTGCAGTTTATTTGGATTCAAAGAGAAGGATTTTTCAGGAAAAGGTAAGAAGAATGAGACTCAACTTACCCTTCAGAAGAACAGATGCACAAAAGTCATGTAAGATTGATGTCAACAAAGCAAGTAGATTATTTGCTTCTTTTGAAAAAGCCGGTTGGTTCAATGAAAAGCATTTCCAAAAGTTCATGTAACATCATTCATGACATTACTCAAATTATATCCCCTATACCTTTCACCATTTCACTCCTTTAAATTTACACTTGAATCGGCGTCATTCAATTCAATTTTAATAACCACATCCCAGTAACCTCTCTCATTCTCAAAGTTGGTTTTACTTTTGTCACAACAACTATTATTTATTTTTTTTACAGCTGCTTTTCACCTTGTTCTTAGTTTTCACGTTTTGCTTTTCCCGTTCTTAATATAATACTTATTTTATAACTTTTGTGGCTTTTATATAGAACTCATCAATTACCTAATTGGTATAATTACCAAACCTACAAAGCCAAGGTTATTTTGAGTTGAAGAGAATAGCTTAAAAAAATAAATCAAAGATGTATATGCCGCTCCCAGGAATCGAACCTGGGTCCCGTCGGCCACAACGACGTGTACTGACCACTATACTAGAACGGCTTTTTACAGAAAATTAAAAAATATTAATGGTTATTAGCTAGCATTTTGCAAACAAATGTAATATTTGTGAACGCTTCTAGTGTGGCATCTGTGTAGTTAAAGCTAAAATTATTCATTGTTTGCCCACTTGATTTAGAATCTTTCATCAGTTTTCAAAAAAAATTTGTCAATAAAAAGCGAAAACTTAAAGCATCTTTAGAAGAATCGGGACGACATATACTCCAAACCAAATATATGGTTTCATTTTTTTTAGTAGTATCGTTTGTTAAAAGAACGGCTCAGGTAGTTACTTTATCTGACAAACGTTCTTTGATTGTTATGCAAGTCTCGTTTCACCTCAATAGCGAGCTTTCAAAAAAAACAACCTGAAATTCACTGAAAATACCACCCCTGACACAAAATGCACTCTTCACAGAACGATCACACTAACGAAATTCCTCTCTCATGTATTTTCAAAAACCTTCAACCTTCAATTAACTCTTAACACTCGGTAAGCTTCTATGTTTTGGATTATTGAATTCACTGGCTCGACGCAAAATCGACGCGCTCTTCTTTTGAAAAAGCAAACCGAGGCGGTTTTGTAATTTTTCTTTTTTTATCTGTGTCAGCTGGTTGTCCGCAAAGAAAGAGTTGAAGAGCACATTAAACATCTAATAATATGACGAAGTCAAAGACACCAGAATCAGAAACAAAGGATCTCAAGATTGGCGAGATCAATGACGATATAAAACTGAATTATCAGATGAACGAGAAGATAATCAACGAAGAATACAAGATATGGAAAAAGACGTCACCGCTACTATATGATTTAATATATAGTTATTCATGCAAATCACAACCTTTGAGCTTGAAATGGCTTGAAGAAATTGAAGAAAATGAAGAATCCATTAAAGCAAAGGTTCTTGTTGGTTCTAATTTGAAAGAAACTCAAAATTTCGTCAGTTTGATGGATGTCAATTTACCTTCTTCATTATCCAACGATAAACAAAGTTCTGGCCAAATACCAGACAATCTATTGAAACATTGCCCATTGAATGTGATTAGAGAATGGAATCACCCAGGCGAGGTCAATAATCTACAAGTCAACCAGTTCAATAAGCTATTCACTACTCAAACTAACTCCGGTGATATCCTATTGTTTGATTTAAACGATGAACAATCCAAAAATCATAAATCAGTCTTAAAATTCCATTCAAAGGAGGGTTTTGGCTTGGAATGGAACCCAAATGCCTCGAAGCAGAATTTACTGTTATCATCTTCGGAGGATTTTAAAATCGCTCTATGGGATATTAATGCTAAATCTGCGTTATTACCAGAAATCAAACCAACCAAGGTGATTTCATCGCATGAGAATATCGTCAACGATATTTCTTGGAATAAATCCATTGACTCTATTTTTGCTTCAGTTTCTGATGACTCGTCCTACCAGATTCACGATCTCAGACTGTCCTCTGGCTCTGGTCCATTTTTACATATTACAGATGCACACCATGAACCTGATAGCCAAGCCAACTTCAGCTATCCGATCAACTCTATTGAATTCAACAATTCCGTTTCTTCGCTATTTGCAACCGGTGGTGCTGATAACAACATCCAGATCTGGGATTTGAGAAATCCAACAATCCCGCTACGTAGACTGACGGGCCACAGAGACTCTGTCATTGGTTTGAAGTTTGTCGACAACTATCTGATTTCTTCTTCTGCAGATAGCAGAATTTTGTTTTGGGATTTGAATAAACTCAATGAGGGTGAACCCGATAAGAGGAAGTCCGATTATTTCGATCCATGTCTTTCATTCATGCACGGAGGCCACACAGGTAAAATTTGTGACTTTGATTATCATCCAAAGCTCGATAACCTAATGGTAAGTTGTGCCGAAGATGGATTGGTGGAGATCTGGAGACCTGCCCACTTAGGGGAAGAGTATCTGGAAGAAGAGGAGACGATTGACCGCGACGAAAGAATGGAAGATACCGATATGAAGGATGTGTGATTGAGCCGATAAGGCATGATATGATATGATATGATATGATATGATATGATATTATACAATACACAAATCTATCTGTAAGGATATTATCGAAAGGTCTCTCCATTTGTTTTATTTAGTTGTTGTTTACTGTTTGTACATTATTTTTTGGAAAAAGTAACTCCTTAGATTACATGCGAATAACTCCGATAATAACATGGGGTGGCGAATCGAGCAATAACGTAAACTTAATGGCGAGGCATCTGGTCTTTTGAATAAAGCATAGCAAAACCGTATACGGATGTTTCTCAAACTGATACTTTGTATGTTGTTAATAGCAGTATCAGCGTGGCACTTCCGGGCACCTTGACGCCTCCGGGCACCTTGTTGTATAGACATAAATGGACGAGACACGGTTTCTTGGAAAATAAGTCTAAAGTCAGAAGCTTTCTCCTAACTATGGATGTTCAATGCTCTACAGCTAACCACGGGTTGAGTATCTAACCATCTCTATTAAATTTACTAATGATTGCAGTCTATGATTTACTGAGATGTCATTGTCATTGTCATTGTCATTGTCATTGTCATTGTCATTGTCATAGTCATAGTCATATAATCCAGTCAGCTTTATTAAACTCTATTCACAGTACAATTTCCAGTTTTTCAGTTGAATATACTTATTCAGTTTTTCATTATCGTATCTTTTCTGCTCAATCTCATATAATGTTTCGTTAATCTTCAAATCCAACCCATCCTTAACTATGTTATACCATCCATTATGCAGCTGACATTTCCTTTTATCCATTGAACAGATATTTTCAAAAATATCCTCCTTTTCAAATTCAAAACCGGTCAAATCTCCGTGTTCATCAACAAACGTTTTCAGCTTTTGATAATTTTCAACAATCTTATTTGCCTCTTCCGGAGAAAACCTTTCAAATGCTACAACTCTACGATGCTTCTCGTTTACCACGAATTCTGCCCAATGCGCATCATCAAGCAATAGCATGTTATCAAATCCACAAATCTCAATTTTAAACTTTTTGGTCTTTTTGCTACGCTTACTTTTCTTCTTTTTAGTAGAAGAAGAATCGTCATTTTCCTCCTCCTCTTCTTTTCTATCTGGATCCATATGAACAGTTAGTAATTCGTTAATCTGTGACTGTATTTCCTTCATTTTGAGCAAATACTCGATCTTGAGTCTGGCAACACCGACATTTTTATTCAGAACATCAATTTTCTCGTCATTCGTTGCGATTTGAAGCTTCTGTTCATTGGATATTTTCATTTCCCCCTTGTCAAAAATTGGAAAATGATCGCCCAAACCTTTCAATTCGGATCTACTCGTTACCAATTGGAGAACGTTTTCTACTTGCGATTTCGAAATTGATTCAGTACCAGCTTTTCTGTCGCCGAATTTACCCAAAAAGGCCATCCAATATTCCCGACCATGCTCTTCAGAACAGAATTGCGTCTGTTTACCGCCCTCAGCATCAATAGGTTTATAGCAGCTCGCAAGTTTACATTTTTTCTTCCAAACCGATTTACCTTTATCGTGTAATATATCACAGAATTTACAGTAGTAACTCTTCACCAGATCTTTGTTCCTCTTATCCAGTTTCATACATTTGAAATGAAACCATTCATCACATCCATCACATGCAACCATCAGCTCCCCATCATTATCTGGCCTGCGGCAAACACAATACACTTCTTCAGAATTGAGATTATATTTGGGTGCTTTAACGAACTCATCGTACTGTTTTTGTAGCTTCTGAAAGTCTGTAAGCCTTTTCGTCCCGCCAAAAACACTGTTTGCATCTGACATATCAAAAACCCTAAGAGATATACTTATATCAGCTATATTTACCTGTATATCTATGAAATGGGCAGCACAACCACCCACAAGCGTGCCATCAGCTCCACAGGCTGAATAAAAAATTCGCATTATCGCGTTCTGCAATTTGATCAGCTGAAATTCATGGAAAAAACACGGGAAGCAAAAAAGCATTACGTAACGTAACATATCACGTGAATTTTATTGGTTTTTTTTATGTAATAACCATCATGGTAGATTTTCAACAATTAAAGTTTAGAGTTTTTCATTTTATTTTATTTTTTCGTTCCTGTCAAACCGAGACAGAGAACCCTGAATCCCTGAAAACCCAATGCACTGATTCTTTTACATTTACGTTTAAATTGACGTAACACTTCACTGAAATTTTTTGCATCAAAAAACAAAAAACAAAAAAAAAAAAAAATAGTTCTTGACAAAAAAATACCTTAATTTGGTTTGTTTTTGGAATTGTTTTCTGAATTTCATTGAACTTGCAGAAATCAAGCAATTGGTAAGATTCAACCACTTAAATTTGATCAAAAGATTGAACCCGCAAAAAGTTTATAGTTTGTGAATGCCAGTTAACAGACGCTATGTACGGACAACTGGAATTATTTGTTAGAGAAGCAGAATCGGAATTATGTTCTCCTGATAATGAGTACAATGGTGAACACTTCAAAGCACGTCTCTCAGCCATTTTTGTGGTTTTGATTGCCTCTGCTTTTGGTTCATTTTTCCCAATTTTATCCTCCAAATATTCTTTCATCAAAATGCCAACAGTGGTGTTTTTCTTTGCCAAATTTTTTGGTTCTGGTGTTATTATTGCTACTGCCTTTATTCATTTATTACAACCCGGAAACGAAAGTTTATCGAATGCCTGTCTTGGATATCCATTTGACGTATATCCTTTTGCTTTTGGAATTTGCTTAATCGTGTTGATGTTGATGTTTTTTTTGGAACTTATTTTTTACAGATGGCTGGAAACTAGTATTGGGAACAAAGATGCCGATTTCAATGAAAACCATACTCATTCTCATTTTGGTGAAACGTCCATGTATGTCAATACCGGAAACGTAGCATCCGATGTCGCCAACGGAAATGTGCCGCTTTTCCCTCTGAATGAAATTTCAAATTCAGCAAGAGCTTCTGATGACACCTTTCATCGTCACTCTGGTGATGTATGCGATCATCCAATACCTCAAAGTCAAGAATTGGAATCATTTTCCTCAAACTTGGAGAAATGTGATGGGCTGGAACACACTGACAGCAAAATGGATAACGCTGTATATTCTGCCCAAGTTTTGAACGTCTTCATTCTTGAATTTGGGATCATTTTCCATTCCATTTTTGTGGGTTTGACTTTAGCGTGTTCGGGCGATGAGTTCATATCACTTTACATTGTTATAGTGTTTCATCAAATGTTCGAGGGTTTGGGTTTAGGTACCAGGGTTGCATGTGTGGAGTGGCCACAGTCAAAAAGATATACTCCGTGGGTCTTATGTCTCGCATATACATTCTGTACACCTATTGCCATTGCGATTGGATTGGGCGTCAGAAATTCCTACCCACCGGGTTCACGACACGCATTAATCACAAATGGCGTGTTTGATTCGATTTCAGCAGGTATTTTGATATATACGGGCTGTATTGAATTGATGGCCCATGAATTTCTCTTCAGCGATGAATTCAAAGGTGAAGGAGGCTTCAAGAAAATGATTTACGCTTATCTGATCATGTGCCTTGGAGCAGGAATAATGGCTTTATTGGGCAGATGGGCTTGATTGTATACGGAGATTTACTTTTATTTATAGAGTTGAAATACTGACGGTTTTCACATATATATCTGTATATCAAAAGAAACATGTGCAAAGGAAGTGATGCAACGCATCCCATCTTGTAGAAATCATAAATGTATTTGTGCTATTATCGACCCGCAACAATAATCGCCCAATGATCCATTGTTCTATCAATATGTTGATTATTAGTGTACAAAACATAATACGTGCTATTTATGTAGCGGAGCAAACCATTTTAAATAGTTTCTAAAGAATCATCACCATCTGCATTGGTATTTTGATCATCACCATCTGCATCATCGTCTATATCATCAATTTCGCTGTCCTCATCTTCGATGTTTATCTGTGGTGGAGGTGGTAGCTGGAGCGACGCAGATGCTTTGTCCTTCTTCATTCCGCGCTTCTTCTGCTTTGTGAGCTTCTTTCTCAAATTACCGCTACCCATCCTAACATGATGTAAATCTTGTGGTAAGCTAACAACGACTTTTTTTGGATCGGCATTAATGAAGTGCTTGATTCTATCTTCCAATCCATCACTGGTAAAATCGTTACCTTGTTCAGGTATGAAATCTTCGTTGTTGATCTCATTCAATTCTTCGTCAACCACTTCTTGTTGTTTCATCAACCCAAAATACTTCATTGCCTTGTTCACCACGCTTTTATCATATTCTTTACTGTTAATGCCCTCAGCTGTCTGTACGGCCTTTTGTTTCTTGACATTGACCTTGTATCTTCCCAAAATTTCACCATCCTCATTTTCAATGATAATATCGTCATTGACTCTATAACCATGAATTTTTCTCGTCTTCCTAGGTAATTCGTTTTTGAAAAATAAACCTTCACTGATCCCCTTGATGGTACCAAGGGTGGTTCTTTTCAGTAAATTTTGCATGGATTCCACTTTATGAGTTCCCTCTGTTTTAGCTGCACCTTCAAGATCTTCAAGCTGTTCCTCAATAGTGGTAGGTTTTGGTATTTTCGATGAATCTTTCGAGTCGCTGGAACTGCTTTCACCATCACCGTGTGAAAATCCAATCGCTGATGTGATATTTTTGGCTAAAGTATTACCCCTGGATCTCTTGGACCCTAAAGAGTTATTGGTATCAACGGAATTTGCACGACTCCTGACGGTATGCATAACCTCACCATGTTGATCTTCAATGACCAAATTGTTATTATAGTTATAGACATTTGTAGGAACCCTCAAATCCCCATCTTCATCTTCGATAGGTTGCAACACTTCATCGCTCAAATCAAAATCCTTCTTGATCTTTTCAATAGCATCCCGATTCGCATGAATGGTTCCTTGGAATCCAGCAGATGTCGAGGATCTGCTTCTTGAGCGAGAGCCATTGGATAATATCCTTTGAAGCGGAATCGAAATTCTGCTTTCACGACGCCTGCTTTCACCAGCAGTTGGCACTTCTTCATTGCCAGTTTCAGGTAATGATTCCTGTTGGTTAATCTGGTCTGATCTGATTTCATCTTCATCACCTAAATCAACTTCATCAACCGGATTACCATAGTCGATAGAGGATGTGTTTCTATGGGATGCACTCAAATCTAATGTTTCAGAAATTGGCGGTCTTTTAGTAGATTTAGTCTTTTTACGCTTTAGCAGTCTCCTCTGTTTCTTTCTATTCGCTCCACCTATTGGCTTACCCTTCTTACTTGCACTAACATGTTCAGGAATATCATTAACATCACCAAATCTTTCCATGCCGATATTAGCATTAAGCATTGCGTTAACTTTCTCATCCCCAAATTCATCATCCGTAATAGCGCCGGTACCGCTTGGTGATACTTTATAATCACTATCATAAGCTTGGTTGGCTAGAGTATCAACTCTCCGCAACGAGAAAGATGTACCGGATCTCTCGATTTTAGGCAATCTATTGAACCAATAACCTTCTTTACCACCGTCTGTTTCAGCTTTCGTCCAAGTCATGGTGAAAGTCATGGTTTGTAACTGTTTACCCAAAGTTAACACGGCAACCGATGATCCATGAACAATAATACTTGTTACAATCAAAAAACACACCACTGGCCAGACGATTCGGATCAATTGGTAAAATTCCGAGCTCTGTGGATAGTTTGTGCTGGGTCCGTGAGTAATATTTAAAACATCGGCTTCTAGATCAGATATTGCAATAATTGCAGCAAAAACCGCACCAACACCAATTGGACCAAAATGACCAACGAAAATGGCTTCCTTCCAATTTTTGATGTCCGGATTCAAAGATTTCGTCAACAAAACGGCAGGCAATCTTCTTAGAATTAAAACAACGATTGCTAAAATAACCAATCTCCAACAGTCTAAACCAATAGATGGGTCATTAAATTCTTCCCATGGAATAATAGAGCCAAAGTACACGAAATATGCCATGTTTAGCAAGATATCGATCACGGTGGAAACATTAGACTCTTCAGTCCTATCAGTGAACCAACCATCCCAGGCAAATGCAGAACCTGCACAAAATGAAGCCAATAAATCATCAACTCCTAAAACAGACCCAAAACCAGCACATAATAAAGCCAACATGATATAAAATGCCAAAAATGACTCATGATCAATCAACTCATGTTTCTCTGCAAACTTAAGGGAGCGCCTACCCAAATAGCCAATTAAACTACCCATTATACAACCAAATCCACATTCGTACAAGACGGTGACGCAGATCCAATCTTTAGCAATCTCTTTTGAATTACCACTGTGGAGAATCAAATTTAATGCTAGAAAGACAAAAGGCACAGAGATACCATCATTGCATGCAGATTCTGCACTCAATAAATTTCTTAAATGAGCTGGAACTCTTTTAGCAAATTTTCCCTTACCTACGACAGCCTGTGCTAGAATAGGATCGGTTGCAGTGACGCAGGCTGAAATTAATAAACCGTAGGTAAATGTCAATCCTGGTATGATTGCATATATGAAAGCACCAATTATCAACCATCCTGCAGTCATACATGGAATCAGTAATAAAAATAAGGAGAACCAATGTTTCAAGACATATTTTTTTGGCAATTCGACGGAGACGGCCACAATTTCAATACAAAGAAGTACTCTTGAAATTTCCAAAGTGATTGAAAAATAATTACCCCAACTCAAGGGGTTGAACCAGTTCAAACAATGCGGCCCTACAATAAGCCCATATATGGTTGCCACCGATGCTTCTCCTAAATAGAGCTTTTCCTTCACAAAAAGTGAACACAATGAAAAAACCGTGCTAAATACAGCAACCACCGCATATGCGACGTGCGCTTTTGATGCATCAATTACATCCCAAACCATGCCTGTCCAAAATATTCACAAAGTATCGGTGTGTTCTATCTGATATTTCCAATTCAAAGAAAAGCAAGTATATGATTTATGAATCCTTGACGTTTATCTGCTTGTGATTGTATCACGTTCTGTTCTCAGTTAGTTATAATCTAAAACGGTGATTCTATAAGTAATGTAAAAGGGCCTAGAGCGCTAGCACAATAATATTTTTGTCTGGTAAAAAGAATGTTAGTCTAAGTAGCAAATTTATGGATTATCAATGAAAATCCCGATAGCTGAAGCTCTCTACCAAGGATTCAGCCCTAAAGCAATGTCTGAAGCTTAGGAAACTGCTAGAAAGTCAAAAGTTGTCCCTACAAGAAAAAAAAGTTTCTCCCTCAAACAGCATGACGTTATCTTTTCCCACAATCAGCTTAGCGAATTGAAGAAAATAGACCCTTGCTATGGTTCCAAGCGGCAAGGCATGTTAGAAAGGTCCTGATGGGAATAACGTGTAAATTGACGTATGATGTATGATGATCATAGTATATGATGTGACTGATACCTAATTACGTCTAAACATTAATTTGTTATACCAGGTCAGTGCTAAACCCTTCAAGTGGGCGAACCAGCTCTGAACAGCAAGTCTGAAATACCGATGAGCAGTTTGAAGACAGATCTACTACGTTTCCTATTATCCCCTTTGAACAGCACTATATTGGTGTATAAAACATAGAGCAATTCCAATACTGGAAGTATATTCTGGTTCTATCAAGCAGGGCTCACAATTCACATCTCAGCTTAATGTTGACTGCTGGTAGATAACTCCCCTGCGTAGACATATGCGACCGATCGACCTCAACATGTCGGCATGTTTCTGAAAAAAAATATTTCAGTTTCTTCGGGTATGACATTTATCATGCAGGAATTGTTAAAGGGTAATATTTGTCATTAATAGCTCAAAGGAAAGGTTTGAATGGCTAAGAAAAACGTTAAAACTCCTCCTAGTACAGGGGGTAAGAAAGGCAAAGGGAAGGATGAAGTTCCTGTCGTGGAAGAAAAAAAAGGAACTAAAAAAGGTGGAAAAAATAGCAAAGAGCTGACACCGCAGCAAGAAAAGGCCAAAAACGGTAGAACAATAGTGGCTCAAACAACTTCCTGGACCGGTAAATTACCAGGATCCCTTTTGCATGAACACTGTCAAAAACAGAAATGGGGTAAAGTCGAATATGATATGAAAAAGCTGCCTGAAGGTTTTATTGCGATCCCACAGCTTTCGTGGATAAATCCTAAAACAAAAGAAAACATCCAGATAAAATATCACCCTCCTAAGGAAATAGTGAAGCCTCAAGAGACACCTATTGAAGCCCGTCATTACGCTGCCACGTACGCATTGCACAGGATTGCATTCAATAAAAACTTGCATATGGTTTTACCATCAAATCACAAGAACCTCTGGAGTGATTTAGAAACCGAAAGAAAGAAGATTACTAAAGAACATCCCAACAGGGCAAAATTAGAATATTCAAATGATCCTTTTGCGGCATTATTAGAAAAGCGTAAGGAAGATGAAGCAAAGCGTAAAGAACTTGAGGTGAAAAAGGCATCAATGGAGAAATCCAAAAAGGCGACTATTACTATTGGTTTACCAAATAAGACTGCTGCAAAAAAATTACAAGAAAGTACTAAAACGACTCCAGCATTCAAAAAATCAGTCTCCAATTCTTACAACAAAGTGACATTTCCTAAAAAAGTATGGGATAATAGTATCCTTTTTGACTTGGACTCTGAGTTGAGAGTTTCAATTGAAGATGCGATTAGAAACCATATTGAATGGTCAGATGAAGATGCTGCAGACCATGAAATTATAAAATCTGATACATCCTACTCCCAACTTTTGGAGAAGTTAGGATTCAGACCAAATCACGTTGAAGAATCTTTGAAATATACATACACGTTCAACGACTCTCTAGAATGGCTACTTTTTCATTTGCCAGAAGACGATTTACCATCTGCCTTTTCTAGAGATGAGAATGATACCAGTGTTAAACTGAAAATTACAAAGGATCTTAACAGAGAAAGATTGATATCGAAAATCGTTCAAGGAGGATTTAGTAGAAATGATGCGATTGCAAGTCTGCAACATAATGAAAACGATTTGGTGAAATCTGCAGTATACTTGACTAACAGGCAATTTATAGACAAACCTTCCACGAGTGAATTTGCAGACGCTTCTGATTCATTAGCTTCTTGGTTAGAAGAGAAGAGTAGTTTGGAAATCATTTATGAATCCAGAATTAAAGACGAGGATCCTCCAAAGGATGACATTTTTGAAGTTTTACTGGAACCAGAAGGATTGGAAAATGGTTTGTTATCATTGAAAGTATATAGATCAGAGTTTTACCCTTTCGATGTTTGCGGGTTATTTCTGGTTGTTAAGAATCCATCATATTCACTTCCAAATTATATCAAATTATCGATCATTGAACGCCTTGTTGAGTATTTATATGAAATCGATGCATTTGGGGTACCATATATTTATACATGTATTGACTGGTTGGAGCAGAATATTTTGAAGACCATTCAAAACCCTGGGCCATTATACATTCCTCCCAACGAACTCCTAAAGGAACATAAAACTAGTGCATCTCAAAAACAGCCATCAAGAAACCACAAGACCCACAGACAAAACCGGTCTTTGCTGAATACCGAAAAAATTGAAAACAGTTATAATAGTCGCTTGAACTCGCCAATGCTTGCCGAGTCGCTTAATCAAAGGGCCAAATTACCTGCGTGGAGAAAGAAACAAGATATTATTGACACAATCAATAAGAACAGGGTTTGCTTGGTGACTGGTGAAACAGGTTCAGGTAAATCGACTCAAATTGTCCAGTTCATCCTTGATGATCTTAATTTCAAAAAAGACTTTCATACCACCATAATCTGTACACAGCCAAGACGTATCTCAACCATCGGTTTAGCCGATCGTATCTCAGATGAAAGAATTGGTAAATGCGGTTTGGAGACAGGCTACATCATTCGTGGTGAAAATAAAACCAGTGATGAGACGAGAATTTCATTTGTTACAACCGGTGTCATGCTAAGGATGATTCAAACTGTGTTTGGTAAAAAATCAAGTAGTTTGAACGATGCCAATTTTTTCAAAAATTTGGGATACATTTTCATTGATGAGGTCCATGAAAGATCCATTGATAGTGATTTCTTATTGATCATTTTGAAGAAAATGATGAACAATTTCCCGAACCTGAAAATCATCCTTATGTCTGCGACTATCGATAAAGGCCTTTTCAATGGGTATTTTGAGTCTAGTGAGATTTCTCATGTTCATATAGAGGGACGTACTTTCCCAATCGATGATTTTTATTTGGAAGAAGTAGTCGAGCTGACAGATTTCAAAATCCCGTCTCTAAGAAATAATAGTAGCTACTATTATAACGACGACGAAGGAAGCCCAACAGAGATGACAAGACCATCCTTAAACTCCAAATTCTTTAAGCAAGGCAATATAAATTACGATCTAATCAATCAGCTGATTATCAAAGTAGACGAGGATCTGGCTGCCAAGAATGATAACGGATCCATCTTAATATTTCTACCGGGTGTAATGGAAATCAGGAAATGTCTCAATAAGATAAATGATGATAAGTTTTGGAAGTTGCCGTTGCACTCCGCGTTGAGCTCACAAGAGCAAAAACGGATCTTCTCGAATCCTCCAGTTGGAAAACGTAAGATCATTGCTTCGACAAATATTGCCGAAACTTCCATCACGATTCCAGATGCTGTTGTGGTCATTGACACGGGTCGAGTCAAGAGTGTGCAGTACGATTCCAAATCAAACAACACAAAACTAGTTGAGATTTGGGCATCCAAAGCAGAAACGAAGCAGCGGAGAGGTCGTGCTGGTCGTATCAGGAACGGTATGTGTTACAAGCTTTTCACAAGAGACACAGAGAAAAAGATGATTGAGCAACCAATTCCGGAGATCAAACGTACCAAATTGGAAAGTGTCTATTTAGTTGTGAAGTCCATCGGGGTCAAAGACGTGTTTGAGTTCCTCCAAAACGGGTTAGACCCACCAAATAAGGAAAACGTGGACAACGCAAGACGTGTGTTAAAGGATATTGGTGCCCTTTACCACAACGACGACAAGCTGACAGCGCTGGGTAAGTATCTGTCCATGTTGCCTACCGATTTGAGGTCAGGTAAAATGATGATTTTTGGCTGCATTTTTGGCTGCTTGGAGAGCTGTTTGACACTGGCTTCGATTGGTGTTACGGGATCACCTTTTGTATCAAGTCAAGAAACTCGAGATGAAATGAAAAAAGTGCAACAGGAATTTGGCCGACGTAACGGTGATATGATTTCAATTTTGAACGCATTTAAGGAGTTCAGCTCACTCAAAACTATGAAAGAGAGAAGGAAATTCTGTAGTGACAACTTTCTTTCGATGCTAAGAATGAATGATATTGAATCTACTAGAACCCAATATTTGAATAACATGAGAGAAATTGGTTTCATTCCGTTTAGTTATACCAGCAAAGATCTTAATAATTCTGGGTTTGTCAAACTCAATAGAAACAATGAGAACTTGAATATTTTAAAGGGGATTTTGACTGCTGCTTCGTATCCCCAGATCGCCATGGTGGAATTGCCTGATGTCAAATATGCGCAAGTCAGTGGTGGTGCCATTGCGCTTGATCCTGAGTTCAAAAAGATCAAGTATTGGACAAGAAACGAGAAATATAGAAAGTTACTGGAGAACGATCAATTGGAGCAGATCAAGCCAGAAGATAAGCTTTTCCCATCGACCAGAATTTTTATGCATCCATCTTCGACTTTGTTCATAAACGAGGAAAAATCGTCGGTTAATCCTTCATTCATTGTGTTCAATGATTCGCAGGAAACCACCAAATTGTACGTTCACGGAATAACTCCAACGTCAACCGTTTCGATTTTATTATTTGGGGGCAGCATTTCTTACGATTTGAATACTCAGAGTAAATGTAAAGGTGTTGTCGTGGACGACTGGTTACCCGTACGGACGTGGTGTAAGAACGCAGTTTTGATAGGTAAATTAAAGCTGTTGTTAGATAAAACGATCCAAGCTAGGCTGGATGATCCACTCACTAATGATGGTGAAGATGTGTTGGAGATTATTGAAAAATTAATTAGAGTTAATATGTAGTACATATAAATATCTATATTTAGCAAAGATTTAAACATTTCAAGCATTGAAAGTGTGCCAGCTGTTATTCTACCAAAGAATAACTACCATTCGATTCCGTCATGATATTTTCGCTGACCCAAAATTCTAAGCTCGATTTAACTGCCTGTAAAGGCATTTTCAATTTCATACAAATTAAACCTATCTTAGCGTTCGTTAACCTTGATTCCATCATCAAGTTCAAGACCGCCAATTTATCGAAGGAAACTTTGAATGTTCTCATTACTCCGTTTTCCAACTCTATTTTTATATCGGCAGTTGATTTCTGCGGATGTAGCTTTAAATCTCTGTTTTTCTGTAACTTCTTGTAAGCGCTGGTATAATTCAAGAGATTAGCTTCGATAACTTCAGGCAGTTTAAACGTTGCCGCATTCGTAGATACGTTTGGCCAATATAAGTGACTCAAAAACATTCCATGAATCTTAAAGAACCCGTCGAGGGGCTGTAACGGTGATCGTTCAATCTTTTCGTTCAATGATCTGCTCTGAATTATGTCATTCAGCATGATATCCAACTGATTGAAATCCAAATTAGGGAATTTTGACTTTAACAATCGCAAATTCGTTACAATTGTACTCGTGGTGTATTCATCGATATTCAACAATTCAACGGAAAATAAATTGACAAATTGATTGATGATCAACGAATCGTCATCAAAAATTGATATTAGAGATTCAATAATATCATCTATTTTACCTATCTGGAAATCCGGCAAAGCATCGACCGGATCGGGTTGCCAGTTCAAAGTTCTCTTTTGAACAGTTGATTGGAAAGAATTACAGTTATGCAAATTGGTCCAATTCTTGTTGAGTTCATCGTTTAATTCAATTAATTTATTATTTGATCGGTCATCAGAAAGTAATCCTGTTACAACCTTTTCAATTGTATCATTTCTCCTACTCAAGTATGATCTAATGGATCTGGTCACCTTATCTAATAAGACACCTCGATGATCTATAACCAAAAAGGAATGTATTGTTTTGATGTAATACAAAATTATATCAAGCGTTTTGATACTGGGTAGTAGCAAATTAGATTCCAATTTGGTGATAAATGTATCAATCAACAAATTTCTCTGGTTATCATTATTCAAACAAATATTGAACTCTTGCAATGTATCTTTGGTCACGGGGAAATGTTCAACTAATTCGTATATGTTTTCAATTCTTTTCAAAAGTAGATTATTTTTCAATATTAACAATAGGCAAGTCTTGAGACGATTTTTATTTCTGAAAGATATCAATGTTTCAAAGAATGGATACAAATCATCCAAAATCCAAGAATAAAGTGTTTCATATAACGGATCTTCACAATAAATAGAATCAATTTGATTAAGAATTTTGGTTTTGGAAATCTCAAAAATCAATGTATCTAATTCATCAAACAGATTGATTTTTAATAGAACTTTAGCAACAAGATACAAATCATTCAAGTTTGAGGAAAATGAGGTTGTTGGTCTTGAAATAGATGAGGATGAACACGATGATGAAGAGCTCGGAAATACAAAAAAATTGAAAATGTCATTCCAAATTTCAGTTATGGATTCTTTGTACAGGAAGAATTCTGTCCTTTTAAGTAAAACAACATCGCTTTCCTCAAATTTCAGTAAATTGTAGATAAAATTCAAATTATTCGTGCAGCATTCAATCCAGCTGAAAAATGAAATCACATCCGAATTGCAGGATTTGTATTTGAGAGCCAAATTAGTTGATGAAACATAGAGTATGCGCTGGAGCACTGAAGTAAACTCCCCATTATTATCACCCAGTGAATTTTTAACAATATTTCTAATTCTCAAAGGCAAGGTAATCTGGTTTGTACATTCAATGGAAAAAACAATCGATTCTAACCAATCCAACAATACCAAAAGATCATCTCTACCATCTGGTTTCAATCCAGTTACTCCTATCTCCATTCGTTTCAGCACAGCAGAAAAACTTCGTGTTCCCTACCACACAACCCATGAACTGGCGAAGAGAGAGAGATAAATAAGGAAACGATCTTATTTATTCTTATTATTTACACCGATCACGTGACATAGTGCACATTGCTGACGAATCATGGAATCAATGTTGAAGAATAGAATGAGTGAATATGATCCATGTAATGTGAATTGCAGATACATGTTAGGATAATTAAAGTTAGATTGCATTCAAGCGTTTTGAAAAAACAGTAATGGGTATGACTAGGAATGTTCACTGCAAAGATTGAAAAAAAACGGCATATGTAAGAGAGAAATATAGGAAAGAAAGCAATGCCACAGATTTTTGCTTTATGAGAAATTCCAACAAAAAGCAGGGTCATTTTGTTCGGTAGAGGTGAACAAAGCTCTTAAGGTAGCAAGACATTTTTGTTCCATTCTCTAATGGTGGAAACGTAGTGAAACAGAAGTGGTAGCTCCAGTATGGAATTTGAGTTGGATTAGTGAATAGTATCTACAGTGTTCCAGTGAATTACACATTGGAAACGGGACCAATTATTTTTTTTTTTTAGCTATAGAACATGGAGACACCATTTTCAAACTTTCAAACTATAACTATTGGCTTTTATAAGATTATAAGATCACGCGATACAAGGTCCATCTGCTATGTAGCAGCATATTCCACTGAAACAAGTATTGACGATTGTAGCAAGAAAACAGATTGATTTAAGATGTTTCAGCTTAAATGCTACAATAAATCCTAGCAATTTTCTAGGATCTACATTGCTACTTGCTAATATCTATGCGTGTAGAGCAGGTATCAAAAACCAAAAAACGTCTAAAGTAGCTCACTATTCTTACGTAATGGAAAATGGGTACCACACTATAAAACCAGAGTTTTAATACTATCAGTTTTAAGACTACATTCCTTTATGATCTCTTCTTGGTTTAGTTTTTCTCATAATGTGTGAAAAACCAATTCAGCTGCTAGGAACAGAGAAAAAAAAAAGTTGCTTTGTTTAACAAATGGGTGATAACTTTATATCGACAAAATCCACCACAGACGACTGTTACAATTGAGTTTTCTCGGATATTTATTTGCTCCACACAGAATTAAATCTGTGCCCGTTTTCAGCAAAACTCCCAAAGAACCAAAACCCTCTAGCAATGCCTTAAGGGCCTATAGATGCATGCTCCCAGCAGATTCGTAATTGCTTGTTTTCATGATCCACAATACTTCAAACAAAACAAACAGCGGGTGGGTTTGAAATTTTTCACACCACCTAGATGCGGATGAAGTTATCTTTAAAACCGACCTTCAAGGAAGAATATTTCTTTGATACGGACATGGACGCAGCAACACGGTTTATGGCCATAACCGGATGCAAAAACATCAATTTTGCAGTTGATTCAATTCAAAGATATGGGTCTTTGAATGATGCGGTTAATGCGTATTTCGAAAATAATAGATATGGAAACACCAACAATACTGATTCTGTGACACAAATCCATCCACAAATTGTTGCATTATTCCAAAAATATCAGGATGAATCAAACGTCGAAAAAATGGGTATTGATGGAGTAATTCAATACTTCACTGATTTGAATATCGATTTTGAAAGCGATTTGAGAGCAATGGTAACGGCGTATATTTTGGAATCACCAAAAGTGGGCGAGTTTTCCAAAGATAAGTTTGTCAAATACTGGAGCCGAATCGGTGTTACAGATCTTGATGGAATGGTGAAACATCTCACAGAACTATCTCAAAAAGAAGATGTAATCAAAGAAGTATACAAATTTACGTTCAGATATTCATTAGAAGAAGGTCAAAAGAAGCTTCCTCTTGAAGATGCAGTGTCATTATGGAATATTTTCTTTCAACGAGATTTGCAAAATCCTGATACGACAGCGTATAAATTTATCAAAGAGTTCATAGAAAGCGGTCAGTCAGGAAAATCGGATATAAGCCGGGACGAGTGGAGTATGGCATATGTTTTTTTTCAGATTCCTATTTCGGAGCTTGAGAGTTATGATGAAAACGCCGCATGGCCAGTTTTAATGGATGAGTTTGTGGATATGTTATTCCAGAGATATTAACATAAGGTGACTCTGTGAAGCGGAATATTTAAAAGGCTTGTAATTTTATGAATTAATTAACTATAGTGTATACCATGTAGACCTAAGAGCGTATTACTAGGCCGTTGTTAAACAGCTCTGGCAGAATGAGCTATTGAAGAAAAGATACTCAAACATAAAAGTAGTATCTCCAAAAAGCCATTTTTATAAAATGCTTTACAAGGGGTCCAATCGTCAGTTTTGCGTTGGTTTTACAATACTCTTCCGTCTTCGCCCTGATAGCAAAAACTCACTCATTTTTCATAGATTCTAATAGTAGGAAGTCACCGACTGTACTCCAAAGTTTTAAGCCTATAAAGATTTACTTAGTCGTCTAAATTTCACTGTGTGTTCACTGTTTTTTTTTCTGCCCTTTTTTCATTAACTATTACGAAAAAGCTGCCCAGCTTAAACTTACTTTTTATCATCTACAACAGTGATACCCAAAAGACTCAACATTTCAATTTTACTCAATGAATTACTCATCATTTTAAAAGAAGCTGAAGGATCTTTATCAATAACAGCATTCATAAATGTCCTCTTCTTTTCTTGTAACTCTTTAATTCTCATTTCTATCGAATCGGATATAAAGAACTCGTAGACATCAACATCTTTGGTCTGGCCATATCTGTATACTCTATCAATTGCTTGACTACCGACTGCAGGATTCCAGAATGGTTCATACAGTATAACTCTTGAGCATGATGTAATATTCAATCCATATGCACCACATTTGAGCGAGCATAATAGAACATGAACGTTAGACGTTTTTAATCTTTCCAATGACTCAAATTTGGAGGTTTTATCCATTCTCCCATCATATTGAACAAATGTAATATCATTTTCATACAAAACCTTTGCTAAAATATCCAGCATTGAAGTAAATTCTGAGAATATGATAGTTTTCCTGACTTTTGCCCCATCTCCTTTGAGAATGTTTAAAATCCGTTGAATTTTAATCGATGACACTGATTTCGTCGTGTTATTATCCAAAGTCTCTTGAATGCTAATTTCTTTGCCATTTTCATCGTTCAGCGTCATATTCTCCAACCCACTCAAGAGTTCATCGAAAACATTATGATCCTTAGGGTCGTTTGATGGTTTGTCTAATAATCCTGATTTGAGATCATCCATTAACAAATCACAGTCTTGTTGTTTTCCCATGGAAAAAAGAAGCTCCCAATGACAACATAACTGACGCAATCGTATCAAAAAAGAAAAAACTCCCGTGTACTTTAAATCAATCTTGGAACTCAAGACTTCAATAGAATCAGCAGCTTCCCCAAATTGAATCTCCGTTCCTATTATCTGATTGATGATCTTTCTTTCCAACTTCGAATAGAGGTTTCTCTCGAATGGCATGAAATCCAGAACTTCCTTATGCATATTTTTCTTAACAGTCAAGCTGCCATTTTCCTTTAAGACTGCCTTGGTTCTTCGTAACATGATTTTGTCCAGTATGGAATGCAATCTTTGTAGCGCTGTAGACACATCAGAAGAAGAGCTTTTAGGACTTAGAAGGCTGGATATTCTCATATTCCAATACACTGTGTCTTCATATTGATTCACACCCAAAAATTTCAATAATGAGTGAAGCTCGTCTACTTTATTTGCAATTGGCGTGCCCGTTAAGCACCATCTTCTTTTACCTAACAATTTACAGCATGCCTGGTTACTTTTCGTCAAGGAGTTTTTGATAGTCTGTGCTTCATCTAAAATTATCCTCCTAAATGGATATTTGGGATCAAACATTGGGGAAAATGATTTTTCACTTTCTGAGTTCAATGTTTGGTAAGAAGTGATTACAATGTCGTATTTATGAACAAAAGCTGAGTTATTTGACCTGTGACTGCCGTGAAATGAGAGTACCTGTAAAGACGGGGCTTTTTCGTTTAGCTCGGAGCACCATTGAGTTATTAAACTGGCTGGACAAACAATCAGCGTCGTGTGTTCAAATTCGTAACGGGTTGATGTCCGTTTCAGTTGATTTTTCAAAATCAACCCAATCGATTGAACGGTTTTACCTAATCCCATATCATCAGCTAGAATACCACCAACATTGAAAAAGGTTTCTGATTTACCTGTTTCCTCGTCTGGATATAATTTCTCCACGTAAGCTCTTCTTCTCGGTTTTTCTCTCTCCCTTTTAACCAAAAACCTCAACCCGAGCACTTGATGATCCATCAATTCAACATTTAATCCCTCTATTTTACGATCATTATCATTTATTGTTATTTTATTCAACGGTTTAGGTTTAAGTAAACTCTTGATGAATTCGTGTTGGCTGATCTCTTCTGTATGTTCATCCGTTATGACTGCTTCGCTTGAGGAAATTGGAACCTGTGGTGGTGGTATTTTTGTTGCTGCGTCTTTGGGGAACAAGAATCCTTGTGCACTAACAGGCCTTATGAGATTATTTATATTCACCTTTCCCTTAGACCATTGTGAAGATTTTACAGCTATAGGTTGCAAAAAATCAGTCGATTGGTTAGTGCTGACAGGCTTGTTCTTGTAGTTATTTGATGGGGAAAAGGACGACATGCCGAAACTTTTGCACACAAACAGATCCACAAATAATTTAAGTATCCCTCGCTACAACAAGGTGGCAGTAATAACCCAATGCACTGGTATGGGCCTCGATAACGTGACTAATATCAGGGATTGACCTGACCTGAACTGAACTAACCGAAAAAAAAGCAAACTAAAAAAAAATATCGCCAAAGACAGGCTCGCTATTACTGAGATGGTGATGTCAAGTTCAAACGTCAAGGCCCTGCAGCAGGAGGCAGTGAAAGCTTTCGCAAAGCCGGCAACTAAAATTTTAGGAGTATGAATCCAAATGTTTGCCCTTTTGTACTGAAAGATAGTAAGTTTTTGTAAGACAAAAATATTACTACACAAATCAGCCGTTGTGGTAATAGATACGCGGTATGAGATTATCCATGTTATTATTTTTGATTGCTGTTTAAAAAATGATCGTTGCTGTGATATAAATCAGTTTTCAGTCCAGGTTATACAGTTTATATCTATCCAAGCATGTACTTGTCCAAGCCTGTGCTTTTCATTCGAATCTTTTTGAGGTACGGCAGGTAAGTATTATTATATCAAACATTATATTTACCGTCTACCACACCGCTCAGTTTACTAGCCTATTTCAGAAAAAAAACAGCTGGTATCTTGATTTGTGCGGAAATTAAGTTGCTGAGAACCAGAAATTAGTTTGCATTTTATACCCCCTGTCCTCATATAGGGAAATACGCAGGATCGAAGCACGAATAGCGTAGCAAAAAAATGCTTATAAATTGTGAATTTCTCTCTACTGCAGATAGCTTGTTTTAGACTAAATAATCTCCATTGATTCAATTCAGCCCTTAAATAATAAAAAAACATGACCCCATCATTTCCATTTTACTTATATACAGTGCCGCCTAGAAGTAATGTTGACGCCTTCCCATTCTTCTAGAACATCAGGCTAACTAACTACATCTTGCTCCGGGGGATCGCAGCCACGCACTAAGAAAAAAAAAACCGTTGAAATAACCGCAGCTGGACTGTTGGGGATTCTGTGCCTTGGAAAGTGAAAAATTTATTTCTTTGACGACGAGGATCTTCTGCAAGCTTGTTACAGCAAATCGGGTTATCAAGCAACAAGCCATGGCGTTACATACAGATGCTGCCGAGGCTGCTGTAACGGATGGTAAACCGAATATTGCGGATTTTGCAAGTATGAATCTTCATTCTGATCCATTTGACTATCAAAACTCCCAAATTGATCGGATCCTGACTATCAGATCTCTTAATAAGGAAACCTTCGGTGGTAAATACTCAACTAGCTCAAATATGAGCAGCTCCAATAATAGTGTCAATATTAGTTTTGGAAATAATGGTATTTGGGATTCTACCTATGGCAATACTGGTGGAAACAATGCTAACAATGGCTGTTCTTATGGAACTAGTAGCATCAATAACTTTAGAAACAACTCTTATGATGGCTATCATAACAGCAACAACAATAAATATACTGGTACTAGACAAGGTAAACAAAATTTGAGCACGTCCGGTAGCAATAACAACAATACTAATGGGAACTATAAAAACAGAAACAAAAGAAATAATAATCAATTTCAAGGCATGATAAATAACGGAACTGGAACGAATAATATCAAGTCAAATTTGGGTAATACAAATAATAATAATAATGCTAATAATAACTCTAATAATAATTCTAATAACAACAGTAAAAGATTCAATTCTAATAAATTCAACAATTTTGGTGGTAATGTTCAGCAACAACAGTATCCTGTGCACAAAGACGTCTATTCGTCTTCTCAAGATATTGGTGGGTTTGATAGTAACTATATTCAACAGTTGCAGCTGCAGCAACAGCAACAACAACAGCAGCAGCAGCAGCAGCAATACCCATTACAGAGTTCGAATTTACTAGATTCGTTTCTGTTTCAACAATTATCAACTCAACATCAAACACCATCACCTATAATCAACAACGTGAATCCATTCGATAATTTTGAAAATGGTTTCAACAATATAACAAATGATTTCATAAATCCGACATCCCTGTTACCAATTTTCAATTCCAACCCAATCACCTCATCAACTTTAAATTCCAATTTGATTCCTTCCCCCTCCCCCTTAGTTTCATCAAAATCAACTCCAAACATCCACACGTCTAACAATATGAGACTTGGTAAGGCTGAAACTACCTCAACTCTGAATTTCCACTACCATAATGATATTTCAGCAGTTTCCACCCCTGGTAGTATAACAAGACCTAACTCATCGTTGACTTCTTTGGAATCCTCTCTACCAACTAATAAGCTTGAAAATAATGTATCAGTACCGATGATGGCATCAGATTTACCTGATTCTAACAATACCTCTGCAAATACGACCGTGATGGTGGATCCGTTAGAGTCGATTTGGAAACGTGGACAAAATCTGCCTGGAAATAAAGGTGGTCGTGATTTAACAGCCAAATCTTCCAGTAAAGGATTTGACATTGATGATTTGTTGCGAAACAATTTTTCTAAAGCTTCACACTCTGTGAATAACGGTTTGGGTAATAACGACACCATTGATAATAATAACAACAATGGTTTATTTGGTTCATATTTTAGTTGATAAAAGCAGATAAGATTAGTTCTTCACTTTTATACCTCTTTGATTTTTATACTGAGTTTTTTTTTATTTATTTATTAGAGATTTAGGATTGTTCATTGTGCTTTCTTTCCTTTTGGAATTCTGTATTTGTTTTTGCCCCATTTTTCTTTCCTTATTCAATAATTTAGGTACATTTTCTACACTCATTCAATTTATAGACAAAACACATACATAATATGAATATTTAATTATATTAATATATATCGATAAAGTTAGTTGATTAATAACAAAACACTACCATCATCAGCAGAATTTAATCCTTAGACTGTGCTGCCAATTGCCATGCTGGTATCGTAGCATTGGAATCGTTTTGCTTCTGTGATGAGGCCAGTTGCCATGCAGGAATTGAACTGGATTTATCAATAACGTTACTATCAGCTGAGACTGCTGTTTTTAGTGGTGTTGAATTTGTGGCTTTAAAATCCGAACCCAGAATATCTTTGGCTGAAGGAATGGATGAAGGTGTAGGGATATTCAGCGTAGGAGGGTATGATTGTGCTACACTTGAATTAGTAGACAGCGAAGATGTCGAACGATTATTTGTTAATAAGTTTGGAGGAGGAGAAACTGATTTATTCATATTCAAAAGAAGTGTGCTGGCTGAATCTGATTTATTTGTTGTTATATGAGATACAGTCTCTCTAAGACCGTCTGTTTTCTTTTGTAATTCTTGTAGTTCGTTTGTAATAGTCAGTTTTTGAGAGTCCAAATTCTTCAATAAGGTTGTCTTGATACTATCAATTTCCAACTTAAGATATTTCAAAGTTTCCTCATTTCTCAAATTCTTTTCATTGGTTGCTTTAACTATAGCATCTACCTCAATCAACGCCTCATCAATTAATTTGCTCTTTTCGTCCTGCCTTTGAATAAATTCTGTTTGATCGTTTTGCAACTTGTCAAGCATAGCTTCCACTCTTTGGAATTCTCTTTCCATAGCATCTTTATCTTCGTCTAATCTTGACTGAGAGGGTGGCACCATTTTAGGTAGCACGTACCTGGAAATGATTTGATATGCACCATACATAAAACCAGCCGTTGTGGTTCCCATGATTACGTAATCTTTCCAGTCGTAACTTCTTGGTGGTGTTGGAGGAGTGTAATACTGATAAGGTGGGATCTGCTGTGACATTTGGCCAGGTGGTAAAGACATAGGCACTAGTGGAGTCGGTGTTGGATTTTGCGATGCTGAGATTGGTAGGGAACCACCCTGTGACTGCGTCATGGCATGTTGGATTTCGGCATTTGTCATACCTTTAGCTTCAAGGAATTGGATCTTTTTGGTCAATGGGGTGTCTGCTACAGAAGGATCCGTCAAAAAAGAAACGGCATTTGCCACCATTTCCTGACGTATATTCTGATCCGACAT
This sequence comes from Pichia terricola, assembly GCA_030168465.1. Classification (NCBI taxonomy): domain Eukaryota; kingdom Fungi; phylum Ascomycota; class Pichiomycetes; order Pichiales; family Pichiaceae; genus Pichia; species Pichia terricola. Next base: position 619,415 of record CP099442.1, read on the forward strand.
TGATGAAAAGTTTTAGCCAGATAAATGAATTCCCAAGGCAGACTAACAGAAAGGATACATATGTTATGTCTCCTGGTTTTCTACTGCTGATAACAAGATAACTTGGACAGTTGCCGCTTCTGGATAGCGAAAGCTGAAAGAAGTTTAGCGGTAGACGCGTCGATGGACGCAACCGTCTGTATGACTTATTGTTTGAGGGGCGGCGGGTTGCCAATTAATGGTTGCTGATGGGTCAATATTATAGTCTACTTGAAGCTACTGACTAGCTCGGTCCTGTAGTATAACATACATGTCACGATATCGTTCAATCGATGCGTGTATCCGACAAACGTAACGCAAACAATGCACGCAAAACAATCGCATCGAATTATTTGTAAACCGACGTACACCATGGCAATAGCCACGATGTCGAGTTTGAGTTAGACGTTGGGAAATATATCGAGCACTTGAAACACCCCTTGAGAAGAAGGCGAACAGCGGGACGTGGGTATCTTTGGATTACAGATACACGTATAATAAGACACCATGGACACGTTTGTCTCTGCTAGGGTATGTATATGATGTGGATCGAAGTGTGGTGTAGCGTTTGATATCACACACTCCTTTGAGCTGTATATACAGCAGAACCAAATACTAACTTGATTTTTTAAAATGTAATCTCCCGATTATATTTCTGAAACTCACTTGTTTATCACAGATTCCTATTGACTCGATGCTTGTTGATTCAAGCAAGGACGCTGATGCTGCTAATGAACATGCCGTTACTGGCAAGGCAGTAAGTGAAAGTGAAAACGGAAATGGTGTTTCTAAGGAAACCGACTCAACTCAGATACTAGCTGACGCAGATGAACTCTTTTCTGTATTTCAGCAAAAATTGAAATCTGTTGTTTCTCTTGATCACCTCTCAAACACGTCCATCAACGATTTAAAATTATTGAACGACGAATTTCAGCTACTAAACACCACAAACGGTATTTACGCCGAATCCAAACTGGTCGAATCATTGAAAACAGATATACATACTTTGAATAATGAAAGTCCAATATTAGAAAAAATCAATAAACGTCATAAACAGCTTGTTAATGAATCTGACAATTTAGATAACTTGAAAACGGAACTTTTGAACCATCTTGTTGATACTCAAACTGAAAGAGAACATTTACTACATGCCCAGAAAAACCCAGAAAATCCAATGGATAAGGATAAAAATCCTTACCTTTCTACTTATAAGACAACCTATATCAATCCGTTATCTGATGAGTCAGCTCAATTACAGGCTACTGCTGATGAACATACGAAAAACGGGGATGGAGCTTCTGGTCCTCCTGTAGTCAAAAAGAAATCAAACAGGGGTGGTAGAAGAGTTAAAGGTGTTACTAATGCCGAACTACTTGCTCATCCAGAGTTATATGAAAAGAAAACCCCAGCAAGAAAGAGACCTTCTAGAGCTAAAACTTCAAGTAACCTAAAAACAGAAATTACTGCTGAAGGCACAACTTCATCAAATGGCTTAGGTAAAAGAAAACGTAAACCTGTTTCTCGTAATGATGAAATTGTCGGTGATTCAAATATTGAGCAATCCTTATCAGAAGCGTTGGTTGATGAACCTAATAAGAAGAGAAAGATTGCAGATGGTGAAGCTGATGGTAACAGTGATGAAGAAAACGAAGACGGTCAAGAAGCACTGGCTCAAAATGGTCCTAAGTTGACTGTAAGAGAAATAAAAGGTCTGGAAAAGCAATATGATAACACATATATTTCCATTTGGAAAGACTTGGCCAGAAAGGATAACCCCAAAGCATATAGGCTCTTCCAGCAATCATCTCAAGCTAAGTCTATTAATTACAGAAAGACTGCGCAATTGGCCGTTAGGGAATCTAAAAAATGGCAACTAAAAACCACAAAATCTCAAAGAGACCAATTGTCAAAGGCAAGAAGAGCAATGAGAGAGATGTTGAGTTTCTGGAAGAAAAACGAAAAGGAAGAAAGAGCTTTAAGACTGAAGGCTGAACAGGAAGCATTGCAAAGAGCTAAGAAGGACGAAGAAGAAAGAGAAGCAAAGAGACAAGCTAGAAAATTGAATTTCTTGATTAATCAAACAGAATTATATTCTCATTTCATTGGCAAAAAAATTAAAACTGGAGAGTTTGAAGGTGAAATGGGTGATAAAACTCATCCTGGTAATGCTAAATCCAACATCTCACCAGATGCCGAAAATGTTGATTTAAGTATGGCGACCAAAGATTTCAACAATTTGGATTTTGATGAAGAAAACGAAGATAATTTAAACAAAATGGCAGCTGCAAATGCGCAGAGTGCATTGAATGAGGCGAAAGAAAAGGCTCAACAATTTAATCAAGGGGTTAAAAGAGCTGGGGATTCAGATGATGAGGAGAATGAAGGTGAAATGAATTTTCAAAACCCAACATCTATCGGTAATATTACGGTCGAACAGCCAAAACTACTTAACTGTACATTGAAAGAATATCAGCGTAAAGGTCTCAATTGGTTGGCTAACTTATATGAACAAGGTATTAACGGTATCTTGGCTGATGAAATGGGTTTGGGTAAGACGGTTCAAAGTATTTCAGTTTTATCCTACTTGGCAGAAACCCATGATATTTGGGGTCCATTTTTGGTTGTCACCCCTGCCTCAACTTTGCATAACTGGCAGCAAGAAATTACAAGATTTGTTCCTGATTTCAATGTTTTACCATATTGGGGTACTTCCAAAGATCGTAAGGTTTTACGTAAATTCTGGGACAGAAAAAACATTATTTATAATAGAAACTCACCTTTCCATGTTGTTGTCACATCTTATCAATTGGTGGTTACAGATTGTGCATTTTTCCAAAAAATGAAATGGCAATACATGATTTTAGATGAAGCACAAGCAATTAAATCTTCACAATCTTCTAGATGGAAATCATTGTTGAGTTTTCAATGCCGTAACAGATTATTGTTAACAGGTACTCCGATCCAGAATAACATGCAAGAATTGTGGGCTTTATTACATTTTATTATGCCGTCTTTGTTTGATTCACATGATGAATTTAGTGAGTGGTTTTCAAAGGATATTGAAGCACATGCTCAATCAAACTCCAAATTAAATGAAGAACAATTGCGTCGTTTACACGCAATTTTGAAACCATTTATGTTGCGTAGAATCAAAAAGAATGTTCAAAGTGAATTGGGTGAAAAAATTGAAATTGACGTTTATTGTGACTTGACCAATAGACAAAAGAAGTTGTATCGTATGTTAAGATCTCAAATTAACGTTGTTGATTTGATTGAAAATAATAAAAGAATTGGTAATAATGAAGAAGTTGAGTCGTTAATGAATGTCGTTATGCAGTTTAGAAAGGTCTGTAATCATCCCGATTTGTTTGAAAGAGCCGACACCCAATCTGCCTTCCTATTCGGTGATTTTCCGAAAACTGAGAGCTTGCTTAGAGAAGTCAATGAAACTACTTTAGAGATTAACTATAACACTAAAAACCATATTGAGTATACTTTGCCTAAAACCATACTAAATGAACTGTTGTTGCCTTCATCTAAAGGTAACAATTTGACGGATAAAGAAATTTTGATTAAAAAAATGTTCAACATCTATGATGCGAAGAACTACCATAACAACAGCGAAAGTGAGCTCAGTATTTTGAGGCTAGTCAATGAGACGCCAAATGAAATTGAAAGGATTGTTTCGAACCATTTGGTTATTAACGCAATCAATAATAGATCTTATGTCAGTAACTCCAAAGATGATTTGATTAGAGTTTACAAAGAAGTTTACAATAAGGATAAAGATAATACATTAGTTATATCAAAGAACCAAATTAGTTCTTTATACACCAACGAAATTGATAAAGCGTCGAAGGATATGTACATGCGGGTTCTTGAAAAGGGATACTTTCATAATGCAGTTGCTCCACCTATAGAGATTGTGTGCTCTAAAAGTAACTTCAATTATCTTAAGGAAGATATTTTGTTCAATCCTATCATTAGACAAGCGCTATTGCCTTTGGAGCTGAATACTCAAGCGAGATTGTTGGAGCACAACATATCTGTTCAAGACTGGCCAAAGGCAGAGATGTTACCAGTTGAAGAATCCAATTATTTCAATGGTGGTACTATTAGATTGCCTTCTATGGAAAGATTTGTTCTTGAAAGTGCAAAATTAAGAAAATTGGACCAAATGCTGGTTGACTTGAAAAAGGGTGGACATAAATGTTTAATTTACTTTCAAATGACGAGAATGATGGATCTAATGGAAGAGTATTTAGGATACAGACAGTACAAATATATCAGACTTGACGGTTCCTCGAGATTAAGTGATAGAAGAGATTTGGTTAACGATTGGCAGACCAATCCCGAACTATTCATCTTTTTATTATCCACCAGAGCTGGTGGTCTAGGTATCAATCTTACAGCTGCAGATACTGTTATTTTTTATGATTCGGATTGGAACCCAACGATTGATTCACAAGCGATGGACAGAGCTCATCGTTTAGGTCAACAAAGACAGGTTACGGTTTATAGACTTTTAGTTCGTGGTACAATTGAAGAAAGAATGAGAGACCGTGCCAAACAAAAAGAACACGTTCAACAGGTTGTTATGGAAGGTAAGGTTGAGGAAGTCAAAGAGAACAAGGAGAACGAAAAGGAGAGGGATAAGAAAGAAATGGCACTCTGGCTTTTGGATGATGATAAATAAATAAAAAAGCGTCATTTTATTTTTGAGAAAAAGTGTTCGAAATATGAAACTTTTAGAATTGGTTTCATTAATTGTATAGTAAGCATTTTCAAACAATTTAAAATTATAGGAGAAATCAGATTTGTATTATTTGTAGCTAAATCTACCTATTTGTTAAGATATACTGTTCTGGTTAGTTATTAAGACAACTCTTGGATGATGTTTAATGCTACGCCTTTTTCTACCGAGAAGTACGTCCCACAAGTTCATCTTGGTTACTATTCCTGGAGTTATGTTTTATATAGCTTAAACAATTAACAACAATTACTGGTGGACGTTCAAGTTCTCTTGAAGAAGTACATACCCTGAGATATAATCAGTAGGAAAGACGCATACCTACCATAATCAGCCATTTCTCTGCATTCTTGCATCATAGATGTTTACGTAATACAACATCTCAACCCGGCATCGTAGTCTTTACCGATCAAAAACCGTGCATGAAAGCATTTCCTGGATTAAATGAGCTACAAAAATAAACCACAATTCATTAAGTGTTGTGGCAATCGAAACTAAAATTATGGTCAACGTTGAACGCACTATGATTTGCTATCCGGATTTTGTAAAAAACCGGAAAGATAAAGTGTTTCCTGTTTTTATAGCTGGTTTCAAATCTGAAGAAAATTCAAAGATATTTATGCTGTTCAAGAATTTTTGCATTAGCCATAAAATCAGAAGATGTCAACTCTACTTTAGCGGTCTTCTCATCCATCTCTAATCTTCCCCCCGTTATCCCCCGCCTCTCTTCACGAAATCAATCAATCAGACTTCGGTTTTTCGCGATCTTTCCAGTGGATGGATAATTTGCCAGCGAAACGGTTTATTTCACGGGAAAGAAGGTGGACGTAAAGCGATAAAGAAGTTTCTCTAGTGATACCAGTATCTCCACCTGCAAAAGAAGTGATTGATCATTTTTTTTTAGTAACGGCTGTTTTATTTCCTCTTTCTTTTCTTTGCAATTTTTGACAAATCAGAAAGTTTATTTGAATAGATAGGCTCTTAAACCTGAAAAGAAATAGATTATCATGACAGAATATACGCCTGAACAAAAGGCAGTTGTTGAGGAAATCCTCAGGACAAAACACACGGAATATTATAGAGTTTTGAAGGTTGATAAGAATGCATCGGATATTGAAATCAAAAAATCTTACAGAAAACTGGCAATAAAATTGCACCCTGATAAGAACAAACATCCAAAAGCTTCAGAAGCTTTTAAAGTTATTGCGAAAGCTTTTGAAGTTTTGAGTGATAATTCAAAGAGAAAAATGTATGATATGACGGGTACTGATCCAGATGCACGTGGTGGAATGGGTGGAGCCTCAGCAGCTGGTCGTGCTGGACCTGGAATGAATGGATTTTCAGGGTTTCAAGGTTTCCAAGGTTTCCCACAAAATGGTGGTGCTACTCCAGACGATATATTTAACATGTTTTTCGGTGGGGGACCAGGAAATGGTTTTGCATTTAATTTTGGTGGCCCATCTTTTGGAAACAATGGGTTTTATTATTCCAATAATGCTGGTATGAACGCAAGAAGACGTGCGGCACAACAACAACAACAAAACAGACAAAGACAGGGAAATAATTCAAATACTCAACGAGACTGGACCAATTACTTGACTCAATTTATACCGATAATCATAATCCTATTGTCACTATTTCTTAATTCATTAGGTGGTTCCAATGATGATTCATCTCGTCGTTACCATGAATTCAGCGGATCAGTACCACAATATAGTTATCAACCAACAACGAAGTACAATGTTCATCGTAATACACCAGTTAATAAGATTGATTATTATATTACCGAGACTACATTAAAAGATTTCCAAGGACGAGCAAATGCAGAAAAGGAACTTAATGGTTTGGATAAATTTGTTGAGAAAGTATACATTCACCAACTCAAAGATGCATGTCAAGCAGAGAAAATTCAACAGCAACGTATAATTGATAATGCTCAAGGTTTATTTTTCAATGACTGGGACGCTATTAAAAGAGCTGAAAACATGAACCTCAAAAATTGTAAAAGACTAGAAGAGCTAAATTATGTTCTTCTTTGAGTGGAATAAAATAGAAAAAAAACTTTGTAATTAAATAGTCACGGATCTAACTTTCTGTATAAAACATACATCCGATATACTGCAACATAGTGAGGCTATTCTTATGCTGTTAACTAACGGAAAATAGCGTGTTCTATAAATCACACTTGTTTCTTTGCTAACTAAAAATTTGCTTAAATGAGACATCAAAAATAGAATAGCTTTACCAGATTTGTAAACACATATTTCTAAATTCAAGCACTGAGATAAGTATCATTTTAAAAAATAAAAATTAATGCGGTTTATGTGGATCGAACACATGGCCTCCAGATCTTCAGTCTGGCGCTCTCCCACTGAGCTAAAACCGCTGGTTAAGAAGGGTGCATAAGACAGGATTCGAACCTGCGCACTGTTACCAGTAACAGAACTTGAGTCTGTCGCCTTAGACCGCTCGGCCACTTATGCTCTCTATATGAAAAAATGTTAAACATAATTTGATATGATTGACTAATTTGCCCCCTTTGTCTTTTAAAAGTATCGTTTATTGGAATTCAAAAATACTGAAAACTACGTTTCCCAAAGGTTTGAAAAAAAAACATGTTTGCTTATTGTAAAAACACCAAAACACAAAAAAATGGAACTCGCAAAGTTGACATTGCTTTGAGTTTTTTTCATCAGGATATTGTAAGCGATCGAAGTGTTTTTCATTAACCGATGCAAAAGGGCAGAAAAAACCATAAAATTCAGTCTCAAGATAAAAAGTAAAAATTTGAAATACAGTCGTAGTGAGCTTGTGAATAGAGACTGGCCTAATATTTATCGAATCTTTTCCTGTACCTTAAATTCTATTGCCACAGTCACATTTAAGGAGACAAGTTTTGTAGAAGTATATGGGATGATCAGTAATTTTTTTTAAGGAGTTACAAAAGGCTTCAGTCTACAGCAATGTTATATCCATTGTCTGTGGATAGTAATAGAGGACTTTTTAGCTCTTGTACAAAAAGTATTGCGCAAAGGAATACAAAAAAGAGAGTCTTACAGCAGTTGTGGTTCTATTAATCTATAAACAGAACGTTGTATGCGAAGTACAGAATTTCAAGTGACACGTAACATTGTGCATTGTCGAGGTATCTGTACCAACTGATTTTAAGATTGTAGCCTCGTTGGAGGTGAGGACATATCGGCTCAACTATCGCGGGGGAAGATCCCACTGTCTTTTGCCCTACGAATTAGATCGGAACCTGTATATTAATTCGACTGTAAATATCCGGCATATCCCCTTACAGAAGTTTATTTTCAGTGATCGTTCTGCTTGAATCGTAGAATTTCTGGGTCCTAATATTAAGGGGATTGGCCTAGATTTTAATTGAAACAAGTCTAGACGCTTTTCGTATATTTGAAATTAAAAACTAAACCCATAACTATCTTCAGAAATACTATATTTTACACATAGACTTTTCAAAACTTAAGATTATTACCATCAATAACCGTGCATCATTCATATATGACAAAAATAATGTACTAGAACTTTCGTATATGTCAACATGCGTCTCAATCTCATTCCCCCGGTATCAATCTTAAAAAAAAAAAAAGAAATTTTCCTTTTTGAAATCATGATACGTTTGTATCAGCCGTTGAGCTATTGTACTGTACTCAGAAAGGCGTTCTTAAAGTGCTATGACGTCTTTGTTAAACTTTACAGCAAACACCGGAAGACAGCAACTGATCGGTATATAAGCCTTGTATTAAGATCCACATTACGAAAATTATTACGACCCTTGTAAGTTTTCACAGACTAATGGATTTTATAGGTTAAGTCCCACGGGTTTTGTGAATGTCAAAATAAGTCATACCTCCGAACACTAAAAATTTTGCGCTTTAAAGGTCACCCTTATGTTTAGAGAGAAATTTCTGCCTTTTACCTGAAACCTTCATACTTTATACATGTTCCAACTCAAATAAAAAATTGTTGGCATTTACAGAGCGTGTTTCTGTCATGCAAGTACTTACCAGACATGTAATGTAGGCATGAGAGATCAGAACCACACGCCACCGCTATGGCGTAATTAGTGCGAATAACTGATTGCCCACAATAACGGAAATATTCAGATGTTTTTTTTATTTGACCTTTTTGCCAAATTGGGACGGCACAGCCTTATGTTATTAGAGGGGGGAGGAATTATAAACCGAACACAGTATCTCTAGATCTGGAGAGACGCTACTGACCAAACCTCCTTCGCATTCTTTTTGTCAGTTCAATTCAATTTTAGCCCGTATGTGTCTATGTTTAAACCTCTTGAATACATTGCTTTAAATGCCTCTGCTTCGGTATTTCTGGTCAAGCCAGCCAATAAAAGTACGCATAGACAAATGCGGAATTTGCAGCGACATAAAGATCCACTTTATGAAAATAAATTAATTGGTTTTCTGATTTGTCTCATTTTGCCCTTAAGGCTAATTGTATCAAGAATCCTTTGTTTACGTCTATTAACGGAGGCCATCACATTAATACAGCTTCTCTCATATCTTTTTTTGGCGTTTTGTGTCACGATTGCATAGCCCCATACTTACCCTTTTGGTCACTATCGCCTATTCACTATCTACCGTATCGGTGTTTGTTTACATAAGCTTGTTTACACAATCATATTTTTGACCCTGTGTTAACCATACACGTCACCAAACTATTACTTTTTTTCGTGTCACTAAAGGCTCATCTGCATTTCAAAAAGCTCCATCTCTACATCTGGACATTACATTCACTTGCATTTACCCAATTGTTAATTCACAATGGATTTCAATTCTCAGTTCAACTTTAACGAGCAACCACTGCAACAACAACAACAACAACAGCAGCAGCAAGGCTTTTCTAACGCTTCGTCAACACAATGGAGTAATAACAACTCAGCTGAAAATCCTACGGCCACACTAAAAAATAATACTGTATCAACATCAGGTGGTCCTAACCAGGCAAACTTTGGACACAATGGTCTTTCTGTTGCCCAGATCCAAGAAATTTATAAACGTTTGCAGCAACTGAAATTCCAATATGGCCAGAGTGCTTCTAGAATGCCACAGTATATTAAGTTATACAATCTATTATCTAATGACCCGAATTTTCAGAGAATTCAATCACATTTACAACAGAGGAACAACTTGAATAACTCAAATTCCCCTGCGATCAATAATCCTGGCGTCGATAACTTGTCATTCAATAGTAACAACTCAAAATTCAATAACGGCAATAGTAATACTGGCCCAAATATTGATACCAGTCAAAAACAACAGCAGCAGCAACAACAGGTGCAAACCCAAAATGAACAATTGTTGAATCAACAAAGACAGCTATTATTGCAACGTCAACTGCAGCAACAAGCACAACAAGCACAACAAGCGCAACTATCTCAACAGGTTCAGCAACAGCAACAACAGGTTCAGCAACAGGTTCAGCAACAGCAACAACAGGTTCAGCAACAGGTTCAGCAACAGCAACAACAGGTTCAGCAACAGGTTCAGCAACAGGTTCAGCAACAGGTTCAGCAACAGCAACAACAGCAGCAACAACAACAGCAAAATAATCTGAATATACCTGGTGAATCACCCTCTTCTCTATCTGATGCAACATCCTCCTCCAATGGCCAGCCTTCTAATATTTTTCACCCAGTCCAAGCTCATATTCTCAAAGTACAGATTCAAGCTTTCAAAAGATTTGTTCAAAATCAAAAAATTCCCCCAGAACTTTCGAAGTTGATATCCGTTAGTTACGAGACTTTTCAAAGGCAGCTAAATACTCAAAAACCTTTACACCAGACTCAGCCACTACAACAGACACAGAAACCACATCAAAAGGCACAGTCCTCGCTATCTCAACAAGCGATCTTGGATCAGGATAATAGAAAGGTGAATCAGCAGCCACAACAGAGGCAACCATACTTTGAAGCTCAAAAGCAACAGCAACAGCAGCAGCCAGCGCTGCAACAAAAGCTACAATTTCAGAATTCTGATATGAAAGTGAGTTCACAGCAGCAAATACCCCAGACTACGAAGAAAGATAGAAAGAAACAGCAAGCTGTTCCTGAAGTACTGCAGCAGGCAAAACCAACAAAACATGATAAAGTTGAAAAGCCAACCGAACTAAGAACTTTACCTCCAAATCCTCCTATTCTTTTGGAAAAACTTGATAAAAAGTTTTCCGAGATTAAAAGGGAAAATGTTCAAGATCCACTAGAAAAGGTGGATACTTTCATTATACCGCAGGTGAAATCGGGGGTACCGTACGATTTTTTCAATGTTTCGAAAACCAAGGTTTTTACTCCTTCTGTTTATCCTACACCATTAGATCTTGAAACCGCAAACGATCTTAAAGACTTGCATGAAAATTTACTGATTGATTACGAACTAGCTAAGTTGGAGCAATTAGCCAAATTGGATTCTGCATTTAGGTACGAATATGAAGCTTTCAAAATGTTGCCATATCAAACCGCGTTACGGGGTTATATTTTATCTTGTATTTTCCATCAAAATATGTTATTGATAAATCATCTACCAAATTTTTCAGCCAAAATTCGAGGAGTAAGCTTAAATGACGCTGCATTGGTTAATTCACTGTTTTTGGAACAACAAACTATTGCTATTGAAACTGAACAAAAGCAACTCATTGAGAGACAGAAATCTTTGCTCAATGCTTCAACTGATCACAAAAAAATTTTATTGAACAAAAGATCGAGATATCAAAGATTAGCGAGAAACTTAACGAATTATCATCAACAGGCCGAAAAGGAAGAACAACGACGTATAGAAAGAAACGCGAAGCAAAGATTGCAAGCCTTAAAGGCAAACGATGAAGAAGCATATGTTAAATTGTTGGATCAAACAAAGGATACAAGAATTACGCATTTGTTGAAACAAACCAATTCTTTCTTAACTAGTTTGACTGAAGCTGTCAAGGATCAACAGAAGGAAACCCATGAAAAAATGGTTAAAGTTGGCCATACAGACGATAACGAAAATGCAGATGAAGCGCAAGAATTAGATGAAGAAGAAAAATTGAATCACGATTATTATCATGTTGCTCATAAAATTAAAGAAAAGGTTGAAAAGCAACCTTCAATTTTGGTTGGAGGTACATTGAAGGAGTATCAAGTGCAAGGTTTGGAATGGATGGTTTCATTATTTAATAATCACCTTAATGGTATTTTAGCTGATGAAATGGGTTTAGGTAAAACGATTCAAACAATTTCGTTATTAACATATATAACCGAGATAAAAAAGCTTCCAGGCCCATTCTTAGTGATTGTTCCTTTGTCAACTTTATCAAACTGGGACAATGAGTTTGATAAATGGGCTCCAAGTTTGAAAAAAATTACTTATAAAGGTGCACCTGCCTACAGAAAGGAATTAGCTCAGCGTGTCAAACAGGGGGATTTCAATGTTCTGCTAACAACATATGAATTTGTTATTAAGGACAAATATTTGCTCTCGAAGATAAAATGGGTTCATATGATTATAGATGAAGGTCACAGAATGAAAAATACTAAATCTAAGCTATCTTATACTTTGAATGAATTCTATCATACAGACTACAGATTGATTTTGACTGGTACGCCATTGCAAAATAATTTGCCTGAGTTATGGGCTTTATTGAATTTTGTTTTACCCAAAATTTTCAATTCCGTCAAATCTTTCGATGAATGGTTCAATACACCATTTGCAAACACAGGGGGCCAGGATAAAATTGAGTTATCAGAAGAAGAGACGTTATTGGTTATTAGAAGACTACATAAAGTTTTGCGGCCTTTCCTTTTAAGAAGACTGAAGAAAGATGTCGAAAAGTCTTTGCCGAATAAGATTGAGAAAGTCATCAAATGCAAAAAATCTGGTTTGCAGGCAAAAATGTATCATCAAATGCTTAAATATAATAAGCTATTTATTGGAGATAAAGAAAACAAAGCTGTGGGTATCAAAGGTATGAATAATAAGCTAATGCAATTAAGAAAAATTTGTAATCATCCGTTTGTGTTTCAGGCAATTGAAGATATGATAAACCCATCGCATCAAAATAATGATTTAATTTGGAGAGTCAGTGGGAAATTTGAATTATTGGACAGAATACTGCCAAAATTTAAAGCCACGGGTCACAGAGTTTTAATGTTTTTTCAAATGACTCAAATTATGGATATTATGGAAGATTTTCTAAGATTTAGAAATATGAAGTATATGCGTTTAGATGGTGATACAAAAGCTGATGATAGAAATTTGCTTTTGAATGACTTTAACGCTAAAGATTCACCATATTTTGTATTTTTATTGTCAACTAGAGCTGGTGGTTTAGGTTTGAATTTACAAACAGCGGACACTGTTATTATCTTTGACACAGATTGGAATCCACATCAAGATTTGCAAGCTCAAGATCGAGCCCATAGAATTGGTCAAAAAAATGAAGTTAGAATTTTACGATTAATCACGGGTGATTCAATTGAAGAATATATTTTAGAGAGAGCACATCAAAAACTAGACATTGATGGCAAAGTCATTCAAGCTGGTAAGTTTGACCAAAAATCCACTGCTGAAGAGCAAGAAGCCTTATTGCGAAAGTTAATTGAAACTGATGAAAATTCGAATGAAAATGACGATGAGTTAAATGACGAAGAGTTGAATGAAATTTTGGCGAGAAATGAAGAAGAAATCAAAATTTTCCAGGAACTGGATGATGAAAGAGATAAAGATGTTACTTCCAACTTACTACGACTGTTTTCTGAGGAAGAATTGCCAGAGGTTTATCATAAAGAACCGGAGCCTGAGGTTGAGGAAGAAGAAGAATTTTTCTATGGACGTGGTACTAGAGAAAGAAAGGCAACTAAATATGATGAAAATATTAGTGAAGAGCAATGGCTGAGAGAAATTGATGGATTTGTTAGTGATGATCAAAGCGAGGAAGATGATGATAAAGTTTCTAAAAAGCTGAAGAAAAGGCCATTCAAGAAAGCAAAATCAGTTAAGCCGGAGCAAACAGGAGATTTTGAAACGTCTCATACCGACGAGTCAAATGCACTTGATGCAAATGATAACAATAATGAAGATGATGAACTTCATTTCAAGCGTCAAAAGTTGAATGATTCTTCGAAGCTTTCAAAAAAAATATCGTCATCTGACGCTGATTCTCCTGTACCAACAGGTCCACCTGTAAGAAGACGTAAAAATTTCGGCTCTTTACCCTTATCAAGGGAAAAATTCACACCAATGGAAGAGCCAATTGGCGAAGAACGTGCGACTTTACAGAATCAAATTGTTGCAATTTTTGATCATTTGCAAAACTACCAAGATATATCGGGTCGAAAGTTATGTAAAATATTCAACATCAAGCCTTTGAGGAGATTATACCCAGATTATTATGTTATAATCAAGAACCCAATCGCATTTGATATGGTAAAGAGGAGAATGAATAACTGGACATATAATTCGCTTGACGAATACTTATATGATTTGCATCTCATTTTCAAGAATGCTAGAATCTATAACTTAGACACTTCAGTGATATACTCTGATGCAATGGTTTTGGAAGCTGAAGCACTAAAGCTATATACTAGGTTCCTTCATAAAACTCTGGATTTCAAAGAGTTTGATAGAGCTTTTGGGTTGACTAAACAGAATGGTGACTTAATTCCTGATCCAATCATTCAATGGGATGAAGCGAAAAAAGAAGCCGTTATTGTTGAAACCAGGGCTGCATTGGTTGAACAAACAGCTATCGAACCTGATGGAGGTGATGTAATGCATCTATCAGAAGTGTCCAGTTTTAATTGATCTTTGACGCAAATCATCCATTTATAATTTTGTAGACATTTTGCATAAAATTCCACTACATCTGTACTTTTAGCTTTAGAGGAACTTTAACCTCATCTAATATATCGCTCAGAACCTGTCCTGACTCTTTACTCTACAAAAATATACAAAGGAGCATTATGCCATATCAATTCTTCACTTCCTTCATAAGCCCTTGATCATCCGACCATGAGCAATACTTTCTTTTTTTGAGATTACTGCCGTGATTATTATTGTCAGCATCATTATTGTCATTACCGTTATCACTATTATCATTAATACCATTACTATGTGGGTGTTCCCGGTTCTCTGAATCAACATCCAACCCCAAACTTTTTATACAATCTAACAAAGTGGAAGATGAAATATCATCAAAAGAGAAAGAGTGCTTCACAAACAACGTTTTATCTTCAAATTCATTTTGATTTTCATTTTGAGTCTGTAAGAATTCATCATGTAACATATCAAATATCAGGATGGAATTACTAGCAAACTCATCAAGTTTAACGTGGTGATGATTGGATTTATGCAAAATTTTAGTGACAATCATAGAAGGAGTATATAATGAGCTTTTTACTTCATTCACACAATTCATTTCAAAAATGCATCTTCGAAATGACCAGGTATAAAACATCGATTCAATTTCGTCAACTTTTTCTAAAATATTGTACTCCCAAAGCGTCTTCTTCATTCGATTTATTGAAATTAACAACCTGATTCCTGAAACATCCCCGTTACTATCATACTGATCGATAACGTCTCTCAGGAATTGTGCTGAACACTGGTGTCTGATACATGCTGAAATCAATGAATTGACTAATCCTGGAATCCCATATATGCTTTCCGTTTCATCCAACAATCTCGAAATAAGTGTTTCATCCTTTAGACCAATCTGCTCAAATTGAAGTCGTAGCTCTCTCTGGATATGAGATATATGAAATTTCGAGTTACTTTCCAGAAGTGGTCTCTCTTTGCGTAAACTAAGTATTTTCGTCTTGCATAATTTATCATCAAATACAATACCTTTAGGAAACTCCAGCATTATGAGAGTGTGCGGGTACACTGTGTGCGCTGTCTTACAGATTTGACTTGACCGTCGACCGAGGATACCAGATTCAGACAAATTGCTACTTTGAATACTGTACTGATTAAACCCAACCTGTCAACTATGAAAAAAAGACATTA
Source organism: Pichia terricola (assembly GCA_030168465.1). NCBI lineage: Eukaryota > Fungi > Ascomycota > Pichiomycetes > Pichiales > Pichiaceae > Pichia > Pichia terricola. Next base: position 635,204 of record CP099442.1, read on the forward strand.
CGCATCACGCTTACGAGGAAGGTGAAGAATATTGTTTGCGTGTAAAGGAAATTGCCAAAAAACGGAAACTCCACAGGAAAAAGAGATTTCCTTCCGTAGCTGTTCTGGAAATATTTTAGCCGATTTAAATAACCAGCGGTTAAGATTTTTATTAAGAGATGAAAAAGGATGAAAGAGATATAACTGAGTTTTTTTCGACGCTGAAGTACATAAAACTTGGATATTGCTATGCATGAAAATACAGGGTTTTTTTTTGTTTTAATTTCTTTTTACACTATCGGTAACATTGATCAAATGCTACCACAACTTCACGTTTAAATAGAAAGCGAAAGCGTAATAGTTAATGGAGAGTTTTCAAGACTGTAAATCTAGCATCATATGAGAATCTAATAACAACATAGTTTTACAGCTCACGTTTCTGCCATAGCCTCAATTTTCCACACGAATTTATAATATCCCACTCTGACCAGCGAAACAAATATCTAGCTTTTGTTTTCCTACTGATCAGAATCGTCTCATATTTATTGCATACCTTCGAGTTTCTGATCATTTTGCTATCTTTATTTCTTGGCTGATATATCTCAATAAACTGTATTTTACATTGAATTAATGATACATGCCTCACCATAGAAGTTTTATCGGCTGTTACAGTAATATCTGTAAGCTTTGCAATGAAGTATATAATGATTGAGTATTCATTTTTTGGCTCTGTCAGAATTCCAAATTATCTTCACCCAGATATAGATCAATCCATACATTAATCATGGCTTGGATATTCGCAGGGTCAGAGTGTCATCAACTTATGCTTCGTACACTGAATGAACATGAGCCGGCACAAAGCTGACCTCTTTTTATTCAAAATAATGGTGTAGCTTTATAGTTTCTCACTCTTTCTACTGCTTTATCAATAAGGAAACAATTCATAAAACTGTTTCCGAAGCCGTTATACCTACAATTTACACAGCTGGCTTTCTCGTTTGAGTAATTGTTAGCCGTCCTTTAATCAAATTTTTATTTGAAAATTAACGGAAATTGAAACATACACAAAGAAACCAATTTTGAGTTTATCGAACGATCACTCAGAGACTCTATAATGATCCCAACGTTTTAGAATTAAGACCAAATTCATTTCACATCTAAACGGCCTTTTAATTCACCAGATATTAATGCATACAAGTATTTTGGCTAACCTTTTCTTTCAATCTCCACTGAAGCCAACTTTAATTCCACTTTAGTACTCAAGCTACTAGGTAACATCACCATTAAGCAAAGCAAACAGCAAAAGGACCAACATCTATTCATCACTATTTAACGTGATTACGTAATGTTTATACAGTTTGAGCGACATGTTAATATTTGATGGTTATTGTTGTTATTGTTGGTGATAATCATGTGTTGAAATATTGCATATATAGTGGATATAGGAACCTGTGATATTTTTGTGATCATTCATTGAAAATGGTAAATTACAGAGTACATGAAAAGCATCTCAGTGAATCGTTGTATGCTCAGTTTATCTATGAGAATTCGCCTGTCTTTGCAGGAACCGACGATTTTTCATTATTGATCAGATTCAAATATAAAGGTGACACCTCCGATTTTGACCCACATATCAAACTTAATGATCCATTTCATGAAACTTCTAATAAGTCTTCAGATAAAACTAAAGAGGTCTTTGTACACTCAGAAACGGGACATATTGATAATAATGGGCGTCTAAATAAAAACTCAAAAGGTGATAAAAATGACAATCACGAAACAGACCAAAGAGTTGAAAACGACGGTTGGTTTGGTAGCCGTCTTTCAACCCAATTGTCCAATGCAACTAGGTCATTGTTTCTGCAAAGTTTAGATAACGTTAAAGAGGAAGATCCCGAGTCCACAGCAGAAAGTAAGGATAACAACAATTTGAACTTGTTGTTAGGTTATGGCCAAATACTAGGTTATTACTCGATCAATGATACCATTATTGACTTCTCTGAAAAATTCAGAGACCTACAGAAAAGTACTATAATTGAGGGTAAATATGCCGGGGTCAATGGTTTAAATGCACTGACAAATGATGACATAGACGGCGGCAATTTCCTTAGTTCCATAAACACTCTTTTCAATACTGAGCTGAACGCTATTAGTGAATCTAATTTGAGTGACCATCTCAAATTCATTCCATTTTACAGCACAAAACAAAATATCATCTTCAGTGAGTTGGAGTTTGGGCCTGAAAATACGTCTAGTCAGGGAAACACCCACACCAAATCATTTTTGATCTCGCTTCGATTACCCAAAGATTTACCTCCATCATACTTCACCGAAGCAGTGCAAATTAATTATAACTTTGTTTTAGGATACCAAATGGTAGAAGGTAAAAACATCGTTAGTAAAACAGTTTTCGTCCCCCTAAAAATACAGTCTTTTATTGATAATTATGGTCGCCAGCCGATTTATCAGTTACAGAAAATCAGACTGAATTCTCAAACTGAAAATTTACGTATTCACGATGTTTCTAATCATCCTTCATTGAATAGAGAAAAGGATCAGCATCATTCAGCCACCACCGTATCTCAGAAAAGAATCAGTTTTTGGAACATTAAGAAGGGTCTTGGCGATAATATTACTGAATCCGAATCCTCTAGCCAAGATAGAAGGAAATCCAATTTTAGTGTTTCAAGTATGTCATCAAATTATGCTATTGATGATGAAATAACAGATTTCCTGAATACTTTAGACTCTTTGGATAAATCAGAAGTCAACGATATAATTAAAATCCAGGAAGATTTTGAAAAAAGATTGAATGAGTCAAATTCATTTGAATTTAACGCCAGAGAAAATTTGATGCAAATTTTATCTGATTACAAATATGTTCAACGTCAACAACCGATCAAGAACCACCTTGAGGATAATTTAGAGTACGATTACGTTTTACCCAAAGAACAACAAACAAGATTTTTAATAAAACAGGATGGAGGGCTTATTTCAACGGTTTCTCTCAATCGTGGAATTTTCAAGCTGGGTGATTTGATAAATTTGGATCTATCATTTGAAGGAACCAAGTTTCAAACCAAAGGTGTTGAAATTCAGCTTTTGAAGCATCAAATATTTGAAAAGGATGAATATTTGAAAAAAGGAAATTACGGCGAAGTATCAATGAGACTATCTCCAAATAAAGTGCTTGAAACTATTCTCTACGAGAAGCTTTTCTCCACATTTGATATAGAGAACATCAATCACGATATTTTGATTCCAACGGAAACAGAACCTCAATTCAGAACAAACTTTTTTTCAGTGAAATATTACATTCAGATCCGCTTTATTATTGTTGGTGCCGGTTCGAAGAAACCACAAGATGAAACTGAAAACGAAGGAACAGACAGTTCTGCTTCAGTCAAGGCGAACTGCGACATGAAAAACATTTTTATCGATGGTACAGGGTCGATGTTGTTCCGAGCCAAAGAGAATATTGCAAATGCAAACGAATTCTATGTCCGTATACCAGTGGTAGTATTGCCGACATATGAACAAGATTTTGGCTTGACGACATCCACCATGTGATGAAAAGAGGAGGCCCCCAAGCAAATCCGAGCAAATCCAAGCAAATCAAATCAAATCATCTTTTTTCTCTTGTATCTAATTGTGATTCAAAAGGGGCTTTTTTTGATGTCTCACGATTTGTAAATATTTATAATTGATGGCAGCACATAATCAAGCCTTATCAAGGCTTATGCACGCCATAAAACACATTTCTCGACCGGCTACTCTACAAACTATTTACAAGTTTTTCACTTCACAATGCCATTGCACTAGAAAGAATTTGTGCTTCACTTAAACACGGATTGAATGAACGATAGGCTGTACACATAAGATGCCGTACCAATGCAATGTCGCTACGTAGCAAGGACATACAACCAGCAAGTTTCCCTATTGAGGAAAAGCCTGGGAATTTTTTTTGACGCGTCAAGTGCAGTGGAAATTTTATTTCATGCTTTTTACGTGCCGATACTTGACTGTAGACTAGTGATACCCTTTTAAATCCAGCATTTAGTATCATACCGTATTCTATTGAACGGTCTAAATTATTTCTAATGATGGAAAGAGATGAAAAACGTGTTTTAGTGCCGAAAAAAAGAGGTTTATATGGAAGCAATGAATGTTCTCCAGTATTAAAAAAGGTGAAGATACCAGATGATCCAGTGAATAAACTGGACAAACAAGTTGCGGAATTGAAACGAAGACAACAGTCAGCGAAGAATCTACGGAATGGATCTCCTAAACAAAAATACGCCATTTTGGGCACCATGGACAGGTTCAATGATGATGTGCCGAACCATTTTCCTGTTTTGTCGCCGAAAGCTCAATCAAAAGATAGTAGAGTTTTAGGCACTGGAAATCAAAAAAGAACCAAAGATCAGACAGTTTTGGATAATTCTACAAAAGATGCTTTTTTGAAACATTCAAGGAGATCGCTTGACTCTTTGGACTTCGCAAAACATCCAAGCATGATTATACCCGATACTCAAATTATCAACCCGTCGTTAGACCTTAACTTGAATACAAGTCACAATAACACCATCTACAACACAGCAGAACCCAAACAATCCAAACCGCTCAAAATCATGAATCTTCTGAATCATGTACCTGCGGAAAGTCCTAAAGTCCCTGATCTATCAAATGTCAATGTCGTTCAAGTGCCGAACTCCAGTCAATCAAGTGTAACCTCCAAAGAGAGCACTAATACAGAACCATACAACGAACACATTTTTTCATCGTCTCCAATGAAATCAAGAGCCAAGAAACAAGTAAAATTCTCAAGTGATATCGAAGCGTCTTCTCCTCTCAACTCTTCTCCCATCAGAGAAAACCAAGCTCTCAAATCAATTTTGAAATCTCCAGGGCCTGTTCTCAGTCCTCCAAATTTCAACAGAAGTTTTGCCGACGTGATGTTGGAAAAAGATTTGAGCAAAAATGAATCATGGCAGCCTGGTGTGATTTTGCAGATTCCATCCAACTGTTCTCATGTAATACGGATTGTTCAGGCGTGTGCCAATGGATTAAAAGATAAAGGCTTTTTAAGACAATACGAAGTTTATGCGACATTCAACGACTTGTTGAAAAGGAATAATAAACTGATGACCAATCCGAATATTTTCACCAGAGAAATCACTAAAATTATACTGGTTTCCGTCAAAAATGGCATCCTTTCTTTGATAGTTGACTTGAAGAGAGGTGCAGATGCCTTCAAATTGAGAACATCATCACAAGGTCTGAAACTTCTCTGCTATTTGAACACGGAAACTTTGGAATTGAGAGAGATGTCCGAAATTTACGATCTGGCCGTCAAATTGTTGAAAAGTGAGAATATTTCAAAAGGCTTGGCATCGACAATCTTACAGTTAATCAAGTTGCTACCAGAATCGATGAGCGAAAAAACTGAACATATTATCTGCAGCTTAATCCAGATGAAATATTTCTCAAGTGCTACGCTACTGTGTGAAAAGCTTAACATTTTGAAGAGATTCATCTTAAATTATCCTGCAATTGCGGCCAAATGTAACTATCAGATATTCAGTTATATTTTATTTACAATTTTAAATACTGATGTCCCTGCATACTCGAAAATACTATTCACAGCCATTTCCATTTTTACAGTATCAGCCAGAAATGACGAGTCGAAAATGGCTATCTCGAAACTTTTAGTACAAGAGTTGAATGATTTGTGTTCAACAATCAAATCATGTGCCGAACAAGAACAACCACAACCGTGGATGACTATTGCCCAAGCACTATGTGAAAACCTTAAATATTTGATCCACATTGAATTATACCCACAGGCTGCTAAAATCTGGTCATATGTGCTGTACATGTTTTGTCACAGAAAAAAAAGATTTCACCTAGAAAAGTGGGAGCTTTTTTTATACTTTGAAAAATCTTTTATGACTTTGTATACAAAGCCTGAAGGACTTTCGTTGGCTCTAGAGGCTTGGAAATCAGTTGTATATAACTTTCAAATGTGCTCAATAAAAGAGCTAAGCCAAGAAGAGCTAGACAATAAGCTTGAATTAATTATGCTTCCATTTGGAAACATTCAGCTTAACGGCAATTCCGATGCTCCGACTATCAATCAATGGACCAAAAACGAAGGGTATGTTGTGCTCTATTGTCGTATTTGCTATTCTTTGAGAGTGAAATTAGAAGATGAAAGTTTGACGGAGAATCAAGTTTCTTCAATTCTGAAAACGATGTTGAGGCCTTTATTACAACTCAAAGAATGGGACAATGTGTGGTCGTTTATTTTGAGGATGATCTTCACTTCTGAAAGATATTTTTTCTTGGAACTTCCAGAAATGTGTTTCTGGTTATCAGATTTTGAAAAATGGAAAAACAGAATTCTTCCGCTTCCAAAAAGGATATTCAAAAGTCGGATGGTTTATAGCACTATTTTGGAATTCGTCAAACAGTTTGCGACCAAAAACATCGAGCTTTTGACGAATCTGGTTGAAATTTGTGTTGCTTTCCCAACTGAAACACTAAAGGCCATTGTACCTTTCGAAGAATATTGCGAGATTTCCGTTTTAGCAAATGATTTGGTTGTTTACATCTTTGACGTGCACTCCGGTATTGCAATCAATGGGATCTCCGAGGATGCAAAAATGATGTTTTCACTGCTTGAAAAATTTGATGAAGTCTTTTTGTTCAGTTGTGGACATTCATCAGTTATACGCCGATTGTTAGATAGTTTTGCGAAATGTGAACATGTCGAGTTTGTCAACGAATTTGTTTCTTTATGTCGACAAAAATTTGATCATGATAAACTATTTGAAATTTGTCTTTCTTCAAACCTTTATCACAATGAGAAACTAGTAAGAAGTGATATTGGAGAATTTCCTCCTTTTTTACATTATAACATTGATATGAAGAATTTAAAACTAAACCATGACAATATGCTTAGAATCAACGATAATCTATATACCTCCATGAAGATTTATCTAGAAAATGACGGTTCATATGCCGAGATAATCGAATTTCTATTGACCTCGAATATCTTGAATTATCTAAACACGGAGATGCAAAGACAATTATTTTTATTTTTGGTCGAAATTTTCAACGGAATTGACTTCTACACTGAAACTCCAACGGTATTCTTTCAGGGCGATCTAAAGAACGATGTTGGAATTTTAACCAAATTGCCAAATCCGGAATCAATCCCACAAAATTGGATTAAGGAGATTGAAAGTAAATTACAAGATATTGGAATTGCTGTTTCAAACGATGAATTTTCAGATTTTTTGAGAGTAATTCAACCAAAATTATCTGAAAGTGCACTGACTACAATACAGGAATTTTTGGTTGGTTCCGATGATCAAGAACAACTTGATGTAACCTTTGCGGATGAAAATGATGATCCGATCCCAGCAAAAATAGATTGCGCAGCAGAAACAGGAAATAGCAAATCTTTGAGTTTAGTAGCAGAAAATGTGGATTTAGTGAAATCATTTATCATTGATAGCATTCAAGTTGAGGGTGGTGGTGTCAGCCGTAACATAGTTAGGACTCCAATACGCACACCGACGCATTCTGCCCTATTATCTTCGTCGCCGACACCAAGCGGTTCACGACTAATGGATAAAACCCTAATAGTTCGTCATACAAGCCCAGCCAGAAGGACGAGGTCGTATACTCATAGAATAGATGAGACACAAAAGAGAAAAATTGACTCAGATATTACTGAATTACGGAAATGTCTGCGTAAGGTGAACTCAAAGAAGGTTAATTTGGATAAATTTGAGAAGGAAGAGTTGGAGAGAGAGCTTTTGGATTTACTTGTTATGCTGAAAAAAAGCGTATGATAAAAGCTTACATGATATGCATTGAATGTTGTTCAGTTAGCTCTTACTCAAAAAAAATTAAGCGACAATTCAATTATGGTCTGTTGGTAATAGATACAAACTATATTTAACCCAACAGAGCTTACATTGTGTTATGATAAATCAGCAGAAAATTATCTCCTGCTTGTTCATTATCAGGTCAAATATTTTATTATATATGTACAAAGTAATTATGTATATTGTTCAATTTTCATATAAGCCGTCAGCAAAAGAATACCAGTTTTAACAGGATCCACAAAATTTATATTTGGGAATTCTTTTTTCAGGTCTCCACTGACAGAGCTGAGGCCTGCACAACCCAATAAGATATTTTCTATTCTATCGACACTTAGTAGATGATTTATTTTAGCTACAAGTTTGTTGAAGCTCTGTGGTTTATGCAAATCCAAAACCGGTATTTCTGCCGCTAATGTATTCACAAATTTCGAGCTTGGAAACGAGTCACAAGAGAAAAAAGAACAAATGGCAGTATCCAAAATAGACTCCCAATCTTTCCCTGAAGTCAAAATGGCGGATTTTTGCAAGTCATTGGAGCTGTTCATGGCATAGATCATGCTGGCCTGGAAGATACCCATAACTACAGCATGCTTACGTAATTTTCCGGACTTTCTCAACAGTTCAACTAAAGGATGATCACTGTAGCATGCAACCAAGTATCCGTCGTAGTTGCTGTAGTATTCAGGATTTGCGTTGAAAAAATCAATAACAGATGCCGCTGACGCTTTTCCATCTTCGTTATTGTTTATGCTTGGAGGTGCATCATCTGGTGCTGTGAAAAAGTCGATTCTAACGTTACTGATATCCATCCTCAATGTTGAGATTTCCAGTTCCAGGGATCTCGTCATTTCGACTGTAGAATTGGGATTAATAACAAGAATCTTGTGCATTGTAAAACAGTTATTGGTTACTAAAGAGTTTTTCATCTTGTAACACAAACCTGTTTCAAGCCCGTGAAGGTGCCTAAAATGCTGAAAAAAAAAATTGCAGATCTATATAAGTGTGGTAATTTTATTATGTATGCTTGAGGTGAAGTATGTACGTCAAACATCGATAGAGTCTCAATACTTTGTTGTTCAGAAAATTGGTGTAAACAAGCTTAATTAGTTCTTTAAAACACAGATGGATCTCAATATTTTGTACTCTGTTGTATTGTAACCAAAATCTGATATATTTAAGCTTCTAGGTAAATAAATACTTGTGTCACTGGACCACTGACAAATACCACAGAACTTAAATTTTCTTGACACAATGTTACATTTTTCATTCTTTTACACTAAATTATAGTTTACACAAATTATTCTACTGTTTATAAAGACTGGGATATGTTCTGTTACGAATACTGGTGAGCATTTCAATGGTGCTAGAGCTATTTTCCTTCAAACCTTGAGCCAATGCAATCACGTTGTCAAAACACGAAGGAGATGGCTTGATTCCTCTTTTTCTCACCATCAAGGTGAAGAGCAAAACTCCCATTTCCGGTATGTTGTGCAAGTCCAAATCTTTTTCACTTTGAAGTATGGTATTTAACGATTTGAGCACTATAGACAAGGACAAGTGACTAAATTTTGTATCTTCCACTATTTTATCATTATTAAATCTTTGATTCAAAGTTAGCTTTTGGGGTAATCCATCTTTCATGTGTTTGTGTAATGAACTTTGACTTTTTTTGAGTAATTTTTCGTACTCATATTTAACTTTCTTATCCACTCTTTCATTATTTTCTATTATCCATCTATAAATTCTCATCATTTGAAGATCCGGATTAAGATCTTTAGAAAATGCACTCTTATGTGGTTGAATGTGCATTCCATTCATCAATTCAATATAATATATCAATTTACCAACATTCAATCCACCTATATTTGTTGCTAGCTCTTTGGAAAATGCTTCAATGAAATACGTCAAATGTTTCACTCTAATGGCTTTATTATCCACAATTTTAAACCTGTAAAACATTCCATTTTGCAATACAGTTTCTGCTCCTAGTTTTTGAATGTAGAGATTGAGTTTAGACAGTTTGGACACAAACCGAAGCTTTTCGGCCTCGGTGAATAATCCTCTCTCCTTTAATGATTTTATATGATAGGCTACAATTTTTGAGTACATTTTGATATCTCGTTTGCTTTCATAAAAATCTCGCAACTTGAAGAGCTGATTGTCGTTTAGTTTTATAGCTGGTTTCTTTATAGGGGATGTTTCTCCTGTGTATAGGATGTATTTTTCAAAGAAAATGGCTAAATACTTGTAATCATCTGCAGATGTTGATTTTATCAGTTGATCTATCCATTTTCCAATCTCTATTTCCGACACTGGATACTGGAACTTGATACTAGATGCGTAAAATCGGTATAGTGTGATCAATTCGTTGTTATGCAAAAGTTTTGAGGTAAACTGTTTGATTATTGGGTTTTTCGAGTCGATTTTTTGAATACATCGTACTGCTTCCAAGGCCTCTACCCATTGTTTCCCATCTATCTGTTTCTGTATTATTGTACTGGTTAAACCATTCGATGTACTGTGTGCAAATCGACGAAACCTCTTAAACATGTTATTAACAGTTCACTGACATATGATAGTTCCCAGATCCTGGAAAAAACCTTAGTTGGGTTTCTAACCTATTTGCAAAATGCATCGAAGACTGAAATTATGAAAAAAAAAAAATTAAAAGGAACGAATCAACAGGTGCATGCTTTGATTTGATCGTCAAATATATGGCATGGTGCTGTATATTTGGTCTTCTTTAAAGGAAAACTTTAAACTTTTTGTTGCTGATGATTATGTACATTAATGGATATGATTGTGATATGCATCGTAAAAAAGGGGAAGGTCTGATAACCCCCTCTTGTAATATATTGTAACTGCTAATAACAGGTATTACTTCTGATAACAAATACCGACCTTCTCAAATTTGGCAGCATCTGAATTTTATTTTCTGCTTTTCATCTTCATTAATAGAGTAACACTGTAAGACTGGCATAATTTTGTGATCTGGCTCTTATTGCAAATACATGTGCTTTCGTTTGCACTTCCTCACTGCATTGGACAACTTCATAAGAATTATTACAGTGTAGCCATGTTTAGCCTTTCAAACTTAGTTGTCTAACTTTTTTATCTTACAAACTTTTCAGTGCCTTCATATAAACAAGCGCCTACATTCATACCAGACTCCAAATCCATATCCATACCCCCTACTTACATCGATATCTCCATACATTGCTATCCACTCTTTAAAAATCGTCCATACTTCGACGATGCTTACGTAACAGAAGTTCTTTTTCATTGATTTTCTTCTTCGACCGAAGAATGTGTTGGAGAGGAGGAATTCAAAAGAAAGGGAAAGAGAAGTGGACAAGAAAACAACATGTTTGCACTAAGAAGAAGCCTGTTTTCAGCGGGTAAAAGACACAGTATTAAATTTGATACTCCCGCAAAAGCTGTGGGCATTCAGTTTTCTGCTGTCAGATTCAATTCCAACGAGTCGAAAACCTCTCAGGTTTTGCACAATATTGAGAAAATTATTGACAGTGAAGAACGTCAAATTGAAACCAGTTTAGGTTTTGATGAAGCATTAGCTGGTAAACAGGAATTGTTGAATAGTACGACTTTGACTTCTGATCAAATAGGTTACTTCAAGAGTGTCGGTTTAGTCGATGGTTGGTGGCCAAGTGATATAATCCAACAAGTTTTGGAATATGTTCATGTTTTCAGTGGTTTACCTTGGTGGGCTACCATTGCTGTGACTACCGTTGGTTTTAGAGTTCTTTTGTTCCCATTATTTATGAAATCTTCTGATACTATGGCCAGATCTCAACACATTATGCCTGAGACTAAAAAATTAAGAAAGGAAATGACTCAAGCTATGTCCATGGGTGATAGAGCATTACAACAAAGAAAACAAATGGAATTGAGTATTTTAAACAAAAAATATGGTGTCAAGTATTCTAGAATGTTTTTATCACCAGTTACACAAATGGTTTATTCCGTTGGTGCCTTTTTTGGTATCAGAGAAATGTCAAATTTACCTGTTGATGGTTTGACTACCCAAGGTACTTTATGGTTTGAAAATTTGGCAAATCCTGATCCATATATTGGTTTACATTTGATTTCCGCTTGTTTATATTCTGTTGCTTTCAAATTTGGCGGTGATACTGGTAACCAACAATTTGGTGGTACTATGAAGAAAGTTTTTATGGTCTTGCCATTTGCTTCTATTGCATTTACATGGAACATGTCTGCAGCTGTCATGATTTACTTCAGTGCAAACGGTTTCTGTTCTATCATTCAAAGTCAGCTTTTGAGAAACGCCCCATTCCGTAAGATGACCGGTATGTTCCCATTACCAACTCCAGAACAATTGGCAAAGAACCAATCAAAGGGAATGTTCGATAACTTTAACGAAACTTGGAAGGAGATGCAACAAAACAATAAGGTGAGAGCCGAAAGAGAGGAAAATGCTCTAAAAGGTGTTGAATTAGCAAGAAAACAAGCCACTTCAAATCGTGTTGTCATCAAGGGCAAAAAGAAGAAGAACTACTAATTTTTGAAATTCCTTGTAAATAGTGTATAGATGTAAATATAAGTATAAGTTTTAGTTTTATCTAGCAATAATAAGATCGATTGAAATGTGGTTGTATAATGTATATCTGTGGAACGCCCTTTTTGATGCCAAATTTAGTCATGACCGATGCTTGATCAAAATCGGTGGATAAGAAAGAGGCAATTATTGGGGGTTGCAGAAAAAATGTTGGGAGACAATTATTAAGTCTTGTAACAATTTTGAAGGACTTTCACAATGTCAAAAGATCAGATCGTCTGAGAGTAAAAGCAAAACTTGAATATATATATAAATATAAATAATATGAGTTAGGCAATAAATAGTCGTTTCGTTTGGTGTTGTATACTAATTCAAGTACAGCCGGTTTTTATCGGAATTGAACAATTCAAGACATTCAAATCTAAAATTTCTCTTAAATTATAAAATAGTTAAATAAATAAATACGCTAAATGTGATGATGTATATATGAATAATAAATACGTCAAATATGAATGGATTGGGATTGTCTTTTGAAGTGAATGTGTCTATGGATTTTTCAACAAGTTAGAAAGTTCAGCAGCAGAAAACTTCTCAACATGCTTGACTATTTCAGTACCTTTTTCCATTCTGAAAACAACGGTTGGCTTGATACCTTGACATTCTCTAATGAGAACAGGAAGGTGTGGGTTGGCTGCCTTGATCGCAGGATATGAGTTGACAACAAATGTCTTGAGGGTGCTTGATGTTTGTGGTAATAAAAAACGGAGTTCCTTGATGGCAGAAGAGATCATCGTTGTGCAATAATAGGTACTTGTCCTAAAAAGAAAGATTGTACTGTACCTTCTTCGACAATATTGGAAAATTTGTCAATGAGAAAAAACATGGTTGAATTATTGTGAGGGGAAATTATTGCTGCTTGGTCACTACTGCTCACGATTAAAATGGATGTGAATGATACCGACACCGTATGGATAGGCAACCTACCTGCTGAGATGAATGAACATGACTTGTTGATTATGTTTAGTCAGTTCGGAGTGCCGATAAAAGTGGTTTTGTCACGAGACCCAACTACAGGTGAAAGTAAGAGATTTGCATTTTTACAGTATGAAGACAAAAGGTCTTCTGTTTTGGCTGTAGATAACTTCAATGGATATTGTATCAAACCAGGTGAAAAGATCCGAGTTTCTATGACGGAATACAAACCCAGGAGAGATAGGCGACCTGGTGATGCTGATGTGGAATGGGAGAAAGCTGTGGAAGAGCTTATGAGGGAAGACTTAGTACAGTAGCTGACGTAATCAAAGGTGAAAAGTGGCATGTACAGTATGGTAACGACGGTGTTTAAACATTGCAATAAAACATTCTTCTACTTTGTAGTAAACAAATGGTAAACCTTTAATGACTACTGGAATTTTTTTAACGTGTTTATATTTGTTATATGAGGGTAGTAACAAAGTAGCTGTGGAACTAATTATAAAAGATAAAGTCTTAAAAATAAAGAGCATCATCATACATGTGATTTCTCCACCATCAAGTGTTCTGAAGCAGGTGAGCGATGCCAAACTAAATGATGAAGACATTTAAATAGAATACGTTGAATAAGTGTTTTATCTGGGTTATATCTATTCGTACTAAAAAAATGATATGATTTCGTTAAGTTTTGCGGGAAAGTTGACATTGCAATAGTGCTTCTTTAACTGGATTGGTTAACTTGAAATTTTGCTGGTAACATGTTATGCTAGTACATTTGCACGATGAATTACAACTGGGCAAATCAAATTCAATTTACTTGACGTCTTGGAAGCACTAAACAAGGATCGATTATGCAATAGGTTACAGTCATTTCTGTATCATATCGAAATGGCTATCTACTTACAAGGTTTAACCTTTCAATAACTAGGGTCTCGTAAGACTCTGTCATGTAATAATGCTACTTCTTGCATTGATCCTTTTAAAAGAGATGGTGCAAATGCGATACAAATTTTGATTACCCAAACCATTAGAAAGTGCTAATTTGGCAACTAATAGAACTTAGGGGTCAATAGTTTGCAACAAGCCTGACTAATGTCATTAAATTGTTTTTTTTTTTTTTTTTTCATGATTCAAGATAAGAGCCGGAGAAAAATATTTCAAGATAACATAAAAAAAGGGAAAGCCAACTCCGAATAGTGAGTAATATTCCTAATTGAGAAATTAACGACAGTATCATGCTAAAAGAAAAGTGGCCCGCTAAGAGCAAAAGTTACATCTCGTTGACAGCACTTTTAGGCTTGGCGGTTACTATCTGACTAATCTACAATTTACTCTCTTCCTTATAAAAAGAAAGTAGTGTCCCTTCCGGTCATTCCCCCTCCAAATTTTCTACCAACTGACCACAGATATGAGTATTGTTGTTCGGGACTTATCAGAAACTGATTATGAAGACTGGATCAGGTTATTTGATCTGTATCTCAAATTTTACAAGACTGAATTGGATTTAGAAACTAAACGTGGAACGTTTTTGAGAATGTTAGACGAGAATGTACCAATGTGGGGTGCAATTGCTATTGATGAAGGGTCCGGAAAAGCGGTAGGTATTGCCAATTATCTTAGACATTTGTCTACTTGGTCTATTACAGTGGATAAATTGTACTTAAACGATCTCTATGTTGATGAAGGATGTAGAACATCAGGAATAGGTAGAAAACTTGTTGAATATGTGTATGCAAAAGGAGACGAAATGGGAGCTAGTGATGTGTATTGGTCCACTGATATGAATAATCATAGAGCCCAATTGCTTTATACTAAAGTAGGTAAGTTTTCAAATAAAGTAAAATATATAAGATAAAGAGGTCCATTTTACATCCAAAGAAAACACTGGAAGTATGCAATGTTCAATACTAGATTTTAAAATGACAGCCCCGCTTTTGTTTTTATATAAGTCAACCCAGTTGTTAAAGCTGATTTATAACTTTTGTTTTACTTTTATATAGCTGCTGATTAACCCAAATCTATCTTATTTTTTGACTCCACTTTGAAAAAGAGCTAAGAAAAGAGAAAATATAAAAGTTCCCATGACTTTTAGATTTGAAACAATTCGTCTTTCTTTGACTTCATCGTTTTTTTTCTCCATTCAATATGGTATGTGATATATTAGAAAGAGTTGCAATGATGGACTAGCTATCGCCATAAAGCCTTTATTACAGAGCTATTTGTATCACATTGGCTACCGTCCTTTTGGGTCGCGCACTGTAGGTCTCATGTAATCTGCAAAACCTTAACAACTTATTGACAGCCAAAGTCACTGGATCAACAATGCAATCTTAACGGTATGAGCACCATGGATAACAAGAAAGAGGCTATAAATCGGGTGAATTTATCGGCATTGACATACCTCTTGAATGAGATTACTGCCTACTCCATTAATAGGGTGGTTGATAAATCATCGAGAACCGATACCACAACTGTTGTTCCACCGTCAGGTAGTGTACAGTTCCTCCACAAATGCACAGATTTAGAATCACCCAAGATACTCAGCTACATTGGCACCATTGGTTTCAATGTAGGTTGCAAGTCTTCGCAGTTACTTCTGACCACTAATACGTCATTACCAGTATTATCAGCGGGAAACACTCTCGAGGCCATGAAATTTATATGTAGAGACGTATGGAAAAATATGTATGGGAAACAAATTGATAACTTGAGAACGAACCATGTCGACACCTTTGTGTTGGTAGACAACCATCCGGCCACAGCTTCAAGTTGTATGGTGTTCGACAACTATCTAAAAGACAAGGACCTTACTCCTCCATACCTTGAATTCAATACGGGGCTCATCACCGGTGTATTGTCTTCTCTAGGTATATCGGCGTCGGTGACGGTAAAGGCTTCTTCCGCGTCGATCGGCGAAATGGATGTTGCTCACGACATTACTAGTGTTGTGTATACTGTTGAGGTGAGATAAGCGATTATATAATAACTACGTATAGCTTTACGCTACTGATAAAGAACTGTAATAAACGTGTGGGGATATGCCACTTTTTTCTGCTCCTGTCCGGCGTATCATTGGGGAATTGTTTTTTCTCGGCAATGAAGTTAAATCAATTCGGTAAGCGGAGATTTATAATGATGATCAATGTGGTGCTGCATTTGTCACAGGTGTTACGAGTGTATCTGCAGCCATGTCTCGTGTGGTTATTTTCGTATTTGTTTTTCTTTGTCTTTGACATCTTCTTCTTTCCTTGTTGCTCTTCATAAATTTTTTTCTTCTTTATAAGCTTTTTCTTTCATCATATACTCAATGACGGAATCGGCACTGCTTCACCAGCCAAATGGGATCCAACAACGAGATATCCCCGCATCTTTTCTTATAGGGAAGCCGCTACTAGTATTCACTTGTTCCTTTGTCTCTATATGTGTCTTCCTTTTCGGATATGATCAAGGATACTTCAGTTCTATCATTGTAAATCCCTATTTTAAAGAAGAATTTAACAATCCGACGTCCGTCCAGATCGGTACGGTAGTTGCCGTGCTAGAAATTGGTGCTTTGATAACGGCATTATCTTTGACGCTGGTAGCTGAAAAACTTGGGAGAAGAAAGACAACTAGGTTAGGTGCTTTAATATTTTCTATTGGAGGTATGGTTCAAACCATATCGACCAATTTGACAATTTTAGCAGTTGGAAGGTTTATATCTGGTCTTGGTGTAGGCTTATTAAGCGGTACCGCCCCTACATATATGATTGAATTATCAAAACCACAATTGAGAGGGTTTTTGGGTTGCGTTCAATTCACAGGAAACATTTTAGGATATTCTTCCTCTATCTGGTTAGATTATTATTGTAGTTTTATTGATTCAAATTTGTCTTTTCGAATCCCGTTGGCATCTCAAGTATTTTTTGGCCTGATTTTGTTTTTCGGATCTTTCATGTTGATAGAAAGTCCACGATGGTTATTAGAGCATGATTATGATGAGGAAGGATTGGTAGTCATTGCAGATCTTTTCACAAAAGGTGAAGTTCATAATGAATATGCGATAAATGAATTCAAAAACATTAAAGAGAATATCCTGTTATCAAGATTAGAAGGGAAATTGAATTTCGCCAAAACAATCAGGAAATATCCACGCAGAATATTTATCGCATGTTCAGCACAGATGTTTGCACAGTTCAATGGTATCAATGTCATCTCATATTATGCACCCTTGGTCTTTGAGCATGCAGGTTGGGTTGGTCGAGATGCTCTCAAAATGACTGGAATTAATTCAGTCATTTATTTGCTATCCACTTTGATCCCTTGGAAGCTATCAGAATCATGGGGAAGGAAGCCTTTATTGATTTTTGGAGGATTGGGTATGGGTCTCTCTTTATTGATGATAGCCTTAAACTCATATTTCAAGGACTCTTTATTTGTGGTTATATTTGTGACTATTTTCAATGCATTTTTTGGTATCTCTTGGGGCCCAATCGGCTGGTTGATAGGACCAGAAGTATTACCAAACAGAGCAAGATCGAGTGGATCTTCATTAGCGACTGCAACCAACTGGATTTGCAACTTCATTGTTGGACAGTTGGCTCCTGTTTTATTAGAAACAATTGGGTGGAAACTATATGTTTTACATTCAGTGTCGTGTTTTACATCAATGCTGGTTGTTTATTATATTTATCCCGAGACAAAAGGAGTCTCTTTAGAAGAAATGGAATCTATTTTCAACGATGAAACCTCATCGCATTTTGGAGGAAACACAGATATTGAAAGTAATCATACGACCCAATCAACTCCTATTGTCCAAGGTAGAAGTAGAGCCGCTAGTTTGGTTCATGATATTCCTGATGTCGAAGTTCCTAGTTTACATTCGATACATAAATTCAAGACTGACGAGAGCGCAAAAAGCATAAAGAGTTTCATTATGTGATTTCAGACACCTTGTCGAGTATTTAGAGCGGAGTGTATCGTATCATAAACTCACGGTTAATTGAAATATCTAAGCCCTTTTGTCTTAACCATGTCGAGATTTATTATGGATCTATCAAGTAGTCCTTGCTGGGCTATTATTGGTTTGTGGATCAAGTGGTGAACAATTGGTGCAGAGCATCTGCTTGCTATTTTGATTCAGGTGAATTTCACTTCATAACAAAACTCCCACATTATAGCTATTCAATTCAATCACGTATTTTTACATATACAAAGCTAATTATATAGTGTACTCAATTCTTCTATAACAAGCGATATATTTGCTACCATTATTTCTTGAAACCTTTTTACCTTCTTCAGTTGAGTTTGTCATAATTTCAACACATCTATCATTTGATTCTTCCTCTTCGGATAACCTTTCAAAAAGTGGATGTTTGTCAAGATGAGATTTCATCCATTCATGGAGATCTAAAACATCGGTAATTGTATATAAAATACCATTTGGTTTTAATACGTATGCATATTCACTCAATAATGTGGTTGTGATAATCCTGGCCTTATGCTTACGCTGTTTGAAGTGAGGATCTGGGAAACAGAAGAACATTTTGTTCAACTGGCCACGTTTGAAGAAATTTGGCAGGAATTTCATAGAATTGGCACGTATCACGGCACAGTTAGAATATTCTCCATTCTCATGGCTTTCTCTTAATGCTCTGATTCTTTCTTCCACATATTCAGTAACTTGAACTCTAATTTCCATACCCAAGATTAAGTCGTCAGGAAATTCTTGTGCAAGTGAAACGGATAAACCACCATAACCACAACCGATATCGGCAATCGTGACTTCTTGGTCTTCCTTTTTAGATGGATAAAATTTTGTCCAATCCATTTCTAATGGAGATGATGGGTATTGAAGTTTGTGGTCTGAGAATGGATTTGAATGTGCACGTTGTCTATAGTATCTTTTCTTTGGTAAGGCTTTTACTGTTGGATCTTCATCTTCGGCAATCTTGACTTGTTTTGACGCACGATCTTCTTTTTTCGCAAGTCTGTATTGTTTCCTTTTCGATGGAACGGTAGCTGGTGCTGGACTGGTGGATTCAGACATCGTTTGCTCTTGTTTATTCAAAGAGTTTCTCTCTTTCCCTCTCTTTCGATTCATGAAAATCATCTTAAATGAAAATTATTTTTCTCCTCGGAATTTTTCAGGCTCAAAAAAAATTGAATGAAATTCTTTGAATTTTACGTAATTCGAACTTCCTATCAAATCAGGAAAGCATATAGTTGAGATTAAAAGGTAAAAGATCTGCTTTGCAATTTCAAGAATATTTATATTTTCTAATGAATTATTATTCATATTGTGTTTGGTAGTGTCGTGATCATTTCATATCACTTTACTTTTCATAAATTTATTTACAGAGAAAATATGTATATTTTACATAAAAAGTTTAAATCTATCTTTCACTTTTACTTTGCCTTTGCCCTTGACTTTGCCCTTGACTTTGACTTTGACTCTTTTCTAGTTGGCATCTTCACCACCTTCCTTTTTTTCTAATTCATTCTTGTGACTTTCAAGGGTTAATGCCAAAGTACTGGAAGCAGCTTCCAAAGTTCTCACTAATCCACCACCTGAAGCTAAAGTCAATAAACCAACTAATTCAGATCTTAATTCTGGTAAAGATTTCAATGTCTTGAAGTTGTTGATGTCGTCTAAAGTCATGTACTCATCACCAACTTTACCCCCCATGACAAATAATCTTTCCTTTTGAGATGCTAAAACCTTGGTGACCTCTTTGACAATAGTTGGATTTAAATCTTTGATGATGATTGCAGCAGTTGGACCTTTTAATAAATATTCTAATGGATGTCTTATCTTGTGTCTTTTAATCATACGATTTGCTGCTTTACTTGCAGGTTCATTGTGCTTTGATGCTCTTAAAAAGTATTTGAAAATTGAACCTTTTAATTTACGAAACTCAACTCCGTTGTTTCCCCCATTTTTGGCATCAACTTTTTTCAATTGTTTACGAATCTTTTCATTTTCTGTACTCAGTAAATTGTTATGATGTGCTAATAAAACAATCGAATTCTCTCTCCACATATGAGTATACATATCAATCAAGTAAGTTTTTCTTGAGTCTGCAGCTTTCATCGTCGATCTAACAACAGATTCAGTTGCATATGATCTTACTGCATTTAGTGGTGAAAAACAGTATTTCATCATCTTGTCGTATCCTTTTCAATATTGAAATCTGCTGTCCCAGAAATACATCTAGAGCAGCTTTAACACATTCATGATGAAAAACTCAAAGAATTAAAGAACATACTGGAGATCACCTATGTGGCCGGGTAAGCGACTTAAGAAAAAAATTATAAAAAATATAAGCTAATGCCTGCACCCATGCTGGGAGTCGAACCCAGAATCTTTTGATTAGAAGTCAAACGCGTTAACCATTACGCTACACGGGCATTGCTTGCTTTTAAAATGTTCTTGTTTTACCTGTTTCAGAATTATTATAAAAAATATAATAAAAACTAGAGGTATAATATTGATTGTATTTATTTTGGTAGGAATCACAAAAAAATACTTCAAAGAAAAAGGAGCTAAAACTGGGGCACTGGTTTGCCAGTGTATAAAAAGTATTTTTTCCCTCAAAACAATGATTCCATCAAATTATGCTTTTAACATATTATAAGATTAAAAAAGAATGCACTTTGATTGCTTTTCTCAATCCTCGAGACGGAGCTAAGTCGTTAAATTTGATGTGATAAAATTTACTACATAAATATTCTATATAGTACAGAAAGAATTATACATGATATTCCAGGAAATTAAAACTTGGTCAATACATTAGGATTTGACTCAACTATAGTTTTTAATTTGGACATAATATCCTTCGTCATCATTTTATCTTTTTCTTTTGATCCTTCATTTTGTTCAAAACCAGCTAATTTGTATAGGTTTAATAAATCTTCCGGGATTATACTCAACTCTTCATTCATTTCAATCATATCATTGACTACCTCAATTGCTAAAAACTGATTTTCTCCCCCCACTGAATTTAGTAAACCCATTATATCTGAACCGTTGCCCGTATTAGAATTGAAGCCTTCATTACCTCTTGCTGAGTTAAAATCTACCTTTGAGTATAAAATATTTGGCGTTATGACTGTTGCCAAATTGTGTGTATCCATTTTGGAGCCGCCAATATTCGTTTTATCATCGACATTTGCAAATGTGGAAACCCATGCTAAAAATCCAAATAAAACTTCAGTCAAATCTCTATGAGCTTTTGGTAGCATTGCATATGCCAATTTCAAGATCCTTTCTCTCTTTTCAGCTGATTTAATGGCATCTTCTTTGTTGTTGCTATCAGTACCATAACGTTGTGAAAGCAAAAACAAATCATACAATTTATATGTTAAAAGAGGTATCGGCAAGTCTCTTAAAAACTTTTTCAATAGTGCAGCAAGCTGAATTGGTGTCTCATTGTTAAGTTTTGGAGCTCTCTCAGGATGGGCGTCAATTTCTTCAACTAATGATTTCAATCTTCTGATATTCCCGTTAAGTCTGAAAACACCCTCAGCACTCACATCTTGGGTTCTCATAACATTGATGATTTCATCCACCAGTAGAGGAATACGTACTTTTTGAGATCCAACGCCCAAATCGCTGTCAACACCATATTTATTGACCAAAGTAACAAGGGGTATTCCAAATGCACCCTTACCTGTAGCTGACACAGTAGCCGAACCTGATTTGAAATCAGATTTATCATTACTATTCTCCTTATTTGAGTGTCCTGATGAGCTACTGGAACCAAATATTTTCTCCCAAAATGAAACAGGTTTACGGACATCAATTAATAAAGAACATTCCTCAATTGACATTTGATTAGGAAATAACTCACATAGGGCGAATGCTGCAATATGCCTAATATATTCATTGGTTGTATTGCTAAACTCAGAATATCTTTTAGAGCTAATCGAAATGTCTTCTTTTTTGGGATCATCAGAGTTGATTTTTGACGTGAAAGGAATTGCATTATTCGTGATTTTTCTTTGACTGCTTGTGCTAGCTTTTCTATTGTTTGAACCATCAACCGGAGATATTTCGGAATTGATATGTTCAGTAGCTGAACTCACAGCCTTTGGTACGGGTAAACTGGAAATTGCTGACGAATAGTCCCTCCGCTGAAATCTAAAAGCATTCGGTCTGTGCTCACGCGCTTGTTCTGAACTCACGATTCTTGGAATGTCGTCAAGCGTAAGTGATGCTTCATTTTGCAAAAGCTTGGAAGTTAAAACAACATTGAATTTGCTCTCTGGTGAAATAAGCCCGAAATGAATGTCTTGATTATTATTTTCATGATTGTTTCTTTTACCATTAGTTATTGTACTGTTTGATTTATCTTTGAAGATCTCTTTAACTTTTAATTTTTTTGAGCCTTTCACACCAGAACGGAATGAATCAGTATGCATCGATGAAGCCTTAGACTTGTTACTATTGATTGACATTTGTTTATTAAGAGAGCCAGGGATATCGTCAATTTTTCTCTCGTCAGGAATATTTTCAGTGTCGGCACTTGAAGCAATAGGCGCCTCAAGTATAACTGACTTTCTAATCTCACGGTTGGCACTATTAATTTGTCGAGACTCACGCAAAGATCTCCGACGTGTAATTTCATTAACTTTGTTTTCATAGATATCCTTTCTTGAGTTTTGATTTAAAAGTTTGTTGTTGTTTTGCAACCTATTTGTCGTGATGCCATTATTTACAATATTTCTTTTATTCTCTTTTTCACGTTTGTTAATTACGGTTTTTGAACGAACGACTGCAATTTCCAGTAAATACATCAATTGCATAAATCTTGAAATTAACTGGAAACCATTTAATGAATTAACATCGCTCGAGGAGCAAGAAGGGCATAAAATTTGGTTGGTTTTAATGTTATAAGCACATTCAGATAAATCAGATAAAGGTATTTGTTGATCGTTAGAGCATTTTGAGCATTTAAAACATTGAATATGCCATCTTTTTTCAAAATCATGCGAAGAAAATAAAATACAAGATTCCTCGATACTTTTCTTACAACTTGAACACTCATCACTAGATTTTAATGAAATTGACCTTGAAGCTGAAAAATCATTCGTTTGATTTTTATGATTTAAAATTTCCTTCAAAAAATACTCAGTTGGTTTCGTCGAATTTAGTAATATGTTAAATTCCAGTGCATGCATTAGCGCATTTCTTGATATTAACTTTATGAAATGCGCAATGATTGAAATCAGTGATAGTAATTCATGAGAGTATTTGTTGTCCGATAACTTTTCTGAATTTATGTCCCTTAAAAATGTTAGATATGACATAATTTTGGAAGTCAAAGAACGTGGCTCCTTAAATAGTTTGGAAAAATTGGCATACTTGGGCAGCTTGTAATCAAGAACAATACGCTTGGAATTGGCCAATGTAAACAACGAATCAATGCTTTTAAAAAGGCAATTTATTTTGTAAATTAGACTTGAAGTTACTAGTATTCCTTTAGTTTTATTATTTGTGGTTGCATTATGCAACATTTCCGATATCAATGACGCACATGACTCTTCAAACTCAGATAAAGTTAGCCAGATAGACATTGTCAATTTTTCTAAACTGTATTCAACTTTGTATAATTTATCGGGATTGGAACTTATTTCATTGATTGAGTTTATATTCAACCCTAAACAGTTCACAGTTATGTCAACATTCCAAAACTTGTGAACCATAAAACACTCTGGATGCCACTGTTGGGGTTTCCCGCCCCTAAAAATTTCCACATATTGTTTCAAAATCGCACATTTACAACTCTCGCAGTGGAATGCGTGTAGTTTGGAATAATGAAAGTGACAGTATATTTTACCGTTACTGGAATAGTAATTATCAGATTCAAAAACTTGGTGGCAAATTTCACAGAAAAAGTGTTCAGGATGGTAGTTATGACCTAATGCCGTAATGTAGGAACCTCTTATTGCATTATCGCATGTATGGCAAATCAAATCAATTCTTTTAAAATAATCATACTCGCATAAAGGCACATTTAACATTTTCTTCTGGTTTGTTGCATCATCTCTGATCTCAATGTCAGCTGCAAAAAACTTATCAGAGCAAGGTTTGTTACAATCATGACAGGTGAAACAATCAACATGATAGATGTTATTCATTGCTCTAACCAAAGTACCAATAATTGGTTTATTGCAAACTTTACATACTTTTTGTTTTTTCGTTCTATTTTGTCTTATGGGGCTGAGATTGGAGTTGGAGTTGGAGTTGGAGTTGGAATTTGATATTAAGCTTCGGTTAGCATCAGGCTGTATAGTATTCTTGCTGATGTTGCTGTTGTTGCCCAAAACTCTTCCAGGGGAAACATTGTGACTATTATTTGCAAGTAATTCATGGTGAGATCCGCATTGACTATGGCTATGGTTATGCTTAGTATTATTATCTTTTTTATCGTTCTTAGATGCATATAAATTTGGTTGAGCTGATGATTTCGATTGAGCGACTGAAGGTGAACGCGGTGGTGCCGAGTCTATTGAAGCCAAATTATTTGGTTGAGAAGTGGGCAACCTATGAATAGTTTGCACCGGAGATCCTGTTTCTATGGTATGAGAATTATAAAACTGAAATTCATTCTCATCCTTTTTCTTCGGCGAAGAGTACAAGTTGTGATATAAATGCTTATTGTTATTAGAGTTGATCGAATCCGAATGGGAATGTCCATAATTCATGGTTCCAAAGTTTCTTCAACACAAGGACTTATAGAAAAGTTGCAGTAACCAAAAAGCGCTTTCTGTGTATAAACAAAGCAGACTGATGACCTGTGTGAAGTAATCAAGGGACGATAACGATAAATCAATGATCTGAATGGGCACTAACAATAATAAGATCAATTCAGAAAAAAAAAAAAACAAGTTCAGAGGGGACTGCGTGTAAAAACAGACCCAACCGTATATTCTATAGGATGATATATTACCTTTGTAACCAAGTAACAGAAACCCTTGTCGAAACGAATTGAAAACCTAAGAATAAATCAATAAACTCTCAAAGGATCGTACATACGAAAAGCGGTACGCAAACACATACTTCTCCTGCGAATGCGCAACCTGAAAAACTGTAACAGAAATAGTTCAGAGCCAGCGGAGGGGAAATTATGTAAACATTGCCAAGAGGTTTTAGCGTATTTGAAGAACAATCTGGGACTAAGAAACTAAAAAAATAAGAAAATAAAAAGGGCACGTGATATGGCTGACGTAAGTTGGCACGTGATATCTCAATTTTTTATTTTTCGTTTTGAGCGGTTTTTGTTTTAGGAAGGTAAATCCGCAACGTGCCGTTTGGCGTACACCGTTATTTTGCCGAAGCATAGAAATTTAATTGAGCAGTCAGATAGATCTCTCCAGTCGAAATAGCGTATACGATAAGAATTATCCGTTATGAGACATCCTTTATTCACGTTTTTCTGGTTTAAATAACCGGTTTTCTAAATTAGGCAATTCGAGCTGAACGTCAAGTTTGAGTACCTCGTATCACTGCACCAGTTCCTTTACAGACTACGCACACGCTTGAGAGTATTCCTAGACCTTTTATTTTTCAGTTTGAGAGCGTTCTTCCTTACATTATGAAAACTGCCAATTATGGGGATACTAAATCCGAATCTGAGACTATCGCAGATGAAAAATATCAAAATACGAAGTTGAATGACTCTTCAGCTACCAACATGACTGCTAAGACACCTAAGAAAAGAACATATTCACGTAATGGTTGTATTACCTGTAAGAGAAGGAGAGCAAAGTGTGATGAAAATAAACCTTATTGTCACAACTGTTTATCAACTAACAGGGAATGCATCTACAGGAAAGTACTAAAGTTTAAAGACACAAGATCATACACAATAGCTAAGAATACCAATGGCAGTGGATCAACTCTATTGAATTTCCGTAAAATACATGATAATATCAAAAACGACAACTTCTTGTTGCATGCCAATCAAAACAGTGGGAAGTATAGAGAGACAGAATTGTCTAAAACTGATGGATCCTCAACTTTGGTTGATCCTTTTCTTGATAAACTTCCTCAGGTTGTCCAGAATGCACTAACTCCTCCTGTTCCGAGCATGGATGACGTGCAGCGTTCATTCATTTCTCAATCGGCTTTGCCAAACAGCGGTAATCTAGATTCACAAAGCATGGTGAATCTGGGTGGGGAGTTTCCGAATAATTTGGCCAACATTCCAGTTACCGCAAGTGATAACATCGATCAACTAGACCTTGAAAATTCCCTTTTCAATGGCGCTTCAAATTTGATTACTGATTTAAATGGTTTAATCAACTCTTTTCAAATGGATTTTAGTGATTTTGATTTTGCAGTCAGTACAACGCCTCCAGGGAATTTAGATCAATTCACAGAAGAACACCAACAGCAATTGAAACAGAATCAATCATTGCCAAATGAAATTAACGTTACAAAAGGCCAATCCGTTAACGCAGACACCAATTTTAGTCAGTCATTGTTAAACATAAAATTTGAAGGCATTTCTCCTACTAATTATTCAGTTGCATCGTCGAACAGTATGTCATCTCCACAAAATATGCAAGTAAATTACTCGATCGCTAATTCTGCTTGTATGAACAGAGGCAACTCCAGCATTTTTAAAGATTTGCCGAAAAGTGGTCTCAGCCATGAAAATAAAGGTAGCAATGTTGTTTCTCAATGTGAAAATTTCAGTGAGAGTGATGATGATGGTGATTCTTCGGACGATAATCAAGCGCAATCAAATAAAAATTATATTCGGACATTGACTAGATCATTAGTTGATTATGGGACGCCGAAAGAAAGCGCCAAATCTTCAGACTCTCCAGTGACCTCAAACAATATCTCGTCTCGAAACAATAATAAATTACTGAAAATTACATCCAAGGCTTTTCCAGCTCCCTCAAAAGATATACTCTATCCATTTGATTACATTGAAATGTTTAATAAGACTTTTACCAAAGAAGATCTCAAATTAATGGCTGATTTTTTCAATTGGAATTTGGATTCTTCTCATGTTAAATACCTGAAAGTCTTTGTAACAAATATTTTACCAAATATAATTCCGTTTACCACCAACTATACAAATAATGCGTATATCAAAGTATTTTTACAACAAGCCAAAAATTCACCGCACTTATTATTTGCCATACTTGCAATATCTGCACGTTATGAGGTCTACCAGATGGAACAGCAAGGTGATTTACCAAATAGAGAAGAAAAGCTACAGTATCATAGAACTTTCAGAACATATTATTTATCTTCATGCCTAAAATCTTTAGAGTCAGTTTTACATTCAAAACAAAATACGTTAAATAACATTGAATCATTGCTGTTGACAATTCAAGTTTTGGCGTCGGACTTCTCAGGACACAAAGGTCTGCAATGGAAAACTCACTTACATGGTGCCAAAGACTTACTCGTTAAATACTGTAGATATCGGCCGCTGTCACTAGAATTAACAATTGTCTGGTTATGGTTTTACTCGATGGAAGTTTTAGCCGCTTTAACGTCGCAAAATGGAGGAACCATTCATAATTCTAATGAATTGGACGAATTCTTACCAGTTTTGTGTCC
Organism: Pichia terricola; assembly: GCA_030168465.1. Classification (NCBI taxonomy): domain Eukaryota; kingdom Fungi; phylum Ascomycota; class Pichiomycetes; order Pichiales; family Pichiaceae; genus Pichia; species Pichia terricola. The sequence goes on from CP099442.1 coordinate 663,156, forward strand.
TAAAGTACCTCAATACTTACTTGATTTGAAAAAGGGCTATGAAGACTCCAACGGCAGTAATTTAATCGAGCCTGGAAAACTGTCATCAGCATTGAAAAAATTTGGAATCTCAATTGAAGGTACGCTGGGTGATAACTCAACTTCAAGTTTCAACATGTACCTAGGCTATGATGAAACGATGCTGGAGGTTTTCAATGCATTAGTTTATGCTATTGAATGTTTGAGGGGGAAACGGGAACAATCGACAAATTCACGATTTGCAATGTATGAAAAGAAGATTTTAGAAAGTTCTGGAAAAACTTTAAGTTCTACCTTTTTACTTTTTTTGTTTGGACAGCTCAATAAAGCAAGATCGTTCAAATACATCAACAATGAACCACCATACATGATACCCCTCGGCAGCAAAGTTCACCCTGCAGATTTATTGCAAAAAGTTTTTATTGATGGTAAATCAGAGGAAGAGATCTTGAAGAATGTGGTGATTTCAGCGTATATACATCCTACACAGAATAAATCAACACGGAAAAAACTGGATGAGCATCATCAAGTTGATGGGATAGTCACTCCACAGTTGAATGTGGATTCTAAGGGAGAACCAGCTTCTTCTGTCTTTGAAAATTTTGGGAACATTTACGAATCAGATATTCTAGAAGTGAGAGAAGAACTTTACTTTTCATGGATTGATCTATCTCAGCAGCTATATGTTGATGCAGCATTTTTGAAACTACTCACGTTACAAGGTGGTATGCAGTCTTCAGGACTGAGTATCAAGTCCTCGTTGATACAAGATATAGTTCAGAGGATGATAATGGGATTGTATGGACTGGTCAGATTAAAAGAAAATATTGCTGATGACATCAATGACCAAAATGATGATATCAAAAGTCCCAAATTACTAGATTTAGAAAGAAGATATTACCACCAGGACACGGATGTTAATGGCCCTGATAACGATAAAAAAAAGGACACCGATGACGAATGGGAGGAATTCCATTTCGATAAATACGTCAATTATCAATTTGATAATAGGTTGGTGATGGTTCAATGGCCCCTCTATGTTTGCGGTCTATGCTGTACTGAGGCGAAGCATAAAGCGATAATAGAATGTTGCTTCTCGGGTTTAATTGGATTAGGTATTGGAAGTGGTGAAATAAGTCTCAAAAAGCTAAGAAGGGTTTGGAAATTACAGAAATTAAACCGCTTTGATTATGATAACTATAACTTATTTGGCAAGGGGTATAGTGATACGGAAGAAGACGACTATGTTCCATTCATGTAAATGATCAACTAAGGCTAATCTATTCTGTTTTTTGAAAGTGTGACGATTTTTTTTTGGTTTTGTACCAATTTTCCACCCACCAAATATGTCAACGCTCTTCTTTCAGTCCATGTGCTACACTTTTGAACCCATTTAAGGGCTTATCAGTTTAACATAGCAACCTGGTCTGTGAATTTTAATTGTTTTCGCACGGAAGATACAATCCCCAACGCCTCAGTACTCTATTCTATTTCCGTAAGCTTGTCACTAATAACTACTATTATCATACAAAACTAATATACATCACAAAAATTTTAAATATCTCAAAATTTTAGCTTTTCTAATCTAACATTTCGCCCGCTCTACCTTCATCTTTTTGATTCATGTAATATCTTTCCTCTTCTCTGTATTTATCAACGGCACTCTCAAGTTTCAGTCTCCGTAAAATTTCTGCTTCTTTATCATCAGTTATATTTTGCAGATCTGGTGGGATTTCTTGCATCTGAACGGAAGGAGCTTGGTTGAGATACCTCAAGTTTTCAAATAGCTGAGTTTGCAAATTTTCCAAATACTCTTTCGTATTTTTGTTTTCCATTGATGGTTCATACAAGGAAGGATGTAAAAAGTTATCACGGAAAAATGATCGATAAGGTAAATTCATCGGTAAGGTGTCATTAAGTTCAACTCCTGTCAGTATACTTGTCTCATAGCACCATAATCTACTCACATTTCTTGGAGTATAACCTCCACCTCCTAAACATAGCATTGGTATACCAAAACTTTTAATAAATTTAACACATTCACCGTGTGCTTTTATATTAAGGTTAAAACGACCCAAACGATCTCGACCAAGCGAGTCCGCACCACATTGTTGAATAATCGCAGTAGGCCTAAATTTGGCAATCACAGGCTCCATTACAGATTTGAACAATCTGATATATGTATCATCATCGATACCATCTTGTAGTGGAACATTTAGTGCAAAGTGTTTACCTTTACCAACACCTATTTCATCATAATTACCAGTGCCCGGGAAAAACTCTCCGTCGTATTTATGAAACGAAACAGTCATAACTCTATCAGTTAGATAAAAAGCTTCTTGAACACCATCTCCATGATGCAAATCGATGTCAATATATAAGACTCTCGGATGTACTCGTAGTAAATTGAGAATTGATAATACAATATCATTAACATAACAAAATCCGCTAGGTTCATATTTTTTGGCATGGTGCAATCCACCAGACCAATTAACAGCAATATCACTCATTCCTGATGTTAGCTTTCTTGAGGCGTCCAAAGAAGCACCTGCATACAGTTGGCAATAATCGTACATACCATCAAATACAGGACAATCTTCACCAATATTAAACTTTTTCAGGTCACTGGCATATTTGGAAGCGTTTTCTGGTGTTACCCGTTGCAAAAACTCAATGTAGTCGTCTGAATGAAAGGTCTGTAGTTCCTCCTTGGATGCTCTTTTGGTTTCGTAAAGATCCATTTGTTCGTGAAGTTTGTACCCTAAAACTAAATGATCCGTAAGCAGCAATCTAAACGGCTTCATTGGGTGTCGTGCTCCAAAATGGTAGGCTGACACGTCCGGGTTGAAATGGTAGGAAACATTTGGCTTATATCCACCGTCACTAAATGTATTCACAACGGGCTCAAAAAAGGGTGTGTGTTTTATCGTCCGGGAATCCGCAGTAAATGAATCGCCGCCTGTATCGTCTAACCATGAAGATAGCACCATTTCTTATCGTGCCTCCAGTTGTCGTGTTCCTTAATCCCCTAGTACCTCCTTCATGGGTGCCTATTTTACCGGTAAAATGTGTTTCAATGGAAAAAAGAAAACCTCGCTGCTCAACGTCAGTAACAATTGCTGTATCACGTAATCAATATGTGCTTTTCCATGTGTTTTCTTTCTTATTGTATACGAGACCGGTAGTTCGAGAAACAAGAGTAGCAGAATCACTGGAAAACTGAGTCCTTTTTTTAAACAGTGCATCTTTCCGTCTGTAACGCTTGAATTGATGGTTGTAACTTAGATATCCCAGAAACTATTGTTGTTGCATTCACATACGTTAAGTTGCATGCATGATGTAGAGCAAGAGCTAAGACGAAATTGTTTAGCAACTTAATGGTTTCAAAAAGAGACACTCCAATTGAAATAATGGAATGTTACTTTTTTTAATTGGGGTCTTTACATTTTGAATAGCCCCTCTCAACTCTGAGAAGCTGTAAATCACAATCATACCAATGTCTATTGGATACAATTAAAACTGAATTCTTTTTGAAATAGTTAAACCACTTTTAAAATATATTAAAAATATTCCACCATTGTAGTCAGTGAATGGATTGCTCATGTCAATTCACAGCAAGACACAGCTACGTTTGAGCATAGACAACCGGGATCATGTCGCAGATTCCACTACTGGCCGTCACACTGATTTTGTCGCTGCGCGCGTCAACAGCTTGGAGGGCAAATATGTACCGGTCAGTAAAACGACAAATAGTAGCTAACAGAAGGAGGATTCTCTTGTTAAACAAATAATTGGGCAAGGATGTCAGGTACTGCAGGGTTTGATAGACATATTACAGTTTTTTCTCCAGAGGGACGACTTTACCAAGTTGAGTATGCATTTAAAGCTATCAATTCAACTAATCTAACCTGTTTAGGTCTCGTAGGTGAAGACAGTGCATGTTTTATAAATCAAAAGAAAGTTGGTGACAAGTTATTAGATCCAAAAACTGTAACCTATATTTTTGATATTTCCCCTAGTGTTGGTCTGCTGGCTACTGGTTCAATTGCAGATGCACGTTCTTTAGCAACTAGAGCAAGAAGTGAAAGTGCTGAATATAAGTATAAATACGGTTATGAAATGCCAATTGATGTTTTGACCAAGAGAATGGCAAACTTATCTCAAATTTACACCCAGAGAGCATATATGAGACCAATGGGTGTTGCCTTGACTTTTATCAGTTATGATGAAGAAATGGGACCAAGTCTCTTGAAAACAGATCCAGCAGGTTATTACTTCTCAGCAAAAGCCATTGCCACCGGTCCAAAACAATCAGAAGTATTGACTGTTGTAGAGAGAGACTTTAAGAAAAGTGTGAAGAAAGATGCCAATGCCAAAGTGATAGTAAAGGGAGATTGGCAAAAACTAGTTGAATACGGTATTATTACAATGAGTAATGCTCTGAGTACAGATTTCAGGAAAAATGATCTAGAAATAGGAATTGCCACGAAAGAAGGTTTTAGAGCTTTGACACCTGAAGAAATTGATGAGAGATTAGTTTCGATTGCTGAACAAGATTAGAGGATGCACCATCTATTATAAGCGAATCGATTAAGCAAGGCACAGTGTCTGGCTTATGTAATTGACTATTGTATATATCTCATATACCATATAACAGTTAAAAAATTATTTAGTAGATAGCCATTCGTAGCACTTTTCAGTAAGTCCATGCATATCTGGTATTCAAATGAATCCCTATGGCCTACATTTTCTACTTGTTACCGTCTTTGAAAGTTGTTACAAAATCAACCCATACAAGAAAAAAATGCTACTAATTTTCCCACATGAAAGTCGAATCAATATACAAACACATCTAATAAATATATGGAATGTACAAATATGGACATTCTTTTTCATATTGAACCCAGTCATCACCATATTTCTTTCTACATTTAGCAAGATCCCTTTGGGTTCTATGGATTAAAACAATGAAGTAGAATACTGGATAAAACCATGGGAAAAAACAAGCAAAACCACAACTCAAACCCCAAGTACATGATTGAATCCAATCGGCCGTGTAATGTGCCTTTCTAGCGTATTTGTACCAACCATCAGTTAAGAGAGTTGAACCATTCTTACATTTAATATAAGATGGATTCTTTAACACTTGGTATGGTAAGAAAGGGAAAGTTTTTCTGATCTTGGTATCTCCTGCCATAATCTTTCTGAATGAATTCTTTTGGCCATTTCCTGTATCGAAGAAATAGTATGCTGTGAATAATAAAACATAAAGGAAAACAATGTATTTAAGTGACCATTCATAATCTGATGGATCATGATAATACATGTATAAAGCACCTTGACAATAACTGAATGGAACACCTGAAATATTCCAAAAGATCAACATAAACCCAAATTTTTCATATGCCATATCCCATGTTGGCACAATCAATTCTTCACCTTTAGAACATGCATTCGCATAAAGATAATATGCAACATTCAAAAAAATGGTTGCTGGTGAAACACGTCCATAAGTATCGTATTGTTTTAATGAAACACTAGTACCAAGTAATAATAAGATGTACCATGGTAATCTAACCTCAAAGAACATCTTTAAATCAATGATTCCAATTCTTGGGTTCAAAGGAGCGCCCATGAATAAGTCGAAAATGTGGTTTCCTGTCATTCTGTGGCAATCTTTAGAAATGAAAAGGGTATATAAATATAACCCAATAGAAAACGCAAATCCATAAAAAATTGAGCATGTCATTATCTCAGCAAAATGATCTAAAATATAATAAAGCTTGAAAATGCCAGAACAATGCAAGAAAAAGACACAAGCTAGAGTTGTGTATAAAGAAGCGTATGCATTGCAAAAATATGGCAATTGTTTATTTTTAAGGTGAACTAAAGGTTGACCTTTGGTCCAAAAACCTGGTAATGTCACATAAAAAATCGCCTGGATAATAATGAACAAAGTGAAGATCATGAAAGTGAACTTAGAAGGAATTGCATTTTCAACAAAATAGCCTTTCAATTGATCTAAAAACTCTAAATAAGACTGATTTTCAGTTGGCAGTGCTGGTGAACCGCCATAGAAAGATTGACTGATCCACATATAATACATCAATAATGGAAAGCCAATCATCATTCCTAAAGCACCAGCTGGACCACCAAACTCATACTCAACTTTTGGTTGGTAAACTTCAGGATTATCCTTTTTCTCTTCCAAACCTGACATTTGCCTAAAAAGATTCAATCAGTGAAACAAAGGTAAGACTAAATTTAACATTTCAAAACTGAAATATTCAAGTGTAAATAAAACACAACATGCGAGATGAAAATGTCGTTCCGCTCGTTTACTGAAAAATATGAGATAAAAAAGTTATGAAGGAAGCGAGGTTCGAACTCGCGCGGACATACGCCCAACAGATCTTAAGTCTGCCGCCTTAGACCACTCGGCCATCCCTCCAACTGTTGCTTAAAAAATGTGCCACTTATATATCAGTGACAAATAGCACGTCACGTTATATTTGTTTTGAAGTTTTGCAACTGAAGTACTAATTTTCACCTCCAGTTTTAAATCATTCAGTTGTAAAGTACAGGGTATCAGAAAACTGCATTGTGCTTAAAAAACTGATTTTGTTTATTAAAAGATCATGTCATTTTTTTAAGTTGAGATGCATTGCAACTGTAAAATGAAAAAAAAAAATTCTTTTCAAAAAAATATTAAGCTTAGTGTAATGGTAGAATTACTCCTATTACCTAATTGGGAATACTTAATCTATCTCGCGTAGATTAATGGCTGCTTTTATTTACTTCTACCAAATTACTACTTTATGAAATGTATAATGCTTTTATTAGAACAGTTAATCTGAGTACTATAATTGTCAGTAAAGATGTTACACTTGATCGTTAGCTTTATTCTACTATCTATTCGGACATTAGGTGTCCTAGGCTATAAGTCCGCATTACATGGAGCCCGATGCGGGGCGGGACGCAGATGACATCACTGAACACTTGGAAAGATACACCATTGCAGCGAAAGTAGCTTTGAAGAAAAGTTTCGAAGACAACAAATATTATTACGATCGAAACAAAACAGATGTTGAATTCGAAGTTGGAGATGAAGTCTATATTGATACAAAATACCTCGTTGGTACTGGTGATGACCATAATCGAAAATTGGTGAAGACGCTACAGACCAGATTTACGGGACCGTACAAGATTCACAATAAACTATCTTCAGTCAACTATGAATTGGAACTACCACCCAGTTACAAAAGAACTAGTCCGTTTCACATATCCCAATTGAGAAAGGATAAAACGGCGCCAGATATTATCTTCCGGGCACCTATCAAACCCTCCATTTTTCAACGATATGCTGATGGTACAGTGGAAATGGAAATTAAGGAAATTTCAGATCATAAAAAGAAAGCCAAAGGATATCTTTTGAAAGTGGTATTCCTAGATAATTCAGAAGAATGGATTCAAAAGAGTAAATTAGAACAATCAGCCAAAGAATTAGTTACAGAGTATGTCGAAAAACACCCAGAACTGAAGATCAGAGCAAGAGGTTAAAAGTCCCAGACAATCCAAGAAACAAAACTTAAATTAAGATTCTATCTAATTCCCTTACGCTCATCATCCACAAATTCACCTATTCGTTATTAAAGAAGTACATTAAAGATCAAAATGAAGAACACGATTGTAATTGTTAGAAAAATTCTACCTAGGATTTAAAAGTAACCTAAAGCTTATTTTCCAGAAGAAGGAGATTGTAATGGTAGAATTACTCCTATTACCTAATTGGGAATACTTAATCTATCTCGCGTAGATTAATGGCTGCTTTTATTTACTTCTACCAAATTACTACTTTATGAAATGTATAATGCTTTTATTAGAACAGTTAATCTGAGTACTATAATTGTCAGTAAAGATGTTACACTTGATCGTTAGCTTTATTCTACTATCTATTCGGACATTAGGTGTCCTAGGCTATAAGTCCGCATTACACTTAGCTTGATATCTTATCCATGAGATTAAATTAATGTTATCCATATACTGTTAGTGTTGATTTGGTTACCAGTCTGTGCGAAATGGGTGTTATTTTATATATAGTGGTATACTTGTACATTTGGGATACCACTCGAGATTTTCTAAAGAAACTTTATACAGGATTCTACATAAAGGTAATTAGGATAAGATGAGTAGTAGCGCGCTGTACCAGCTGCTATTTAGACTAATACTAGTAAGCTCTAAGTCACCATGTTACAACTAAATGTATAAATCGAACCTGAAGGTGCACCAAAGAAATTTTGGCATGTTTTGTTCTCAAATAAAATAGTGCTCGATAAAAAAACAAACTTCTGGATTTTTGGAAAGTTATTACTTAATATGGTTGCTAAACCGAGAAAAATGATTGATTTTGAATTCCAAAACAAGCGCAAATTAATAAAATGGAGCTTATTTTTCGATGCGGAAAAAAAATTCAGTCCGAAGCGAAAAAAAAAAGAGCAAAAGAGTAATGCATACAATTCAATTCATTGGTTCATGAAATGTCTTCACCCAAAAAAAATCCCATGATTCTTGGAAAATATTAGATTGGCAACACTCAATTTATTGGCTTTCATATATCAAGTATTGAGAGCATGACAAACTAAAACTAAAAAATGAAGGAAGCGAGGTTCGAACTCGCGCGGACATACGCCCAACAGATCTTAAGTCTGCCGCCTTAGACCACTCGGCCATCCCTCCAATTTATGCTTAAAAAAGCACCTGGTTAGTTTGAGTATATTTAAACACGAAAAAGTTATATTTTAAGAAGAAAATGATTATAAGCATTACTGGAATCTGAAAAATGGTAGTAAGTATATACATATTTTTAGTTTGTAGGAAAAGCCGAGTATATATTGTACTGCAGTATACCAGGTGCTATTCAAAATGAAATCGATAGCCTGTGCGTCCTTTTCTTACATTGAGTTCGCATATATATAAAATGGAGGAAAACTATTTAGTTTAAATTTTAGCTTCAAGGTCTAGACATGACCCTACCAGGCATGTGACAGCACAACACACATTGGTAATCACAATAGTAACGCTTTAATGGCATTAATAGCTAAAAAAATGCTTGATGTGTTTGATGTGAACAAGCCGTTGAAAAACCAAGCAAAAAGAATGGAAACCTACATCTACGACTACAAACATTTAGTGCAGAAGAGTACTTTTGTGCGGTTATCCCGTGAGGAACGAGATTAGAATGATGTGCTAATTTGAAATAATTCAAGCTATTTGCTCACATTCTTTTTTTTGTGGAAAGTAGAAGCCTGACATTGATACAAAGAAGTGTTCCACAGTAGAAAAAGTCACATTTGTTGAAATTTAACAAAAATAAGTTATAGCAGCAAACGCTGGATTGCATGATACGTAAAGAGAAATTTTTGTATACTTCTTTGAAATTGAAACTTTCAACTACTTGTATTTAGGGCCTAGTAGCGCACCTAATTGTAAGTCAATATACTGGCTAGTCTATCTACAGTTTCAATAATTCCGGAAATCCTACCAAAAGGTGAAACGTGTAATTACTAAAAAAAAATTAGCACCGGTTGGTTTCGATCCAACGACATCAGGGTTATGAGCCCTGCGCGCTTCCACTGCGCCACGGTGCTTTGATGAAGACTTTGAAATGCACTCCCCATTTATAAAGTCCGAGAGACAAAAAAATGTTTATTGATGAGAACCTGCTAGTATTTTTGATTCTTTGGACAATATTTAGCAACCTGCTCAAAGTTATTGGTTCTTGCCATGCTTATCGACTCTGTATAATGATCCTTACAAGGATTAAATAAATCCATCTTTTGGTATTGCTGGTATAGAAGATCGAACGTTAGTGAGGGCTGATTTTGTGAATTTTGGATTCCATTGGATATCTCAATTTTGATGAAGAACTATTTATCTCAACACACAAAAATTTGTTTAGCTCTTGTTTGGACAATGCGATTTTTAATAATTGTAAGTTTCAATCCAAATGTTTCACGTTTATAGCTGAAACTAAACATTTATTTTCTTTATAGAAACTTTAATTTTTTTAACGTCAAGAATTCAGTCGTTTGGTCTAGTGGTTACGACGTCCCCTTCACACGGGGAAGGTCGCGAGTTCGAACCTCGCATCGACTAATATCTTAATTTTTTTGAACAGCTAATAAATTTTGGTATCATTTTTACAAATATTAGTTTTTGAATTCTATATGTCGTTTTACCAAACTGATTGGGGAGCACCAATCTTTATAAACATACTATTGTTTCTCTCTGTTCTAAATTCAAAATAACTTTTTCTTGATTAAGTGACGAATCAAGACTATCGACCCAAGATTGCAAACTAAAAATGTAGCAGATTTCTTATCGTTGGGCACACGATGCGAAAGACTTTTAAATTTTTTTTTTTTGGACATAATCACTTGACATATCAAGAACGATTAATAGTCGGGAAACGTTCGTTTATTATTTGGGCTAAATAAACCTTTTTTGTTCTTATACATCCAAATAACTCCAAAATATGTGCATGAGACCATCCCATAAATCTTCGACATACTCATCAGAGTCATTCGTTGTGGCTGCTCCGTTTGATGATGCCGAAGCACCATTTTACATTGATGAAAAGGCAGTTATTGAAGAAGTTTCTGGTTTTGACAAGGAAAAATTTGACGTTTATGATGAATTTTATGCATACAATGACTTTTGTGAAGAAAAAGAACTAACTGAAGACCTTGAAAAGTTCATCTATCCTGAAGAAGATGGAGAATTGACGAAGGTGGAATCAAACCGAACCAAGAGCTTGCTCGCTTGCTTCTTATTATTACTCGCTGTTATCTTCTTTGCAACAGTGATAAAAGCATATGGAAGAACCATGTTCTAATGTGACATAAAGAATTCGACTTCTTGTTTAATGACGCTACAATTTCTAAAAGAAGATATTACCACATATTTGACAATTCTTAAACTATAACTTTATAAATTAGATATTTTATAATATATAATGTATTATCGCATTGTATTAATGTACATTTCTTTCTAGGATATATAATGAGTTTTGACTGTCATTTTAGTTCAGTCCCAGATTCAGGTTCCTATTTCCTCAAATCTAGTACTTCCTTCATAGGCTCTAGTCCTCCGCGTCCTAAAAACCCAAACATACTTTTAAATCTGTCATTGCTTCCCTTCAGTGACGTTTGGAATAAGTGTTGCTTTTTGCTAATATCGGCTTGTTCCTTTTTAACTAACAACAATGCATCACTATCTGCAGAACAGATTGGACAGAGCAACAGAGTTCTGAATTCCTTACCGCTCATCAAACTATTGTTCTCAATTAAACAACTCTCATGAATTTGATGCCCGCATTTGAAATATACGATAGGAAACTCCAATCGACCCAAACATACCGAGCATTTACTTGCATTTACGATTTTGGGCTTTTCAATAAGATCATGAAGTTGAGAATTCAAATCGTTTAATTTGCTCGTGTACGCTGACACTAATTTTTCGTTATTTTTAACTTCTGTTTTCTGCTTCTCAATGATTTTCAAAAGGTATTTTTTGATATGGCAAAGCTTAACATTGGCATTTCCACGGTTCAAATATTCTAAAACTTCTAGTGGTGTTAAAAGTTGATTTTTATCGATGGCATCTAAAATTTCACCAAACCTTATGTCACCAATTGTTGAAAAAAAGGTTTCGCTGGAGGTATATGTTGTTAATGCAACCCTATATAACTCTGGCTCTTGACTGCCATAATTGATTAATATATCGTAAGATTTTAGAATGTCTCCAGAAAAAATTGCAGCTCTGAATATATCCAATTCGAAACCTTGTAGTGAGTCGCCTGCATTTTCGCTATATTCTCTGATGAGCATTTCTCCTTCGCTGAATCCATACATAGAGGAAATAAGGAGCAAAGAGTTTTTATCATCTTCTGACCATCCGGTACGGTCTTTTATTAAAAATAACGCTTTATCTTCCCATGATTTCTTATTCTCTGTGTCCTCTTTTGACAAAGTCAAATAAATTTCATATAAAGTAAACATGATGTCTTTTTTGTCTTGAGGATTACCACCAAAAGAATCATAACTTTCCACACAAGCTTCTAGAAAGATGACAAATTCATAGTGGTGATTGACAAAACTTGAAAATATGATTCTGGGTTTTGGTGGTAAATACGTGGGATTTTGCAAAACAGAGTCATGAGTTTTTTCTAAAAGAGACCCACTATAAGAGCTTGATGACTCTATATCTTTTTGGGTAGAACTCATAAACTGCACAAATTGTTTATATGATGTTAATAAGGGATGCGTTTCGTTTTGTTGCATCTTTGTTGCATCAGTCTCTGACGTGGGTAAAAGTGCCTTTCTACTTCGGGGGATATACTTCCCTGTGAAAACATCGATCAACAACTGAGTTGTCTCATTTGGTAAAAAGTTCAATAATACCTCCACGTTATCCACCAAAACACGCAACAAATCATCAATGCTCAAAGATTGAATATAAGCAATTGTTAAAGGAGGGTCATTCATATCATTTAGTTGAATCTCAACAACCGTTAATGGTAGATTAAATTTTTCCGCTATCAATAAAGCTAGGTCATAGTATTCATTCTCTTTACAGAATTCAATAATTGAGTTGAAATCAAATTTTTCATGAATATTGGTAAATTCAAAATCTTCGTCTATCTCAATGCTTGCAATGAACTTTTCAAACAATTTTAACTTTTTTAGTTTGCAGTAAGATGTCAATAAAAGGTTAATATGATGTGGGGTTGACAATTTTAACGATATTATTTCTTCCAAGTAGGTCACCAAAAATTGAATTTTTGAGCTTTCTTTGAATTTTGCAATTGTCTCACTTGTTTTTCCTAGCGGAATACATTTCACAAACTGTTCTATCGAGTCACCAAATTCTCCCTTGTCATATAAATATTCTGCGTAATCTTTTCTCAACTTCATAATTTCCATATTGGAAAAATCATCCATATTTTCATTTGCCAGCTTGATAGCAATTTGGAACAGCTCTCTTGATGATAAAATAGAAACCCTTTCTTTAATATCCTTTTCATGTAATTTCAACAATGAACCATCGGTAAAAAGTATATGCAGATCATCCCAAATTTCAAAGATTTCAAATATTGAGTGTGAAATTGATTGGTTATAAACGACAAAACCGTTTTTCAAATCTATAATTATGATTTTATTATTTGAGATAATTGAAGATTCTGTCAATGTCGAATGAAAATATGACAAAAAGAGGATATATCTATCTTTGTAGAAATATGCTCTTTTCTTCGGTATGTCTAATTGAATTGAATTTAGTTTTCCTTTCAAATTATAATATTGAAAACTAGTATCTCTAGATACTAAAAGTGTTTTTTCAGATGTGAGTAAACTACAGTTTATATCTGAGCCAAATTTATCATCAAGAGCTTTATCCATGATTCCATTGTTTTTACCTTTGGTGGATAGTGTGAATACCTTGGAAACGGTAGTTACATACAAGACATTTTCATCCCGAAAATGAATTGCAGTGATCGGCTCTTTATCGTCGTAAATTATTCTTTGCCTAGAACCTCGATCATGCAACAAATCACCACGTAATAAAACCACGGTACCATTAGAAAAACCGAATGAAAGAACCGAATAATCTGAAGAATATGCAAAACAAGTCAATGGATAATTATTCGAACCATTTGTTATGTTACACATTGTGTGATAACTAGAATTAAAATTAAATTTCTTCATATTATAGCTTGGGTTCATAATTTTGTTCAGATTCCACAACTTCAGGCACACGGGCAATCCCTGTTTTTCAGCAATGGTCACTAAAAAAATCTCATCGGTTGTTTTAAAACTACACATTTTGTTAACAGACCATCCTAGTTCATAACATTGAAACTCAAATATTTTGTCCAATTTTTTGTTAATCAATTTTACCATGCAGTGATCCGTGGATATCGCCATAAATCCGCCAACTTCACATACAGCACTGACCGTAGAGTCCGAATATAGCGCATTATCTGCCGAACCGTAATTGGGATCCTTAATTGGAGTACCTTCAAAAAATGGAAGCTGTCTCCAAGATGTCAACGACATTTTAATAGAAGCTAGCTTGATGACCGGAATGTCCTTTTGGCTTGCGTTACGCAGTAGTTACTTTATTCACTCGAAATCTGAAACATGTTTGGGACAAAGATAAAGAAAAGCGAGAAGGGGAAAAAAACTCATTTTTTCCTTTATGTATGCCGTGGCTACCTTAGAGATGTGCTTTTTGAAAGAGATGAGTTCTTCTTTAAGTATATAGCATATATTTTTAAGCTTAGGCTTTGCAAACAAGTGAGAGAAAACAAAACCGCTCATAAAAATGGACCCAATTTATGACACTGCTTCATCAGTTTATTCTGATGATTTCAAATTTAGACGGTTGTGGAAAGCAAACGAAACAGACATTACGGAACGCAATGTTTGGGAACACGATGATGTTTATAGACCATATATTACTCCTCCAACTCCCTTTGAAAAAACTACAAAAGATGGTAATCTTTTAAACCCTTACTCTCAATCATTATGGTACACCTTCAGAGGTAACAATGGTGAAGAGATAGAAAAATACAGAAAGGAAAGCTACGAAAATCAGCAACGGCCAGTTTTTAACAAAAACACAGAAATTCAAACCTGTGATTCAATTTTTAGTTTTGAAAACAATAGTTTTTGTTCAGATTTGAGTGATTTTAATGTAGATAAACCTAACAAAACTACAAATAAGTTATTACCTTCACTCATGGAAAAAGCAAATATAAGTATCCACCCAATTGTAAAACCTTTTGCCAACAAGATTGATATTGAAAAGAAAGATGAAGTAGTTAGCTTATGTGGAAATATTGATTCCATTGAAAACATTATTTTAAAACCACTGAATGATCCACCACCATTTAAACTTATTGCGATACAGTCCAAAATAGTTAAGACATTAAAGCTTTTGTGTGAACTTTCAAATAACTTTACTGCTTTTATTGACAGTGAAAAGATTTTAGTCAATGAGAATATAGTTTCGGTTATGTTTAGCAATACCAAAACCTTATTAATACTACATCATAATTTTTTGGAATTATTACTATCTACAAATGAAAGATACATGGATCTTGAACAATTGGTATATGACAACATTCAGAGGTTAAGTCATGTATACCCTTCATATTTACGTGCAAAAGATATCAGATATCAGTTCACATCAATCCTATTGATGGACCCCAATTTCAAAAGTTTTATCTATGATTTCAGTTTAAACCAAGATATCTGTTTTAAAAAGTTGCTTTTGTCACCGGCGGAAGATTTTAAGGCTTTACTTATTTTTTTGGACGATTATATAAGTGTTTCGAGCCCAAGAATTCAGGCTTTAATTGAAAAATTGCTTGGGGAATACGATGGAGGTGACGACCATCATGCTTTGCCGCCCGAAAATTCCATAGAATTATATGATGGTAAATCCTTTTATTTGAAAATCCCCAGCCACTGGAAACAAAGATACAAACAACAATGGAACAAAATATCTAGACTCCAAACTGAAAAGCAAATTGCATTTTACCTGCGATTCGAAATAAAGCAGGTATATATTCTTTACTGTAGAGTTTTAAAATTCATTACTCTCCAAGTTAAAGAAATGTCTGCATTCTGTATTGTCAATAGAAGCATAATAGATCTTTTTCTCAAATACCAGAATTTGTTACCATTAGCAGAATGTGAAAAGCATAAAATGATAGCAGTAAAGTGCACTAGTAATTTTCACATCAGTGAAGAAAAAATTATTAATGTTCACCAAATAATTGATGAGTTTACTCAAGATATTTTTATAAGCAACAAACACAAAGAATTGCAATTTGTGGTGACTGAAATCTTGAAGAAAACAAAAAAGCTAATAGTCAATCCTGATGAAACTAAACAAACTGATTCTAAATGGACGACACATAATTTGTTTGAAATGAATATGGTGTATCACATGCTTAATGAAGTTGTGACTATGCTATTTGGTCAATATGTTTCTCTTTTACATAACTATTATGACATCCTCACAGAAAAAACCAAAACTCCAGTAAATGTCTATACTCATTCTAAAGACTACGTGGAGATTCGTACGGTTGGAAATCTTGGAGATATTGTTAGCGATTTTAAGCAAAGCAGAAAAATACAAAGTACTAAACACTTTGGCTCTGAGACAGACGCTGAATCCTTCAATAGAAAACTTATAAGGGAAAATGCAAAGAGGGATTTGAAAATACGATTTTTTTCTTGAGATATAATATATAGTTAAAAATTCAGGTATCCCTCTTTATATAATGAACTGGATAATTGGTTTTAGATCATGGAGACTTTTCATATTTAGTTACTGCGCCCCATAATTTTAGCCATTTTTATATTTTGTGCTTTTTAGTCCCGGCAATTCGAGAACATTACAAGTTTTGAGACCGAAAATGGAAATTGGCCTGACACGCTGCAGGTACGTTTTCTGTAAAGGTTGGATTGAGTTCGCATTGAAAACACGATCTTATCACTAGCAAAATTTCCGCCTAATTTGACAAGCTGTACTATTTTGAGGTGAAAGGAGAATTCAATATTTCAATTTACGGCAAATTTTCTTTTTTTCGTTGATCTGTCTTTTTACTTCACAAAAAATCGTTTCTTACTTTGATAAGTTTGTTAGGTTTGTTGTTTACTGTTTTACTTGAGCTTCGGAAATAGAGATTTTGAAAAAACTCACGTCTTTACATATAATTTTGATCTTAAGTTTTTGAAAATCAACATGATCGAATCCGAATTAGAATATCTTTCAACTTTGTTAGAGAGTGTGGACTGTGGAGAATATTTATCAACCTTCCAAGCATTAGACATTTCTCCTGATCTATTGGTATCCTTAGATCCTGAAGCGATTCGTGAACTTGGTATTACTAAAGTTGGTGATCGTTTAAGGTTGCAAGTACTTGTCAAGTTGTTAATGCTTGAAAGAATCAAGAATGAGATTAGCATTAGTTCTCTTAATGAAAGTATAGAAGGTGCTGCCGAATCGATCATTAAGATAGACGAGCACATTAAGGGTGTAGAAAGTGTGAAAAATCGTATTATCACTCTCAATGTCATTTCTCAAGATGGCGAAACTCACACTGTTGAGATAAACAAAGAGAAAGCAGCAGCCGGTCTCACGGAGGCTCGAAAAAGAATACTTCTTTCTGTTACCGGTATCTTAGATCCTTCTGGATGGAAGCTGTTTTATATTGATTATAGTATTGGAGAAAGAGGTGTTCCCCATGAAGTTACAGATACCGAATTGAATGAGATTATAAAGTCTGCTGGCTCCCAAGATGATCAATCGGGCCTAGAAGAACACAGTCATAGGTTAATTGTTTGTGGTAACGGTGAAATGCCAAGTATCGATGCGATCAATGTCTCCAATAAGATTCATAGAAATAAGAGAAGTAAAAATGATGTTGAAATAAAACCATTCATGGGAGGTCGACCACCAAGCCAAATGATCAGTACCAATTTACATGAATTTTTCCCTGGATTAGAGAGTAAAGAGATTGCTGATATAAAAAGGAAATCCAAGAGACTATCCATTTATAGTACAAAAATGATGAACGACTTAAATACCAAAAAGCGACTAACGTTTTCATCGAGCAGAGACTCAATATATAGCAGATTGAGTAATATCTCGAAATTATCCGATGGAATGTCACTATTAAGTGTTGCCAGCTATGGAGTAGCAAAACCTTTGAGAATAGATAAGGCTGTGGATTTTGAAGAGTTCAACAATTCGCCAAAAAGTTACATTGATGCAGCTACTGGAAATGAAAAAGAATTTACCGCCATTACACCATGTAAAGGTTCTGATAGTTCAAATAAAAGTATTTCTGAAGGTGCCAATATTGTGGGTGATGATAATAATAGTATAATCGAGTTATTGGACGAAAGTGACGACGACTTTGAAGGAAACGAGGAAATGGAAATGATGACAGTGATTGACAACGAAGTCACCAATGGTCCGAGTGTCTGGCACAAGGGTCCAAAGATTGGACAAGGCTCATTTGGTAATGTTTATCTAGGCTTAAATGGTCTCACAGGTGAGTTGATGGCAATCAAACAGGTTGATATTCCTCAAAACGAAAGTGAAAAGTCGAAAAAGATGATGGTAACAGCATTGAAACAAGAGATTTCACTTTTGAAGGATTTGAAACACGATAATATTGTCAGATATCTAGGATCCAATACAGATGCCAGTAACATGTATATTTTCCTTGAGTATATTCCAGGTGGATCTGTAAGCTCGATGCTTCAAATGTATGGGGCATTTGAGGAAGAATTGATTCGGAATTTTACCAGACAGGTCTTGATTGGTCTAGTTTATCTACATAGTCAGGGGATCGTTCACAGGGATATTAAAGGTGGAAATATTTTGGTTGACAATACAGGTACGGTGAAAATTGGGGATTTTGGTATTTCCAAGAAAATAGAGCATGAAGAAGAAGAAACAACCACTAGTACTACCAAAAAAAGATCTTCGTTACAAGGTTCGGTTTACTGGATGGCTCCAGAAGTTGTCAAACAAGTCGCATATACTGCCAAAGCGGATATTTGGTCTGTTGGCTGTCTTGTGGTTGAAATGTTCACTGGTAACCACCCGTACCCTGGTCTCTCTCCTATGCAGGCAATTTTCCAAATTGGTACCGGCCGAATCCAACCAGCCGTCCCAGCAAAGGCTCAATCGTCTCCCGAGGCTGTTCTTTTTTTGGGCCGCGCTCTTGATCCAGATCACATCTCCCGTTGGACTGCGGAGGACCTTCTCCAGAGGGACGCCTTCGTACAACTCGAGTAACATCTTAGTCTCTAAACGTTGGTTTTACTGATTTGCTCCTGTTTTTTTTTTTTGATTTTCCGTTAAATTTGTAAATATTATAGGCTAATTGTTACTTTTTCTATCAAATAAATATGACGGATGATAAGTCTACTAAAAGTACGCCTGTGGCCCAATCCTCCGATCAAGAATATAAAATCAATATCGGTGGCAAATTTATAGATCCAAGGGACAGAAGAATCCACTTACCACATAGTAGAATTGTACCTCCGTTTAAGGGGAATATCGCCCATGGATCTCATAATACAAACGAAAATGGCGGCATACTACAAGTTGGAGGTCATCGGCCAACTACGGACTCTGCTGCTTCAAAGCCTCCGGGCCTGAATACGTCAGAAACAAATAACAGGACCGAATGATTTTATGTCGTGCCCGCGTTTATCGTATTCGATGCTTTTCAGCTTTTGGTGATTCCTCATATAACTTGAATTTAATTTTTCAGTTGTTCATCTCTTTGTAAGTGATATATAAACCAGACGAAGATTGTTCACATGAAATTAGCCTTAAATAAAAGGTTGTACCGGTTCTTATCACTATTATTGACCAGTTTATTGCTTGTTTATCTTGTTTATGTCAATTCTACCAGAACTGTAGCAAAATTGGCAAATGCAGCTATCAAGGCGGCCAGTGATTTGAAATCTTCTTTGACTGAAACATCGGGAAATGTCGAAAAATACGTCCTCACTGATATAGTATTTGAAACATGCACATCAATTGCTTTTTTTGAATCCTGTACACATAATTTGAATGCAGCTTTGGCCAGGTTGGAAAGATCCTCCCTTGCCAATGCCGAAGAGTTTTGGCAAGCGGTGAATATCCAGAAAGTTGGAAAAGATTTGAGAGGCCATGACTCTTTTTTTACTACCGTTTATGCATATAAACTGAAACTACCCTTGAATTTTGCTAAAGAATTCAAAATTCCTGTGATAGAAGATCTCTACATCTATCATGAAAGTGACGATTATAAAAATAACAGGAATATCCCAGAAGAAATTTACCTAGAAACTCACGAAACCAAGGATATTAAAACATTGACTAGTTTGAAGTACTATAATGCTGGATATGGCTTGTGGTATAAGAAATCCGACTCCTACAACAACAAGAAGCTTCTTGCTGATATCAACTTTGTGTTTGGGCCAAGATCAATATATCAACCAAACTGGAAATACTCTTCGAAATATCCGTTGAATTTGAGGAAACCAGATAAAAGTTCCGAAGGATTGATAACCGATTTCAGCAACTACAAGGAATTCAACTATCACGTGTTTGATCAGCAAGTATACGTAGTTGATAAGCCGCTGAACTCAAAAAGTAATCCAAAGAAGCCAGTCTTGCAGCTGAACTTGAATGATAAGTTTAAAATTGTTCAATTGGCAGATCTACATATGTCTACTGGTTTGGGAAAATGTCAAGATATGTTTCCTGAAATTGACTATCCAAAATCAAATTGTCTTGCCGATATCCTTACAGAAAAGCTAGTCAACGAAGTGTTGGATTTGGAGAAACCAGATCTAGTAATATACACGGGTGATCAAGTATTTGGACCTGAATCTTACATTGACGCGGAAACATCACTATTCAAAGCTCTCCAGCCTGTTCTGAAAAGAAATATCCCATTTGCAATGGTTTTTGGAAATCACGATGACGAAGACGCATCACTCTCGAGACAAGAGCTTATGGATATTATTGAAAAAATGCCCCTTTCATTGGCAGTATCTGGGCCCTCTGATATTTCTGGTGTTGGTAATTACCGGGTGCTGATCAATGACAACTCATTGATTGAATTGCCTTTAGTTTCTCTTTATCTGCTAGATTCACATTCCTATGCTCCTGGAGACATTGAAGGTTATGATTGGATCAAACAGGAGCAATTGGATTATGTTCAAAGTTTACACCATGAAACCCCAACTAGTTTGTCATTAGCGTTTTTTCATATCCCATTAGTTGATTACCAAAAAGTATCCCGACTCAATGAGGATTATATCCAAGGGACTTATAAAGAAGGCATAATGTCATCCGCCAAAGATTCGGGTGTCTTTGATGTGTTGAAACAAGTGAATACAAAATTTGTTTCTGTCGGGCATGATCATGTAAATGACTTTTGCTTTGATAATGAAGGTGTTGCTCTATGCTACGGTGGTGGCGGGGGGTTTGGAGGATATGCTGGTTATAATGGGTATAAGCGTCGGATAAGAACCATTGAAATTGACTACTCTGCAGATAAACTTGTAAAAATCAACACGTGGAAGAGGATTTTTGATGATGTCAACACAATTGTGGACTTTCATTCCTATGAGCATTCGAAATAAGTGCTTTTAAGTGAATAAATTTGTTACGGATGCTGTGTTAAACTAGATATACTCTAAAGTTTAAAAATTGCGAGTTTTTTTTAGTGAAACGAAGATGATACTTGAATTATCTCCAAAATCAAATTCAGGATTTATAATTTCATAGTATTCTTTATTTGTTCAGCAAACGGCGCAAAAAAAAGTATAGAATCAAACTCAAGTAGGCAACACCTGCTAATCAATTAATATACAACGCAAAAAAATATTAAGCCCGATGCGGGGCTCGAACCCGCAGCCTTTTGATTAAGAGTCAAACGCTCTACCGATTGAGCTAACCAGGCTTAAGAAGTTCCGATACCGGGAGTCGAACCCGGGTTTGCCCGGTGAAAGCGGACCGTGATAGCCGTTACACTATATCGGAAATTATTGATAGTTTGTTTCAATGTGATACTATATGGTGAAAACATTTATATGTACATTACCGTAAAAAACGATTATTGTTTTTGTTAACTTTTTAATTGATTTTCCATCCTCTAAAAGTAGCCTGCAAAGTGTTTTTTTTTGTTTGTCATTCTCAGCGATTGTTTTACATTTTTTTCAAATATAGGCAAAAGATTAGGATCGTTAGTATCAAGAAAACGCAACATAGCTAAATTAAGTAGCTATTGTGCATTACTAGATTTAAGTAGTGTTCACATTGAAAGGCAAAAGTTTGAGGCAAGTGAATGAGCCTCCAAGCTTTTTTACTCACATTTTCGACCATAAAACCGTTGCAGGAAAAGTTTTTTTGCATTCAAATTCTTGATGAATAATCCATCATTGATCCAATTATATATAAAACGCTAGGATTTTCCTTCACTAAAATTTAGCTTCTCACTTTGCTATGTGTGGTCTGCTAATTGTTGAAGCAACAGCAGTTGCTCCAGAACTTGGCTTATATGAAAATGTGCCAATGATTAAAACTCCCTAAGTAGGTGTAGCTGGGAAGAGAATGTTTAACTCTGTTCATAAACAGGGCACATATTTTGTTATTCAACAATGGGATTTAGGTAGCACTGCAGATGCAGAAAAATCAGAACTTTCGTTTATGCTTCGTCTGGAATCTGAGTCAAAAAAACAAGTAACAAGGCTGCAAAGAAATGCGGTCATGAATTAAGAGAATTGACTAACCCCGAATTCAAAGCAATAGTTTAAGAGTGTATTGCAGCTGTTAAGAGGGTCATCGATGAAGCTGATTTTGATACTGTCGAAATTCTCAGTGCTCATATGTGTTCATTTGACCAATTTCCCCAAGAATGCTCCGACTAAAGAACCGATGGATATAGTGGGTCATTTGAAAACAGAGCAAGGCTTCTTTTGGAAGTCATTGATGGATGCATTGAAGCTGTCGGTGCTAACAAAAGTGTATCACCATATGCTGAATTTTAAGGGGCTCATGGTTACAAGTCTCACATTGACCCAATCGTCACATGGGGTAACATTTTAAGTGAATTGCAAAGTAGAGCCGAGAAGACCATGAAATTACCTATGTTTCAATTGTTGAACCAAGGGTTTCAAGTTTAACTGTTGATACAGAAGCTAGCGCAGTTGATTTTTCATTGCCAAATCTGCTATGGAAAGGTATTTTAATTAGAGCTGATGGCTATTAGATGACAATAATATATCAAAATATGCACACTATCATTATTTATCAGACTGGACTTTTTGAGAGACTAAAAATAATACACCGAATAATCACAATAAGCCGGGTCATTGGTGATAATCTGTAACTTCAATTTAAGGACAGCTTAGATCGTACAACATAGATCCCAAGAGCTTTTGGGTTTTTATCCTTTATATAGCACAATGAAGGAAATTATGTTCCTAGAGAAGCTTAGCTGTACATTTGGCATATTACTTGAGTCTCTTTAAAAAAAAAACTACATAAAGGAATGCAGACGAAATAAGTTAGCATCAACTGAATATTAAATCAGGCGCCGTACTTGCTTCTAATCTCTTAGCCATAATAAGCAACATATAATCATTTTGTATACCAAGTGGCGCTGGCTATATTGTGTTATAAGAAAAAAGTAGTTTGACATAAAATGTGTGGTCATCATGGATGCGAGATATTGCTGGTTTTTTGCGTAACATACTTTACCACAAAGGAGTAAGGAAAGTGTCGACATTGCTTAAAAAGCGAATAAAATATTGAAACAAGGCGATGAGGTGTGGTATTGAATTATCTCCAATTCTGAAAACCGGGACCTAGCTTTACCTCAAGTTAATGAGTGCATTTATGTTTATATTTTCCTACGCATTTATTTACTCCTTCCCACTTTAAAGCGGTATATCCGATAATTTGATTCAATATGAAGCTGATTTGTAAAATAAAATCCTAACCATGTTTTGTTGAACACTGAGACAATTTTTTTGCTTTTTTTCACACCTTTAATGGGGGTGCAAATACAAAGGGAATACTTCTACCTATATATTGCTTTATGTAACCATAGAATTGGTCTCATACACCAAATTATTTCAGGCGATAAAATTTTTATAGAAAACAGTCTGCTGCGGTTTCAGCTTAATAAACTATATTTATATCGTTACATGAAAATAATACGCATAGCTCAGATTACCTATGATTGAATCCTATCTTCCGCCTGGTTAATATTAATAAAGTGTGTAGCAGAGTATTGTCAATTTTGTTGATGTTGCGTAAACATGCGGTATTTGAAACATAAACCAATCATTTATTTTTTATGTAGTAATTTATACAAAGGGAAAGTTATTCAGATATAAACCCAAGAAACTCAAAAAACAAAATTTAATTAACAGGAAATAAGATACACTTGCAGATAATAAATAACGAATCTGCTCTATATTACTATTTATAATTTTTAATAACCATATCTATTCATTTGGTTCATATTTTTGTGACCTTCATTAACCATATTATAAGCCACCCTCTCAGGAACATAGTTTGTATTGTACATGTTGTTGTTACTGTTATTGTGATGAGAATGACCATGGTTATGATTGTTGTGGTTATTATTGTGGTTATGACGACGATTGTTATTGTTGCTATTATTCGAATCGGTATTCAAGTTTTCAATAGGGGTGCCATTTAAAAGATTACCATTTGGTCCACTAAGAATTGATGCATTTCCTCCTCTACTAATCAACTTAGAAAGAATTCTTCTTCCATGTGGAGTGTTGCGAACATCATTAAGGAATGGTTTTAATAATTCACTGAGGTCCTTGAAACTTGAATCATCTGCAACATCCAATGAAGTTTGTAAAACATAATTACCATAAGCATCATGCAACAATAGTTTCAAACTTTCAGGGCTCTTTAAAAGATGTTGAATTAATACAGGAGCTAGAGTAGGAATTCTCAAAGATTTTTCAATAACATTGGAACCAAATTTATGAGTTGATAGTTTAGTCAAGTTAGTAGCCAACGATGCAATTATAAAATCAATAGATTTAGAAGTATCAGGAATTTTGTTAACTGAAGATGGATCATTTTGAATCCTTAATCTATTCTCTTCCATACTCAAAACATATTGAACAACATAATTACCGTAAGGATCAATACTAAGCTCGACTGAATTTTCGCCTACTTTCAGCGCCAATCTTTCACATTGCATTGGAGTACCGTGATCAAAACATCTTTGTAAAACGCAACAACCGTGTCTATGCTTAGCAATCTTAACACAGTATTCACAAGCAGCATCAAAAATGAATTCACAGTAGTCTGGTGGAAGTTTCTGCAAACATTTTTGAATGACATGATTACCATTCAAATCTCTGCTGAGTAAAACGACATATGAAGACAATGAGTTGATGATGATTTCAAATTCATTTTTAGTTGAAATACATTCAACCAATTTTTGCAATGCTCTTGTACCATGAGGATCCAAAGCAATTCTAACAAATTGGGATGATGCATTTCTGACCAACGTTGTTCTTTGGGTATCGTCAACTCTTTCTAACAATTTTTGGATTAAATAGTTACCAAATGGATCAATCATCAACTCAATAACATTTAATTGAATTTCGTTAAAGATTTTGGTAGCTGCATTTGAACCATTCAACTCCAGCTGTCTCTGTAAAAATCTACAGCCATGTTGATCTTTGCATAAATAGTAGATTTCATTAACGAAATCATTCAATGATGCATTAACGAATTTTGAAGCATCTTCACCACGCCTATTATTTGATGAGTGCTTTCTATGAACGTTAGCCGTAGAATTTAAGCCTAGATTATTTCTATGGTTTATTGCACCTGTACCAGCAACATTTCCATCGGCGGCACCATTTCTAATATTGTTATCCATGGAGGAGTTATCATCGATATTGATATCCTTACCGTTACCCACCATCATGGTTTTATTCAAATTGTTATCATAGGGATAGTTCTGAGCAATGATTGGCTGATAGTTAGATGGAGGTGAGGACATGAAAGAGGAGTGTAATTGCGGTGTAACATTCAAACCAGGAATCATACTTAAAGCAGGATGATTTGGATTCATCAAAGGATTTCCTAAAGCATTGAGCGGTGGAGTTACAGCTGTAGGTAAAAACCCAAAATGATTTGGCATATAATTGCCAAAAATATTGGAAGGGTCGTTCGAATTCATCATTGGAGAAGTAATCCCCATACCTAAGGATTCACTTCCAACATTCCCAGTAAGAATATCGTTGTTCAATACTGACTGTAATGCTGAAGGATCATTCGAGTTATTAGGTTGTTCCTTGATATCAACATCTTGTTTAGTTTGTTGATTAGGAGACAAGTTATAATTCAACCTTCTGGAAGTTTCTGCTAAAACCGGGGTATTGGTAAAATGCGCCGTTTTATTGGTACTAGGAGTCAAAGCAGCTGATGTGTTGGTGATTGATGATTCAAAAAGATAAGGGTCTAGTTGATTATCGGATAAAATAAATGAATTATTTGCTGAATTACCAACGTTGACAGTATTTGAGGTGGAAGCCATAGCGGCATTCATAGAATTAAATGGTGATCCCTGAGGTTTAATTTCTGAGGATTCTTCTGTAGAGGCGGACAAGGAATATTGGTGGTTGGACGCAATATTGTTTGCTGAAGTTTTTGCTCCTGTTTGTAGTTCATTTATTGACGCAAAGTTTCCAAAGGAACCCGAGCCGGCAGCAGGGTTTGTAGCAGACCAGGCATTAAGAACCTTCCACTCATTGGGTGGAGTTGATGGGCGGCCAACACCATTGAATTTATGAGAAAACATGTTTTTTTCGTCCAGATTCAATGAACTTAAAACACCTGGCAGAGAATCAAAATCAGAAGTGTCCGCAGCAGCTGAGGATTTGCTGGCGTTCGATGAGCTCTTTTGCTTTGTAAATTCACCAGCGGGAGGTGTGGTAGTGGTAGTTGCGTTAGGGTTCATTTGTGAAGTTGAGTCTTCAAATGAAGATAGTGTGGTTTGATCAGACATATTTTGGAGTTTTTTTTGATGTTTTTTTAAGTTTTTTAATAGTTTTTTTGTAGATTTAATTTAATATAATACAAGCAAGATAATGTAACAGTGAATAACTTAACTAATAATGACAGGATTTTTGACCAATAATAACTAATTGAATGACTTGAAATTCGACAGAAATTCAAAAACAAAGACACTAGACAGAAATAATGAGATGATCTGCAATAACACTTTGATTAATCAACAGTTAATATATTATTCAATTTGATTGAAAGATTGGAAATTGTAAGATAATGTACAATTGAGTTGAAAATTTCAGCTAAAATACAACGAATGTGGTTTCTTGTAAAACTAAATTTTAAGCCTTGAGCAACAATGTGAATACCGGTTGAAAGAGTGTTGAAAAAAGAACTTGAGATATCTTTCCCTCTGATGCCAGTTTTCTCACTCTGAAATTTTTTGGTGTCGAGTGAAAAAATTCCCAAGTTTGGCCTCATAATAGGAAAAGAAAATTAATTTCTCGCGGCTTTACGGTGCAGAGCAACAAGACGACCGACCAAGCAGATGTGAGGTGGACGATAGATCAGACGGATTTGCCAGAGGTTATGTGCTGATTGCGCAACCCATGCCCGTCGTGAACCTTTTGCCACCGCTTTACCTGAAACAGTATTTTAACAGGATTAAGTCATATTTCTATCTTATGCAATAACCCTTTATATGTCCAGTATCATTGTAGCTTGTTAACACCGTAAATTCTATGATCTGTTCAACTTCAACACCCTTTGGTTTCATTTTGCGGCACCCATCATTGTGAAGAGAAAAGTTTACAAGAAAATCAGGTTAGTATTCTAGAAAGATAGTGGACAGTAGAAGTTCAAACATATGCTAAATTTGAACCGGAAGAGATCAAAAGGAGAAAGCCCATCGTTTTTCCTTGGTAAGAACGGTATTGTTCTTTAAGAGCTAAAGGGGTAAAAATAGGAAAATTGAATAGAGAAGCCTTCATGATCATATAAAACGTACCTTATCCCGTATAGTAAAAGTATACAAGTTAGAAGTTGTTTAGCTGAGGGAACTATATTGAACAGATGGAAGAGTAAAGGAAAAGAAAATCTAAGTAGTGGAAGAAAAGGGTGAGAGTTGGGAAAAAATTGGCTTCAGGTTTTTCTGATTTGGAAATTTACGTTTAATAACCAACTAAGCATTGGCGCTTTTTTGGTCTTCCACTACTAAAAAAAGCTAATCTTTACATGTAGACCTTTGTGATTGCTTCTTCCCTTTTTTTTTCAACAAAAAATTCATTATAAATCAAGTATGGCGTATATTGCGGGAAATGCACATTAAAGCGATGTCAGCTATAAACACGATGAATTTGGATACACTTTTTAAAGGAGTGTGATTGTCTTACATAATATTACCTGTATACGACGATCAAATGTTTTAAGAAAAGTATCCCTACTTAAGCTGTTAAGTACTAAAGCTCTAATGTTCATGTAAAATAATCGATGAACAAGCCTTGTTGCCCTTTTCAAGAAAGTTTTTACTATGATGAGTTTCTTTTCTCACTACTTTTTATAAAACCATGATATCTTCATTGGATATATCTATTGTTGAAAAATATCAAAAAATGAACATGTTTTACTTCGAGAAGCTTTGACCCATCAAAGTGCTAAGATATGCAGTTCATTTTTCGTATAGTGCGAGCTAAATAGAAGTTGCGGTGATCTAAATAATAGGTGATAGTTCTGAAAAATATCCTTATATTGTTTGACTACTTAAACAAACCTGGAAGTCCTCATCAGCTGAGTTTTGAGGTAGCTTGCCTGAAAGAACAAACACAACCTACACGCGATACCCCTGTGTGCTCTTACGTTGCCAATGATCATTCCAAAAAAGGCCAATCGACTGTCGTCGTTTTTATCAATAAAGTTTGTT
The DNA here is from genome assembly GCA_030168465.1 of Pichia terricola. Lineage (NCBI taxonomy): Eukaryota > Fungi > Ascomycota > Pichiomycetes > Pichiales > Pichiaceae > Pichia > Pichia terricola. The sequence continues at coordinate 691,756 of CP099442.1, forward strand.
GCTTAGATTATTTTTGGGGATACATTTTGATTTCGCGAAGCTTCGGATTTCGGAGTTTTTGTTGAAAAAATTCGGAGTTGCACTACATCGCCTGAGCTAATAGCTACAGCCGTGCAACCGTTGGAGTACCGCGCTACTAAAGTCTTTTTAAACGAAAAAAATAATATACGTCATCTGTTATGATACATATTGTAGTTTATGCTTCTAGAACCCGAATTAAATAACCAAGCCTGAAAGAATAGTAAGAATCACCACTATCTGCATCAAACTCAGTACTAAATTAGTTAGTAAAAAAGCTTTTGAAACAAAGTGTTGGCCACCTCTTTGTTTTTATATACATTGTTGTGATCACCAAAATCGTCGTATATTACGTCGGTGACCATAACACCGCCTTCATTAAGCCAGTTAATAAAATTTTGTGGTTGATTTAAGGATAAAAGCTCATCTTTATCACTATGCAAAATAATTATATTTTTTATAGCTTTGTACCCAATAGGAATTTGGCCCAGTTTTCCTACCGAGTTGCAAAAGTCAACATACTCCATGCTGTTTCCAAATTCTTCTTTAACAAAAAAAGCGTAATCTGGATATTCCTTCAAGAGTGCCTTAATATCAAATATTCCGTCCATGAAAAGGGCCGTCTTAATTTTTGGAATTGAAAAATGTGACTTCGACATGCCTATAGAGTTCAAAATAATAGGATACTCAATAATTTGAGTCATAAATGTGCTACCCACGGAATGCCCCATCAGGGTAATTTCAAGCTCATCAACAGCGGAATGTTCTTTTATCATGGTCAGTGCATTCAATACATCAAACAAAGAACCAGGGAAAGGACCGCCTTTTTCCGAGGTCAGCCTGTAATCAATACTATAAATTTTCATATGAACATTTTCATGTAACAAGTTTGTGCTAGCCCAATAGTTCACGAATTCATCTATATCATGACAGGTATTAGTTGGGTCCCTCCAGGCACCGCCATGGATAAACACGACGTTGTGAATGGGCTCCTTTGAAGTACCTTCATTTCCTATGGTATAAACCTTATATCTTTGTAGAGGAGATTCTGTACCGTAATAAACGATCGTTGATTCAACACTCATTTGGGATGATCTGTAATATGAGTTTCTTCTTTATGCGCCCGGCATATTTACAGAAATATTCGAGATGCCTATTTTTTCATACAAAAAACTTGTGCGTCACATAGCTAATACTATGTATGCGCCCGAGTTTAAGATTGCTGCGCCGAGTTTTTCTGCGCGAGGGAAATTGTCAGAATTTTTCGTCTGTACCTGTAACTAAGCGAACTACAGAGCCTATCATATAACGGTTTCTGATAAAAGAAACTAATACATAAGATATGTTCTATAACTGTTACGTCTAAGGAATGGAATATAAAACTTGAAAATACTTTGGTTCTAGAAGGTCACGTAAATTTAAGCAACTACAGTCGAATATACCTCCAGTATTAAAAAATACCCATAACTTTTCAACTTAAAATGCCTTTAAAAATCAAAATGATAAAGCAGAAAAACAGCAATATAAAACTATAGCGGTTAAGTGCCGCATAATCTATGGCAAACAGACAAAAAAAGAAAAGAAATACGTTAATGAATTTCCCGTTTCTTTTACGATAGCTTATGGGTATTTAAATAGCTGCCTTCACCCACGAATTTCACAAAAGGGAACTATCAACAAACATAACTTTACCTTACCGGATTATCACCAAGTACAACCTTATTTTAGGTAGCTCAGATTACATTGAAAATGCTTGCTGTCCAATCACTTAAATTCATTGCTTTAGCATCCCTAGTTGCAGGAGCTACAATACACCATTCTCATCACAGTCACAAAAGAGGAGTGACCTGTGAATTTCCAAATTATACAAACATGGTTGCTGTTTATAACACCGAAGATTCACCATCCGAAGGTTGGGCTCAGGATGGTCCATGTGAAGCCGGTTCATATTGCCAATATGCTTGCGAACCAGGTTATCTTATGGGGCAGTGGAACCCAGCTGTTACTTCTTACACATATCCAGGCTCCCAACAAGGTGGGTTATGGTGTAATTCTGAAGGTGTATTGAGCAAACCAATAAGCAATCATGATTATTGTTATTATGGTAAAGGTACTGCACAAGCAGTCAATACAGCAAATGAAAATGTTGCATTTTGTCAGACAGTTTTACCAGGGGATGAGTCCATGTTGATTCCTACAAATGTCTTAGGTGGAGATACTAGTCCATTATCGGTTCCTGGTACCGATTACTGGGCATCTACTGCCTCACATTTTTACATCAACCCACCTGGAGTTTCTGTAGACGAAGGTTGTAGATGGGGGTCTCAGGCTAATCCATATGGTAACTGGGCACCATATGTTGCTGGATTCAACATGGATGATGAAGGAAACACCTACTCAAAAATTGGCTGGAACCCGATTTATGTTGATAGCGGCAGCCCTTTTGTCAACGAGAATCCAAACTTTGGTATCAGACTCAAGTGTGACGACGAAAGCAAGTGTAACGGCGGAACCTGTGAAATCAATCCATCTACATACGGCTATAATAAGGTTTCAAACAATCAACAAGCTGATTCTAATGGTGCAGCATGGTGTGTCGTTACCAGTACTGGAAACACCGGTGTCAGTATCGAAGTGTTCACCGTTTAACTTGAGTTTTGAAAAAAAATCGACACTTTGGTAGAAATCTCCATTCGTTAAAATTGTCATACATTCTGACTTTATTTCTTTCCTTAAATATTTCCCTTTTAGACTATACCCTCACACGTTCTTTTATAATCAGTTCACATTCATTTATATCTATTTTTATTTACGTCAACTTTCATTCATATACCAACTTGTAACCCATATTTCGGAAATATGTTTTACTGAACTTGAGTTCATTCTAAAAAATTCCTTTGAAATGTATATAACTTCTATTTGCTCGTCTTGAAATACCGATTTGGAGTTTTCAATTTTTATATTGTATTTCTGGCTATTGACTATCAATGAAAATTCATAGGTGCTAAAACGTGGTTGATGCAAAAAAATACTGGAAATTAGAGGCTAGTTCAAATATCTGCAAAATTTAAACATATATTTCTAGGCCAGTTATCTTCTTCATTATATACGCTGAAGCCACTCATCCCAGACCAAATGCTAGAAGTGGTAATAAAGTTCGCTTATCAAATTCGTGAAACCCGATTCTTTTTCTCGGAATATCCGATCAAGCAAAACATATTGATTACAACTGAGAGGGGATAAATATAACCTCTCAAAACGGGATTAACCGAAAATGGTTATCTTTTTTTTCTCCAGTTTCCGCTATCTTTTGCAAACGAATGCTTTGCGGATAAAGATATATCTTTTACAGCTGATAAGAAGGAGTACCAACAAAAGCCACATTCATTGGTAGTTTCTATTCAAGATGGTATTTTTTTATAAATACGTGCATTTACTTCTTGCAATCATATTCTTTGATCTCTGTTTTGCTGTAATATCGCAAGATGGTCGAAGGATGTCAGTTAAATGGTTCTGCCGATTTAAACAGTAAATATATGTCTAAATATGAAATTGTCTGTGATATGGGCGAAGGATATGGCAAATATAAAATGGGTCCTGACGAAGAAATTATGCCCTTAATCGATGTTGCAAATATCGCATGTGGGTTTCATGCCGGTGATTACAATATAATGAAGGAAATGGTAAAGTTGGCCAAAAAGCATAACGTGAAAGTTGGATCTCATCCTGGCCTTCCGGATAGAATGGGATTTGGTAGAAGAAAATGGGACATTCCAGCTGATGAAATTTATAACCTTGTCATGTACCAAACTGGTGCTTTGAAGGCTTTTCTAGATGCAGAAGGTATGTCACTAAATCATATCAAACCGCATGGAGAGCTTTATTTTTATGTCGAGAGGGATGTAGAAGTCATGAAGGCTGTGCTAAGAGCCGCAAAAGCATTTAATGTTCCTGTTGTCGGTGCTAAAAATGAAACATACGAAATAATTGCCAAAGAGATGGGGGTGGATTTAATTCAGGAATTGTATGTTGATGTCGATTGGAACGTTGAAGGTAGACTGGTAACCGTACAACAATCCAGACCCAAAAATCCCGAAATTATCTACCATTCAATAATTGAAGCTGGAACTTCAGATAAAATCACTTCTTTTGATAATAGAGAAGTTCCATTGAATTTTGGTAAAAATCCATTTTTGTTATGCCTGCATTCAGACATGCCTACAGCTTTGGGGAATATAAATGCCGCAAGGAAGGCCCTTGATGAGCTAAACTTGAGAAAAGGATTTAAATAAATTTGGCATAACGTTATCTTGATAGTGTAAACTTAAATGACTGTTAGTGAAATTTCCAGCATCTTGTGAATTTATAGGGTATATATGATCTAGTTGTCACAACTCCGCGTAAAACTCTGTTGTTCAAGATATTGAGTCGTATAATATTTATCTCGATCTCCATCCATTGTGCCGTCTTTTTTAGGCAACAAATAATGCTTATGCCGGATGCATGTTATGTTTCTATGATTTATTACTAAACAGTTTTCGGTTAAGAGGTTCTTATCAGGCAGCAAAAGTAGACACGAGCCATCAGAATTATTTATTAATTCATCCTCAATATTTGCCTCAAACACATATTTAACATAAACGCGTTTGCATTTTATTAAGAGCTCAGAGCTGCACTCTAGATACAGTCAATACAAATGGGTGAAAAGTATTTTGGATTAGTTGTTTATCTTGAAAAGTAAATTCAGGTGTTTCTATAGAAAAAACAAATATAAATCAGATCTTTAATAAAATTGAAATTGTGTCACCAGGACTGACAACGTCACCCTCTTCTACAATATTTTCCATTATTTTAAATTTAGTACCGGGTTTTTCTTTTTTCAAGGAAATTCTGACTGGTATTTCCATTTTCATTGCCTCCAATATAACAACTATATCATCTAAAGTAACAATATCTCCTTTTTTGAAATTAAATTTGAAAACATTGGCCGGCATTGACGCTGCCAATTTAATAGCATTAGGGTTACTCAATAAATCATCAGGAGAAGCCTTTGACGCCTTTGCAGCTTCCTTTTCTTTTGCCCATATATTTTGATCCTCTATTTCAGCATCAACTAACGTATCAAATGCCTGTTTCTTCTTCATCTGAAGTTCAGACAATTCCTCTTTGATTGAATTTAAGAAATTGGCGTATTCAGCAAAATCAAATACGCTCTCCTGAGCTTCATACTTTAATCTTTTAGTTAAAAAATTGTTATTGAGCTCAGACAATTCCTTTTCATCAACCTCGTAATAAATGATTTGATCGAAATTCTCTAATGGCCAAGGATTTTGATGCATACGACAAAATGTGTCCCAATACCAGTTGGGTAGAGTCATACCCCAAATCATGTAACCCCCAGGTGATTCCACAGAATAAATTGATTGAGAAACGGAGCCAGAGCCAATGGCTCCGGCGGGAGTTGAGGTACGTGCAGGGTTATATTTTGATGTTAGGAATCTAGTTCTTGGATCTGTATTAACCAGCAGAGGATTGGCACATAAAAAAGAAACAGCCACAACAATTTCGGGCTTACCGATAATACAGTTTTTGAATTCCTCAACTGTGTCAATGCAATTTGCTTTCATCAAATATTCAATATTACTTGGTAAATATGGAGCATGTGGTCTTTGGGAATGAGTGTATCTATCAATACAATGCGATAAAGCAGTGTGCTCAAAACAAACAGGTAATCTGTAGGTCTTTGAAGGGACTTTGAGGTTTTCAACTCTTGGAATTTTGGATTCAACGTCTATGAGTCTCTTCAATAATTCAGAACGATCAATGGCCAAACAATCAAACGTGACACACATAGCACCAGAGCAACATTCTACTGAATTGTACATTCCTTTCAGCTGTTCTTCAATGCGTTTTGACAAAATATGCTGACGACCGTTATTAAATAATGAAAAATGTGTGACGCCAAAGTCAATAATAATCATATTCTCTCCCCCTTGTCTGAAGGAGCATGGAGGTAAATCTGAAGTTTGTTCTCTTTGATATAAAAATTTACCTGATTTGGATCCTATTTTTTGATATCTAACTAATGCATCTAATGTTGTATACAATCCGTCATCAACCGAAATGGGTCTTTGAGATGCAATTTCAAGAAATTTTTGTCTCTGTTTCAACAAATTAACTGCATCAAAATATGTGATTAGTTCAAACTTAATTTTTGCATTAACAGCAGCTTGCCCAAATTTTCTGAAGTCAACTTGAGTGGGAACGGAAACACAAGTAAAACCAGACAAGGTAGCACCATCCACACCAAATAAAACCATAATATTTCCAACAGTACTTAGACCACAACACGGGTATGGATATTCTAATATATTACTAGGATGACCACCGCCATCACCACCGGTAGATCGACTAAAACTGAAAGATGGTCCGTCTAATCTGATCGCACCTCTGTTAGAGTTAAAATTGACGTTGTAATGAGATGAATAAAGCATTTCTAAACCTTCTTCTGAAGAAATATCTGGGGTATCATGCGGACCACCGATCATACGAATAACGACTTCTTCTTGATTGAATGACGGAATGAGACCCACTGGAAGAACGTAACCGGAGGAATAGACTTCAATTGATTTTTTACATTGTTCAATTTCAAGACAATCACCAGGCAAGAATGTCCGACCCTGATGTCCTCCCAAATTGAGAGCTGGAGTACAGCTCTTAGAGCCCAAATAAGAGGCAACACCAGGGAAACCGCCCTTCACAGCCATATAGCACTTCGAAGACGTGTCCAATACCTCACCAACATCAATAACTGATCCTTCAGGAATAAACAATTCAGTAAACATTGGCAATTTTAAAGTATCATTTAGCATGATGTCAAAAGTAGCTCCTGCAAAAGCAATTATGGCAGAAGAATAAAATTTCAAAACTGGTCCTTTGACGGTGAACTCCAAGCATTCAACATTTTTTTCGTTATCCACAATAATATTAGCCAATTGCAGGGACAAATCATCTACAGGGCCAGATCTTGGGACACCATGTCTCACTTCAGGTCTGCCAGGCAAATCTTGAATAGTAGTGTAATTGCCAGATTCTAGAAATTCAATCAGTTTTGGTTTGAATTTGAAAGAATTTAAAAAGCTTGTCAATGTAAATCCAGTTCTGAAATTCTCACTTTCTAAAATTGCAATACAATACTCGATGTTGTTAATAGGACCTTGTATCTTCAAGTTTTGCAGAACTTCAACAATATTGTCTGAAGTTCTGATAGGAGACCATACCATTATTTTAGCAAGAAGTGGATCAAAATATGGCGAAATCCTACCTCCAGTTTCAATCCAATGATCACATCTAACAATATAGTCCTTGTTAGGGGTTGATTCGTCAGGGAATTCAACATAATGCAAAATACCCGGGGAGGGAGCAAAATCCTTGACAGGATTTTCAGCATAAACACGCACTTCAATCGCATGCCCATTTGGAATCTCAACACCATCCGAATCATAGCTTAAATTTGCTTTCAAAAAGGCAGAATCAATCCCAGAGCCGGAAATTTCACAGTCGGCTTGCAAAAGCATAAAATAAACAAGATCAACATTATAAACCAACTCCGTAATACCGTGTTCAACTTGCAACCTTGTATTCATTTCCAAAAAGAAAAAATCACCAGTGTCATCATCAACCAAAAACTCAATCGTGCCTGCCGATTTGTAACTGATTGAAGATGCCAACCTTCTTGCGCAGGAAGTTAATAATTTTCGCAAATTGTATTTCTTTCCCAAAGTTTCTACAAATGGACTTGGTGCTTCTTCTATAACTTTTTGGTGACGACGTTGAATGGAACACTCTCTTTCACCGTAACTTATGACATCTCCCAATCCATTACCAAAAATTTGCACTTCAATATGGCGTCCGTTTTCGATATACTTTTCAACAAACACTCCAGTATTTGAAAACAAGGACGAGCCTCTTGATTGAACCTCTAAAAAGTTCATCTTGACTTCAGAAGACTTGTGACAAACTTTCAAGCCCATGCCACCACCGCCCGCTGTGGCCTTTAAAATGACTGGATACCCAATTTTATTGCATTCTTCAACCAGTTGGTCAACGTCATTAATCAGATCGGTACCTGGTACAACAGGAACATTACAGTCAATTGCAATTTTACGGGCTAGATGCTTTAAACCAAACTCCTGAACCGATTTAGCAGAAGGACCCGCAAAAGCTATGTTATTTGCACTCAATTTGGAAGCAAAGTCTGAGTTTTCGCTCAAAAACCCATATCCGGGAATAACCACATCGGCTTGGTAGTCTATTGCGACTTGAACAATTTGATCAATATCAATATATGCAGATGCACCAACACCAACTAACTTAACCGCAATATCTGCTTGCGAAACATGTAGTGATTCAATGTCTTCATTAGAATAAATAGCAATTGATGTAAATTTGTGTGTTTTACAGGTTCTGATAATACGAGCTGCAATCTCACCACGATTGGCAATCAAGACCCTTTTGATGTTTTTGAACTCCATGTGTGACTGATACCTATTTTAAAAACTGAATTCTCTTTTTTGAGTGATTACAGACATCATGGGAATATATATATAACTGTGCGGTAAGTGTTCAAGCGTGCATGACAAAACCCCTTTTTGAAATCTGGAAATGATAACGAAACCGCTAAATCTGTGATCGCTTTATTCCCTTTAAAGAAACCCCAGCAACAACAGAGTCCGTTTTAGATAAACAGACAGGGTTTTTTCATAATTCCATTTTTTTATGAAATCCGGCGGAAATGCAACTATAAGCGGAAATACTTTTAATTTGACGTGAAATGGATAAAGAAACCTGTGATAACAGGATATGTGATCGGCAGGAGAAGATTGTACCTCCGTCAACCGTGGAGGCGCTAGCCTAGTAGTGCTATTCGCGCAAACTGGTAAATTTACCGTTTAACCGCATTTGGAAAGTGGCAAGCGATAAACGCTTTTCGGTTAAATATCCACTTGTAGTCGCTGTTTAGGTTATTTTTTTGGCAGGTTCTATCTTCTAATGAAGGAATGTTGCGTCAAGGAAGTTCAAAACCCGCTAATCAGTTTTGGTGTGTTGATTTTAATCGTCTGTTTATTGATAAGATGATAATAAAGGAAACGCATCTTTCGCTTCTAGCTGATAAGAAGATAGTCTTGGATCTTGATTTTTGTATAAAATGATCTTCATATCCTATCGTTTGGCAACTAGAATTTTGGCATTAAACACCTTTTGCTTTTAGTTTCCCAAATCTTGATTAATAGTATATACGCCACAAGATAAAAAGTTACTATCAATGACGACCAGCGGTAACATTCAATTTTTTAGTCAAGGTGTTGGTTGGGGCATTATCATTGGTGTAGGTGCCGCATTTGCACTTGGTATGCTTACACTTTCATGGCTTTTGAAAAAATACAATAACGAAGTTCAAGACTCGGAAATGCTTTCAACTGCTAAAAGATCTGTGAAAACGGGTTTAATTGCCAGTGCCGTTGTATCCTCATGGACAATTGGTGCCACTTTATTGCTTTCATGTACGGATACTTATCAACTTGGTATTTCTGCCGCTTGGTGGTACGGTGGGGGTGCTTGTGTGCAGATTATTATCTTTGCTGTTGCGGCCATTGAACTGAAACGTAAAGCTCCTAATGCCCATACATTTCAAGAAGTTGTGAGAGTGAGATACGGTAAAACTGCGCATTTGATAATGTGTGCGTACTCTTTCGGTCAGCAATTGTTCTACACGGCTAACCTTTTGGTCAACGGTGCTTCTGTTTTTTCAAACATCACTGGTGTCAGCAAAGCCGGTTCAACGGTGTTATTGCCATTTTTCGTTATTATTTATACACTGTTTGGTGGTATCAAAGCAACTTTCTTAACAGACTGGGTGCATGTTGTTATTATCTTTGTTATCATGATTACTTTCTTGTTCAAAGCATACACAACTTCTCCTATCCTAGGATCACCAGAAAAAATGTACGAATTGCTTGTTGAAGCAGGTAAGAGATATCCTGTTACTGGCAATTTGCATGGCTCATTATTGACATTCAAATCGGTCGATGGTGGTTTGTTCGGCCTAATTCTGTTTGGTACTGGGTGGTCAGCGGCTGTTGATTCACAGTTATTTCAAAAAGCAATTGCAGCAAATCCTGCAGCGGCTTTAACTGGATACACTTTAGGTGGTTTATGTTGGTTTACGTTACCATATGCATTGGCGACCACTATGGGGTTGGCATGTAGGGCATTGGAAATTACTCCTGACTTCCCAACATATCCAAATAGATTGTCGGAAACACAAATTGCAGATGGTTTAGTTTTACCAATATCAGCTTTTACTTTAATGGGTAAAGGTGGTGCTGCAGCTGTTTTGCTTATGGTTTTCATGGCGTGCACAGCAGCCTATTCGTGTGAAGCTGTTGCTGTTTCTTCTTTGTGGACTTACGATATCTACAAGGCCTACATCAATCCACAAGCTACAGGTAAGAAATTGGTCATGGTCACACATTCTGCGGTCATCATCTTCAGTATTTGTGTTATTGGTTTGGCAATTGGTTTAGGTAGCGCAAATTTTAATGTGTCTTTCCTTACCACATGTATGGGGGTGATAGTCAACGTCTGTATCATTCCAATGGGTTGTACTCTTTTCTGGAAAAAGATGTCCAGTTTGGGTATGATATTAGGTACTACGATTTCTACATGTATCTCTGTTGCAGTTTGGCTAGGTTATGCCAAAGCTCAATCAGGCTCTATCACTTTAGATACATTGTCGACTTACCAAGCACTGGCGGCAGGTAATACAGTTGCGATTGGTGTTCCAGCCATTATTGTACCAATTGTGGTTTATTTTAAATCTGATGATTTTGATTGGAATAAGTGGAAAACTGACATCAAGCAAGATGATAATAGAGATTTCGATAAGGAACATGGCCTCACCAACGTTTTGAGCGGTGAAGAGTTGACCGATTTAACTCTTGAAAAGGAGAAGGAAGAAGAATATTTGATGATTCGTCGTAGAAACATTGGCTGTGTCATCGCAACGGTGTTTGTTTTATTCTTCCTAGTTCTGTTTCCTATTCCACTTTACGCAACTGATTACATTTTTACAAAGAAGTTTTTCAAAGGCTATATTGTCGTCACCTTTTTGTGGGTTTTCTTTTCTGTGGGTGTCGTCACTGTTTATCCAGTTTACGAATCACGTAAAAACATCGTCAATCTTTTCACTAAAATATTTAAAGGCCAAACATCCACTAAGTTGTACAGCGACGAAACTTTGGCTCGTGTTGAAACCATTAGATCAGGTAGAGTACCTTCTGATGATGAGATGGACGCTAAAAACGAAATTGTAATCAACACAAAGTCAATGGATTAGATTACGAACAAAAATCTGTTTATTTTCATTTAGCTTTTCAATTTTATAGCATCTCTTTATAAGTCACAATTTTTATTTCGAAAACCTGAAGCGGTGTTATCGGAGTATATTGATATATTCCCACCGAAAAGACGTGGTTTAATTGGATCTAAAAGCTGACTTGGGTCGTTAAATATATACGCCGGAGAAGCTGAGTGGTTACCCATCTAATTCCGATATCTCTCTTGTTCCAGCAGAGTGGAACATAAAAAGCCATATTACTGGATACCATTTAGTAGAGAAGTTCATATTATGCATTGCCATTAATAATTATACATTTGGCTCACGTTGCAAATGTAATTTTTCGTCGATGACTCAATTGATAGACATCTCCAAAGCTTATATGCTTTAAAAATTGTCACCTTGGTCCCAACAAAGCAGTGACCAAATTTACATACCCAGGCATAACTGTCGTTTTTCGCAGCTTTAAAGATTTTAGTTCTTTTCCTCAATGATTGACAAAAAGGGGCCGAACGAGCGGGCCAAGAAGCGGCTGCCGCTCAAGTCAAAATGTGTCAATATCAGTATATAACAATATGGAGCTTTGTCACGTTCCTAATGAAGATAAATTACTATCCCTATCATATAGTTTTACTTAGGTGCACATGCAAACTCCAGTTTCTACATGAGACCAACATTACGCTTCATGACCTCGATATAAACCCTTTCCATCGACATCAATGAAAAACACCCTAAGGGTTAATTCAGCTCAATTCCAGCGTTTTTTTCGAATATTCATTTATTTTCTCCAAACCTTTTTCAACTTTTCGTTCCACCCTGTAAGTGAGATCCCATTTCCTATATAAAAGGCCATTAATTCGCTCTCAGGTCAAAATATTTCGAGGTTGAGTCAAGACTTTTCTGATGCTTTATTATTGTTTTCATCTCTGTAAATTTTTATTAATGTATTTTTTCCTTTCCTTTCATCTCGTTAATTATTTGGGGTTTATTTAAATCTCATTTTAATTTTTTTTTATTCATTTATTTTAATCCCTTTGTCAGATATTTTGCTTAGTTTGTAAAGATTGCTCCTTTGTTTTCCTTTTATTAAATCAGCACTCATAACATAAAATGGCGTTATCATCAAAGGAAATCAGGATCATCGCCCTCTTGACGATCGATACCTGCTTTTTCTTTCTAGAGTTGATCATCGGGTATACCGTCAACTCCTTAGCACTTATTGCAGATTCATTTCATATGCTTAATGATATCGTCTCTCTAGTTGTCGCTTTATGGGCTGTGAATGTTGCTAAAAACCGTTCTGCGGACGCTGACTATACTTACGGTTGGCTGCGTGCAGAAATCCTTGGTGCTTTGATCAACGCAGTTTTCTTAATTGCATTGTGTTTTACTATTTTCATTGAAGCATTCCAAAGACTTATTGATCCTCCAGTTATTACCAATCCAAAATTAATTTTCATTGTTGGTACTTGCGGTTTGATTTCTAATATTGTTGGTTTGTTTTTGTTCCATGAACACGGTCACTCTCACGGAGGAAGCTTGGAAGATGGTGGTCATTCACATTCTCACGGAGTTGAATCCACTGAACACGAACATGAACATGAACACGAACACGAACACAGTCACGGTCATGGTCACAGTCACAGTCACGGTCATGATCACCATGAAGCTGAAGCTGAAACTTCTGAAGCCAGCCCATTATTAAGTGACCCATCCGACTCAGGCGACATTCGTGAAGTTTTACCCCAATACGTCGTTAACAATATCGAAGAGGCTCAAACTCTTCGTAAAAAATCTGCTAAGGGTAAGCATAATGGTAACCAAAAATCTTTGAATATGCAGGGTGTTTTCCTTCACGTTCTTGGTGATGCTTTAGGTAATGTTGGTGTTATGATGACTGCTGTTTTTATTTGGAAGACTGACTATACATGGAAATATTACTTTGATCCAATCATTTCATTATTTATTACTTGCATCATTTTCTCATCGGCTTTACCATTATGTAAGAGATCTTCAAGAATCCTCCTTCAAGGTACTCCATTGACTGTTGAAACTTCCGACGTCATTCAAGATATTTTAGAAATTCCAGCGGTTTTGAGTGTCCATGATTTCCACATTTGGAACTTGACTGAAAAATTACTGATTGGTTCATTACATGTTGAGCTTAATGCTTCCCCAGACGCATTCCTCAATATTGCATCTGAAATTAAATCTCTTTTACACGATTATGGTATCCACAGTGCTACGATCCAACCTGAATTCTCTGCCTTTTACAGTAAACAGGACTTATTACCAACAGCTTTTTCATCTCAAATATCTTCTCACGGTAACGAATCTGTATCAAGCCACCATTCTGCTTTCAACATCTCCTCAACACATGCTCAAGCGCCAGCAACTACTCGTGAAAATCCTCATGCAAAACGTACTGGAAGTTCTGAAATTCACTGTTTGATTGATGCAAGTGCGCAATGTACTCCTTCCGATTGTGTGCCATAAATAACTTAGACTATAATACATATCTAGTTTCAGCCTTTGTAATAATTAATTAAATACTTTATACACATCTAATCTACAACATGGATTCTTAGTAATATAATTTCTGAAAAAAAAACAACTGACACGACAAATATTTTCAGAATACAAGCATAAGCTGATTGAGTATCAAACCTTTAGTAATACAGGGATTTATTTATTGTGATGTACATACCGCCAAACAAATATTACCATTCTAAATTAGTTGACCAGTTGACTTTCTTTTTATCCAATGGTCGGCTTTTCGAATCTTCAATTTTCGCACGCTTAAACGCAGATCCTTCATCATTTCTTTCATTCAAAGAATGTGCAATGATTTGATTTTCTTTGTCATCGTAATGAAGCATAGTATTCTTCGACAAATGAGACGATAAAATCGACGGTGAAGTATTTGAATTTTTCTTCAAAAACTCTTGCTTTTCATTCAGGGAATAGAATCCTTTGGATAATGATGCACTATTTTGCAGTATATTCCTACTGTTATCGTTTAGTTTCAACAAAGCTTCTTTTCTTTCTGTGAAAGTATGTATATATGATTTCCTATCTCGATTGAATGCATTTAAGATCAAATTGGTTTCGTTATTCTCGGGCAGTTGCTGGTATCTTCTTGTTTTTTTCTTGGTTCCACTTTTTGCTCGTACTCCTCTTACGATGGCACTTTTACGAACACCATTGATACTTGGAGCAGTTGTGGGAATGTTAACCAATTCAGTGGTCTTTTGAGGTACTGGAATTCCTTCACAGTTTTGTGCATTAATTTCTGTTGCATACTTGGTTGCATCTTCTAGGGAGCCATCACTAGATTCTACTATAAGGTTGAGTAAACATTTGGGAATAGGCTTCAAAGCTGGCTTTAAATCTTCAATGGAGCCATAGTGATGAGGAGAAAACTTACCGCATGCGTCCGTCTTATTACTGTAATCATTTGTATCATAGGATATTTTATCAGAATCCCCAGAAAATGTACGATTTTCTGTTTGTGAATTTCTTTGATCATTTTTACTATCCGAATAAATTTGAAAGGGTATCATTGAGTTAGAAGATGTTGTCGAAAAGGTCGGAGAAGACTTATTTGGAGAAACAACTATTTTATGAAACGGGTCAATCAGAGATGGAATAGGGGATGACTTGGATGGCGTTGAGCTATTGATAGAATCGTATCTCGATTCTTTCTTTGTTAACGAATTGCCTGAATTCGTGTTTATATTTAAGTCCAAATCTAAGTCAAGATCCAGATTTAGTCCGTCATCTGAGTCCAAGTCTGATTCCCAAGTACTTGAACGTACGACACAATCCAGTTCCATATCATCCATTATATTTTCGTTGAATATTTTGGTTCTATCTTTTTCATTCAAAATATCAAATTTTATTGGTTTTGATAAATCTAACAATCTTGAACTAGTCGGTTTTAGTTTGTTCGAATGATTTGAATTGTTGTTCTTAAAGTTTGAAGTTACGGCTCTCAAATAAGAATTGAAATCAAATGGCGCTGTTGTTCCACTCGGTGTGTCCATGGAGAAAATGGAGATATTTTTCTCATCACTTGAACTTATACCAAAATCAAAGATGCTACGATTTGGTTTAGTTGGATTTTCAAATTCAAGTAAAGGTGTGTTTGACCCAAATAGTTCGCATCCAAAACCGTCCTCATCGTTATTATCATCTAGGAAACTAATTCTTTTCTTAGCCTTTTTGATACGATCACTTGTATTTTCTCCTAATGTCAATACATCGATGGAATGACGATGTCTTTTATGAGTTCGCTTGACGGGAGAACGGTTGTTTCTTTTCAATGGAGGAGCCAATGAGGGTGTTGCGTCAGAACCTAATCCTGGGCTCGTGACCGGAGTGATCAGGAATGGTGATTTGAAAATGGTTCTTTCACTGCTATTTTTGCCGCTGTTTACCATATTGAACACACACAATATCGAATCAAAAAAGTTATGCGGTATTTAGATAGCCAATCAATAATATAAATTGTGATTAAAGGAAGAGGACTCTCAATCACGAAACAATAACTGCTCCAAACTCTTTTCATTACCAAAACACCGCTTTATTCGAGTATTTTGATTTATAAAATTTTTTGGAAAAAGGATATGAGTGTTTGTTTACGTTTTACCGCACTAGGAAATAATTAGATGCATTGTGCGAATAAAATATCTTTTAAGTGTTGTGCGTTACAACATCCTTAACGGCTTTCTGAGTGAAATTTAAAGAAAGCGTGAATAGAAGCCCAAAAAAGAGGAGTAAAGAGATTTCACAAAACTAGGGACAAACAAACTGCATCTAAACCTGAACTTGAACTTCACGCGTCCTTTCTAACCGTGGCTGATTCTGTTAGCGCTCATATATAACTGTGTAATTTTGACGAAAAAACATTATTTGATCTTATATTTTACAAAATTAATTTGTGGTTACCAACACAGTAATACAACAGTGATTAGGATCCGGTTCTGAAAGCTTTTCAGGTGTGAAAGAGGATAAAAAAACTAAAACCGATAGGGGGAGGAAATATGTAGCGAATTGTTCTGCTTTTATTGACATTAGCATTACTTTCTTGCATTTGAAGAAAGTAGGAAACCACAATAGAAGAAGAAGGTATCTGATTCAAGCCGATAATTTGTTTTCCTCTAGGAAAAGAATCAGACAGCTACTGCGGAATCTATAAAGCAATTTTTGCTTGCGATCAGTATTGTTAGAACACAACATCTTTTAGGGAATAAAACCACTAAAGCATGGTTGAATCAAATTCCGTAATGTTTTAATTCCTTGGGTACATCATGCTCTATTAGGAGCTCGAAACAATCAATATACCTACTGTCAGCATAATCCAACATAAACATTGAGACTTAAACCTGTACCTGGTAAATTATTTTCACTGAAAGCTACATATAATAGAGCAATTTTTTTTGGAAGATCATGATAATATTCTACAAGCTTTCAAATATTATGAGTTCCCCATCCGGTCTTGTATAGCTCACTTCATTTTGGTCAGAAAAAGAAAACAAAAATGCAAAATTTGAAATTTCCACTTCCGGTAAATTTATTGATCAGTGCGCCTCAATTTCTCGGCACTGTTATGGCAATTTCATGTTAGTACAAAGAAAACGGGCTAACTTACAACAACTAGTAAAAGCAATGAGTATCAACTTGGGAGGTTCCGATGTGCTATCTGCAAGCGATAGAAATGAAATGCGTTCTTGGGAACGTATTGGTTATGACATGGTTGAATCTGGGCAAAATGAGTTTTCTTACTTGAAGCACACATTTAATAGGAAATTGAATAAATACCGAATCTACCACATACCACTTTTGAACTTTATGATATTAGGCGTGTTTGGATATCTGTTAATACGACTTTCTTCTAAGTATCATGAATTGTACACTAGGTCATCACTTCTGGCCACAATTGCAACCAACGTGGTGTTATACGGCATCTCCGATACATGCGCACAAAGTATTGGAGCGGTAGTTGATTGTAAAAAAGCTGACATAGAGAGTATGGGAGGAAATAGTTTGGACGTTACCGATATCAATAGCGATTCTCTGACAAGTCATCAAAATGATATAGGAGGAGTATATCAAGACCAATCCGATACCAATGATCCTATTGGCACCTTTGTTGATTACGGAGACACCAACAGTATTGCCACAACTAGAGCGTACATTTTACCCGAAAACTACTACAGTAATAATATTTCAAACCATCGAAACAGAGCCATTTTCACAGTAAATGAAGAAACCGATACACCTGTTGGCAGATTTGAAGCACGAAGATTTGTTGGATTCATTGCATGGGGATTTATCATGGCATTTATTCAGGTAGTTTGGTATTCCTTCTTAAATTTTATGTTCACAGATATGCCTTCAATTGTTTCAGTTCTTGAAAGGGATCTAACAGATCAATTATTGTTTTCACCACTTTCCCTTGCTTCATTTTTTGCGTATAGCACAGCTGTTATAGAGGGAGGTGATCTGGAAATGTACAAAGAAAAAATGTACAGAATGTACATTACTACTTATTTTGTGAGTATCAGTATTTGGTTTCCCGTACAGTTCATCAACTTTTTGATAATGCCGAGGGGATTTCAAGTACCATTTAGTTCATCGGTAGGTGTTCTTTGGAATTGTTTCTTATCTTTTAAAAATGCTAGAGGTTAAACGTCTAATGGAACAAGTAAGCTACCGTCATTTCATAGTTCAAAGTGTGCTAATTTTTTTTGGATTTATGTTTTGTTTTCCTCATTCCATATAAGTCTTGCTTACACCGGGGTCATAATGCCTTTCCTATAGAGATTTCATATGGATTTTTGGCATAATAAAAACTCAGGGAAAATAAATTTCAGAATTGCTTCTCTTTTTGCTTTTCCACTATGAACACAAATAAATCATCCGACTGAGGATTATATTCAGATCAATAAATTTCCTCAAAAGATGTAGGTAGTAGCATGAAGTCTAATTCTGCGAATATCACCATAATTCCACAATCAAGCCCACCAATATATCTGACAACAGAAGTTGACAGACTATTTTCACTTTTTTTGTTTTTATCAATCAGAATACATTTTGATAACACAAAATCGAAGTCAAAGTAATTATTGTTATTGTTACTGTTTACCTTAATATGGAAATAAATTTATTATTTATTTTTCTTAATAGCCGACCAAAAATATTGACACTTTATATCTGTACATAGCTGGATTTTATGATTCTTTTCAGCAAGCAGGATTTTTTTGGACTAAGAAGAAAAAAGTTATTGTTTCTTACAAGTGTTGGAGAAAACCGTTTAAAAATGGTAAAGTCAATTAAAAAAAATATATATATTCAAAACGATGCCAGATCAACTAATAACTTTAAACTGCCTATATCTTTAAACTGATTATTTTTGGCCAATTGGTTGCAGGCCTAAATGTCATATATTTTAGACAAAAATAGGATGTAAAGAGATTTAGACATCAGCAGTTCTTGATTTTTCAGTCATGGTTTTAAACAATCATCGCTTTTATTGTTCTTATCTGTTTCTGCTCATTGATAATCGTGATCCCCGCATTTATTTCATCTTAGGTCTGATTACATTTTTATGACTTATCCATATAATTCTACGATTACATGTACCTTTATGAGGAAATAGTTGTCAGTCTATTTAAACAATATCATATCCTTCGTAACTCAGGTAGCTTGAAAAAAAGGTTTATCCACTTATGTATTGAATCCAACCCAATTTAATTCGAGTTTGAAGAAAAGAGTAAATTTTCAGTAAATACTACACTGGTCCTTTGAGATCCAGGCTACTCTTGCTACAAGTAAAACATCATGTTTCTGTAAATAAGTAGTGTAATTTCATGAGTATTTATCAAAAATGTGGTGTTAAATCTTGCAAAACTCAAACTATTTGCTCTGTAGCTATTGAAACTGGTGAGAGCTGAGCCGGTATATAGATAATATATGAATAAATTGCG
This sequence comes from Pichia terricola, assembly GCA_030168465.1. Lineage (NCBI taxonomy): Eukaryota > Fungi > Ascomycota > Pichiomycetes > Pichiales > Pichiaceae > Pichia > Pichia terricola. Next base: position 711,163 of record CP099442.1, read on the forward strand.
CACGTGACAATGTATGGTGACTGTGTTTTTATTTTTGCTATAAGCAAAAAAAATTTACAATGAGAGGTGTCAGGGGCATCACGCAAACAATTCTATCAAAAAATTTGAAAAAATAGAAAAGAATTTCGCTAATGCGAAAATTTTTTGGGTGGTAGGCGGTGTAGAGTGTGAAGGTGGGAAACCTGGTTGGCAAGCGAGCGCGGTGAGAGAGTTTTTCACGTTGACAATTTTTTTGTGTTGAACTTTTGAATTCTCCCCGTTAATTTCGTTCGTATTGATAGACCAACCAAACAAGCCACAACAATGATCATTCCAAAGGCAGAAAGAAGAGTCATCTATGAAACCTTATTCAAGGGTATGTAAATTTTGATTTGGATGTTAGCAAGCAATTTTGAACAAATGCAGACATAGAGTATTCATCAAAAAAAATTATGACAAGTGAAAAATCATTTGAAGCAATATGAATTGTAATAATTTTTTGAACTGGCCAGATGGTCCCAATTAGTTGTGTATTACGACCTACCTTTTATTGTCACTTAGTGTTATTTGTTTGATTATACATTAACTGAGAGTTAAATGTCGTTCTATTAGAAGCAGCTGCAAGTTAGTTTGATAAATCAACATAGAAGTAAGCACATAATAACTTTTTGTTTCACATTTTGATATTACAACTATGGACAAACAATATTTTTCTTTGAACTCTTTTGATGTTTGCATTAATACATTTTGCGCTATCAGATATCCAAGCATTATAAGTTTATTGACAATATGATACTAACATTTATTTTACTTTTATCATTTTTATTTTACAGACGGTGTTTTAGTTGCAAAGAAGGATTTCGAAGTCAAGCACGAAGAAATCGATGTCAGAAACTTGTACGTCATCAAGGCTATGCAATCCTTAACCTCCAGAGGTTTCGTCAAGACCCAATTCTCATGGCAAGTCTACTACTACACCTTAACCAACGAAGGTGTTGAATACTTGAGAGAATTCTTAGGTGTCCCAGAAGGTATTGTCCCAACCACCCAATTGGAAGCTCCAATTCCAACCAGACCACAACCACAAAGATCTCACAACAGAAGAAACGGTGATGATTCTTACAGAAAGAGAACCAGAGATTAGATTGATTAAAGGTCAGCTATCTTTGCCTTTATTAATTTCCTTCTATAAAAAATAAATAACCACATACATATTTTAAACTAATTATGTTCTTCTATATTGATTGTTAGTTCAAAGCTGTTTAGATGCGTAGTCAAATATCAGTACTTACTTTATTTTGGAGATTCAGTGAAGGGATCTAATTAGATGTACACCAACGTGAGGCCACGGCACAGACACGATTACGCTTGTTTGCAACTCTCAGACAGGCAAAAACATAATTCACTTCCGCCAAGAACGGGCGGTTAACTGCTTTGGGTGTCAATGTGTGTCATTGCTCGTCATACTAGGTTGAGACCTCAATTAGAATTTATATGTTCTACCAAAATAGAAATCCATACAAAACGACGCTTGTTTGGGGACTCTGTCTCCTGTCAAAACTGAATCGAAAAAAATACTTGTAAGCTCTGCTCTATTTTCACTTCGTACGGAATTATAGAAAAAAGCCGCTTTTCACTAGAATAGCATGTCTTCGCATGATCAGTGAAGGATTAAAGATAATAAGCAGTGGTTATCTTTCTAACACAACATTGTGGATAGAATGTCCAAACATTCGATGAACAATCAACACGTGAATTTTTTTATTCATATGCTCCTTTTGCTGAGCTGATTGTGTACACTCATAAATAGAAAGATACATATGCTATTGATAATACTTGATTTTCGGCTATGTTTGACGCCATATATTCGCTTCTCGAAATATATATTTTTTTTTTAATCTGTTTAATTTTTTATCTCTGGGAGAAGAACCTGATTGTATTCTCCATTCACTTTCCTATCATACCGATGGGGTTTTTGAAGAGAGACCGGGTCTTCCAAGTTTCTGCTGAAGAAAGCAATTATGCTGGGGTATGTCGATGGAAGGTGCACCAACTTCTACATTTTGCTTTTCAGATTGTGAAATAGGTTACTATTTTTAACACATAGAATTTTAATACTAACAGTTTCTTAACTTATGTCTTAATTATAGGCCTTGACTCCGAATGACCTTCAATCCCAGCCTGCCACTGGAGATTACGAAAAAAAGAAACCAGAGCCAAAAAAGCAAAAACCTGTTCATAACGTGCCGCCGCCGCACCCGAGCCATCAACCGCTTCAACAGTTGGCAACATCTTATAATAATACAAGCAGACCATTACCTCAACTAGTACCTCTAGATCAAACAAAACCACAGCAAAACGTAGTTTATCATGTCTATGTGCAGTCACCGCCTCCCCAGACTCCTGTTTCATATTCAATTCCAGGTATGCCTTATGCTCCAAACCCACCTCATGCAATTCACGTGCAACCACCACCGCAACAGCTGCCACTGCCGACAAGCACGTATCCTCACCCGGTTAATCATCCCAATATGAATTACTACTATGATCCAAACCATTCACCAGTACGTTCAAATGTACTTCAATCTAATGGTAGAAAGTCCAGCAATCATGACAGCCCAACTGATAATCGATACAGAGATCATTCGCATACACGCCATTTGCAGCAACAACAACAGCACCACACCCGTCATAGCCACAATCATTCATTTTCGTCTAACGGAAGTACAAGGGGAGACAGTGTAAATTCCACTAATTTTGATCAGCGATCTGATGGTAAAGCAAATCGGAAACCACCACCAAAGATTGCATCTTCTAGCTCGGGAGATTCAAACTATGACAATTTTGTCAATAATCGAAAGAAGAACGGCTCAAGTGTGTCAATTGTTTCCAATCGTTCAAAATCTAACAGAACACTGAATGGAGAAGAACTAGATGTATATGAAACCAAATCAGGTATTTATTCCACGCCTTCGTTTCCTAGTCAAAGTAGTAGAGTATCTAAGACCCAAGGACTCAAAAATAGCCCATTGCTTCCAAATATTGGAATTGAAGATATTGAAGATATTGATAATAGCAAAAAGCATCAGGAATCGTTTATTATTGATGAATTTGACACTAATCTGTTAAATAAGTTAAGACGGATAAACGATTCAGAACTATCATTGAATAATTCTAGACTATATGAATACTTCAAGCGATTTTGCACGTCATCATCACAATATATGACACTGGATGAGCTAAGAGTAATTTTATCTGATCCATATAGACCACATATTGATTTTTCCCTTGAAAATACCGACAAAATTGTACGCCAGTTTTCGTCCTCTTCCTCTAGGGTTTTAGATTTCCCATCCTTTGTCAAAATGTGCAAATTTTTAAAAGGTTGTTATAATTCATTTGATTACTATGATAGCAGAGGAAATGACCATTGTTTGGATGTTGAAGAATTCAGAATTGCTTTACAGCATAATAAACTATCTTGTCCTCCTGATCTTTTTTATAAATATTTTAGTGAAACGGGAAAGATCACAATTGAGGGTTACATAATGGTTATTATGGATATTAGACGAAGGCAATAGAGTGAAGAATTGCTTCAATTTCTTAGTACCGGTTTGAAAATGGCTGATGTGTTACTTGGTGCCACTGATAGACACTAAAACTCGCATGTAGATTGTATAATATTCGGTGTAGCATAATCACACTATGATGTTAAATGATGCGTTCCAATACCGGACGGAAATGTATAGACTTCGGCTGACACCATATGAGTATTTGGTTCTCAGTGAATAAGATTAGAACGAGAACAGCTGCGCTTACTACAGTATTTACGATAACTAAACTTGCCGATAAACAGCTTTATCCTATCTTTTCTTTCGTCATTTCTGAAATGTGAACATGGTTTTTTCATCTTCCAGTTGTTTATGACCTATCTATGTAAGATCAGATTGTAATCCTTCAAAGAATAGTATACTGTATTGACTATATGAAAAGCTGTTGATGTCTACATTTTGGTTATTTAAAGGTTTCAAACCGCTTTTCTGGTATATAAACATCCATTGTTGCACTTCACCATACCGAGTGTATCTGAATTTGTTTCAAAGTTTGAAATTGCTGGAAAGGTAGTTTTATAACTAGTTTAATGGATGATCGAGAAGACATATTTTTAACTAGGAAGAACGTCTGCTATGCCTTTTTCAATGCCGAAAAAGAAGAATTTACATAACTCAATAAACAGTTTGATGTTTCTCTTAAGATTTATATGATACCAGCTTATACATTCTACAACCAAGTATCCGGTGATCTATTTGAAACCAAGCTTACTTTATTATCCGCTGAATTTCAATTATGAAGGTGATAATTAGCAGGTCAAAATACTTTGTCATTACAAGAAGATTGGACTTGCCGTTTATGATTAAAGTAAAACTGATAATTCAGCTGCAATAGTTATAAGCAAATAATAGATTTGAAAAATCACAAGGTGTATCACCAATAAAATAAACTAAAATAAATCGTCGTAATCATCTTCATCTTCTTCTCCATCAATAGCTCCCTCGACATCATTTGCAGCTTCATTTGCGGCATCTCCGGCTGGAGACACGCCTTGGTCTGGACGTCCATTATTACCGCCCATATCTCCTTCGACATCTCCTTCGTTGTCTTCTTCTTCTTCAGATTTCTCATCCTCTGGACCGTCGGATTCCTCTTCTTGGATTTGAGATTTCTTCATCTCCAACTCTTGTTGTAACCGGCCCAGAACATCACCAATTCTATTTTTCATGATAGGATTTACAGCTTTATTTAAATCTTTTTGCTTTTGAGCTATTGTGGATTCTAGTTCTGCAATTTCATCTAATAATAAAGCATTGTGTTGTTTACTTCCGCTTCCGATAGAATTGTTGGTGTTGCGTTGGTCGTCATCTTCGTCTTCGTCATCATCATCGTCATCATCATCGTCTTCGTCGGCTGGTTCTTCGTTTTCGCTTTCATATGAGGCCTTAAAGTTCGACTCATTTACCTCTCTATTGTGATCAACTTCCTCCTCCTCTTCACCTTCCTCCTCTTCGTCCTCATCTTCATCATCTTCGTCCTCATTTTCATTACCGTCGTCTTCTTCGGCACCTTCCTCTTCCATCAATTTATCTAATTCATTCTCAATATCATCAAACTGACTGTCAAGGTTCACTTCATTCTCATTGTTTACATTTGACAAATTAGTAGAATTTCCGTTGATACTTTCTTGTAACTTCGTTCGTTCTTTACGTAACCTCTTTCTTTCCTTCTTTGCCATCTTTGTTCTTAACTTACCCTCGATAACGCTCATTGGAGTTATATCCTCCTCATTTGCATCTATAAACTCAAAAACAGAGCTTTCCGCTTCGGCATCGAGTTTCAGTAATCTGGCAACCTCGTCTTCTACATTTTGAATGACTGTTTCCTCATACTTTTTAGTGAATCTTTGTTTACAGTTTTCCATTGGAGCTGTTAATCCATCTGGATGCGTTTCACCATATTCTTTATCAACTGGAATGGAATATATCTCATTTTCATCATAAATTCTCCTCACCACTAACAGAATTTGAGAGATATCTATTGTTTTAAAGATGTTTTTTCGGTCTACTGTTTTATGTACTTCTGAAATTGTTGGTAAGCTGACCAGTTTTGCTGCATACATTAGGTCATTCACCTTCACAATAGCTCTTCTTTTGTCTTTCCATGTTACCGATAAGGATGAAAGATTGAATTTGTCGTCGTGTATACCTTTTTCTGCATTTTCAACGGCTGCCCTCACATAGTCCAATGATTCATCAGCAAGGAATCTTAGTATTATACCTTCTTCCACAACAGGATCGTCTTCTTTCTCTGGATCTTCTGAATCGTACGAATTGCCAGGTAGCTTTACAGGTTTGACTTTGAGCGTAGGTGTCTTCTTAGGCTTGATAGCTGTGGAAATTTGGGTACCTGGAAGAATCGAAGACGCTGCATCAAAGGTAGTTTCATCTAAAGTTTTAAATTTAACAGATGGGATTAGTACTTCATCTGAATTTAAGGATGATTTGGTTGTTTTGGAAGCTTTAGAGCCAGTTTTGAGTTTGATCTTTGGTAATGAAGAAGTGGTATTTTCGGATTTCAAGGATTTCGACGATTTAACGGTTTTCGAGCTGATGTTAGATGATTCCGTTGGTTTTTCATCTTTTCCAACTGACAATTTTAGCTTTATTTTTGCCATTGTAAACTTTGGTATGGAAGGCGACTTAAGTTTGATAGGTTCAAAAGAAATACCGAAAAACTCAAAACATAACTGGTGACCCACCTTTAAAAAACCAGTAGTGATTACGTTATCATTTATTTTTTGTTTCTCAAAATCTTCATGAGAATTGGCTGGATAAGAAGCATGTAAAAAACTCTCCAAAGAATGTATTGTTTTCAAAATCTCTTTTGTTTACATCAAATGTTTTGAATTTTAGTAGATTTTATAAATGGTAAGAACTTGGAATGCTTTGAAAGCAAAAGCAGTTCCCCTTTAAAGGGGAAGAGGATAAGTTCAGACACTCATACAAATTATCGCACGTAAAAAATAGGTTTGGAGTGTGTTGAAAGTTTTTGAGCAGTTCCTACTCGGAAACCTATATAGTACGATAGTTCAATCAAAAATTGTAGGAAACAACTGACTAAAATGTGAATGTTTACATTACATATTCAAAAAAAATTCTGAGAAAGTGAAAAAAAATTGATTTGAAAATTTCACAATCGGATCATTTCAAGGTGCATCTAGCTGGAAAGTTCTGACAAAATAGCCCGTTGCGATCGTCATGCAAAAATTCTATTCTGCTCAAAAAACAGTCAAAGGAGCTGTTGATTTTCTACAGAAAGAAAAAGTTAAAGGAATAAGATTCAATTATGATAAATCGATATACGATAAGATTTTTGACAAGCTTAAGCTAAAGCAGATTTATATGAAGGAGGATGGAACGCCGACTCAACGTTTGAATATCATTGATTTTAATGCTCGTTTGTCGCCTTTTACATACTATTTAAACACTCAGTTGAAACCGCAGCACCATTTACTATACCCCGATGGCCAATCACCACTGAAGTTCTGGAACCGCATGGAAACACAGAGTAAAGCAAACGGTATTTCTTCAGACGATGAAATGAGAAATTTTCATGTTCTTCTGACAGGTGTCAGTAACAAAGTTAAAGCAAATATTTTGACTAAACCTCTGGCTCTGAAACTTATATTTCCAGATTTTTTACCTCAATTAACGAAAGAAGAGGAAAACCTAATGAAAGAGAAGAGAACGGAACCAATCAATAAAACTCTATTAGTTGTTGGTGATTTTTTGTCAACAACTCAAGCCAGCTCATTGCGTACTTGTATATATTATAATGAAGTTAGGACATCTATGTTCAGATATGGTGGTGTCAAGTTTCTTGCGTGGACGACGCCAAATGAGGTGCTCAAATATTTAGGACCTTTAGGTTCGATTCATCGTAGAACCAATGCCATGATGGCCAACTTGTATTCAGATGTTAATATAATTGCTTGTTCTGAAACGTTATCAAACCCCAAAGCCGAAAGGCTGCTTTGTGATTTAGACTATGTGAAAATTCCCATTGATGAAACCGAAGGCGAAGTGTGTCTGGTGGAATTCCAGTCTAACCATTACAAGTACAACATTCAATTTCCAGATGAGTTACATCTAATTATTCACAAGTTATTTTGTACGCCTGGTGCCAGATTGGATGATAAACTTCATGTTTTAGGGCCGGGAGCAGACTCATACTTGAGAGGTGTAATTAGTGATGACCTGTTAGATAAGAAGATCAGTATGATCACGAATGAAGAATTCATTGAACTTTCAGAACATTACTATTATTGGCCATTTAAACCTGATACCAATCTTGAAACATATGCAAACGCAGACACCTTTATGGATGCAGCGGAGTAAATCTTGCTCGCATTTTATCAAAGCATAGCCAAGCGAAACCCACAAAGAAGTATACTGGTTGCGGTTCAGCTAAAAAAAACTTGTATATATATTTTAAGTTGAATTGGTGTTTTTGCAAACCGTATTGAATTATTTGTAATGATTTTTATGTCAATTTTAGACGCATACCAGATGTGCTTTTTTCATTTCAAATTCTAAAACCCATATCTATGTTGATGCTTGAATCAGCCTGTCTTTTCTTGCAAAGATTAGACTTTACAGCTTGAAACCACGTAACTACAACTATGGCTTTTACATTTATGCTTCGTACATATATACATTACACATCTATGCATTCCTGTGAAATACATTTTTTCATTAGTCCACAGAGAAAAGTACGTTCTAACTTCGCTCTCTAACTTCTGTTCACAGAAGGTGTCGGAGATAATAATTATTGAAGCGGTTCAACACAACACAAGGACCACATGCATTTGTAAGCCATTACGTCGTTCAAACAATAAAATTATATGTACATTTTCCCATAACCTGTTATATGAAGGTTGACATAGCACTGCGCTCTCCAGTTGTAGCGCTTTTATTGACTGTCCAAAAGTAAGATGAGAATAAATTTACTATTTCGCTTGGCAATGAATTAAAATGAAATGAAATTTTCATCTCTCATGAAGTTGTAAACGCATTGGCGTGGGGTTTTGTGAATACCAGCAACGACATTCTCCCCCGTTCTCAAATACGATATGGCAAACCATTTCATCATTGATCCTAGCTCTTTGGTTTATGGAGGAGTTGGTACGTTGAAAAAATGGGTCGATAAAGTTCAACGTGAGGCAGTGAATCGTGGTGAGAAAACCAACAGTGCTACAGATGACGCTGAAAGCAAGACTGGGGAACAAATTGAGCCGAAATATATTTTCTATGTTCCTTTATACACTATTCGGGAATTGGATTTTCTCAAAAAGGTATTCAATCCTTTAATTTCAAGCAATGCCAGAGAGAGTATCAGATATTTGGATGAACAGATGGGCAAAGAGGAATTCTTAGAAACCGAAACAGCAACTGCTTCGTCGAATGAAAAACATGAGCATAATCTTTCTGATTTTGAAGATTCGGATTTGGATGAGCCAATAGAAGACAGCGCTAGTGCCGACGGATTACTTAGATCATCCAGTTTTGGAGAATATGTTGATTTCGAAAGTTTCAACCGTATGAAAATTGAAGAGAGTAGAAGCGCAAGTACTACAAATTTACCAAGAAGCAATGAAAGAAGAATTAGAAATCCAGTTAGTTTCATACTTGAGAATAAAAATGACAATGGACCTGATTGGAGCATTTCTTCGGGATATAGGAGATATACTCCTTCTTTATCGGATCTTCCTAAACCTATCAACGGATTCTCCTCCAAGGGTCAATTGACAAATGACGACAACGGAATTGCAGTCGGTGTGTTTGGAAACAACATTCCAGGTATGTTCAATGTTCACAGTATGAACGGTGGTGGTAATTCTCGTTATAATGCAACTGAGATTATTGGGGGAAACTTGGAAACTGATGAAAGAGCAGTTGTTCCACTTCGTTTAAGATTCTTAATAAGATCATGTATCCAGAAACAGTATATTGAAAACAAATTAAGGGAAAAGCAGAAGTTACCTAAAATTGACTGGATAGTGATGTGTGAGGACCCAACTACAAGTATTTGGTTGAAGAGTTTTGGATTGAACGTCAAGACCATTAATGAAATTCAACTTGAGCTCAACGAAAAAAGTGACAATTCTGGTTCGAATGATAAAGTGAAGCACCATGTTATTGATGGATCTTCTTTGAAAATCAGTCAGGGTCGTGGAAATGCGAGAGGTCAGGGTAACAATCTTTTGTTTGATCCGATTTCAGGAACCTTTGTTGCATCCGATGATATTAGCAAAAAAGAAAGAGAAAAAAAGAAAAGAGTTCCTCACAGGAGAAACTCTAAACAGAAAAATAAAGATGTAAATGAAAAAGATTCTAAAAAAGATAGCAAAAGGAAGAGTAAAATAAATAAAAAGGGTAGAAAACAAGACAAACAGTCGCTTGATGGAAACAACGTTTCTCAAACTTCAAAAGACGGTGTTTACGTTTGCAACGCCTCAATTACAGCTGACAGTTATGGAAGTAGGGATAAACAAACCGTCGATGAAAATTCTCCATTTGAATAAAGCATTGGTCGACATCGATTTTTTAAGGCTTCGATAAAGCTTATAGGAGACATAGCAGGTGATTACGCTCATAACGCACATGATACCTATTGATAAGCGCAATTCTTGGCCAGAGGAAACTATTGGATCTGTAGATAATCAGTTCATACTGATGCTTTGCTGATGAAATATTTTTCTGGTATTTTTTTCCTCGGTTGTGTAACATTTAAATAAATAAGCATTTCAGCCGGTAAACGTTTCTGTGTACCCTGATTGAGCATTCAAACGTCGGTATAAAAGACAGTAACTACATCGGTAATTTACATTTCAAACAGGAGTGAAAAAAAAACAAAAATTGTCTTTATCATACTGTAGGAGGATATTTCAGATAGAGTCAAAGGTTGTATTCATTGAACAACTATGTTGCCCTAACATTAGAGATGCCAGAAAAAAACATATTAAACTAAATATTCATCAGGTATATCCTCCAAGTATTATTATTTTACATCAAAAAGGGAGAACTATCACAGTACCCATCTGGCTACTAAAACAGTGCTGCTTTCAGAAGAAATTACAGTGCATCAAAAACAAAAAAAAACGGATTCCTGTCTCTATTTATACTTTTCACGAAAAAAACTTCGAGGGTTAGCTGACATCAAAAAAAATTGAGGGTTGCTGCTAGTTAGGACGCAAAGTATAAGGCAAAGAAAATATTAGGTGATGCGATAATTGGATGTATAATGGGGTTTCGACCTACATTAAACTTAAATTATTGTACAAAGAATTTGTAAACACAATTTTATCTTATGGAAAATCCAGCTATGCTGCACAATGTATTCGATTAACGAACAAATTGTAGCATTTCAATAGATAACTATCATTCGTGTGTTAATTGACCCATAGAGCTTCGTATGAATTAGAAGAAACCTGATATTGATAGTTCTGGCCATATCGATAGCACACATTTCAAACATTAAAAGATGTGTCTTTCTAAGGCGAAGTCATCTAAATGCTCATAGTATGTCTTTCTGACACAATCACCAGCGGAAAAAATATCTACATATTAGCACGAAGTTGCTGGCACCCTTTAATGAATAGATAGACGTGTTGAACATACCTCCACAAAATATCTCCATTCGCAAATAGATCCCAATCTAGACCGTAACCAAGGGCAAGTTCCAGTCTAAACAAATCACTGATCTTTTGTAATCCCGAGACCTTGCAGTAGTAATTCTGCCTATAATTTTTATCTTCAAGTAACTTACTTGCAACTCTTACCGTTGTTAATATCAGCCTAAAAGCATTCCTTTTGTTCACAGGTAATAAGCTAACCACAAGATCGTTCTCCTCAAATGAACCCGGACTGTTTTCATTTTGGTCCTCGTTAGTACCATTAATTGTGCTAGCAGTACTAAAGTTCAGACTCATTTCTTCAGCTTGAAATGAGTCCAATGTTTGTTTATCATTTGTATCATTCTCGAGATTACAGGTCTTTTCACTATCGTTTCTAAAAGAATTTCCAAAAACCAAAGGGAACCTCCTGTTTTCCCATTTGGCATCTTTCAGTTCACCTTGCTTTTCAAGCGTAATTCCATCACTTAATTTTTCAATACATTTCAGGTTGAACACATATTTGAACAAAAACCATCCAGCGCATAATCCCACCGCACCGCTGATTGACAGATTTGAGTTAATTCTATTTATGTAAGCCTTTATTTCCATCTTCGGGGCAGACTTAAGATAAAACTTATTTGAAATCCATTCTGTCATTTTTCTATCATTGCAGCATCTTTCATATCGCCCCATTTCCCATCCTACAAATCTCTTCAAATCATCTGGTTCTAGGTCATCGGATTTCTCAGACTCAAAATTGCTAAAAATCTTGGAACTTTTCCTTATCGATATACCCAGCTCTTCTTCAGATTTTGAGATTAGCTTCATCATTTCTTTATTGTTGAACCTAGTTTTGAAACTTCGTATCGAGCTAAGAATCTCAAAGTCGTTTTTCTCATCTAAACTACTTAATATATCCTTCCACAAATTATTTCCAAAAATGGCATTATTAAACTCTAATGTGGTAATCTCCTTATTTTCTATTTTCTCTGAAACCCATATCAATTCTTCTAAAAATAATGACAATATAGACATGGACTCAGTACCTGACAAATTATCCATTTGTTTTTCTCTGAGTAGCATTTCTAACACCTTAATTGCATCAACATCAAATACAGTCTTTGGAATTTTTCGTTGTTCCTTTTCATCAAATGTAGCGTTATAATCTGGACCACAATTGCCAGTATCGTGATGGTTGTTTGTTTTCCCAGACCCTGGTTGCGTCTCACCTATAACGTTATCCGTAAATGTAGGGTCTTGAGGTTTTAAACGTAATTCAATAAAATCTCTCGTGGACATAATAGTTATCTATTTAATTACTAAGGCTCAAATTTGGTTATGAACGCTTGAGTACTCTCCAAAGTTGAAACGTACTGTATCAATTGCATGACATTGCACCGGGACTCGAAAAAAAAATATTTCGCTTTCAGGTCCATTGATACGAACATATTCAGGGCTACTATGAGGAGGGGACTGTGTGTAAGTAAGATACTCCATTTTCTGTCCTATATGAATTGGCGACATCGGGAATCAGGAAAAGAATGTTAAATTATGGTTTTAGTATTATTCTGTATGATTCATGGCGGTGATGATGTTTTACTATCCAATACTGAATACACAAAGATAAGCGATAAAGTAAGCCTACGCACTCTGTAGTTTTTGACTGTATTCTATATACAATTCAAGCAAAGCCGAGCAAAAAGCATACAAGTACTGCTATCTAACAAAAAAAACTCCCCCTATGCATCAACAATTTTTGAAAAAGTAAAATAAGCAGTGGTCTGTTTTGCAATAGACCCCCTCACATATTTTGAACCCTTGCTTTCTCAAGCAGTTAGCTCGATGAGACTGGCCAATTACAATGCATGTTGTATAGCCAATTATTTCAGCTACGTTCCAAGTGCAATTATATGATCGTCTGAATGACGATCCTTTAAATTGTGGTCTTCTCATAGGTGCATTCGAGCAAAGCATATATTGCTATAATTGCCAATTAGATTAATTAAAACTTTAAAAACTTCAAAATTGCGATAATATATTTACAAATAAAATACTTAAATATAACTTTATATAAGCTCTTTATAATTCATCGTGATCCCAGTCGTCTTCGTCATCGTATTCATCATCATCAGCGCCAAAGTCTGAACCGTCGGCATATAATTTAGAAACAATTGGATTCACGACCTTCATTAATTTATCCTTTTCTTCTTCAAATTCATCGACAGATGCGGTTTCACCATTTTCTTCAACGAAACTAATAGCTTCTTCAACTGCTTCTAATAATGTTTCCTTATCTTCTTGATCAAGCTTTGCACCCCATCCATCTTCATCATTGATTTGGTTCTTGATGTTATGTGCTTGATTTTCCAATTCATTCTTTGCAACTATTGTCTTTCTTAATTCTTCATCTTGTTCTGCGTATTTTTCACCTTCTTCAACCATTCTGTCGATTTCTTCTTGAGTTAATCTTGATTTGTCGTTGGAGATAGTGACAGAGTTGGATTTACCAGTACCCTTATCCATTGCGGAAACCTTCAGAATACCATTAGAATCTAATGTGAAAGTAACTTCAATTTGTGGAGTACCTCTTGGTGCTGGTGGAATACCAGATAATTCGAATTGACCTAATAAGTTGTTATCTTTAACCATTGCTCTTTCACCTTCGTAAATTTGGATAAGAACAGCATTTTGGTTATCAACAGCAGTTGAAAAGATTTGGGACTTCTTAGTAGGGATTGGAGTATTTCTCTTAATTAAAGTAGTCATAACACCACCTGTGGTTTCAATACCTAAAGTTAATGGGTTGACATCAATCAAGACAATATCTTCAACACCTTCTTCACCACTTAAAACACCAGCTTGAACGGCAGCACCATATGCAACAGCTTCATCAGGGTTGATACCTTTAGAAATCTTCTTACCGTTGAAGAATTTTTCTAATAATTCTTGAACCTTTGGAATTCTTGTTGAACCACCAACAAGGACAATATCATCAATTTCTGAAGCTTTGACCTTGGCATCATCCAAAACTTGCTTAACAGGTTTCAGAGTTTTCTTAAATAATTCCATATTTAATTCTTCAAACTTGGCTCTTGTTAAAGGTTCACTAAAGTCGATACCATCAACAAAAGAGTCGATTTCAATTCTAGTGGTCATTTGAGAGGACAAAGTTCTCTTTGCCTTTTCAACTTCTCTCTTCAACTTAGCTAAAGCTCTTGCGTTTTCACTAATGTCGATACCATGCTTCTTCTTGAAGATCTTGATAAAATGTCTAACGACTCTGTAATCGAAATCTTCACCACCCAAGTGAGTATCACCAGAAGTTGCTAAGACTTCGAAAGCACCACCAGCAATAGATAATAAAGAAACATCGAAAGTACCACCACCTAAATCGTAAACAATGATTTGCTTTTCTTCCTCGCCTTTATCTAAACCGTAGGCAATAGCTGCAGCAGTTGGTTCATTGACAATTCTTAAAACGGTTAAACCAGCGATTGTACCCGCGTCTTTAGTTGCTTGTCTTTGAGCATCGTTGAAATATGCTGGAACAGTAACAACAGCGTGAGTAACCTTCTTACCTAAATAATCTTCAGCAATAGATTTCATCTTACCTAAGATCATCGCAGAAATTTCTTCAGCGGTAAAATTCTTAGTTTCATCACTGTATTCGACTTCGACAATTGGTCTGTCATCCTTGTCGACGATTTTGTATGGCAAATGCTTGATTTCCTTTTGAATAATCTTATCACTGAATCTTTGACCGATTAATCTCTTAATATCAAAAACAGTGTTGTAAGGATTTGAAGCAGCTTGATTTTTGGCTGCGTCACCAACCAATCTTTCGTTATTTTCAGTAAATGCAACATAGGATGGAGTGATTCTGTTACCCTGGTCATTGGCCAGAATTTCAACTCTACCGTTTTTCATCACACCAACACAGGAGTAGGTAGTACCTAAATCGATACCAATGACGGTACCATAATTTTCTGAGTCTGCTTCAACAAAATTGTTAGAAACAAATGGTAGTAGAACCAATAACACGGCACATAAAAGAAACGACGTCGTTGAAATCAACGAACTACTCTTCTTAAAAGTGAATAGCATAGTGTGGTATACTTGATAAACAATAAAACTAATTACCAAAAAGAAATAATTTCCTTTCAAACAAAAAGCCTGCTCCCTATTTTTACGAATGCGATATACGTGTTCCCTTTTATATCAAATTTGAAATAAAAATATTGACGTGTCAAAAATTTAAAGCGCTCGTGATGGCGAAAATAATTTACGACATAACAGTTGTATCAACGGTTTTACTTCTTCGTCGCGTTTCTGGAAGATTCCAAGAATGTAAGTATTGAGAGGAAGTAGGCCTTTGTGCCAATGCCGTAGTTGCAGCAGAGTTTGAGGTAAAATTGGTTAATACAGAGTGCAATTTCAGGCCCAGTGCTCCGCAATGTCATCAATATTTTCTGTGCCGATTGCTGATCACGACACATCTTCTGTAAATATCAATTCAAACATCCCTGGAAACTCAAACGTGCCATTTAGTCAAAACACAGAAAATGATAATGGAAATGGAAATGATAGTGATGATTCTGAAGACGATGTGGAGTTTCCAAACTCCATCTTTGACTTAGTCAAAAATGTCAATTACAAAAGAAAGTCTACCACTACCGGGTTGCTTGCGATCCAGTCAACGCCGACGGTGGTATCATTGAAAGGACCAACTTCCAATGACATTCCGCCTATCAAACTTAGCCGCGTTCATGAGCTCGATCCTGAGCATTCTCAGGAGAAACTTCTTAAGTCATATATCAAAATTCTTCAAAACGATGATATATATCAAAATTTCCATGAATCTAAGTCTCTTACATTGAAATCATTGAAAAAGCTATCCTCCACTGGAAATTTGAACCACATTTCGATTGAAGAGCATGAAGCCAATCTAGACTCCAATGATCTGAAGATTGTTCCGGATTTTTACTTTGATGATGACTTTAGATTAGATAATCCCAGAATATTCAAAAAAGTCTTGAACAATTCCAGCTTTTTGTCAATTATTGATGGAAAGGGTGAGATTGTTGATCATGAAGCGATCCAAGATCAATTGTCTTCTTACCTTGATATTGTTGAAGTTCACCTTATTCATGAAATATCAAAATCAAGTCATAATTTCTTTTCTGCTTTAGATGATTTAAAAAGTATAAACAAATCTTCCGAAACTTTGACGATCCAACTCCAGAATGTAGACAACCATTTGTCGATTTTAAAATCGAACAAAATATTACATTCTAAGGATTTGTTAAAGTTGACACAAAAAGTTCACAATATTCAAAGATTTAATCAAATTTTACTGCAAATCAAAACAATATTGAACCAAGCGACAGTCGCTGAATCTTATTATTTTGAATCGGATTATGATAAATGTATTCAAATTGTTGATTCTGTTTTTGCTTTGATCAAAGGAAACATCCCATCCCACCCAATGGTAGACAAATTGACAGCGGACTGGAAATTCCCCATCAATGACTTGAACAAATTACCTGCTTTAATACCGTTAAAAAGACTTCTTTCAAATTTGATTTCAGATACAGGTAAGTCCTATGCGAAACTATTCAGCAATCTTCTGATAGATGACTTACGATACACATATGAAAATTTTGACACCCATTCAATATTGAAACAATTACTGAATGTAGGGAATGCTAACAATACCAACAGCAATAATGTGATGCCCAAGTTTGTTACCAACGAATTTGAGTTAAAGCTTAAACAGTATCTTGTTGGATTGACCAGGTGTGGTGAATTGGCCTCAGCATATAGATTGTATCAAGAAAGATTATCTACTGAACTCAAACTTATTTATAAATCAAATTTACCCTCAGATAAGCCTAAAAATAGCATATCGTCAAACAGAAGTGATGATTCTAAATCGACCAATGTGACGAATAACATCAGCAATGCATTGATTTTGAGTGACTTGATCAAAAACATGACTCCTAAGGAATTCGAAATGATGTTAGTTGATGACTACACAAAATTTCATCAGGCTTTTTACAAGTTAACTATCCACAAAAACCTAATCTTAACAACTTCGATTGATGTTTTGAATAACTTTGATCCTCAAATTTTAAAGGCGCAACCTGATATGATAATGGATCTAGATATAACAAACTCGATGAATGCATCCATCAACTCCATTCAGCATAGAATGGCCAAACTAATCAAAATTAGAGAACAGCAAAATGCGTTTATTCCTTTGAACTATTTCCTAAGGTTTTATAAATTAAACAAAAGTTTTATTACAGAATGTGAGTTGGTTTCTAAAGGAATGATTGATGAACCTATTTTGAAGGAAGTTAATAACAGGCAACTAAATATTTTCATCCAACAATTTCACAGAGGTAGCTTAAAGAGGTGTACAGACATAATTGAATCGGAGGTTTGGAAAGTGGATGGCCTAAAGCTTGAGTCTCAAGAAATTGTTGACTTTATTATTAAAGCGTCGGAAGGTAATCTTGAAAATTCTGACTGGAACTCTGGTCTGAATATCGATTTTGAAGATAAGCTCGATAATCCGATAGATGATTCTCCAACTGACCCACCCGAACATATTAACAGTGGTGATAAAGAAATTGTTGATTCCGAAGTTAGAAAGACTCTTGACCTTCATTCCCAGAGCTATACTTTACCTTCGTCAGTAGGTTACATACTGGGCTCTATCAAAGCATATTTATTGCTGATCCATCATTTCAAAAATAGTTTTATTTCCCAAAACTATTTGCCTGAACTATTGAAGTCTGTCAACTGGAAAATCCATCAATCTGTTCTTGGCGCTCAAGCTACAAGAACTGCGGGATTGAAGCGCGTTACCACCAGGCATCTGGCGTTAGCTGCGGAAGTATGTAGGTTTTGGGGCACGATTTTATTTGATATTGAAAGGGTTTGTCTGTCGGAGTTCAGTATTAACAATGAAATACAATCCCATAATGACGGTATTGAGAAAACGAGAACCAATATTATGAAAGAGTTTGAAGAAGTCAGGAATCAATTTTTCGAACAAGTCAATGACATTTATGACAAGCTTGTTGCAGTTATCGGTGATACCATCACGACCATTGTTGATAAAGTTTCAATTAACGACTTTTTAAAGAAATTACCGGATCATGAAGAGGATCTGCATTTAGCTGATGCTTCCGCATTGGAATCCAATGCAGTGGAGGCACATAATGAAACGAAAGAGAACGATGTTGCATCCGACCAGCTCAATGTAAACTTATATATTGAAGTCATTGTCAAAAATACGTTGACAATTGCGAGAAGTGTTCAAAGATATCTTCCGATGAATGAATACGATACTATTATGAAAAGAATTGCTGAGAAAAATGAAGAGATTTTATTTCAAACATATCAAAGAATTATTTCATCAGCTAAAGAAGAACAATTACCGATGATTCGTAAGCAAATGTTGGTTGACATTGATTTCTTTGTTGAGAAATTGAACTGTAAAGATGACGATTATGTCAATAGATTGAAGGCATCTGTGGAGATGTCTTCTGAATGAGCCAACAATAAAAGGGTTTCTTTGTCGGGGTAATTTTTTCTTTTTTGAAAACCACCTCAGAAAAAAGAACGTTCGGCTACAACAAAACGTGTTACACAATATTCACTATCGGAAATAAATTCTGGTATTGAAAAATGGAATCATATTTAATTGTCATTGAACCAAGTTTTACGATGCTTTTTTCCTGACCTTAATTGCCATTGTGGTGCTTCATTGCACGTGCAATCAAGCTCAATCGTGAACTTTTAGATTTCGGTGTATACATAGGTAATAATATCATGCTTTTCGCACTTAGTATTAATACAACAGCGGCCAAACCTAGCTTTGCTTATGTTAGCTTGCTTGAATAAATTTTAGTAAGCCTTTTGCCTTTTTTTCAATTGTAGGACATTACCAAAGTAATCCGTCTAATCTATCTATGAACAGTCGCAATACATGAACTCTATTTACACCTTGTCTTGAATTTGCTATTTCTTCATACAAATAAGCTTTACATACTATGGTCAACGCAGATCACTTCTACGCGCTTTTGCAAAGAAAATTTGTTCCAGCTCTTTTCACTGAAAAATTTTCTTTAAGATAACTTTCTATCTTTAAAGAAAGGTAAAAGAAGTTCAGTTAGATAAAGATCAACGGAACAATGTCTGCCAAATATTCATCTGTTATGGCAAGTTCTTTGACTAGTTCTGCTAAAACTTTTTGTTCAAGATTTAGTTCTGTTCGTGTGTATTCTACACAAATTGAAGATTTTGCAGAAACTGAAAAGGCAGGAAAGATCATCACTTCGAATGTGGTCAAAGAGACTAATCTCCATCCAAGATTGAAGGAAGCTTTTATTAAAAACGTTGGACCAACATTAACACCTGTTCAAGAAAAATGTATCAATGAGTTTTTGTCATCAAAAAATGGTATTGTTGTCCGTGCGAAAACTGGTACCGGTAAAACCTTTGCTTTCGGTATTCCAGTAATTCATTCCGTTTTGTCCTCAAAAGATCAGGGATTTAAACACGTTGACAATTATGTGAATTCTGTTGTTTTTGCACCAACTAGGGATTTAGCATTCCAAACACGTAAATCACTTTCTGACTTATGGTCCCAATGTGCACCAAAAAATCAGTCTAGAAAAGAAAAAAATTCTTACCCAAGAAGGTCCAGATTGGATCCGTCGGGCGAACAATCGATCCCATTAGTCATTGGTCAAACTCCATACAGACAAACTATGACCTATTTTATGGGTAAAGAAGCTCCACCAATTGTTGTTGCCACCCCTGGTAGATTTATTGATATGTTACAAAATGAACCAAAATTCCGTACCAAGTTTAAATATTTACAAAATTTCATTATTGATGAAGCAGACGAATTATTGAATGGTAATTTCAAAGATGATATTGTCCAAGTGATCAAGGAATTGGAATCGATTAGACAACCAATTCCTAGTATTGAAGATGGTGTCGGATCTCCTAAACCAAAGACCATGTTGTTTTCTGCAACCGTTAATGATGATGTCATGGAACTTGCTGAAGGAGCAATTGGTGAAGGTTTCCCTTTTATTGATGTTACAGGTACTAAAGATAAAGAAGTTAATGAAAATATCACTCAAAAGTTAGTCCAAACCGAAACTATTTTCGACACTTACGTTGCTGCTATCAAATTCATTGTTGATCATTCTGGAGAAAAGGATTTCAAACCAATCATTTTCTTATCTACAACCTCATCTGTTGATTTCATCTCCAAAATTTTGAGTGGTGTCTTAAGAAATGAAGGTATCCGTCGTCGTGTCTTATCATTCCATGGTAAATTATCTCAAGGTAAGCGTGATTCTTCTCAAAGAATTTTCCGTGAAAATGATAAAACAATTTTAGTTGCTTCAGGTATCGGTGCAAGAGGTATGGATTTTCCAAATGTTTCACATGTTCTTCAAATCGGAGTATCTTCTGAAATTGATTCACACACTCATAAAATTGGCCGTACTGGACGTGCTGGTAAAAAGGGTGATGCTTTATTGTTCACCAGTGCTCTAGAAAAGCCATTTGTCAAAGCGTTAACCAAAACTGGTAACAAATTTGAAGCTACTGAATTTGATGGTTCTGATGCCGATTCTTTAGATCTTGCTGAAAAAATTGTCGATCAAACATCAAGATATGAAGATTTAAGTGATACATGCTTCAAAATTTTATCTCATTATCGTAATATCCCAGCAAATGTTGCAAAATTAGATTTGGATGGTCTTGCAATTGACGTTGCTAAAACATACCAAAAACTACTTGGTGAGAATGAAGGTACTGAAGAGTTAGAAACTGAAGAAGAAAATGACCAATTATCCAAACTAACAATGTCATACGATATGGCCAAAAGAATGGGTTTAGACTGGAGGGCCATTGAAAATGATTTTATTCTAACTGGAAGAAGACCAACTTACAGTGGTAATGGTAACAATAGAAACTCTAAGAGAAATAATAGCTGGTCTGGTAAAAACAACAGCAGATCTAGAAATGACAGGGGAAACTATAGATCTAGGAATGAAAGAAACAGCGGTAACCGTTGGTAGATGAGATCCAAAGATTCCATCGATCAAATACTGCATAAAAATGTTAACTTGTTATAATTAATTTTAATTTTTTTTGGTTTGCTGTGAGTTTTTGTTAAAAAATGTGGGTTACTATAGCACCTTTACTCTCTTGTTATTATTAAGTGTATATCATTATATCTATTTTTCGTGTATATATATGTACTTTTACCCTTGTATATATTAAAAAGGTTGCTTCAAAGTTAAAACCAGCAATTGATTTTTGGGGTAAGTGATTTATTATCACAAAAAAGACTTTTACCTTTGATTTGTAGCATTAAAACAATTTTCTATAAAGTAATTTTATGATCTGGTTCACATTTTTCAGTACTCTCGCTAGTACACCAGGGGATTACAGTTTTTCCAATAAAAAAAATGACTACTTCACGTAAGATCCTAGAATGTATTGCTGATTCAATAACATCTGCTCCACTATCATTTGTTTTTTATTCTTCGATTCTGGCAAACAAGCTAGTTTTGATTGAATATCAGTGAGCAATTTGTTTGTAATCTTCGTTAGCAAAGCCTTTTCTGATTTGAGATAATACTCACCATCATTGGCCCCATTGAAAAATGCGTTTAAATTACGTGGACCTTGTACCTCATCTTTTACATCATCATAAATAAAATCGCTATTTTTTTCCATCAAACACGCTAATGCAATTCTTGTTCTGTGTGAAGGTTTAGAAATTATCTTTTCATCATCAGAACTTTCATTTTCTGTGATTTCAACACCAAGTGTATAATCACCGTAGTAAAACTTATTTTGCAACCATTTACAAATGTATTTATTTTTTGGGCTTTCCAGTAATTTTAATATCACGGGAGATAAATCAACATAGTTATAATGATTGATTGTCTTATGTTCAGATGTTCTATTATTCTGTTGGACAACCTCTGTCGTATGAAACCCATATTCACATTGCAGGAAATCGTCATCATGGGGCCCATATGTAAACCATAAATGTTCGTCTTTCTTAATGTCGGATGAAGTCTTCACGGTATATCCACCTACAACTTGTACTGCCTCACAGTTATGATCCTTTGTTCTATGGTTTACGTAATCAACGAATGGAACCATTGTAATATTATTCGATGCTGTGCTTGTGGATTTGTTGACTGAAATAAAATTAGGCAACTTATAGTATAAACATCTCGTGTTAATAGCCAACCAGGCCCAGAGATATTCATCTTCCGTAATTTTGATATCGCTGATGCTAACCAGTAAGGACTCACATTTTTTCATATTTGAATGAAATTGCCTTTCTTGACTTTCTGCATGCAAGCGTGTAATTCGGGGCAAAAGATTAAGCAAAGTTTTGTCCTCTGTAGCTGAATCACTCTGCGACCAAGTCATAGGAATCCCATAGTACTCCTCAAGTTGAGGAAAACAATCAAGTAAACTTTTCCAAAATGAATCTTCTCCTCTTTTTTTTTCCATGCATATAAATAGCATCAATATTTCATGTGATGACATCGACAAAATCAGTTCGGTATCAAATTTCTGGTAAATATCGGTAATTTTATCATTGGGAGGAACAAGTCCATAGATCTTTTTCTTGTCAAAGTTCTGGATATTTTTTTTCAAAAAACTGTCAAGACCTTGGTTCCAAACAGACAAATGTTTTAAAACTGTGAGATAGTTCAACAGATATTGATTTGGTATTTTGATAATTTCGGTCCCTTTTGGAATGTCTTCACTAGTTTTAATACATCGACCCATCTCTGGGTCATTTATGACATTAAGGTCTTTAAACACTTTTGCACCATTGCTGTTAGATAGTACTGGATCGAGTAACCATTCGGTAACTTTTTGACATGCTGTCAAAGACATAGAACTGTTCTATAATAAGGGCTGGCTGTGATATCTCTCTTACGATGCTTATTTCTAACAGGAAAAAAATTTCTTGTCAAACTTGTTGGAACATGAGATTCGCGACAAGAATCTGTGTAGTAAGTATTTTGATCTAGCGGAACAGAAATCATGCAACTACTCACCTTGAGACAGATCCCCTTCGGTTTGAGCTTCCAACATTGAATACAGGTTTGAATCACGTATGTATTTTGATTAACGTGACCCTTAATCCTCAACTCATTAAAACATTAATGGATACCATCAAATACAAGATATATATTTGAATTGGGGGATGTTCTGGTATAAAACTAAAGAATGACTTCTGCTTTTAAGAAAACTGTAAAGTGTAATATATATTCTAAGTTGTTATGTTTCTTGCTTGCTCTGTAAGGGATTTCAGGATGGAGGCATGTAAAGTTTCACAAGAACAGGTGCATTTTTCAACTGGATATTATTTTGCGGCTTATTTGGGAACAAGCACAATTCTTTTGCATGTGAGGATGCTTGTACACGACAGAATAGTTGCCATGCTGCTTTTTCATGGAAAAGGAGCATCAAATTGCAAAGCAGCTGATTGCATGATGCTCTATTTGCAATTTTATTCGTTGAGTTGATTTCGAATAGCCGTCTAACTACCTTCCATCTTTTCAACATACTGTTGATTTTTCCCTTTAATTTTTTGTTTTTTAGTTCCTTTACTCTATGCTCTTTCATTTTCTCTACAAAGGCTTCAAGATTTTCTGAATAGTATACCAAAAGCTCAACAATTGAAGGATCGTGCAATTTTAAATTTTCACTTTTTACTATGACTATACCGGCACAAATTCACACTCAGGGCAAGTGAAATTGGTCACGGTAAACTCATTGGTGGGGTTGAAAAGAAAATTAAGTTTCTTAGACAAAGAATAATCATCTGCATGATCTTTATATTTGGTTGCATGGATTGAATACAGAAATCTCCTTATCCCAGAATTTGTCTGAACTTTAGTGGTTGGATGTTTTCATTAGGGTTATTTTATTCGGGGTTGTCAAATCTGTATTGCAATAGGTGGATTTCCCGCTTGAGTCCACTGATGAGACTTCCGAGAATCAGGCATTAGCTGAATATTGGTAGCAATTTTAAAGAGGTTTTACTTCAGTTAAAAAAAGAAAAATATTTCCTGACAATTTCAGTATTCTTGTGGTAACTCTTCAGCATTAGATAAGACCAAAAGCTGCTTGATTTTGCCTCAAAAAATTCCTAGAGAAATTTCATAACCACAAATGTAGATTATTTCTGATTGGTGGCGTACAAAAGCTTTCCCCTTGTGATCCCCATCATATGAATCAAATACTTTAAATCAATTTTTTTGTCTCAGACCCAACTGCCCATCATAAAAAAAATCCTTAGGTACGTGCTATTTCCTAGCCTCTATAATCGGCGAGGAGCAGAGGCTGCGGGTCGTTCTTTTGTATCATTGAAAGAATTTCAAAACCAATGTCACCTGTTGGTTTCCATAAAGCTTTGAATTCCATCCAATTCTTTAAGCTTTAGAACCGTTAGACTTTAGCGGCTAGCAAGATTGAAGGGTATATTTGGTATATGAAACATTAAAAAACTCCTTGAAAATCTGTCCTGGACAAAAACGATATTCCACCTCCTTTTGTCTAACATCTTTCAAATTCTACCCGCAAAAAGGAATTTCAGAATCAGCCTAAATTTGATGTATTAACATATAGTTGTGCTATCCGAGAAATCTTTGAGAGTACATCTAGAATGAGTATTAAAATTTCATCTTTTTATTAGATGATAGTTGACACCGGAAACTTTGAAAACAAATGGATTAGAAGAATTTGAATAAAATTCTAATTCTTCATGATATGCTGCGATTGGGACATAAGTAAAATTTAGTTTATTTAAGACCAGCATTTGTTTTAGGCATTACATCTGAAAAGCCAGTTGATCAAACACAAACTAAAAAAAAAGAAAAATAAATAAGAGCAGCTAGAAGCCCGTTATTTTTGATTCATCCACTGCTGCCGCTTTTAAGGACGCAGTTACTGTTAAAGTGAAGTCATAGGTTGCTGCTCCTCAAGAAGAAACTGTTACCAAAGCTGAGTCGAATATAATTTTGGAGTAAGTTCTTCAAGGGGCTTTGAAGCATGAAGGTACGGTTTGCCTTTAGCAACACTTTTTTCTCGATGTGTAACAACAATAATGGATTAGAAATAATAGCCTTTAAAGCAGCAACGGTGATGGATTCGAAATAATCGTAACCCCATGAGCATTTATTGACGATTTTCATATGGATAACAAGTTTGGAAGGAGGTCCTGGTAAATTTCTATCATTATTACAAACGTCACTTTTGGGTGTGATTGGGATAATGAAATTTTAGAGTATACTGTGTAACCAATGATTTTTCGTTCTTCATCTCACTGACCACCCTATACCTTTGTTTAAAATATAGATCATTAAGTGGAGACTAATCTATAAAACAGACTTGATCGAGAGCATAGAAATTCCAGCGTAATCTTTATATTAACTAGCAAAAGAATGGGATGTGGTAGCGTAAAAGGAGTGTTTAAACGAATGAAATAACTTTCCAACCTTCTTTCGTATTCAGTATGCTAGTCTTATGCTGAACAAACATGCCATCTCGCTTGAACATGATTACGCACTTTGGGTAGTTTTTCCATATATTATTGTATGTATTCATGTGTTTTAAAAAACGACCTCTTTTTGTCGATCAATCAACATTATGATTATTTTGGGGTTGACTGGAGGTATAGGGACAGGTAAATCAACTGTCTCAGAATATCTGAACCAGAAATATGGTATTGATATTATTGATGCTGATAAAATAGCTCGAGAAGTAGTTGAACCAGGAACCGTGTGTTATAATAAAATTATAGAGTATTTCAAACCTAATATTCCAGACATTGCACCAGATTTAGATGATGGAATACCAGGATCATTGAATCGACAAGCATTGGGTGCGTATGTGTTTGCTAATAAGCATGAATTAAAGAAGTTGAATTCCATAACCCATCCTGTTATTAGAAGAACTATAATCTCTGAGATACTCGGCGCTTATTGGAAAGGTGATAAAGTGGTTATTTTGGATGTACCTTTGTTGTTTGAAAGTAGAATGGATTATCTATGCTCACGAGTGGTAACAGTTGTATGTAAAAAAGAATTACAAGTAGAAAGAATATTGAACAGAAATAAGGAACTTTCATCCGAAGAAGTGAAAAACAGAATTGATTCACAGATGCCAGTTGAAAAGAAGATCAGTTTATCAGACTACATCATTTCTAATAATTCAAGTATCAATGAACTGGAAAATCAGATTGACAAGTTTGTTCAATGTAATTTGAAGGCCATCCAATCCAGCAAAAACAGTGCTGGATGGTTATCGACGTTTAGCACCTTTTGGAACTGGGCTCAGATAATTTTCCCACCGTTGGCGATTTTGGGTGTACTCGTGTCTATCTGCCGTAGAAAACTCAAGAGAATGGGGGTAAATTGATGGTGCTATAGTTGAGAATATGTAACAGCTATTATAAGCAGACTTCTTTTACTTTACTCATTTTAGCACAAACTGTCATGATTACATTCCATGGTTTTAAAATGCTGTTGCTTTTGGTTGGATATAATCTTAACAGATGAGCTCTTTCAATCATTATATGTGCCCACAAAAATAGCCACCTATCTTATCTTCATCTTACTAAGTATTTAACAGGACTCCAAGTATGAAATACATTCTGGGATTTTTATCATCATATACATTGCTTGAGTTTGTCACATTTTAAAGAATTATCTGGAAATAGAAGAGAGGTAAGCGGAACTGCAATTTTCGGGTGAGATTATTTATTATAAGTAAAACATATTAAACCAACCATAAAGATTTTCAGGATTTTTGAAATTCTTTTACAAAAGCCAAGCTTGGCCTATATTCAGAAAAAAAACTGAATAAAGTTTAAGTACACTGCTTCAACCGATATCAATGGAATGTATACATTGTAGATATATATATTGGGTAAATGTTGTAAGCGAAGGAGTTCACATCCAAAATATTTTTAATATTATGTGATTCGCCTCGATTCTCTATATGGGTTCGGACTCTAAAACAAGGAACCTAATCTCGATCTTATTTAAAGATCAGAAATCTAATTCATATAAACGTTAATCAAAATTGTATTATGTGCAATATAATGTTCATTTGGATAAATAAATAAACTTTAAGAAGCTTCAGTATATGTTCCCCACTTTTTATAAAGATACATGTCCCACGTATTTCTCATTAAATAATTCAGATATATTTTATGCTACAAATGAATAGTTTATGGACTATCTGAATGGCTTTTACACTTTTCGGGTTTCATTCATTTTCGAATTGCGTCTTAAAACGGTAACTTCATGTAAAAGCCCGTCCAAAAGGACTTTCATATCTTCTCTCTCAAGAAGCAGACGATCTTTATCTATTTTCCACTGATCTTTTTCATGTTCCGACTCTGAACATTTGAACAAAAGGGCATTTTTTTCCATCTCCGCAACTTCCAACTTATCTAGCGCTGTATTATACGCTTCGCAAAGTGACAGATAATTAGTCCTTAAAATTGAAAAGCATTTCAAAAATTTATTTTCCTTTGAAGTGAGAACTGACTCATTGTTAGTTTGTGTTTTTGTCTCCTGATCTCTGGCTACTGTATCTCTCGCAACCTTTCTTTTCTTCAGACTCTCGTCTAATTCATTTATTTCTTCACTGTGTTTTCTTTTACTTTGCGTAGACGAGTGTATAGTAGGCGCACTTGCATCAAAAATAAAATTTTCAATTGAGTGTTCATGGGAAGCAATATCGCCGTCAGATGGAAAGCCCACTAAAGGAGCAGACATCATTTTATCAATTTCTTTATCCAAAAAGTTGTCGTTGAAAAGAAGAGGATTGTTGCTTGTGGAAATATCGTTACTAAATTCATCTGATAAGTCGCTACCAAACATCTCGTCTTTGAAGAGTTTAAAGTCCATATCAGTGTTCGAATTAGTTGTACATGAATCTGAAGAGTCTATAGGAGTATATGGAAAATTTGATTCAGGAGATGAGTTATAACTGTTATTTCCTGCCATTTGGGAATTTGATCGAGAATGGGTAGCTATTTCTGTAGCAGTTGAGTTGGATCCTAACTTAACAATATCTCTTCGTGTTGCTGATTTCTCTGTGTTATTTTGAGACATTGTATGTTTTGTTTTTCTTTCAGTTGATGAAGAATCGTAATCAACATTAATTTTTCTTGAATTCAAATCAACTTGTTCACCTAAATCCCCAAAAAGTTCTTCATTAAGTTTAGAACTTTCTTGTAGAGTGATTCTTCTGCTTCCATTATCTGAACTGGCTAACAGGGTATTAAAATCTAATACATCGCCAGGAATCAAATGTACCATTACTATATTTTCTAGTATTAAACTTTACTTTTGCAAAAAAAATCAATCCTATAACTTATTTATCCAGACTGTCCTCAGAGTTTTTGCTTTTGCTAACAAGGTGATCGGTAATGTCTTTATACCTTCGTGAAATTGGCCGTTTGCTCAATAATAAAAAGTTTTACTGAAGGAAAAAAATATGCAATGAAAAAAATTCATGATATAAAAAAATATTTGAAAAAATTACGCACTGTGACCAAATAATTTGTCGTGATGTCAACTTGCTTATACTTCCTCCCAAAAAAAGATGCCAATACGTATAAGACCTGACAAATTTACTTAAACCAAATCTGGTATATATATGGCATTATGGGGGCTTGTAACCAAAAAAATCAAATTATTAGAAACAATTTCCTTGTTGCTTGTGCTTAGATAATGTTATAGAAAACCTAAGACTACTGAAGAAATGGCCATTTGAAACATATTCATGACACATCCTTGTGAATCTGTAACTCAATTCTTAAGCCCCGTAAATATTTTACACGATAGCTATTTTTGTATTTCCTTAGCCGCTTGAAGTTGAGCTGAACTAATTCGATCAGGCTTTTTCAAATGAAAACCTTTTATGACTGGCAGCAGATTTCACGATTAGATTTGAATTTCCCATTCGAGGTCACTTCAAATTCCTATGGATATCAGGCATCTTGAATATTAAGATACTAGCGAGCATTTTTGCCAGCAATATTTACGCTAAAAAATAATTTGCTGCACTTTTTAAAATTCAAAATGAAACATTACTGGGTAGTTGATAAATACTGGTTGTTAGATACAAAGAAAACTGCAAAAACTTTTAACCCTTTTGACTAAGAAGATGTATTCAAACCGAGGCTATTGTTGAAATCCTGATATTATTGCAACAAAAATAATTAAACGAATGTTTCAATTAAAATTATAATTAGTATAAACACGTCAAATAACAACATTATCATCCTGGTTTTAACAGAAGGATTTAACAAAAATCATCAAAAAAACCATACCATCTCAACTCCAAAAGTTAAAATGTTGCTATTTATTTATATTATATCAATTTTGTGATTTTTTTAGTCAGAATACGCCCGTGTAGCGTAATGGTTAACGCGTTTGACTTCTAATCAAAAGATTCTGGGTTCGACTCCCAGCATGGGTGCTGGCGTGATTCTAATTTTTTTATTTTTTTCGTTGGTTTGCTTATAAAAAATTAACGTGAGAAAGCTGCTCCAAAACTATGCTAGATCTTGAGTTTGGACAATTACAAAACTCAATGTGGGCTGCACATCTCCGTCCCTATTGTAATTTTTTAGTGTTTCAAAATATCAGTTAATTAATCTGACAAAAGAATAAATATTAAAGATAAAGTAATCATTTAATAACTATAGAAATTATAAACTATTGATTTATTTTAACTTTAAAGTAGTGTGACACTTACCACAGTATTGTCTGTCCTTCATGTTAGCCATGAAGATACCAGCACCACACTTTGGACATTCGTTTCTTAAGGTAGTGACATTTCCATCACCATCAACTTGATAGTATTGTAAGACAGCTAACTTAACAGACTTGTGCTTGTGTGGAATTCTTTTTGGAGTGGTGTAAACCTTCTTCTTTCTCTTCTTACCACCACCTCTTAATCTTAAGACTAAGTGAAGAGTGGATTCCTTTTGAATGTTGTAGTCAGATAAAGTTCTACCATCTTCTAATTGCTTACCAGCAAAGATTAATCTTTGTTGATCAGGTGGAATACCTTCCTTGTCTTGGATTTTTTGCTTGACATTGTCAATAGTGTCAGAGGATTCGACCTCAAGGGTGATGGTCTTACCTGTAAGAGTTTTAACAAAAATTTGCATTATTAGGACCGTCTGCAAAAGATGCTTCTTTCTTACCTATTTAAAACTTGCCAAAAGAAAGAAAAAAAGATAGTTCAAATTTCTATTAATTCTAAGCAGCTTGATTTTTTTTTCGTACTGGAAAAAATGAAAATTTTAAATCGCGTTTTTTTTTCACTGCGTCAGCCATCAAGGGTTTTACCCCTTTACTTTACACGTGACCCCAAGTTTTGGAATTAAAAATATTCCGATACCGGGAATCGAACCCGGGTTTGCCCGGTGAAAGCGGACCGTGATAGCCATTACACTATATCGGAAATATCCATAAACAATTTTGTTATTCTGTACACCAGTTTTTGAAAACATAACACACAATTAAGACTTGAAAACGTGGTTCAAAATACTTGATTATATTTTCTACAAACTTCCTGCTTTTCACAGAGAATAATAATGGGATATAAAAAAAAGCAAAGGTAAAGAACTAAAATTGACAAGTATTTTCAACTTTCTCAGTCAAAAAGTTCACTATAAGAACATTATGAGTCTTGGTGCCTTGAACTTACCATGGAAAAAATGCTCTTTTGGCCGGATGAGGTCCAAAGATCGAAGAAAATGGTTTATACGACTTTAAAGTTTGCTGGTATTTTTAGAAAACAAATAGAATTGGATCCAGGCCACAAATATTTTATTGTTTAAGGAATTTATTGCGGATTTGCTATTGTTCATATAACTTCAGTTATGAGAGAAAAACGGCTATTTACTGAGTTGCATAAATAGTTGCAAATCACATTGAATGTATATGGTCTTGTGCTTGCTAAGTCTTAAGGCCAACTTGCTACCGTAAAATTTCCAGAGTGTTATGGTCCAATCTTATTTTAGAGGTAAACTGCAATGGCAGCTTATATGTCGTTTTCCCTGTTAGATAATGGAGTATCGGCAGAAAATATTTTATGTGTTTCTATACAGAACTACAGAACCTTTCAGGAGTGGGCTGGAATTTTTGAAGCTAGTCTTAAGTCTTGGCAAATACTGGATTCTCACTCGCTAGGCAAGGTAATAAAAGGCTTTTACTGACCTCTTTCGCTGGCGTTTTCAGATTGGTTTTCTATGGTCCAAAAGTTAATAATGTCATGCCTAAGTCATCATCCTGTCTTTGCTTTCATCACCCTTGCGGTCATAAACCAGGGAATGTTGCTCCGGATCTCACTCCTTACATGTCTGCACATGCTTTTTTTTTTCAAATGTACAAACCAGCTACATGAACTATAGTATTGAAAAAACAGAAGTAGCAAAAGATTGGTACGCCAAAATAAGGACAGATTTTTCAGATTCCTTAGGTTGACCAAAAATAAAAGGGATTTTGAAAACACTCTGCAATTTATCAAAAACAAACTCCGAGACGGGGAATTGAACCCCGGTCTCCCGCGTGACAAGCGGAAATTCTAGCCACTAAACTATCTCGGATAAATGCGCAAGCCCGGAATCGAACCAGGGGCTCAACGATGGCAACGTTGAATTTTACCACTAAACCACTTGCGCTTTTTATGGAATTTGAGGTAACAAAATGTGACAGCAGCTGCATAACTGAATATGTTACGTAAGCTATGTTGGCTTAGCCGAAATTGATGTATGTAAAATATTTACCGCTACAGGCCCACATCCAGAAAATTTGCATTCATAATCCTGTTCTTTAGAGACAACCTTAAGTAGTCATACATAGTGGCTTCTATATATAAAGCATCAGCTTATATATACGTCAATAAAGAGCCGTCCTTTCCGGCTGATTGTTTCTGTGCAATAGTTAATAAAACAGCCGGCAGGATATTATTTTATCCACTATTACTACGTGTCATGAAGAATATTATTGACCCTGAATAAATCACTTACATGTTTTTTCTTGAATAATGCCACCCACGTAATTATTTTATTACTTGACTTCGTTAACGTAACTTTTAACAATCTTTGGATCGATCAATAAACTCAGCGCATGTGCCTGGCACAGATGTTTATAAAAATTACCCCTAGTCCACTAATATTTCTATTTAGGAATTACTTCCATAATTTGGAACTCTGGACTGGTTTATTTTGGACTCATCAGTGGTTTTGTATTTGGCGCTGAGGCACGGCCAGTCTGACATATAAGGGGGAAGCAAGGAGAGCATTAGTAAAAATAATCGACTGTAAGGCCACCACGTTCGGTTTTACTCCCATGAGTTGCTTTTATGGCCAAGTTGGTAAGGCGCTACACTAGTAATGTAGCGATCCTCGGTTCGACTCCGAGTGAAAGCAAATTTTTTCTCTGGGACCAGAGAAACTAAACGTCTTGTCCTGAATACTTTTTGTCGCAATCCACATATTGGATTAGCGATAATCGTGGAAAATGTTTTCACGAACTTTTTCATGTGTTAAATATATAACTGGTATTAAACTTTTTATAATTTCTTTATAGTGTGAATCCTTAACCCGGTCAGAAGCCAGTTATACTATATTAGGAAATAAGTATAATAGTCTGCTCAACACAAGTCTGGTTACTTGGATTAAACGCATGCCTTCGGCACATTTATGACAAGGAACCTAGAGGTAGCCAAGCATTACGCCACCAGGGAATAAAGTGTTTTTCTTGTAATGCGCTCTCAGGATTCCGACACTTTTAAAGAATTGATCACGCGTAAAATTATACTTACAAACGTGTGGGCGCTCACCGAGCAAGTTAAGGTCGGCCAATACTATAAATACTGCTTTTTTTTCTCGTCGGTTAATAGTATATTGAAATAGAGATGACATGGCCTATTCTACCAGGCTTTAATGAGTATAGAGTCTATACATATGGTATGTTTTTGAGGAGTTCATAGGGGACAGCTCTTCTTCTTTTTGTGCAAACAACTTAGCATCCTTGGAGAATTTTGTAAACCATATTTCAAACACCGCTTACAGTGGAATATTTGAAAAGCTTCCTTCTTTAACAAATGAAATTGCGTCGATTTGGTCGTTCGCAGCAAAAAAAATCTGGTGAAGCTAGAAAAATGGGCGTCGTCGAAAGTATTCTACATGTGCTCTAACTTCCACACGTCAAACGTAATGATATGAACTCATTAATAAAGTCCGCATTGTCCGAATAGCTAACATAATATCTTTCAGTATCTATAGCATTAGGAGTATCTTTGCTCCCAATTGGATTTGCAATATTAAAACTAAACAGTTGCAATATTAAACTAAACAGTTGCAATATTAAAACTAAACAGTTGCAAACTTTAACAACTGTGATATTTGATACCATATACTAGTTGCTTTAAAAACTAACTATCATTTTTCTTTGGTGCGAGACTTGAACTCTTAGTATTCTCAATTTTTGAAATCATCTCATTTTTTCTTAATCGAAACACTGTTTTTCGCTGCCACCTTTTCTAAGAATTTAATTACTCATGGCTTGTAAATTTTGGTATGAAATCTAATCACAAATCCAGTTTTTTCGGATCTGCATAATTGACTTAGGTTGGTCCGTCAAGTGAGGGAACCGATGATGTTTACTTTGATGGCATGTGTGGGCATAGTTGAGTGATCCAAAATCAAAGAAGGATACAATACGGTAAAATTTACACAATATAGACTGCAAAAAGTACTTCTGTTATATATACGTAAAAGCGCTTTGCTAGCCCTTTTTATGTGCGTAAAAGATTTTTTTACCATTTTTTCAATTCAAAAAACGCTGCATAGTTGCCAACGTAACCATATGAACTTTCGAAGTATATATTGTTTTTTATTGTCACATCTAATTGCATTATCACCTTGCTTACATATACTTGAGTAGGTGATAAAATTAAAATTGATGAAAAAATGGAAACCTGAACCATTGTAGAAATAAATTAATATGTTTAATAACAATGCACATTGAATATGGCAGTTTCAAGAATTCGTCAATAACCTAATATTTCTTTTGTATTCTTAATAGCCATCTTTTCGATATTTTCCCAAAAACTTATACTTTAACGACAATTCTCAACTAAACATAAAACGTACTTCAAATCTTTTTATAGACATTACTATTTTAGATCATAAACTTCCATCAGTTTTTATACCATGCTTATTTCTCAACAGTTTTAGGAGCTACTTGAATGATTTTGATTGCAAATTTTTTTTGTATAATCTTTTTCTCGACTATGATACCCGAGTATACCAAAAACTCATTCGGCTTCACTCAAGGGGACTAAGGTTTTTGTAAGATAAATTCAAATCGAAAGTGCCTGATTTTTATCTTTATCTGTTAGATTCAAAGTGAACATTGCAAGCTAAGAACATGCTTGATTTACAACATAGAAACAGTGAAAATCTTTTCTGCATTGGTCCAAAGAAGCTTAGTATACAATCTGAAGGCTACTGAGTTTGTACAGTTCTTTTAAAAATTTACCGAAACGTTTCGACGTTAATTTACTATATCTGAAATGTTGAAATTACATATGCTTACATCAAGCAGTTATGCAATATTTCTTAATCCAAAATTGGTGAGAACCCCTCATTCCACATAAATAGGGTTAATACTGTGCTTGGTATGAATAGAAGCGTTTTTTTGTCTCGCCTGTGTAAATACCAGTGAATAGTTTCTTTTCATATTTTTGATGAAACACTCAACTATGTCTACATAGGTCATTAAAGAGAGCACCCCTGATTGCACCAGTTCACAGATTTTCCATATTTTAATATCAAACTGATATAGTCTGTGTATTTTATCTAAGTAGTCCATATTTCTCAGAGCAAATAATTGTGCCTATTTCAACATCACTTACATGTAATTCTGCACTTTAGAACAACTAATGCGTAAACCCGTTTCATTAAAACCATATTATATAGATTTTGAACTTAACTACCATCACACTTATCACATCAGAACATTTGAAACACTTACTATCCCGTATTTTGCTTATTGATTACTAAGGTTTCAATCCATAGTTTTCAATTAAACGATACAGGAAACATCTTATATTTTAACCTTATTGATTTTTTGGGATTGCAAGGTGTTATCTCAAGCTAAGTAGACACAAGTCAATTCAAGCTGAACGAATGCCTTCACAACCTTTAAAACCTTCTGCATACCCAGATTTGTTTCCAGTTTAAATTGTTGAACTCAAAAAAACTTGAAGCCACTAGTATGCAAGAGTGTTCCTTCTAATGACGTATGTCAACATAATTGAACTACCTAGCCTCCTCGAAAGAGACTATGTGGCGGAACTGAGAGAAAATGCGCTTTTGTTTGGCCGTAGGAGCTCGTTACTATTTCTGCGTGTGAGAAAATAGGGGTTGTCATCAAGTTCAGATCAAAAAAAGCTGTATCATTACTGATATTAGGCATTTGCTTTTTCAACTTAAGCACTTGCAATATACTCTTCGTTCCATTTTTAGCTTGATGAAAATCAAATATTACAACAATCATGCTAATCTAGCATTGTTTACCAATTTTATGCTTCTTGAAACAAAATATTAATTGCTGCGCAATACAACGTTAGAATAAAACTTTACACGAGTTAAGTTGTAAATATACCACAGCGGTGAGTACCGATAAGTAATTTTTTTTTGACCGGATAGCTCATCCAAGCTTTAAATGATTTTTTTGATCTATATTGTTAAAATGGAAAAACCAGTTGCATCGGGCAGCCAGGGGTGATTCCTTTAATGTTCTATATAAGCATAAAAAATGATTCATTAAAGTTATATAAAGAGGCTGTTGAAATTGCATATGCTTAAATCAGCAACTATGCAATGTTTCTTAATCCAAAGTTGATAAGAAACCCTCCTTCCATGTAAATAGGGTTGAAAGTGTGTTTCTTGCTATAAATAGAAGCACTTTTCCCTTTCTTCTGTGTAATTTCCACTGTATAGCTTCTTTATATAACTTTGATGAAACACTCAACTATGTTTACATAGGTCATTAAAGGGAGCACCCTTGACTACCCCACAGTTCACAGAATATTCCAACTTTAACAGAGGCTATACAATGGAAATTACATGTGGGAGTGTTTAGATTGCACATGCTTCCATGAGCAGTTATGCAATATTTCCTAATCCAAAGTTAATGAGAAACGCTCCTTTCACATAAATAGGGTTTTGAGTACGCCTCTTGGTATGAATAAAAGCGTTTCTCTGCCTCACCAAAATAAATATCAAGGTTTAGCTTTTTTATATATTTTTGATGAATCAACTATGTTCGCATAGGTTATCGAAGGAAGAATCCTGAGTGTCCCAGTTCTCAGTTTCATCTCCTTTAACGCAACCTATTATAACTGTTATCATCAAGATTACATTGATTGATTATGGCCAATTTACAAGCATACTGAGTTACGAGCACTAATATAACGAAGAGTAGAATTTGCAGGACATGCACCTGATATTCCTCAGGCGTATTTCCGGAAACAAGAAATTATAGGTAGCATGAGATGGGCAATCATAGTAGCTCGTTACAACAAGTGCCTCCGGAATTACAGTAAGAGGCTGTGGACCAATATGTTAATGTAACTTTAATATAATACTCAGAAACATTTCGGCAGCTATTTTTGGTCTGAATGGAAAAATCTGTGCACTGGATAAGTCCAGGATTTTATCTTTGATCACATATTCGAATGTAGCAGGGTTTATTTTCGAAACTACATCCTGAAACTATACAATAATACATACAAAGCAAAAACAGCGCGCTTTTTTCGAACCAACAAGCTTCGTATTTTCTCTGTTTTTGTGCAAAGAAGCTTTCTCATTGGCATAGGCTACGTAATTTCAACATTATGAAAGCAGGAGCTCAAAGAAGCCGGTCAATTCAGCTTAGCGAAAACAATTTCAGAAATCACCACCATTTGGCGAGTTTCACCATATCATAACCCTTGTTTTCTGGATTTGCAATCTGTTTATTGAGTCTCAAGTTAGAGCGCTAGAATTAAAAACTTGGAAGGGACTTTAAGCACATCTTTGTAAAGCGAATTGCTTGTGATGTGATGGTTAGGAGACTTTTAACAAGAAGCTTGATGTACTGCCGGACGTTGACAGCAGCGCAAGTAATGCTAATGTTGGACCAAATTAAGGAGACAGATAAGTGCTGAAATTACATATGCTTACATCAAGCAGTTATGCAATATTTCTTATTCCAACGTCGGTGAAAAACCCTCCTTCCACATAAATAGGGTTAATACTGTGCTTGCTATGAATAGAAGCGTTTTTTCGTCTCGCCTGTGTAAATACCAGTAAATAGCTCCTTTTTATATTTTTGATGAAACGCTCAACTATGTTTACATAGAACATTAAAGGCAACACCGTTGACTGCCGGAGTTCACAAATTTTCCATATTTTAACAGTTTGGATTATCATTGTTGTCAAGCCTACAAGTTGTCGCAATCCATGTATGGGATTAGCGAGAATCGTGGTAAAAGTTTTCAATAAACTTTTTCAGTGTTAAATATATAAGTTTGTAACATAGTGACTTACAGTTCACTATTGTTAGTCTAAATACCAGCTCGTACAGCGCACTACTATAAATACTTATCTCAACCCACTTACCTTTATGTGGAATCCTTTATATAGTTTCTTCATATAGCTTCAATGAACCACTTAACTATGTTCAATAGGTCGTTAAAAAAACACCCTGGCTGCCCTAATTCACAGATTTTTCTATTTTCACAAAAAGAAACAGTAATTTTTTCTGCTGGCAGTATTGTGCCCTAGCATTTTGACCAAGTTTTACTTACTAGCAATTTAATGAACTTGGTGAATCTTCACAACGGTCATCACTTAAGAAACTTTGATCATTTGGAGCTATACAAGCTGATGGCATTTTTTATTTCATCTCGCGAAAGCTTTCTTTTTCCTTTTTCAAACCTTACCAAACCAAGGATCCATTCCACTAACAACTTTTTTAAAGCGAACCTGAGGTAAGTACATATGGGTGAATCTTTGCTTATTCGATGGGGCCATGCAAAAACATTAGGTTGGCAATACCCCGACAATTATCCTTTTTTTTTCCAGACTTTTATGTATGTGCTGGGGTGTTTTTGGTAGAAGACTTAGTACCTGAAGCTTCATATGAATTTTACACACTAGCATCTGCTTACACGTTCAGAGACTTAGTGATAGCAGAAAAGTGATCACTGCCAGATTACCGTTCGTTTTTCTACATTTTATCGACCCTGGCATTCATTCCATTGGCAACATCTCCCAACCGATATATCATTTCATGCAATACCGGAACAGGAAAGGGGATAAGCAAGATATATTATTTTATGATAATTACCAGCCAGGTTTTTTTTTCAGTGATGTCCTCCTTTTTGTCTATTTTGAACCTGGTTGGAGGAAAGGAGAGGGATGGTCGTTGATTCTTTCATTTACTTTTTATTGTGCATAATCTAGCTTTTTTAAAAGCCTACAGTTCTAGAGTGTCACACATTAAAAATTAAAAAAACAGCGCAAGTGGTTTAGTGGTAAAATTCAACGTTGCCATCGTTGAGCCCCTGGTTCGATTCCGGGCTTGCGCATTTATCCGAGATAGTTTAGTGGCTAGAATTTCCGCTTGTCACGCGGGAGACCGGGGTTCAATTCCCCGTCTCGGAGTTTGTTTTTGATAAATTGCAGAGTGTTTTCAAAATCCCTTTTATTTTTGGTCAACCTAAGGAATCTGAAAAATCTGTCCTTATTTTGGCGTACCAATCTTTTGCTACTTCTGTTTTTTCAATACCATAGTTCATGTAGCTGGTTTGTACATTTGAAAAAAAAAAGCATGTGCAGACATGTAAGGAGTGAGATCCGGAGCAACAGTCCCTGGTTTATGACCGCAAGGGTGATGAAAGCAAAGACGGGATGATGACTTAGGCATGACATTATTAACTTTTGGAACATAGAAAACCAATCTAAGGTAGATTAAAAAACCTAAACTTCCAACTAGGGTTCCGACTGAATATGAAACACGATTACTTGATAGCCATTTAAACTCAAAAACAAAATGTTTTGCAAATCAAATTAACGCATAAAAAGGGTTTCCAAATAAAAAAACATCCTTTCAATTTTTATGTCTTTACTGACTTTATGTCACGAATTGAAACAATATTTGAATGCGTATTGAAAAAAGCACAAAAAATTTGATTTTCCAACCGAGTTTTCATTTGGCAAAATGAATTTCGTGTGGAAAAGGCTATAAATTAGATTTTTAAAACCCACAGCCATACAGAAAGACTTTCTAGTTGGATTTTGAATATAAGAATTATTCATATTGTGTAGATTCCGGACAAGATATTGGGTGGTTGAAAAAGTTTTACACAAATAGCTGAAAAAAAAAATACTATTAATTTGAAAACAGGTTTGCAATAAAATTATTATGCGAAGTAGTCATTCGAAAATTTTGGAAAAGTAAGGAATGCTGAATTCTACCTAAACCCCACTACGCATATTAAGTGAATGAGTGTGGCGATGGGAACAAACTTCAGGTAGAAGCAATTCTTGTTTTTCACAGTGTTGGAGCTAATAGAAAAATGGTTTTAGGCAGGGGTGTATTTTCCATACTTCTAAAAAACCAAAGGAAGATCGAGAAGCTTTCTTAAAGTTTAATAGTATGGTAGAACTTAGGATGAATGATATTTTGGGCGGACTAAATCAAAATGATCATGAAAAATCATTTTCAAAGAAGCTCCCACTGGTTGTAGAGTTTCACTGGACGGTCGTTCTATAGGACTAAAAATCGCGTATCAAACCTTTGGGTTCCAGAAACTATGCGACTGATAAAGTTAGGAACAAAACTAAAAAACTTCATGTCAAACTATTTACATAATCTTCAGACTTTTTATCAAACTACAAAGGTTTCACTTTTACTGTTTATGGCAGCCATATATAAAGATTTTATAAAAAGCTGTATTTGGTGGCATATCAAAAGCGCAATATAAATGTTTATTAAAAGAAAAACAGATGTAAAATCAAACACATACAAAAAAAAATAGAATAAGCTTTAAACAGCTTTTTATTTCTATCAATTCAACGTCCCTGACAATAAAAACATTTCAAATTATATTTTGATACTCTAGATCAGAAACTACATTTTAAAGAATTATCTGCGAGTCCAAAAGCAAGTAACGCAAAAGGCAGATCAAATAATTTAAACGCGTTTTATATCCAGAGGCGCCTGTCTATCTTTGACTTTCATGGCGTTCCTTGAATCACTCGACTAGGCTTTTATCAGTTGATAGCATTTCCCTAGTTCCAAAATACTTTGTTTCTCTAGGTGTTACAGAAATATGAAATGAAACTAACTTGCTATGCCATCTATACTAGTATCATAAAGGTTTCATGTTTAGGTATACTATAAACTTCTTCATTATTTTTGCCCGACTCAAAATGTTGTTTTAAATACAAAGTTGACAAATATGCATCAAATATTACCTGCAGAATAGCGGTAACTACGATATTGGAGAAAATTTTAATTTTAATTTGTTAGCTCTGAAAGTCTTTGATTAAGAAACATTGCATTACTGCTTATATAAGCATATGCAATTTTAACAGCTTATCACTCTACCACATGTAATTTCCACCCTAGAACTTCTTTATATAACTTTAATAAATCGTTTATTCATGCTTATATACTTCATTAAAGGGAAGCGCCCCTGATTGTCCCAATTCACATATTTATTTCATTTAACAGAACCAGTGAGTTACGAGCTAATTTTGAAGTACTGCGTTTAACGGAATTAGAACTAGCTACAAATAATTGAAGTTTAGTCTATAATTGCTGGAATTGTAGATTCTGATAAAAGCAACTTTGCAATACCTGTTGACTCAAGTTGATAAGAAACCCGCATTCTGCATAAATAGGGTTAGACAAACACTTTCGAGTTTTTCTTGAAGCGCGTTTTTTTCTGTATAGTTTCCCCTATAAAGATTGTTTATGATTTTGATAAGTTACTCAAGTATTTTTTACTTAAATCATTGATGAAGAATCACTTTTCCCAGTTCACAAATTCATTTACTTTGACACCTTCGGTGTTGAATTAGGCATACTCTGAGATGGGCAATACAATGTCAGGACGTTTTAACAAAATCATCTTACGATACTAGCTTTTTTTGTTTATTCGTTGTGTCAATGAGTGTTTGCATGCATCCAAAGTTGATTTAATATATCTCACATTAGCTTCATAAAGATAGATAGATCTTTAGAGTTAGAAAGTGTGAGTCGAACAAAACAGTTTGAGCAGTTTTTTCACCAAGAACACAGTTTGCCTTTGTAAAATATTCAGCGGTCAAGCAGAGTTATCTGTATCATTCCTGGAAAAATATAATGTTCACTAATAAACTGGCTTGAACAATTACAGTTTTCGATCTTGATTGAGCATTGTTCACAAGGCAAGATTCATTTCTAACCTCTGCGAAGGCGTGTTTAGAAAAATTTTAATTCTTCTTTTTAGTAGAAGAGACTTGTATTGCTATGAGCTATCAAGGATTCTTTATAATATCTAAGAAACAATCCTAAATCTAAATCATATACTGTGAAGATCATTGAATCGGAGCTACATGGGGTAATCATAAGTTTAAAGATTGGTGATCCAACTAAGTGCAAGAGCGGCCAGTTAAATGACCACAACTGACTCATATATTCTAGCCCATGATATTTATAGGTATTGGTCACGAGCAGACCACCTGCCAATATTATTTAATAATTCTTATTGCTAAGTTTTTTTTCCATTAAGGCGCAGTTTGTCTTAGTTAAATGTCTTTCCATAAAATATGCGTTTAAGAAAATGTGAGGTATTATTTGCGCTCTTTTTGTTGAAATAGTAATTGAAACATTGAGGGTTAGCACGTGATTACACGTGATTCATTACCCCTAACACCCTCGTCACAATAATTTCATTAGTGACGCACAAATTTGTCGACGCACAAATTTTTCACACGCACAGTTTTCGAACCGCGACGTGAAAATTTTTCAGTGCGCTGACCGGGTATTTAACTTGGCTAAATGCC
This sequence comes from Pichia terricola, assembly GCA_030168465.1. Classification (NCBI taxonomy): domain Eukaryota; kingdom Fungi; phylum Ascomycota; class Pichiomycetes; order Pichiales; family Pichiaceae; genus Pichia; species Pichia terricola. The sequence goes on from CP099442.1 coordinate 753,591, forward strand.
CTTTTCTTTAATTGTTTTGAATTTATGTTATTTGTATTTCTTTATAACTTATTTATAGTTTTGTTTATTAATCAATTAACTATGGATATTAATAGTAGGATAGTACACCTCCAACAGGTTATGAGCACTTTTGTGTACACTTTTCCTAAGACTGCTGTGATCATGCTCGATTCTCATGAGAATTACTACCAATGGTCTACTGCAATTACAAATATTCTTCAAAATTTTGGTTCAGGTCTACTGGAATTTTTTTCCAGTGGCGATCTTCTTCTTCCACCAGACACTGTTCAAGATGATCCATCTGTGACACAATTGACTGTCGCACTGAACAACACAGTTCATGTCATATTGAACCAAACCGTTAATCAAAATATTCTAAACAGATATCAAGCTGAAGGTATGCATGGTCTTGCATTGTTAAATTGTTTGAGAAGAGACTATTCTAAGCTCTCTGCCAGACAACTATACAAAATGGTATGTGATTTCAAAGCCATTGACAACAAGTCAACTATCCAAGCTGCCAAACTAATCAGATCTCTTAGATTACAGTTCACTCACGGTGGTCTTTCACTTGATGAATTGCTGGGTTTAGCTTTTCTTCCATGTTTTGGTTCGGAAGATGCTATTAGAAGGGTTGTTGATGATTACAATCCTAATTTTAATTTCACGGCTGTTGAAAACAAGCTTCGTGATTTGGTTAATGATGTTCCTCCTAAAACATCTGTTTCTAATCAGGCAATGGCTGCTGTCTCCTCTAAAAAGAAGACTTTTAATCCAAAATGCAGAAGATGTAAGAAATATGGTCACACATCTCCGGCGTGCACTGCGCCTGCACCTGTTCCTGACTCAGGTCCATCCCCAAATAAAACGGATGGTAATAAATCAGGCAAATCACCATCCACTCCATCTTCTTGGTGTGCCACTGCATCCTGTGGTGGTGATTCTGATTCTTATTCATTAGATTCTGGATCTACTCTTCATTTGTCCAGAAATCTTGATCATTTTACTGAGTTCACTCCGAATGATGGTGGTGTAATCTCAGGTATTGGTGAATCCAAAGTTTCGATTAAAGGCTTTGGCTCGGTTATTTTTAATGTTGGCAATGGTAAAACACTAAAAGTTACCAATGTTGCGTATGTTCCTAATGCAACCAGGAACCTATTATCTGTGAAGGCAATTACGTCCAAGACTGGTCTGCAAGTGCACTTCTCTGATGCGAAATGCATCCTATCCGATGGTATGGAGATCGGCAAATATGTTGCTGGCTCGTTGTATGAGTTCATTTTCCCGGCTATCATTCAGAAGAACGTGGCATATTCTTCTGTTTTCAAGAATGATCTATGGCACTCCAGGTTGGGACACCCCTCTTCTAGTGTCATGAAATCAATTGGTTATTCTCCTTCAACTGATGTTAATTTTTGTGAAGATTGCTGTGCTGGTACTATGACTAGAAAATATCCCAAACAAGCTGAAACCAAGACTTCGTCTCCGTTACAGTTGATTCATGCTGATGTTTGTGGCTCCATTTCTGTTCCTGGAAGAAATGATGAACGGTATTTCCTTACTTTGGTAGATGACTACACCAGATGGACTTGTGTTTATCCACTAATGACCAAGTCTGATGCTACGGCATGTGTTAAAAAATTCATTTCCATTGCGGAAACTCATTTTTCTGCATCCGGCTTAAAGGTGCAAGCTGTTCGGTCGGACAATGGTGGTGAATTTTGCAATGCTGGTTTGTCCGCATATTTTATCGATAAAGGTATTGTTCATCAGCTAACTGTTCCTTATAATTCTCATCAGAATGGTGTTGCTGAACGGAAACACCGTACCATTCAGGACAAATCCAGAACTCTGTTGGCGAGCTCTGGTTTGTCACTGAAATTTTGGAATGAGGCTGTCAAAGTCTCTGAGTTTTTGATTAACAGATATCCTGTTCCAAAGTTTGGCGGGGTATCTTCCTTTGAAAGATGGTACGGGTATGCACCCAACTACTCGGTGTTTCATCCGTTTGGTTGTGCGTGCATGGTGTGGATTCCACCTGAGAAAAGATCGTCTATTTTTTCTCCAGTTTCGTCTGCTGGTATTTTAGTTGGTTATAGTCCTACTCACAAGGCTTATCGGGTGTATGTTTATGCTACTAATGATGTGGTTGTGTCCAATAATGTGAGATTTGATGATCAAACTTTTCCTATGTTGAAATCTGATGGTAACATCGCTTCCACTACCGAAGCTGTTGTTAACTCCGGTACGAATTCCTCTGATATTTATTTTGGTGGTGTTGCTGGGGGTATGCCAATGCTTCCTGACATTATGACTCCATCATCGTCTGACTTCTCATGCTCTGACATTCAATCGTTAATTCAATCTTCATCTGGTACATCATCTGCTGCTTCTTCATCTGGTACATCATCTGCTGCTTCTTCATCTGGTACATCATCTGCTGCTTCTTCATCTGGTACATCATCTGCTGCTTCTTCTCATTCTATTTCATCATCTGCCGCACCATCTGCGAGCTCATCATCGGCTGCTGCTCCTTCAGTAGTCTCATCATCATCTGCTGCTCCTTCAGTAGTCTCATCATCTACTTCCTCTGATTCCTCATCGTCTTTTGTTCCATCTGATGACGAAAATCTGGCTGAAGCTTCCAATAATGCTGCAAATATGCTTTTGCAGGGGCTTCAATCTTCTGATGACTCTGATGACGACTATGTTGGATCTGATTCTGATTCTACAACGTCTTATGTTTCTGCGTCTGATTCATTGCACTCATCTGCTTCTGAGGTTGCGCCAGTAGCTGCTGCACCAGATGTTGATGAGTTGCCTGACTTGTTTCAGATAAAGACACCTCCAGTCGAGGTTTCCCTTCTTCCTATGCGGAGAACAGCATCACATTTAACTGACGAGTTTCCATCCAGCGTTAGACCACAACGTTCTGCCATCACTCCCTTGACTTCCTTACGAAGAACTCATTCTCAGGTTTCTGCAGCCTCCACATCATCTGATGGAGCGATCATCAAACGCTCTCAGCCTCCACCATCAGTTCCAACAGCCAATATTGCATTTTTCACATCCGCTGTTGAAGTCCACAACGCATTTGCAGCTAGTGCTTATAGTTCTGGCATTCCCAATACTTATGCTGAGGCTGTTCAGTCTCATCAAGCATCTCTTTGGCAGGTTGCTATCGCTAAGGAACTGGATGCTCACAAGAAAAATGGTACCTGGGATCTGGTTCATTTACCAGTTGGTCGTCGTGCTATTGGTTGTCGTTGGGTTTTCACCATCAAGGAAACTACCACACCACCCACATATAAAGCACGTCTTGTTGCTCAAGGTTTTCGTCAAGTATATGGTCTTGATTATTTTGAAACCTTTTCACCTGTGGTTCGGTATGAAAGCATTCGTATTTTGTTTGCTGTTGCTGTTCAATTTGATTTGGTTGTTCATCAGATGGATGTTACTACGGCGTTTTTAAATGGTCATCTGCAAGAGGAAATTTATATGAATGTTCCTGCTGGCGTTAATGCTCCTGCTGGTATGGTATGCAAATTGAATCGGAGTTTGTATGGTTTGAAACAGGCACCACTTGCTTGGAATGTTGCCATCAATAAGGTGTTGGTCTCTGCTGGTTTTAAACGGTCTATTTCGGAATTAGGTATTTATTCATTGGTTGATGGTGAGTCGATTGTGCTTGTTGCTTTATATGTTGATGATCTTCTGGTCTGCTCCAATTCATCGAGCTGGATAACCAAAATCAAAGGAGTTCTGGCTTCACATTATGAGATGAAAGATTTGGGTCTTGTCAAGACATTCCTCGGTATGAATATTCACCAAATGGTTGGTGCTTGCTCAGTTTCCAGTGAAACTTTTTTGAATGGCGTCCTGGCTAGTTTTGGTATGGAATCAAGTAACTCTGTTACCACTCCCTTTGCTTCTGGTTGTGATTTTACACCTGGTGGAGATTTGAATGATGATGAAGTGACCTGTTTCCGCAGCATGGTAGGGAAATTGTTATTTGCTGCGAATACATGTCGTCCAGATTTGGCATTTGCCACTTCCACGTTGTCAAGGTTTATTAAGGATCCTAAAGCAAATCATCTTGCAGCTGCTAAACATGTTTTAAGATACATCAAAGGTACTCTCAAGTTGGCTCTGGTTTTCAAGAAAACGGTTGATTTCAAGCTGGTTGGGTATAGTGATTCTGATTGGGCTGGTGATAAAATTGATAGAAAATCCATCACTGGATATGTTTTTATGCTAGGTTCATGTGCTATCAGCTGGAAATCAAAGAAACAACAAACTGTTGCTTTATCATCAACCGAAGCTGAATACATGGCACTTGGTGATACTGTTAAAGAGTTATTGTGGCTTGTTCAGGTCATTGGTCAAATTGGTTTGAAACTGAAAGGTCCTCCAATTGTATATGAAGATAATGAAGGTTGTAAGCTTTTGACCAGTCACCCAGTTCATCATCAACGTACCAAACATATTGATATTAGACATCACTTTATTAGAAATTATCTGGCAGATGGTACGTTTGATCTTCAGTCTGCTAGAACTGACGATATGTTTGCAGATATGTTTACGAAAAATTTAGGTAGGTTGAAATTCAAAGGTTTTGTTAGTGACATTGGATTAAACGAAATTTGATAGTTTCAATTATGGTAGGGTGTTGAAATAGTAATTGAAACATTGAGGGTTAGCACGTGATTACACGTGATTCATTACCCCTAACACCCTCGTCACAATAATTTCATTAGTGACGCACAAATTTGTCGACGCACAAATTTTTCACACGCACAGTTTTCGAACCGCGACGTGAAAATTTTTCAGTGCGCTGACCGGGTATTTAACTTGGCTAAATGCCCTTTTCTTTAATTGTTTTGAATTTATGTTATTTGTATTTCTTTATAACTTATTTATAGTTTTGTTTATTAATCAATTAACTATGGATATTAATAGTAGGATAGTACACCTCCAACACTTTTTGATAAAGGAGAGAAGTTTGAGAAGTCGGGCAATCAGGGGTACTCCCTTCTTTTAAGTTATAAAAAATTTGTGAACTGGAGCAGTCAGCGGTGCTGTCTTTAATGTCCTATGTAAACATGGTTAAGCGGTTCACCAAAATTATATAAAGGAGCTATACAGTGGTATTTACACAGGTGAGACGGAAAAGCGCTTTTGTTCATAACTAGCACAGTATTAACCCTGTTTATGTGAAAGTAGGGTTTCTCACCACCTTTGGGTTGAGAAATATTACATAACTACTGAGGTGAGCATATGGAGTTTCAGCATCAACAAACAAAAAGGTAGCTAAATACTGGCGTCCAATAAGACGACTAATAAACCGCGTGTTTGGAATTAAACATTACTTACTTAATAGCATTAAAGAATCATGCCCAAAAATTGTTTTGCATCCAACAATATTCATACAACATTGCTAAATACTTCTGGGAGCATATCTTTTTGATATGATAAAAACAAACTTTTTTGCTAAAAAAAGCTTTTATCTATTATTCGTAACTTTTAACTGATTAAATAACATCTGGCTGAGGAAGTTTTAGCTCATAAAATTGAAAAATCTTCAATTCGTTATTACAAATTTTATGCAATAAATGGACTAAAAAGTATTTAAACAAGCTTAGGATTAAGTTAGTTAATTTGTTTTAAAGAAACTCCCTGAAACAGTGAACCTCTTGATCCTAAAGGCGCATTGCGAGAAAAGCACTTTATTCCCAGTGGGAATAATGTTTAGCTACCTCTCAGATTTTTCTCATGAATATACCGTGGACGTCACAAGCGTTCAATCAAGTAAACATACTTGTGTTGAGCAGAGTATTGGACTTATATTCTTTATTAAGTATAACTGGCTTCTGACCGGTTAATATCCCACACTATACAGAAACTATAAAATGTCCAATGTCACTTTGTAACATATCAACTATTAGTGTTTATTGGTTATCAGTCTGTGAGAGACGTTTATTGTCCTGTATAAGGTGTTATACTTGTACCTTTGGGATACCACTCGAGCCCCTCTAAAGAAACTATATAAAGGATTATACATAAAGGTGAGTAGGGTGAGATGAGTTTTTATAGTAGCGCGCTATACAAGCTGGTATTTAGACTAACAATAGTAAGCTGTAAGTCACTATGTTACACACTTATGTATTTAACACTGAAAGAGTTTATTGGAAACTTCCACCACGATTCTCTTTAATCCATGATATGAATTGCGGCAAAACCAAACTTTTAATCCTACAACTTCAAGCACGCAGTTTTTTGGCTATGCAAGTCATTACACATTTTACAAATCCTAAGTTTTGTCTTTTGTATTGTATCCCACACAAACAAACTAATGGAATTTTAGTGGTTTTTCATCACAACCAAAATGGTGGTCTGGGTACTACATGTCAATGTTAGCAAAACGAAAGATTCCAAAATAGTAAAGATAATAAATCTGTGACATATGCCAATTTCGGCAATTAATTTATTCTATTATATCAAACTTTGACGAATGTGTTATTATGGGAAATGCTGTGAACTGGGGCAGTCAAGGGTGCTTCCTTTAATGACCTATGTAAACATAGCTGAGTGACTCATCGAAGTTATATTAGGAATATATACAGTGGTATTTACACAGGTGAGACAGAAAAGCGCTTCTATTTATGCCAATAAGCGCATTATAAACTCTATTTATCAGGAAAGAGGCTTTTTGGAATAAGAAATAGTGCTTAACCAATGAGGTAAGCATATGCAATTTCAACAGAATACTAGTTTGTTTTGTCCTCACTCCATTTAAATACAGTTTTAAGCAATGACATGTTACTTTTTAGGAAATGGCGCTGGGATAGGTGTCATATGCGCCTTCCATTTGAATTGGTTCAGTATTTAACAGCTCTCATAAAATTCATTAAAGTTGCATTTTTTGCACGAACGTAAGGAATAGAGTAGCCATCGGATAATGTTTGTCGAAAGTTGGTAACGTTGCGGACTATGGAAAATATAGCCACAAAAAAACGAGTTTGGAATTAGACGTAAAAAGAAGGCGAAAAAAATCTTAATCTATGCAGAATACGTTAACCGGTCTTGGAGGCACTGCTAACAGTTATAAAACAAATTTAAAAACTTCAAAAGCCAAGCAAATGTTCCGGCTTGAGCTAAAGCTCTTTGTGTCGCAATCCACATATTGGATTAGCGATAATCGTGGAAAATGTTTTCACGAACTTTTTCATGTGTTAAATATATAACTGGTATTAAACTTTTTATAATTTCTTTATAGTGTGAATCCTTAACCCGGTCAGAAGCCAGTTATACTATATTAGGAAATAAGTATAATAGTCTGCTCAACACAAGTCTGGTTACTTGGATTAAACGCATGCCTTCGGCACATTTATGACAAGGATCTGAGAGGTAGCCAAGCATTACGCCACCAGGGAATAAAGTGCTTTTCTTGTAATGCGCTCTCAGGATTCCGACACTTTGCACCAAAATTTTTTCGGGTCTAGCATTGACAGATTTTTATGACGGTTCCATCGACTAGACAATCATTTCACTAAAACAAACAATACAATAGCATGCCTAAGTCATCATCCCGTCTTTGCTTTCATCACCCTTGCGGTCATAAACCAGGGACTGTTGCTCCGGATCTCACTCCTTACATGTCTGCACATGCTTTTTTTTTTCAAATGTACAAACCAGCTACATGAACTATGGTATTGAAAAAACAGAAGTAGCAAAAGATTGGTACGCCAAAATAAGGACAGATTTTTCAGATTCCTTAGGTTGACCAAAAATAAAAGGGATTTTGAAAACACTCTGCAATTTATCAAAAACAAACTCCGAGACGGGGAATTGAACCCCGGTCTCCCGCGTGACAAGCGGAAATTCTAGCCACTAAACTATCTCGGATAAATGCGCAAGCCCGGAATCGAACCAGGGGCTCAACGATGGCAACGTTGAATTTTACCACTAAACCACTTGCGCTGTTTTTTTAATTTTTAATGTGTGACACTCTAGAACTGTAGGCTTTTAAAAAAGCTAGATTATGCACAATAAAAAGTAAATGAAAGAATCAACGACCATCCCTCTCCTTTCCTCCAACCAGGTTCAAAATAGACAAAAAGGAGGACATCACTGAAAAAAAAACTTGGCTGGTAATTATCATAAAATAATATATCTTGCTTATCCCCTTTCCTGTTCCGGTATTGCATGAAATGATATATCGGTTGGGAGATGTTGCCAATGGAATGAATGCCAGGGTCGATAAAATGTAGAAAAACGAACGGTAATCTGGCAGTGATCACTTTTCTGCTATCACTAAGTCTCTGAACGTGTAAGCAGATGCTAGTGTGTAAAATTCATATGAAGCTTCAGGTACTAAGTCTTCTACCAAAAACACCCCAGCACATACATAAAAGTCTGGAAAAAAAAAGGATAATTGTCGGGGTATTGCCAACCTAATGTTTTTGCATGGCCCCATCGAATAAGCAAAGATTCACCCATATGTACTTACCTCAGGTTCGCTTTAAAAAAGTTGTTAGTGGAATGGATCCTTGGTTTGGTAAGGTTTGAAAAAGGAAAAAGAAAGCTTTCGCGAGATGAAATAAAAAATGCCATCAGCTTGTATAGCTCCAAATGATCAAAGTTTCTTAAGTGATGACCGTTGTGAAGATTCACCAAGTTCATTAAATTGCTAGTAAGTAAAACTTGGTCAAAATGCTAGGGCACAATACTGCCAGCAGAAAAAATTACTGTTTCTTTTTGTGAAAATAGAAAAATCTGTGAATTAGGGCAGCCAGGGTGTTTTTTTAACGACCTATTGAACATAGTTAAGTGGTTCATTGAAGCTATATGAAGAAACTATATAAAGGATTCCACATAAAGGTAAGTGGGTTGAGATAAGTATTTATAGTAGTGCGCTGTACGAGCTGGTATTTAGACTAACAATAGTGAACTGTAAGTCACTATGTTACAAACTTATATATTTAACACTGAAAAAGTTTATTGAAAACTTTTACCACGATTCTCGCTAATCCCATACATGGATTGCGACAACTTGTAGGCTTGACAACAATGATAATCCAAACTGTTAAAATATGGAAAATTTGTGAACTCCGGCAGTCAACGGTGTTGCCTTTAATGTTCTATGTAAACATAGTTGAGCGTTTCATCAAAAATATAAAAAGGAGCTATTTACTGGTATTTACACAGGCGAGACGAAAAAACGCTTCTATTCATAGCAAGCACAGTATTAACCCTATTTATGTGGAAGGAGGGTTTTTCACCGACGTTGGAATAAGAAATATTGCATAACTGCTTGATGTAAGCATAAGCAGTTTTAACACACTGCACTTAGCCCGTCTTCTTTTAACATATATTTTATTTTGCATTTAGCGTCTTAGAAAATTTTAATTAGCTGATCCTTCATGTTATGGCGGTTAAAAAAATTTACAAGAGGGCTTTGAAAACTATCTTCAAAATTTGTGGTCACGTAAGTTTTCTTTCTAAATGGCTTATCAACCAATATCTTTATATTTCTCTTTCTTTCAACTTTAATCCATAATCCGCGGGTCTTCAAAAACCCCTTGCTTCATTTGTCTTCACAGGAACGTGCTTTCGCGGTACCGACTTTCGAACTTTGCATCATTGCAAATTCTGCAATGGCTGTAAACCAATGTTATTTGATACGTTAATCATCCACCTTTCCATCACAAAACATTCTGAAATTCTGGCCGGGTCGCGTCGCGCAACTTTGCGAAAGGCATCGCTTTAAAAAATTCTACAATAGAAAAAGGGATGAATGGTCCCACTCAAAGAAATGTATATGTATATCTGTTCTTCTCGATCCTTGTTACATGTGTTATTAATGGGATGGACTTTTTGCTTTGGCCTCGCTTATTTCAGCTATTCCAGTCAGGTTTCTAAAAAATAGAGATGGTAAACGTAGCAACTGCATCAAATACTGGTGCATCAAATCGAAATGTGGATGCTCCCTAATTGGATGTGGATGCAGTACTTGTTCCAAACATTGAGCTTTGTCAATGCTGATTTGCAATTCAATAACAAAGGCATTGCATGTTTAACAGAGACCTTTAAGGTACCAAATTCTAATAGTAATTTTTATTTCACTTGCAAACCAGCACTTTGAACAGGGTGCATTATATACCATTATTTTTCCTAGTATTGGAATGTTTTGTGGTATTTCCATTGTTGATGTAAATTTTCAGCTGGTTTTGCGCCAAATAGCAAGCCAAATCCCTTGAACCTATTGACAGGGAATATGACTTCAATGACATTATCTTTCAGAGCAATGATACTTCCGATCTCAATAATGCTGATGCGGATCCACTTAACGATGTCTACGGATCTAGTGAAAAACAGGTTTTTTTAGATCTGCTACAAATTTTGTAAGGAACACAAAAAAAATAAATCTTAAAGTGACTGAGTATTGTGGCTCTATTGATTATTAGCCAGGCTTGAACAATGGTAGTAGCGCCAGCAGATTGCACCAAAGAAACAAATCAGAGACTTTACTAAACTTTTTTTAACCACAGTTTACACTCGATAATGACTCAAATGCTATAACAAAAATGCTTTCTCAAAACAAATCAGAATTTTTAGAAAGCATTTTCTGGTATTATTCACTTGCTGAATCAACAATCCGCAAATTGTTCCCTAGTTTTTGGGTGTTTTTATGAATAGCGCTGACTTGCCTCAATCAAACATCATAAAAACTGATGTTCCACTGTTCCAATGTACAAAAACTTCAACATTTCAGATATTTTGATTACAAATCTAAAAAAACATTTAGCACTGAAAGGTCCTTCAAGGTATAGATATGGTTAACAAAGCAAATTAAGCAGAAGTCCTTGTATAAGCTCCGTCAGAAATAGGAACAAAAGCCGAATTGAAAATCCTACAAGAGCTGGTTTAACATAGCTGAATAAAAAAAATATATAGATCTCAGTTTTTAAATAGTTAACAAAACAAGAACAAAACAAGAATGGGGGAATGATTACAAGTCCAATTTCTGAAAAAAAAAACAAAGGAAGCAAATGAAATAAAAAAAAATAAGGTGTAACAACAAAAAGAAGATGCCAGTCACATCATACTACAATCATTCAAACTATCGTTAACATTACTATCACTATCAGCTCCCATTTTATCGTTTGTACTTTTTGCAAGCTTTGCTGCAAATTCAACTCTAGCAGATTAGGTGAACACTCCTTTACACCTTTGTTTTCATGGCAGAACATTCCAAGTATCTGAGTGCGCCCATTGGTTTTGCCATGTCAACACCTTCTTCTTAGCTCACTGATTTTCACAACTGGCCGCTATTTTTACATGCAGATGCACCAATTTTTTCAGCAGAATAGGTAACGTTGAATTTCGTAGGACGGCCTTAAGGCAGCTAAAACCAATTTAACGCCTCAACAATTTTGGGGAATTTCTTCTACCCATTTATTCCTGACGTTTTTCAGTGAGTCAAGAGAATCAATAGAGAAAGAAATAATGATACATTAAGCATCCGATTAAAGCAAACATCTCAATTTAACTAACTCTCCTTGACCAGCAGGTATCTGACCCGCAAACCACTGCTATCTATTGAAAAAAGGAATCCGATGATGGAAAGAAGAGATGAGCGTCAAATTTTAAAAAAGATGCAAGCCCTTACCCTTCTAACAAAGTGCTTCCTTTGCATTATAAACTGTCACCTCAAATATCAAAAGTTCAAGATTGAGCCATGTCTCCACCAAATCAATACAATTGCTTCAATAATACATAACAACATAACCCCCTCCCCACTTTCCTCTTATAGGACTTTCAAAACTTTTAGCAAACTACTTTGCAGAACTAATTGGCAATTTTGTTGGTATTGTGGTATAGATCCGCAAATGTAATAGTACTCGAAAATCCGGTAACTTCAGTTTCTTAGAGGTTTTGGATTGGTTTTTTTATTTAATATTTTTTTTCTAGTGCCATATACTTTTGGAAAGTTGGGTCTTTCTATAAAGGCATAAATTTCATCGAATAATTTTATAGAGTAAGCTCAAAAAAGTTTATTTTATGTTTCAAAGAATTACAATTACTCAGGAATGAGTTAAATACATGCTAGGGCATACACAACAAAACGGATACTTCTTCCATTGGTTGAATCATGGAGGAACGTATGGGTTAAAACTTATTCCTTTTCAATCTGGGATATGTTAGGGATCTGGCAAATTTTGATTCATATATCGATAGCATCTTGTCGCATCGTTTGTATATTCTCTTACCATTATTCGTGGTCGCTATTATTCTTGATGAATAGTAGGTTGTTGTGATAAACTAAGATCTTGACTAATCTTTAGTAATAAATAAACTGAAACAAGCAGCAAAAAAAGGCTGGCTCATGTATTTGGCTAAAGCCTCATACTGAGAGCCACTGGCTGTACCTTCACCAAGATTTGCCTCTAAAGAGCAAAATTACAACTAGCTATTTTTCAGTACCCACTCAGAATCAGATTAATAGCGGTGTTCTGATAGTTCCCTCAATTTCAATCTGTGATTGTCGCCCTAATATTGGATAAAAAATCTTTTTTTTTTCAGCGGAAACGTTGTTCTACAATAAACGAATCTGCTGAAATTGCTTGTACTTGCCTCAGCAGTTATGCAAAATTTCTTAACTTAAAGTTGGTGAGAAACCCTTCTTCCGCATAAATCGGGTGCAGAATACGCTTTTTAATTAGTGATAGGAGCGAGTTTTGCTTTCCACTATTTGAATACTACTGTATAGCTTCTTTATTTAACTTTGACGAGTCCCTCAATTTTGTTTTCGTAGGTAATCGAAGGAAGGACCCTTGATTGCCCCGGTTCACCGCTTTTCCAAATTTCAACACGGGGTGTGTGTTCCCGAGTTGAACTTTGTGAGTAATAAAATGCGAGAGCAGGAGCGTGGCTAGACACGTTAGTTAGTATTTGGGCTGAGCCGAAATCACGGGTTTTCGAGAACTGTCTAGAAGCACTCAAAAGCTGGGTTGAGTTGTGGACTAGCGATGAATACGGGTGAGCTTCGGAAACAAAGATATCGAGCTGGGATTGATGGGCGTAAAATAAATACCGCTTCATGTCCACATCCAAGAAGAAAACTTGCATTTGTAATCTTGTTCTTGTGAGACACCCATTGTGCACCTCCAACACTGGCTTCTATTTATAAAGCGTAAGCTAGTTTATATCCGTTAATCAAGAGACATTATTTTTCGGCTGGTTGTTTTTGTGCGAAAGTCAATAAAAGATCTGGAAAGAGATTTTTTTATCCCCTATTTCTACGTGTCATGAACGATATTATTGGACCTGGAATACATCTCCTTTGATCTCTTGTTACAGATGCGCCGATGTAATCGGTGCTTGAATTACTGTTTACGGAAGTTACCCGATGAGGACAATTTGTTTGTTTACAAAAATACTGAATTGTCGATCATTAGTTCCTCGACGAAATTATTATATAAGGAGGGGCTTTTCCTCTTGGACAAATATTTATAATATTTTATATAGCTTTGTAGAAGAAGCTATTACACGTCTATTTTACGTCACTAGTAATTACAACAATTAAGCTATTAACCCATCCTTGATTAATCAGAGCAGACTACTCTTTTGCTGATTCTATTATGCTTTAGGGTTGGGTTTAATGACTCAGGCCTGACCAGTCTAGGATATATTGGAGATCAAGAGAAGCTTGAGATATATATCGACTGGAAGGCGCAACACATCCATAATATATGGTAGCACCGGTAAGCTCTTGTTACAGATATCAGTGTTATTTAGAATAAACTATTAAACGGCTTTGTAAACAAACAAATTGTCCTTATCGGGTAACTTCCGTAAACAGTAATTTAAGCACCGATTACATCGGCGCATCTGTAACATCTCTATGTAAGTAATAAAATGCGACAGCAGGAGCATGGCTGGAGACATTACGTAAGCCATTTAGGCTGAGCCGAAATCATGGGATTTCGAGAATTGTCCAGAAGCTTCAAGAAGCTGGGTTGAGTCATGGAGTAGCGATGAATACGGCTGAGCGTCGGATCCGACGCTCCCGAGCTGGAATTGATGGACGTAAAATAAATACCGCTACGTGTCCACATCCATGCAGAACAACTGGCATTCGTAACAACGTTCTTTAGAGACAACCTTCAGGAGTCATACCTAGTGGCTTCTATATATAAAGCGTCAGCTAATTATATACGTCAATGAAGAGCCATCCTTTCCGGCTGATTGTTTCTGTGCGATAGTTAATAAAAGATCTGACAAGAGATTATTTTATCTACTATTATTACGTGTCATAAAGAATATTATTGACCCCAATAAAATCTCTTACAATTGGTAGCACCGGCTAGTTGTTAACTATCTTATCAGCTGCTAATTAACGCTCTTGACGAATCAATCAATCAAAGACGCTATAATAAGTTTATTAAGGGGGAAAATTGCCTCAAAAAATCAGAGAATTTTTTTTGCCAAAAAGGGGGGAATGACCATAAGTCTAGAAGAGAAAAGAATCCCTACACTGGTAAAAATCTGAATATAAAAAACGTGAAAGTTTACTAGATACAAATTAACTATTAATTTCATAAGTATGGATTTGTGAAAGTTCAACTTAAGATACTGACATAATGTATTTGAAGTCTCAGTGAATTAAGAATCAGTTTTGGTATTGTCAATAGTATTGGTAAAGTTTAAATGCTAATTGAGCTTGAGTTAAAGACGAAGAAAAGTGTTCATTTGTTAATGTTATGTTGTCGATGCAGCCATGAAAAATCTCACCTGGTATCTTTTATCCGCAAGTTAAACAAGGAGATCAAGTTGGATGCTCCGTTGGAAAGTGCGTAGATGAAGTAACTAAGGAGTCCAGTGAAATAGAATGTGTTTATTGAATTTAAAGTGAGGTTACTTAAAGTTAAGTGAACGGACGATTATCTGTGTTTGTCATTCAGGTACCTCCACCTCCACATCAGCTACATTACAGACAGAGATCCTCTACCGTTATCGATTTTCCGGTCGATACACCCCAAGCTAATATTTTGGGCTGCGATATTGAAGAAAGAAGATGTCGTGAAGGACACTCCACCGAATAATTGCCACCCTAACGACAACATAAACATGACTTAATAGAACTAACAGAGTTGCACAACGAAGACTACATACCTTAAACATAGACTAACAAAAAGAGAACTGATTGTGACTTGAACATGCAAATAATCACAGATTAACAGAATGTTATCATTAGATGCTTGTGGTGAACACAATGTGCTGATTTGTGAACATTTTTGGGAACGTTGCACATCATAACAAGTATTCGAAAGTAAGTTCTCGTAAAATCATTGCATAAGCTAATGGATAAACCATAAGAAACTTTAATAAAGACTTAGTCAACCGTTTGAAAAGAAACGATGATAGATGAATTTACGTGATTGGAAGAAAGTTTACCCATAACGTATCTGCATGTAATTCAACTTAGCATGCCCACATGAATGTAACCATTTGAAGTACATTTGGTTAGATGCCTGACTTAGAAGAGGTCAGCACAATCAATATTGAGCTTAATAACTGAAATTCTCTAGTGGAAAGATATACTGAGAGAATTCACATAAGATTGTGTTTAATTACTTATATTTTAGTGCAACATAGAAGAAAATTATGATTGAAATTTACTCGGAATAACGATTCCTGGAGTATAGGGTAGGCCAAAATATCTGTTACATCATAATGCATTCGGATTGATTACTCTAGTATTGAAAGATACAGTCTGTTTATTTTGGTTCGTGGAAGTTGGTGAAAAACGATAGGAGACTCTCCTGTACGGGTAATTTTACTGAAACATAACCAAAAGATCGTATGTTGAATATTCAATGATTCAAACCATTTCACGGGTCTAGGACATTGCAGTTTAATGCGCTAATGACTGGTAATGAACTACGTGCTCGGATAATTGAAATGATTAGGATTAGTGGATTTACGAGACTCGCGGTGCGTTTGTGGTATTAGAGCTGTGATCCTTCTCAAGCGACCACTGTTACTGCAGAACAGCTTAACATGACATGTGAGAATATCCGGGGAACTTTGTTCTTTTATGCAATAAACATCTTACGATAAGAAAGACGAACACAGAAAAATTAGGAAGATGAACAGATGGTGGATTTAGATAAATCGGTAGGAGTGATCTATGGTTACACAGAAGGTGTAATTAGGGTAGTGTAGTAGGTAATTGGTTCTGTCAATTGTTTCCCCGTGAATTTTGAGATTGAATCATAGAATTGAAGTAAATAAATCAATTGACAGGCGGTTACTGAATTGGACTTTGGACATTTCCTTAGTGAGTGGTACCATAAGCGGTGAGATAGTAAAAGGAAAAAATAAAAGTTTTTTGTGCTTGTGGGTGCAATCTGGTGTGTGATGGTTTGCTCGCGAGGAGCTTGAAAATTTGGCAGGTTACTTCAATTCGGTAGATTCGATCATATGTTAATTTTTGCTGCTAAGAAAGTTTTGTTTTTGAGTTCTGAACATCGGGACGATGTTTCGACAAAACAGGGGGTATTGTAAGTAATAAAATGCGACAGCAGGAGCATGGCTGGAGACATTACGTAAGCCATTTAGGCTGAGCCGAAATCATGGGATTTCGAGAATTGTCCAGAAGCTTCAAGAAGCTGGGTTGAGTCATGGAGTAGCGATGAATACGGCTGAGCGTCGGATCCGACGCTCCCGAGCTGGAATTGATGGACGTAAAATAAATACCGCTACGTGTCCACATCCATGCAGAACAACTGGCATTCGTAACAACGTTCTTTAGAGACAACCTTCAGGAGTCATACCTAGTGGCTTCTATATATAAAGCGTCAGCTAATTATATACGTCAATGAAGAGCCATCCTTTCCGGCTGATTGTTTCTGTGCGATAGTTAATAAAAGATCTGACAAGAGATTATTTTATCTACTATTATTACGTGTCATAAAGAATATTATTGACCCCAATAAAATCTCTTACACTCTAACAAATTCCTTGTTAGCTCAGTCGGTAGAGCGTTCGGCTTTTAACTTTTCAGAAGTCGACCGAAATGTCCAGGGTTCGAGCCCCTGATAAGGAGTTTATCTGATATTTTTTTTGAAATGCGTTCTTCTTCTCAATGGTTTTTTTTTTTGGCTTATCGTGGTGATTTTTTTGACGATTCTATAAGCACAGTACTCAACTATTTTGCACTTTAGGCTCAAAACCAAGCATGCCAACAGAGGATCAGCCAGATATAAATCAACGAAAACAATCCAGGAGTAGGACGGGCCTGTTTTCCAACACAGTCCGGCAATTACAAGGAAATCTTTTGACTTCGAATAACGTTGCAATTAACTTAAAAAGAAGAAAAATTCCTTTGACATTTTTGCCACCAAGTACCAAATCACCTCTCTTCATATATAACAATGATTTTGACCAGCGCTCCTTTTTAAGTCTTTGCTCTGGATCTCATCTTGATGACGGTTCCGTCATCAACGATAGAGATATTGCAGACAATGAGTCAGTTTCAACGTTTAGGTCTTTGCCTTCTACTTTAGAAGTTAATGACGATGAAATCGAAAGCATACACCAGTGGCTAGATGAAGAAAGGGAACGAAGAAGTTTATTGAGTGGGGATGAAGGTTTTGAAGGGTACGGGGCGGCCAGCATCAACAGTGCACACAATAGGAATGCTATCAGAGAAAATTTGAACAATAATGATGATATTTTAAGACTTGCGAATAAGCTTTTTCCTGAAAATCATGCCAATAGCAGGACCTACTCATTTATAAGTGTGGAAGATGTAATAAAAGATGAGCAAGAAGAAGATTTTGAATCGGAAGTACCTACAATAAAGAATGAGGTGTACAAATTGGCAAGTTACTCAGTACCCTTGATCATTACTTTTTTTCTAGAGCAAATATTCTCTTTGGTGTGTGTCGTTTTTGTGGGCCATTTAGGTAAGGAAGAATTGGCGGCAGTATCTATGGCCTCAATGACCTCAACTATTGTATTGGCAATATTTGAAGGTATAGCAACTTCGTTAGACACTCTTTGCCCACAAGCCTATGGAGCAGGGCACCCAAAGCATGTAGGTATTCATACTCAAAGGTGCTGCTATTTTTCTTTGGTTATGTTCATTCCCGCTGCTATTTTTTGGTATTTCAGTGGTTATTTTTTGTCATTGATTCTGAAAGATCAAAAGGTCATACACTTAACACAAAATTTTCTTAGGGTATTAGTGCTTGGTGGTCCTCCCTATATTTTATTTGAAAACGGAAAAAGGTTTTTACAGGCCCAGGGCATTTTTGATGCAGGAACATATATTTTATTCATTACAGCACCTCTGAATATTTGTTTGAATTGGTTGTTGGTATATTCTGACACTTTTGGTCTAGGTTATATTGGCGCCCCAATTGCGTCTGTCATCAACTTTTGGGCAATGTTCATACTGCTAGTACTGTACATAGTATATATCGACGGTTTGGAATGCTGGGGAGGCTTCACAACTGAGGCGTTTAACCATTGGTATGATTTATCTAAGCTGGCTATTCCTGGGATCATAATGCTATTAGCTGAATCACTGGCATATGAAATTTTAACGTTGTTTGCATCGAAATTTGGAACATCAGCACTAGCAACACAGTCTGCGTTATCATCGGTGGTTTCACTTTTATATATGATTCCGTTTGCGATTTCTGTTGCTTCTTCAACAAGAATTGCCAACTTCATTGGTTCTGGAAATGTGAAAGGTGCAACTACTGCCATAAATGTTGCATTCTTGTCTTCACTTTTAATTGCGGGTATAAATTTTGCAACGATCTATTTTGCATCGGGAATCATTGCCAGATTATTCACAGAAGATGACGAGGTCATTCAGCTTTTTGTTAAGCTCTGTCCGATCATCTCCATTTTTGTGATTTTTGACAGCGTTGCATGTGTCGCCAATGGAGTTTTGAGGGCTTTAGCAATGCAAATGATTGGAGGTGCTTTGAGCTTGCTTGGTTACTATGTAATCGCCGTCCCGCTGGCTTTATTTTTAGGTTTCAGTGAAGAAATGAATATTCTGGGACTATGGCTAGGGAACGGTACGGGACTGTTGTTCATCGGGTTAGTTGAAATATGTATCATCTACACAGCTAACTGGGATAATATTCTTGCGAAATCTAAGAAAATAGCAGTGTATGAGACGATTTAGGTGCTTGAAACGCAAACCATACTGAATTGATAAGAACCATTCTCAAACTAAAAATAAATTTGCTTGAAAACATCAGCATGATCAAAAGATAAAATGTTTTGTTATAACGTTCTATTGATTCATTTAATGGTTCCCACAAAATGAAAAATTGAAAAACGTTTGATGTTTATTTTTGAAATCATTTATTCCAATGTCCACGATATAATAGTCGAAATGAGATTAGCCGCTAAACAACAAGAATTCGTATGTTTTGCTGAACATTTTTGGGGATCAGTATATAATCCGTTTGACTATTTTACACTGATACTGTTTTGAAAAAACTTCGGGAAAAAAAGATTAATTACAAGTTATTGATTAGTTTTTCAGCTTCTAGAACAGCTCAATCCCCCTTACAATTTTTTTGGAAAGCTGCTGGTGAGGCATAGGGTCAAGCAGCCCTAAGATAAAATGTGTCATGAAATTGATCTTCGATAGCCTGGAAACTGTTATCCAGCGATTTTTTTCGTATTGATCGGATATGTGACGTGTTATCCAGGCTACAAGAGTGCAATCCGGCAAACAACAAAGAAAGCACCTAACATCCTTTTTTTCGAAACAGTTGACTTTGAGTTTTGTTCAGCGCAGTGGTGCTAAAAATTCTGTGTATGAGTATTTTTACGGTTAACGTGGGAGTACCTGGAAACTTGATTTCAAATGTCTCTTTCGAGAAAATATCGGGGCGGAAAATACTCTATCTTTTCTTTACGTGTGTTAGCAGATTTACGGGGAAGTTTTCTACACCCTCATATTTTATTTATATAGATCTTTACATAAAAAAAATAATAGAACGCAAGTGGTATTCGATGCTGGCTTAAGTAGTCCGCCTCGATGCGACTTTTCCTAAAATTTATGGTTATCAAAAAAAAAAATATATAAAAAAAAAGCGTCGACATGACGCCGACAAAAAAAAGCTACATGACCAAGCCACCAAAATCGGACGCACGAATGAAAAAAAACCAGCCACCTCTGTTTGCACTGCTACCCAAACATGCTTGATTCGTTTTACGGAGAAGCAGTGTTTACATTGCTGGAGGTTTGTTTTATTCTCGGCTTGGCTTGTTGATCTTGCTGGATCGTCATGATGATTTTTGTTTACCTTTTGTTCTTGGGGAATAATGGATAAGAACAATATATATTTCTCGTAGCATTTAAATAGCCATGATTTTCCTTTTCCTGAAATTAAAATTAGAGTTTATCATATCCTTTGTTCTTCACTAGGTTGATATTTCCATACTCTTAAAGTTCTTTGATTTTCTCTTGAACTAAAACATTTTTTAATCAGCCAAAAAAATCACCAAAGTTAATGAAGTTATATTCTCTGTTTTTATTAGCTTCACTTGTCAGAAGCTCCAGGGGTGAAGGATACTCCGCAGGTGACAACTACTCTACCTTAACACCAACCGATGGATACCTTCCAGAGGCAACTACCGATTTCACACAAAAATTTGGTATTGCCATCAACCCGATCATATCATCGGTTAGTTTATCATCTGTATCTGGATCGCAGGTTTTGATCACGCAGATTGGAGATGGACAAATCCAAGCATCGACTGCTACTCCAACATCAATAGCAATGGTTTCTCAGATTGGCGATGGTCAAATTCAGGCCACTACAGCAACCCCAACGTCAATAACCCTTGATGTTGTTTCACAAATCGGTGACGGTCAAATCCAAGCTACCACTCTTTCTACAGTGACAAGAAGCACTTCAGAATCTTCCAGTTTTGACACCGAATCAGCATCAACTGATACAGGCGTTTTAACAACAATAGTCACACATATTGTTCAAGATTACGTTATTGTTACATACGATGGATCCTCTAGCACGTCCACCCCATCATCATCCCAAAGTTCGGATGTTACAACAACTTATACAATTACCCCAACAGACACTGTTATTGCCACAGTTACAACGCCTACATTACCAACATTAAGCGCCACAACTGTTGTTGTTGATAAACGTCACGCAGATCCTGTTTTCATTGATAAACGTGACCTGTCAGTATCTTGTTCGACCAACAGTTCTCTTTCAATGGTGTTGGAAAACTCAATATTGAGAGATTCGCATGGAAGAGTGGGTTCAATTGTTGCCAACAGACAATTCCAATTTGATGGTCCACCTCCTCAAACTGGGGCAATTTACGCAGCAGGATGGAACATTGTTGATGCGAAATTAGCTTTAGGAAATAGCACAACATTTTACCAGTGCTTATCGGGAAACTTCTACAATATATACGACATTAGCATAGGTTCACAGTGTACAGCAGTCGAACTAGATATTGTATTGCTAGAATCATGTTAAAACCAGACAGCTCATTCAGATAGATCCTACACAGCCAACTTTACTATCTGAACATTTGCTTTTTAATTACTTTTTCATTATATAAAATTATATGTAATTTTGTTCATTTTTCATAAAACCATTGATTTCCAAATTTTTATTGAGTACCCCTTCACGCACAAAAAGACTTCCCCAGATCTTCCTACATACTTTCTTCCGCTTTCCCCCTGCAACTGCGATTTGTAAAGCAATAGAATGGAACTGAAAGTATATGAACAATAAATTTTTACACTTTTGAAAAGCTATGAAAAAGAAGTTCAATAGATTACAGTATATTAAATGATGGGAATTTTGTACACAACGAATTTATAAAAATGTAGAAAAGGTTAGTTTTATTTTTTACCAAATTTCTTCTTTCCTTTAGTCTTTCCATTCTTTTTAGAAGTTGTCTTATTGATTCTCTTAACATCATTTTCTTTTCTGTCTTTACCTGTCTTCTTATAACTTCTTGAGCTACCTGCATCCTCAAGAGCTTCTTCTCTCTTTCTCTTTTTACTGTTCAATCCTTTCTTGGTCTTGCTAAAAGCATCAAACACTCTTTGTTTATCGTCTCTCTTTTCTTTTTCGGACATAAACCAAGTTCTTTTTGGTCTACTTTCAATTTCTGCTCTATACTTGAGCATATTTTCACCTTTCTTTAATTCCATTTCTGCTGCCAGAACATCCTTTTCGTGTTTTTCTTCATCAATAATTTCGCCAACCAAATCTTTCTTGGATTCCAAAATTTGATTCACACGGTCAACTTCATCCCAATCGGCGTTACGACCAAGTGCTTTACCGTTTTTACTCTCTTCTACATTCTTGACAACTTCTTTGACAATATAACGATCTCTCTTAGCTTCACCAACAAAACTGATAGATAAACCATCTCTACCCGCTCTGGCAGTTCTACCAACTCTATGTAAATAGATTTCATGACTTTTAGGCATATCAAAGTTGATGACAACTTCAATCTTTGGAATATCCAAACCTCTAGCTGCCAAATCCGTACATAACAAAACAGGAACAGTGGACTTCTTGAATAAAGTAACACTATTCAATCTTTGTTCTTGTGATAAACCACCATGAAGTTCTCCAACACGAAGACCTAATAAACCTAGCATAATTCTCAATCTATGACACATATCCTTTGTACTAACAAAAATGATTATTCTCTGCTTGGAATCTAATTTAGACAATATAGTGAATAACAATGAAGGTTTCAACTCATCTCTTTTTCTAACACGAACAAATTCTTGAACTAAACCACTTGCGGCTGTTTTTGGAGGATCAATCATAATTCGAACAGGTTTTTGCAAGGACCATGTAATCAACTGCTTGATTGAAGAATTCATTGTAGCGGAGTAAAGCATAGTTTGCCTCTTTCTTGGTAATAACTCCACAATTTCTTGCATTTCTTTTTCGAAACCTTCTTCAAGCATTCTATCTGCTTCATCCATAATGACAATTTCCACATCATCAACTGAAAAGGAAGGTGAATTTCTTATGTGATCAATCAATCTACCTGGTGTGGCAATGACAATATCAGGTCTCTTTTTCAATTCTTGTTCTTGTTGCCTTAGATTCAAACCACCAACAGCTAAACCGAAGGATAAGTTATTAACATACTGTCCTAACTTTCTACCGACATCCGCAACTTGAATAGCCAATTCTCTAGTAGGAGTCAAAACAATGACTCTAGTTTTAGCAATCTTGGCAGGTTTATAAAGTAATCTTTCAATAACTGGAATCATGTAAGCTGCAGTTTTACCAGAACCAGTCACAGCACCAGCGACAATATCTCTTCCTAATAAGGCCACAGAAATACTTGCGGATTGAATTGGCGTTGGTTTGGAATAATTTAAAGTCGCAAGGGCCTTTAAAACTGGACGAGATAGTTGTAATGATTGGAATGTTTGATGTGTTTGATCTTTAGCAACAGTACCTTCCTCTTCATCAAAATATTTGGCAATCTCTTCAGCAGAATCCTTCTTTTCTTCGTTTTCACCATCGCTTGTACCATCTTTCAAGAGCATTTCTTCATCAGCATCACCTGAATTTTTTTCTTCATCTCCACTTTCGTTATCAGTTTCAGCATCATCTTCATTCGCTTCATCTCCTTCATTTGACTGAGCACCCATTCCAAAACCATCCATCGCCAATTCATCATCGTCATCATCATCATCATCGTCAACATCACTGGCATCTGCTTCCTCATCGTCATCATTCTCGACATCACTGGCATTTTCCTGATCTCCTCCATTAACATCCACCTTACCAGTTAAACCACCTTTTCTTTTGATAATTTCATCTAAATCAACATCCTTCTTAACATATTGATTGGAACTGTCATTTTTCCCCGTGTTGACCGCAAAATCCCAGCCATCGAATGCAGAAGTAGATCCTAAATCATCGACAGAAAAAAGAAAATCTGGATTTAAATCCTTGGAAACCTGGTTTTCTTTATCATTTTCAATATTTCCATCAGAATCACTATCAGGATTAGTATCACTAACTTTTCCTGTTTTGTCTTTGCCATTGTTTTTTGCTTTTGCTTTTGCTTTCGCCTTGCCGTTTGCCTTGGCTTTTGTCAGTGATTTTTTTTCTGTAGTGACAATTTCATCTTCGGAATCTAAATCTGGAACATCAGACTCTGAATCAGAAATAGTAGGGATGAATTCAACATCAAACTTTTTCTTGATAACAGGTGCAGTTTTACTTGCAACCTTTTTTTTACCCTTAACACCAGCGTTAGCCATTACTATTGATGTATGAATGCTAACCTGTAGAAGAATCCAAATTTTATGATGTGAAAAAAATATTTTTCATAAATTTTTTTAAGGATTTTCTGCAAAATTAGATAAAAATTACGTAATCAATTAGATGCAGCTCTATGGTAGAATCAATATACAATCGATTACCTGTATCTCCCTGCAAATAATATTGACCGCTGTTGGACTAAACTACTTATTTTGGATTTGTCAAACAAAAACAGCAAAGCCAGGACTGAATCAAAAAGTTTTCGCAAAAAGAAAAGCAAGCTCCCCAAAACAACTAAGCAGGATGTGCTTTAGTTATTAGGCACCGAGCACATTTTGTAGCTTTTTCTGCAGACAATATAGATACTTGATATTGTTAGCATCAATTGAAATACAGAGAGGGTGATTAGCATTGATATATCAAGCAAAAAACATGGAGATAAAAACCTAGTCATCATAGTTTTCACTGAGACACTCATAAAAAGACATAGTCTCTCAGAGTTGATTGAGACCATAATTGACAATTCTCCACGATCAGGAAAGAAGCTCTTCATATCTTAAAGGAATACCTATTCCCAAAAGTACGGTTTTCTTAAAAAAGGTAAAAACGGGGATTTTAACAAAAAAGTGCTTTGTTTGGAATTTGTTTTCTACCGGTCAATTGAACTAGGAAAGATAAGTTTAGCAAAATCACTCTTCATTTTTATGGAGATGAAAAGCTCCACAAAACTAATACTCTCTTTAATGGTACATAAATTATTTAACATTAACGAAAATGGAATACAACTACAACAAGGCCATGAAAGCCCTCAATTTTTTTCACTTTATGGGATAAAGTGAAAATACCCAGATCAATCATAGTGGAAGTTAATGCTTAATGTATTCAAGTCGGGAACCACAACATTTTTATTTTCATGTGCATTCAGGTCAAGCATTTGTGTACGTAGACGAATCTCTTCTAAAGTTTTAACCTGTTTTTTAAAGTCATTGCTAACACCACTACTTGCAAAAAATTTCTCCGAGATGGACAACTTCATAGGAGCAGATTCACTCACACCATTTGGTGCACTAGAGGAAGTATCTCCTTTACTGTCTGACACTAGGATACGTAATCCATCAACCCAAATATCCTTCAGTTGCTTTGTATCAACATAAAAGCTGAAGAATCCATTTTTCATTTCTATATCAATACGGTTCACATCCATACGTTCACTTTTGATGCTAATCAATCCATCTTCCTGGACGTTGGGATTGAGATTCTCAGAATCAATACTGACAATGTTACGGAAATTGAGATGAATACCATCTCTATCCAAATTTGGTGTTTGGGCCGATTTCGCAGGCCTCTTGCTGAACTCCTTATATACAAGACTCTGCGAATTTGCGTTGGAGTTCAAACTTATGAAATAGTGTCTATTTTCCGTAGAAACCAATGGGTTTGTCGCATAAACCCATGAACCTTTGCTCAACTGTAAATATCTTTGACCTCTTACTAAAGAAACGACTTGATTATGAACAAGATTCTCAAATGATTGAATATCATCTTTCCATACTTTTAATCTCTTCATGCGTAGGCTTTCTAACTGGAGCCTTTTTATTTCATTGTAATCAAAGTTATCAACTTTTTCTAGCAATGACACGATATCAACGCCATCTAGTGCATTAGAAGACACAACGTTTTTCACCCTATCAATACTAACCTCATTAGTTTTATTAACATGGCCATTTGATGAAGCACTGAAATTTTGGGAGCCATCATCTAATTGCTCAGCTAACCAATCAATAATGGAGTTGATCATATTACAAATTTTTCCGGTATCATTGTTATCAATTTTCGCACCGCTAAATAACCAGCAGCGGGTTCCAACATGAAGCAGAGAATACCACAATCCCGTATTCCAAGTGCCAAAAATACAATCTAGTGATCTTTCCCCCGCTATATCTTTGCTAATAGAAGCTAAGATATCCAAAATTGGAAAAGTTGAAGTCATATTACATTCTACCAAAATTTTTTTCAATGATCTTTTTGGATAGTTTAGACAACCAATTAATCCCAAAACAGATAATGTGTCTGTTTTTTGTGACGATTTCAGAACAATTCCCAACTCTTTAGTAAGTACCAAGCATTCTTTCCAAAGGAATCCCGTGACATCAACTTGTTTTTTCGACAACCAATCTGAGGCCAGATCTATAGAACCTCTCAAACCCGTCATACCTTCAATTTCTCCAATACCATTGATGTATGACAAGATACCAAAAAAGTTACTGGTATACAAAGAGCGCACAACATGAATTAACCATTCTTCCTCTAAAGTTAAATCGGTGGAATCCGTGACGGGATTGGAAGTAATTGTTTCCATCAATCTGTACAAAACCTTTGCAACAAAATCCACAATATTCAAGTTCATTCTAGCATCTGCAAAAGCAATTTTAGAGGCTAAACTACCAAAAACAAGATCACATCTCAAAACCTCACCGGTTTCTGATTTAACGGAAGTTTCGTTCACTTGTTCGCAAAGGACTCCCAAGAGCACACGGAACATACCTTGCTTTCTTGTCTTTGGTAATACGCCAGCAAGGTATGTGAGACAAATTCTGAGCACACCTCGGAGTACCTCTGCTGGAATATTCGTCAGACATGCCAAATTGAACAATGATCTGAACAGCTGAGCGTCGAATAAAGCAAAGAGTTTGTCTGACCGTGGAACGTAATCTAAGGTCTTGGTAAGTACAATGATTTCATTGAGTGTCTTCGTGTCTAAAAGTGCCTCATCGCCCTTCACTGCCCCTTCTGTCGCAATAGCAATCAAAGCTATGAGATCTGAACGGAGAGTTGAGACATATCTGATCGCTGTATTTTCGTCAAGCAGGGCACTACCTGGCCCACCCGTAGTTGTTTGCAGTTTAAGCTGCTTCAAATGCTGATTGATAATGTTGTAGTCAAGATTATGCGCCATACCTAACGTCTCGCTCAAACCAGTGACTCGAATTATGGGAAATAGGAGAGAGCAATGAAGATGTAAATCAAATCAGCCTGCAGCCATTTTCCACAAGCTAACAATGCGCGGTTCTCTCTACGAGGCGAGCTTCAGAAGCATGAAGAGCGGACGTGGTAACATGAAAATATATAGGTGTTCCCTTTTAGGCAATTCTGGACAAGTCTTTACAAAAAGGTATAATTTTTAAGCCAAGGTATAGTTTAGTTTCACATGGCTACTAATATAATCCCTCTGTCACCGCAGGCCAGGTTTTTAGCTACACAACTCTCATCGCAAACACAACAACCTAGGATCATTCTTCCGAAGCATCTCCTCAAGCCGTTTCTGATTGCAAACTCGACCATTACATACACCAATCAAATTTCACCATTAAATGCGTACCAACAAAGCTTTTCATACCCGGCGGCCAGCACAAATTACCTTAAGCATGTTTCCACGCTAGGAATCTCTGCCACAGAAGATAAACGCACCAAGCCACTTTCCTTAGTGATACCATCATCACAACTGACTCCAATTTTTGATCTGAAGGTAGATTCCAAATGGTTCATTCCACCACCAAATTCGGATGTCGTGGTGTTGAATCCTTACTGGGGTCAAATCGAAAAGTTAATGAGCTTAGTAATGCCTGAGTATATAAAGTATCATCCCAAAAGTGCCCACCCTCCTCGTTTTTGGGCTGCAGTTTCGACTCATCAGCTAGAAAACTCCACCTTTTGGGGTGTCCGACATAAATCCGTTGGAGAAATGAAGATTGCAAATATTCCTTATAAAAGAGATTCATATACACACAGTCAATTGAAACCTGTTGACTCAATACCGTCAAGCAAAATTGATGCTTCTTCTTTTATCAAACAACTTCTCTGCACACCCACATTAGTACCACAGCTGTATTCGTATAACCACTTATCCTTGTTATTGTCAGAACAAACTGTCCTAGAATCTGCTTTTAGACCGTTTATAAAGTTGATGAAACTAGCTAGAAGGGGTGAACAAAACCTGAACGACACCAAAGCCAAATCAATCGTCTTTGGGGTAGTTTCAGAGGCTGTGGCCGTGCTGCAACAAGATCCGGGATTGCTTACCATGGCAGCCAAGAACCCTGCAGTAAATTCGACATTGTCACCAGAAAGATTATTTAACGAAGTTATTAATATTGCAAATCGAAGGTCTTCAGCAGCTAAGGACTATAACGTAAGGGACAAATTCTTTCATACCGAAACACTGGATACGCATGCGGCAAGCGATACTTTCGAGGGATCAATAGGAGACCCTAAGGCATATATGAGAGATGAATTTAAGGCAAATAGGTTGCTCATAAGTTTAGGAAAGCTTTACGGTGTTGAAACGCCGACCAACAAATTTGTCTGTGATCTATTAGACTCGAATGCTCAAAATCATAAATGATTGTTTGATAGGATGCTTTCAAGGATCTTTTTAATCATGAAAAAAGGAGATTAAAACAATGTATATAAAATTTATAGAAAACACTAGAATAAGGAATTGATGATTTTTAATCGTGAGTTGAAAACATATACTGAAAACACACAACACACACTCATGTATTGTAGTCGTATAATTATACCCTCGTATATTTATATGTCGAATCAGTTTCATTGTAATCATTTATTACTGGATGAATGCTTATTTTCTTGCATACTGTTGAAATTTCCGCTTGAAGTTCCCGACAAATCATAATTATTATCTTTAATACTAGAAAAATCCACAAAGTTACCTAAACGGTTCACAGGAAAATCAGGAATACCGCCCATGCCCGAATTTATATTGATATTATTCATGTTCATAGTATTCATGTTGAGATTCATGCTCATGTCAATATTCATAGGATTCAACAAAGTATGCATACCATTCATATGGTTTGCTAACCTCATGTCATTCAAACTCATTCCAACAGAATTCATCATGTTCATTACATTCATATTATTCATAGAATTCATGTTATTCATGTTGTAAAGAGAATTCATATGATTAATACCATTCATATGATTCATAGTGTTCATACCGTAGGCATGGTCCATGGTATTGATGTTGCTGATATTCATATTATGCATGCTACCCATAGCGTTCATTTCATTCCTGCCATCCATGCTATCAAGATTGTTCATATGATCCATATAGTACAAATCGTTCATCTCACTGATGCTTGTATCAATATTATTTTGCGCTTTCGCCCCATTAAGCTGATCACGATCAATTGGTATTGGTCCAGCGCCCAGATCCATGTTTTTGATAATATCAAAGTTCAAGTTTTCGAGCACTGAATCAAATTGCTTCGTATGTTGCCCATTAGAAGTTGAAGAGTTTAAATTTGAATGGTTTACTGCATCACTCTGGTTAGAATTATGTTTACCCTTGGCAAAAGTCACTTGTTTATCTTTAAAACCTGCATTAACGGTATCGGAAGAATGATCATTGGCATGTTTTCTCTGAGCAAAAGAAATCGTGGTTTGAGCAGGTGGTACATAAGAAGTTGAACTTTCTGCGTTGGATTTATTACTATTTTTAGTCTTCCGTTTAGCCAAAGACGGCAATGCTTCCTGGCATGCTGATACTTCTGCAAAAGAGTTCATAGCTTGAACTTTATCAACCCCTTTTGTGTTATTTTTGTTGTTTCTTCTTACTTTATCAAATTTTCCAAAAGTAGTCGCAGATGGAGCTAAGGATCCAAAAGAAGAGCCAGCATAAGAGTTGGCAGTTGAAGAATTGAAGACATTTTCGCTGTTTGGAGATAAAGTAGTACCGCTTGACTTCAATTCGGAATTTTTGATTCTTCTTGATTGTTTGCTGGTCATATCTTTAGGCTTTTCTGAGTTATTACTGATACTGGCATTATGTTTCTTTCTGAGAGAAGGGGCTTTGATTCGAAGGTCAATATTTTTTTGGAATGAAAAAAACCCATAAGCCTCATCCAAATCTTGGTTTTCATCATTCCATTCAATCTCCGGCACATTTTCTTTTATTATAGATTTTCCCAAAACTATAATGGCCACTAATCTGAGAACATTGTCGTTAATTTTAGAATTGGAAGCGGTCTTCTCATTCAGAGAATCGCTTAAGTCCGGTGGTTCACCAATCAGGGCTAGAACTGATTGTGGATCTCTTTTGTATAAATGTAGATCATCAAAGTCGGTGAGCAAATAATTTATTGGTTTGAATTCCCTCAAGGCCACATCTTCCTTGAATAATCTTTGACGAACGGGTCTGGAACTTAATGCAACTTTTAGAGAGACACTATCAACATTCAAAAGTTCTGAAACAATCGATGTTATATTTTTCTGATTTTTCATATACAACATAAATTTATTGATCAATGTTGCCAATAGATATGACACATCATTAGAACGTTGAAGATATACTCTTGCAATCTCTCTTTCTTTGAACCAACATAATAATAATCTTATAACAGGAAACAGTGATGTTGAAAAAGCCATAGAATAGTTTTTGGAGTTCACATCGGTATTATTATGATTTTCTTCTAAAGAACTAGAACCTAAATTTTGATCGCAGATCTTGATAAAGATTTTGAGAAAAGTTTCTAAATATCTGAACATAAAATCCAAATAATCTGAGATGACATCAGTTGATTGATCTAGCTTGGAATCATCGCTATTTTTTGGATCAATTAAAAGATCAAAACCACCCGTTAAGATAACCAACTGCTTGAAATAAAAATCATTGAAAATTTGTTTGTGAAAATCTAAGGTTGACAACAAATATAAAAAATCTTCTTCAATATCTTTAATGGAGCTACCAGAAACCAAAAATCCCTCTTTCAGCTTCCACTTATTCGGCAGTAAGTTAAAATTGAATAAAATCAAAAATTGAGACTTAAGCAAGCCTAACCTATCATTTTTGGTAATCGAGTTTCTATCTAAAGAATTTAAATGTTCAAACTTTTTTAAAATTGAGTTCGTTTTTGGATTCTTTGTGAGCAAGTTAAGAAGATTTGAATATGCTATGGTCAATGGAGAAGATGTTGACAATGCTCTAATAAAGTTATAGACAACATTGAACTTATCATCTTTTAAATTATCAATTATAGCGATATGATTATAAGGATCCCCCAGCGACGGTAAAATCAATAAGGACAATTTATAAAGTTCAATTGACTTGGAATAGTTATTATTGTCTTCTTTGGAAATTGAAGTTGATGGCAAATACGTCTTTGCAATTAGGGTTCGGTACCTGGACAAATCACCTATATAAAGAACACATTTATGTGTCAAATATATCATAGTTGAGACCAAGCTACTTGATTCAGGAAGTGAATGCAAATTTTCTGTGGATAAATCCAAATTCATCTTCAAAGTAGAACAAAGCTTCTTGACTGGCATATAGATGGATAAATCATATGTGGTTAAAATAGTTTTGAGGATGGAGAAATAGAAATCATATGCCTTGGAGATGAATTTGACAAACCTGTCGAAAAGCTTTCTATTTTCAACAAAAAACTGATTATTGTTGTTGAACTTAAACTTGTTAATATTGCTATTTCTTTTATTGTTCAAATGGCCTCCATTGTTAGTATTGCTATTGATCTCCTTCAAGGATTTGTTCATCTGGTAAAAGCTGGACTGAAAATATTTAATCGCTGGATGATGGATTTCCATCCAAACTCGATCAATAACATTACCTACTGAGTTGGCATCTGCTAAACCGTTGTGGTCAAGGGGGGTCAAAGTTTTCTCCTCGTAAGATTGTTCACTTCCCCTCAATTCATCAAATTGTTCGGCTAATGATGAAGTGATATGAACTGTAAATTTAGAATGACAAAAGAGCAAGACTCCCTGAAGAATCGATGCATCATTACCAGTCTGTGAATTGATAAGTATGTCACGGATCGTATTTTTATTGGCATCTAAAATCGCATCAATATCTATGGAGTCTTTACCAGCACTAGTGGAAGTCGCAAAAGAATCCCGAGAACTGTGGTGTTCTTCAGCCATGACCGACTCTGCAGAAGGAATATCGACAGTACGTGTCGTCATATTGGACAGCACCGGGAGTGAGTAGAGTGGGTTATCGAAGAAGAAGTACCCTTGCTGGTTACAACATTCACATTCATGAAAAAAACAACGAGAAGATGCAACTTTTTTTTCATCAGCTTCATCACGATTTTTTCGTTGCAGCCTTCCCATTTGTGGCTGATTGATAACTGAGAAAAAATTATGCCAGATGATCATAACATTTCAGAGATCTGATAAGAACTTGTTTACTACGATAATTGGCGGGACTGAACTGCCTTTCATTGGGGGATTAATAGCATAGAATTGATCATATATAAATTTCTGATCAATATTTTATTCCACGGGATTATATTAGTAGGAAAATCTTAATTGTGTTATAAACCTTTTGAAGGTTATTGCCATCGATAGTTTCATTGCTTACAAGTGTAGGAGTGCACATTTTACATAAAGAACACAATTCGCCCGAGCTGAACCTAATCTAACTTCACCTTTCATCACACAGTCATCGAAATATGGACTCATTTTCAGGGAACCTGAGGGACCCTCCAAATTCCCGTATACTTTCAACGCAACTGTTGATTGCTTCTTTGTTGGGATTTTTTGCCATTCTCTTATTTGCATCATTACGCAATCGGTTCCCGCAAATATTTATGGCTAGACTCAGTTATTTACATCGAATCAGTACGAACAGACAATTCCAAACAGAGAACGATCCATATTCAGCTCACAGCACTTCCCACCATCGGAATATCTTCACGAAATCTTTTTTGAATATAGCTGATAAATCTTTTTTCAATTCATTATTGATATTACACCGAATAACGGATGAAGAGATTATTGATTTTGCAGGTTTGGATGCTTATGTTTTTCTAAGCTTTTTCAAAATGGCCATTAAACTTCTTTTCCTCTGTTGGGTATTTGCTGTACTGATAATTTCTCCTGTTAGATATTATTTTACAGGTGACTATGACGAAGGGGATGGGACATCCTTGGTTTCTATTCCTTTTGGAGTTTCTAAAAAAATTAGTATGTCAACAGAAACAGATTTTGACCTTCGATTCAATACATATTTGTCGCTATATGTGCTCTTCACCTATTTATTCACATATATTACGTGCCATTTCTTAATCAAAAATGCCAAAACTGTTATTGAAAGACGACAGAGTATACTTGGCAAACAAAATTCTATTACGGACCGCACAATACGATTATCTGGGATACCTCCGGAACTAAGAACTGAAAAATCCCTGAAAGAAACCATTGAAAATTTACGTATAGGTAAGGTGAAAAAGATAGTTATCTGTAAAGAATGGAAAACACTAGATAAATTATTAAAGCAAAGAGATTTTATTATAAAAAAACTAGAATATTACTGGGCTAACAATATGCAGATAAAGGATTCTACTGATCCGGTCCAGGAAGGCAGTATCCACATACTGGACAGATATAGAGATGAAGTTGAAAATGACGGAGCTACTAAAAATTCAATGACCACAAATAACTTGGACATTGAAAGCGGATGTTTAAACAGGTCAGAATCTTCCTTGAATTTGAGTACAAGTGTGATTTCGACCATATCATATATCTCTCGACCAAAAATCAGAACAGGTAAATGGGGGATTTTTGGGGAAAAGGTTGACGCCATAAATTACTATTCCAAACAATTATCACTTGTGGATGATGAAATAAAACATGCAAGAAAATACCACTATCCGGCCACCCCTACCGCCTTTATTACCATGAATACAGTTGCAACTGCACAAACTTTGGCACAAGCTGTTTTGGATCCAAGGATTGGTTATTTGATTACAAGCCCAGCTCCTGCACCGGCAGATATCATATGGGAAAACGCCACCTTGCCTAATCATTCGAGAAAACTGAAAATTCATTACATTACGGTGATTACTGGTATATTAGGTGTCATTTTCATTTTTCCGGTTGGTTATCTTGCAACTCTTTTGAATCTGAAATCCATTAGAAAGTTTTGGCCTGATTTGGGCGATTTTTTGGGAAACCATGATTTAATAGCAACATTGGTTATCGATTTGTTACCAGTTTATTTATACACATTTCTGAATTGTTTGATTCCATTTCTTTATGTTTGGCTGTCATCAAAACAAGGATTTATTTCACATGGAGAAGAAGAATTGTCTGTTGTTTCTAAAAACTTCTTTTACGTTTTTGTCAATCTATTTCTTGTTTTCACAATGGCCGGTACAGCTTCGAATTACTGGGGTTATCTATCAGACTCTAAACAGTTGGCTTTACAGTTAGCACAATCACTACGCGGATTGGCCTCATTTTATGTTGATACTATTGTGCTTCAGGGCCTCGGATTAATGCCATTTAAGTTACTACCTATGGGTAGAATATTTCAATTTATCTATTTCTGGCTAACACACTCTGAGCCAAAAGTGAAGGACAACAACAGCTATAATGATTTTCAAGGTGAAAATGAAGAAGATGACTTTGGTAAGAAGAGGAATAAATTTTTCAAATCTCCGTTACCAGTGCCAACTCCTAGGGAACTGACAGCGTTATATAAACCTCCAATTTTTAATTTCGGTCTTCAACTTCCTCATCCACTATTAACTCTTGTCATCACTTTAATTTATTCAATTATTTCAACCAAAATTTTGAGTTCAGGACTGGTTTACTTCATTATCGGGTACTATGTCTATAAATTTTTGCTTGTTTACACATATGTTCATCCACAGCATTCCACGGGTAAAGTCATGCCAATAATTTTCCGTAGGATTATTTTAGGATTACTTCTTTTTCAATTGACGGTTGCGGGTTGCTTGGTTTTGGAAAAGGCTTGGCTTTTGGCTGTGTGTCTTGCACCATTACCATTTGCGACTTTAATGGTTTTATGGTACTTTCAAGAAAAGTTGAAACCGTTAAGTGTTTTTATTGCTTTGAGAGCAATTCAAGTGAATGAAGATGCCAAAAGTTCTGGTTTTGAAGTTTCGACTGATGGAGAATTAAGAAATAGAATAGGGTCTCTAGGTTACAGAGATACTACTAGTGTGGAAAGTGCAGGTATAGAATGCCCTATTGGACTTTCGAGTGCCGATAATATGATAGCGGCATCAACCTTTAGACATGATTTGGGCTTACATACAGAAGCCACAATAGATGAACAACGTGAGCAGCATCAAAGTTATGAGTACCCTCCACTAAAAGACGATCTTGAAGGTCCATGGGTAAGATTGGAAACTGAAAACTCAGATGATGGTTTTTGGGTATTGATGTGGACGAGTGATGGTTTTATAAAAAAACGGGTCCCGAATTTCGGATAGTTTAGGTATATGTACAAAGCTTTTATAAATCTCCCAGAATGTATCGCCCGAGCTCTTCCAAAAGCTTAAGACCTACGTGAAACATTTTCCAATCATCCAGACCAATTTCTCTGATAGAAACACCCCAAATTGCTGATGCCATAAATATAATTATAACATGAGAAACAACAATCCTGCACAACTCACTGACTATGACCACCAACGCGATCCTACTATAATTGTTGGAGGATGAGTAAACATTAGCTTGAACAAACTGGGTTCTATTGTATCTTGTTTTACGTGTCTTCAATTTCGGGTCAATAATGACTATATGAACGGCCTCAATCAATAGCAACAAATGAACAATTCTTAACAGTAGTCTCGTAGCATGTAGAATAGGTGGGTCATATGGCCAGATCAACATTACTATTGGAAAAAGTTTTATTGTATTGGAAATCAACACCGTCGTACACATTATTTGTAGCAACCTTTGGAAAGAAGGCTTCGCTGTTCCATCAGAAGAAGCAGTGGAAGTAACTGCTGGTGTTTGTGACACAGAAGTGCCTAGATAAGCAGTTGGTTCTGCTGACTGGTTCGTGGGTACTCGTAGCAGCTGCCGGGAATTTGGCCGCAATGATGCAGTAGATGTCGAAGATGACAACGGCGGTTTGAACCCTGTAGCTGGAGATGAACTTCTTGATGGCAAGGGCGTTGAAGTATTGGAAAGAACAGCGGTTTTTGGCTGGAATTTTAACCACTGAAGGCCGAAGTATGCCAAACTGACGCATAAGATGGCATTTTGCAGTACTGTGACAGATAAAAAGTAAAAATACTGAATCGGGCTGCAAAGAACAAGAGAGATGATTAGAGATGTATTATTCACATTATCTATGAAACTCTTCTCCTGGTATGCCCAACTGACATAGACTTCAAATAGCAGCATGAGAATAGCCAAACGGACCGCGGGGGAAACAACATTCCACGGTGGGGGTTTTGTATTAGGGGTTGTATTCAGCTTGGTTGTGACTTTCTTAAAGGACAATAAAGGATCTCCCGAGACTAGCAATACATTATAGATGGTATGTCTATAAGCAGCGGGTTTGATCAGCATCAAATCAATAAAGAGAAGAACGTTATCATATTCAATGTATTTATCAGCGACGTTGTGACAGATAGTGCACACAGTCAGCCTGATGTGAGTATCTCCATACTGCTCATATAAATCCTTCAATGAAGCTCCACAATGAATGCATATGTACGGATACTCTTGCAGGATCATAGGCGGTGTGCAATTAGTCGGGATAATGACCCAGGTTGGGAAAATCACATTTTTGCTAGTGCCCGATTCATCTGAATTTTGATCCGAGAAAAATTGAAATAAGAAAAAAAAAAGATCATGAAAACCTAATAACACTAAAGCTTCGATTCGATGATGAACTTGATCCTGTTTTGCCACATTTTTTTGCATTCTTACTTTTAGATCAATCTGTAATAATTTGAGCGTAAAAGAGACACACGCAGACAGTAATCTTGACCATTTAGGAAAACCAGTATTTTCTACATACATAGTAGGCGTCATTTGACTGGAGCGGGAGACATAGTACAAACGACAGTATTTATTTTTAAATTACGTGTATCGGTACATACATATAGTCAAATTGTCCAAAAATACAGACCTGTGCATATGTTCCAAACACACAGGTAAAGATGGTACTCATAAGATTATGGATCTGATTAGAATACTAAAAAGTCACCAAATTTAAAATTCAAACCCAAAAAACAAATCAATCAGTTTTCCACTTCCAACCGATGTACGGGCATCTAAGTAGCAGTGTAGTATATACTCCGTTTATGTTTTCACATTTTTATTAATTTTCCCTGGAAAAGTGGATGTTATTTTTTCTTCTGGCGACAAATGATAACGTAATACAACTTGATTTTCACGATTTTTATTATCTGAACTATGTAGGGCTTTTCTCTTGAATCAATTCAAAAATAAGGGGCATGTCTGGGAGACAACAGGTGTGTAAGTTTTTCAAACAAGGAAACTGTCACTATGGGGATAACTGCCGGTTTTATCATCCAAAACAAGGTGGATTTGGAAATAGCAGTAATGCTTTTGGTGGTAACAATAATCCTTTTGGAAATAGTGGATTCAGCGGTAATACGGCGGGAAATTCAACAAACATGGTGGACGGCCGTGTAGTCAACACCACAGAAACTTCTGAAACAATAAGTCAATTTTGTGATGCTAAAACCATTGGACGGAGAGAGACAGAGATGCGAAACGATCTGATGGAACTCTCAGACAATATTTCTGCAAGCAATCACTTTTTTACGTCATATTCACTGAAGCCACCTGCCACGGTGAACATATTATCCGGCAGAGACTTTTCTTTCGAAGAAAACCGCTTGGCATACTACACAGCCAAAGCGACAAATACTTTACCTCAGTACGAGTTACAGATGAAAAATAGATGGGATGATATGAAAAGCTCGGTAAATCACTTGAAGAACAATACACAAACTGCAGTGAGGTACCTTCAATATGCTGCACAACCGAATAATTCTGTAGTCACCAAGCTTTTTGTTCCGCTAAAAGATTACAATGCCCCTTCTACCACAACACAAAATACGATTTTTGATAGCACGTCTAGCAATAATAATCCTTTTGCAGCCAGTAGTGGAACATTCGGAAACAGTTCAGGGCCATCGGGAGCATTTTCCACACAGATATCATCACCAGGAATCTCATCCAACCAACCACCCAATGCGTCTAATCCGTTTGGCGCATCTAGTGGTTCTGCATTTGGGAAAACGGGGTTCGGTAATACGGGATCGTTTGGCAACGGTGCTTTTGGACAATCAGGGGCCAGCAATTCGGTAGCAAATAGCACTGCTACATCGAATCCGTTTGGTGCCTCAGGCGGTGCTACATCTAATCCATTTGGCGCTTCAAGCGCTTCTACATCTAATCCATTTGGAGCACAAACTAACGCTGCTTCAGTCCAGAATAAGAACATTTCGTCTCCATTTGGGAGTTCAGGTTTTGGAAGTTCAGGTTTTGGAAGTTCAGGTTTTGGTAATTCAGGATTTGCTAGTTCAGGATTTGGTAGTTCAGGCTTTGGCAGTTCTAGTTTTGGAAATACGTCTAACAACTCAAATACAGGCCCATCAAATAATGCTAACTCGTCACCTTTTGGTGCTGTTTCATCTCCATTTGGAAATTCTTCAGTGTCGTCCAATCCAACTCCGTTTGGGGCCACAGCTTCGGCACCATCTAATATA
Organism: Pichia terricola; assembly: GCA_030168465.1. Taxonomy (NCBI): domain Eukaryota; kingdom Fungi; phylum Ascomycota; class Pichiomycetes; order Pichiales; family Pichiaceae; genus Pichia; species Pichia terricola. Next base: position 792,478 of record CP099442.1, read on the forward strand.
CCATTTGGAAGCAACAGCACAGCCGCAAGTTCACCGTTTGGTAATTCTCCATTCCAAGCCAATTCTACTAACGGTTTCCAAAAGACAGTTGGATACAAACAATGTGATGTTCCTCTCGAAACAACAAAATTACAGGATCTACATGCAGATATTGTGAACTTATTTAAAAAAGAAGCTTTTGAAATGGGTCAGGTGCCAGATATCCCACCTCCAATTGAACTTTGTTGATACTGAAAAGACAGTTAAATCGGGGTCCATGACCCTATGCAACTATATATGATTTAGGTAATATCAATGCTGATTTTCTGGAAAAGCATCCAAATACGCTTTCGTCAAAATATTCGTTTTGTGTTTTGTAATTTCATATGCCTCTCTATATATTTCCAGTGTATCTTTCAAAACCTTTCGAGCTGGTTTCGAGCCATTACAAATGCTCGTCAGATCTACCTCCATATCCTTCCTCATAAATGGTTTTGTTAGTGATAAATTTTCAAAACCAAGCTTGCTAAACCCATCGGCTAACCCATAGCCTAAAATTGTGGGAAGAATCACCTCCTTGGTGCTCTTTCCAGACTTGCGTTTCGATTTGATTATATATTCTCTTTTCAATATTGTTTCTATGTGGTCAGCAATTGTGGCGTCTGTCCCGATCCCATTAATATCCATCAATGCAATCAAATCGGGTTCTGTCAACGGCTCTGGCGGTTTCGTCTGCCCGTCTGTTATTTTTGCATCTGTCACACTGATTCTTTCTCCTATTTCTAAGTGTGGAAGTTCCTTCTTAGAAGATTCCCAATATCCCCATTTATATATGTCCAAATAGTTTCTCTCCACAACGACCAACCCACTAACAGAAAATGTCTCTGAACCCCATTGTATAGTTATTCTACTAGATTCACCCTTGGCATCTAGTGAACATGCCGCCAGAAAATGTCGGACCACATATTCATATACATTCTTTTCTTTACCACTTAAATTGTTTGCAAAACCAACAGGATGAATGGGAGGATGAGCTTCATCGTCATGCTTACCTCTCCTGGGTATTCTAAATTTAGCAGGATTCTCCATTAGCATAGTTGCATATTCCCCCCATTCCGCTGAGTCTTTTTGTATATTGATAAAATGTTTAAAATCCATATTTCTCGGGAAACTATCAGTTTCAGTACGTGGATAAGATATGAAACCTTTTGTATACAAATTCTCTGCGGCCTGTAGTGTATCCTTTGCACTGTATTTGAAAAATTTAGCACAGTCTTTTTGCATCTCAACTGTTGTCAATGGTAAAGGAGCGTATTTTGAAGTGGGTTTGTTTTGAACATTTTTGACTACACATCTGTCATTGCTTTCAGTAATACAGTTCTGATAAATGGTAACCACATGAAGCTTATCAAAAAGATGGCCACGATCCCATGAAAAAAGATACTTTTTTCTATCTTTTCGAATGTTTAGTTGTATAGACCAATATTGTTCTGATTTAAAATATTTGATTCGTTGGAATCGATCAAACACAAAACCCAGTGTTGGAAACTGACAATTACCATAGGAAACAGTTTTGGTACCGGAATCCTCCTTTATCAATCTTCTGAAAGAATCTGTTAACATCCTTGTAAAACAAAATCCAGTCCTTAGATCAATTTCCATTCTTGTATCAACTGCGTCAATCATGTTCTTGTCCAGCTTAATAGGATTAGTAGCAGCATGATAAATATGAGCGGGTTCCAAGTGCGCAAATTTAGCTCTTAATGTATTATCCAAATTAAACGTACTATTACCCTTTTGAGCAGCTTGAAGAATTTCCCATCCAATATATTCCCCTTCTCTATCGCAATCTGTCCAAATCATCAAAATGTCGGCATCTTTTGCTAGTTTGGTAATATTTTCCGCTATTTTTTCACAATCCTTATTGCTCAGTTTTGTTTCTATAGGACATGTAAATAAGACATCGTGCTGACATCGACCCCAAGAATAATCTGAAGGTGTATCTTTGCTAGTTAAATGGCCAGCAACAGCCGTCATTGTAACATCACATTCGCCAAACTGTGGAAACCGGAAACGAAACGTGTAATTTTTCACATATTTATGACTACTGTCATTGGTTTGAAAGTGGTTCTTTGATAGAATCGAAGACACACTTCTCGAGATGGAGTTCTTTTCGGCAACACATAAAACTTTCATTTATATGCAGATGATTCTGACCCGGTGGAATCTGACTGCAACAAAAAGGATTATTGTAAGGCGAAGCAATTACGCGTCACATACTCCAAAGCATAAGAATTTCAAATGTTACGTAAGCAATTGAAAGTGGTGTTTTGAACCCTATTTCAGTTAAGCATGTATAAGTCAGTTATGATTCCATAAAATGGATGCAGCTGCTTCCTTTCTTTTTCCTTCCCTTACAATGTTCGGTAGTTTTTCTATTTGTCTATAAAATAAACTAGGCCATAACTTTTAATTATCAAAAAACATAAAGTGAAATATGTGACTATAATGTCGAGCAGGAAATCAGAAAATATAACAGACATAAGCTTGTAAATCATATTATGTAAGCTGAAATTTGCAAGATTTACTCTATCTTCCTACTGAAGGGGAAGTATCTCAAGTCACTCAAGCACATTATGGCAGCTTGTAACGCCAGATTTCCACCCAACCCATTGTTTTTAAAGCAAGCAACAACACTGAAACATATTCATTTTGAAGGCATCAGCAATTATAAGGTTGGATCAATAGTTCAACAACACATCGTTCAAGAGCACCTTAAGCTGAAAGTCGCAAATAGAAATCCCAGATTGATTTCTTCATTGTGCCCGACTTTATTGACGTTTGAGTTTGATTCGGTGTATACTGGGGGTAAAAGAGAAAAGGACGGAAAAAAGGCGACAAAAATTCCAGCCAATTTGGAAGTTCCGTTTGTACAGACTGATCGAGGGGGCCAAGTCACATATCATGGACCAGGTCAGTTGGTGTCGTATTTTATTTGGGATCTGGGGTTATGGAAGAATTTGACATCTCGTTGCTTTGTAAATTTTGTTGAGCAATGTAGCGTGCAAACTTTACACAATATGTCAGTACCTGGCGTATGCAGGACAGAAAACACCGGTGTTTGGATCAAAAAATCTTGCTCCAATACGAATGAAAAAATATCAAGTATTGGTGTAAATGTGAAAAGGTATGTAACATCACATGGGGTTAGTATTAACCTAAGTCCAGATCTGAAATATCTTAACAACCCTGATTTTACTATGTGCGGACTGGAGGGATATAGACAGACGAGTATCACTACAGAGCTGGGATATTCTCCATGCAGCGTTTCAGTTCTAGCCGAAATTTTTTGTGAAAATGTACTTGGTAGAATGAATAGCTATATGATGAACTCACCAGGCGATGAAACGTTTAAAATGAAAGCTACGACTCTTAATACCAAATGTGAGGAAGCTAATGTGGAAAAGATTTTATGCTTTTTACGAGAGTAAAGAAAGGAAGAAGCACAAAATGTCTATGTATTAAACTTTCAATACAGTTATGTAACTAGATGAATCATTAAGATTATATTTCTAAATGAAAGTTATTCTTATTTTTCTTTTTTTTTGGATCTAACAATAAGCTAAACATAAAATGTTGAAGATAAAGTTCTTACTGGCCTCTAAACTTCCGCAATATTTGTTTGTGTAATAATATAGTTGTGCAATTTACTTTTTTCCTGGATTGGTAAAAGTTGTTTAGACAGTATATACAAGAAAAAACTGCCATTTGAAAAACTAGATCATAAAATTTATAGGGTCTCGGTATATTCACGGATTTAGAGTTTTCAATATTGAACTGTGTCCACCCTGCTGATTTAAAAATTAACACTAGATTCTTGGTGTTTATCAAATCAGCCAGAAAAATGAGGATTGGATTTATCTTCTTTATAGTTTAATAATGTCTGTCATATCCAGTCAAGCATTTTTCATCAAGACATGGCAGATTTTCTTCACGAAAGATTTTATGTGTTACTTCTTTTGCCTTACTTTCATTTTTGATTATCTTAATTCAAATTTTTGATAAGAGTATATACTTGAGTGACAGTTGTAATTAAAGATAGCTCTCAGCTCAAAACTTAGGCAAGTACGTTTAACTTCTACGGTTTGAAAGTTTATCTATTGGTTACCCATTTTCGTAACTTTAATACCTATTCTTGAGCGGTAGACCTAATATTCAGTAAAACAAATTATTCACATCGTTGATAAAAATTATATTTAGTTCCAAAAGACTTTAAATTTGAAAGCATACAAAAGTGGTAAATTTTGGGAATGCATACTGTGACCACTACAATAACAAAAATCACAATGAAAATGGCTGGATATCGCAAAAGGTGCTGACGAAATAGACGAATCTACTCAGGTTTTCGTTTTAAAAATGAATTAAACTATTCTTATTTAAGATCACAAATAATACTACGTGCTTACCTGAAGATAACGCACCAGACAGCCAACTGCATTCTAATCACACCCCAATATGCAACGCCGATGCCAAATTGGCTGGCTATGCAGAAATTTTCTCGTTTCGCAAAAAGGGCTCTGAGAAAAGCAAAAAAACATAGCAAAAACTAGAATGGAAGAAAAGATCAAGTGGTTTTTGCTCTTTTTCTTTCATTTGCCTTTACTCTTTTTTTTGTTGTTTTTGATTTCTGTTGCCCTTTTTTGTTCTTGCGGTTATATCCTTACTCTTTCTATTTCTTATTTCCAAAGAACTACATCTGTAATAGACTCATCCAGTCCAGCCACTAAGACGCACTGCTTTCTTTGCAGCAGCTGCAGCTCGCAGCCTTTCCTTTAAAACAGGAAGCCTGCCGAGAAAGCTGATATTGCCTCAAAGGCAAATGGTGTGCCACCGCCACCGCTTTAAAGCTTAGTACTTCTGAATCTTTGATTGTTGCTGGCACTCTTGAAATGCTGAAGATGATTCATGCGTTGATGCTTTCATATTTAAGATTTCAATATTCAAGAGTATTACTGATGCTGTTAAAAACCAATTATTTCTAAGAGTCAGACATGCTTTGGTGCCACAAAAATTACTAAAGGATCTGCTTTACCAGTTGTTTCACTCCCAGAAGAGTTTGCTAACTTTTTTGTTCATCTTGAAAACAATGCTATGTCTGTTGATTCCAAATCATTTCCAACTGCCGTTAGGAGTTTACAATACAAGTTGTTCTACATTTAAATATTCAAAAAAAAATGCTATTGAAATTGTCAAAAGGAAAACACAAACCATTTGTGACCATCAAGGAAGAATCGTAAAAATATTTCAACAATAATAGAAAGTGCAGAACTAATTGCAAAAATGATGAGAATGGTAACCATTATTCAAACATAGAAAAATCGTCCGCCACTGAAACATTTGCTCCAAAGTTCCAGAGATCGAAAATACTAACCATGTCCTGTAATGGTAGAATTACTCCTATTACCTAATTGGGAATACTTAATCTATCTCGCGTAGATTAATGGCTGCTTTTATTTACTTCTACCAAATTACTACTTTATGAAATGTATAATGCTTTTATTAGAAGAGTTAATCTGAGTACTATAATTGTCAGTAAAGATGTTACACTTGATCGTTAGCTTTATTCTACTATCTATTCGGACATTAGGTGTCCTAGGCTATAAGTCCGCATTACATGGAGCCCGATGCATTAGTCTTATCCCATTATCAACCCGTTCATGGTCTAATATTGCAACGTTTTTTGGTGCAGCACTACTTATCCATAAGTTTTCTCCCATCTCTCCCTTCCAACTTCTTGATTTCTCTACATCCATGCCACATTGGATCCCTCAAGATATTCCATTATGGGATGAGATTCCGCTTTTAGGAAACCTGCCAGTGGTTATAGAACACACTAACTCATATTTCTCACCTGGAATGAACCTGTTTTTATGGATCTGTTATTCTATTCTTCAATTCCTTCAAGCTATTTGGGAACCACTTAGAAGCACCCAATGGATGCAATCCATCATATCAAAATTTGGCTATTTTTTCCATTTACATCCTGCTATTCTTCTCGTCGGTGCGATTTGCAAGGACATCCTTAGAAGTTTAGTAGAAGGTTTTTTGTTTACTGCTTATCATCAACCATTCTTCACACTTGTCTTGTTAATTGTTTTGATTACTTCCATTACGATGACTTGTAACCTTATCCGTGTTGCTAAGAATACTTCCCCCAAAAGGAATAACGTGCAAAATAATTATCAATACAATTATTTTATGCAAATCCCATTAAGAACTATTTCTCTACTGATTGCTATATTAGGCAACTCCAACGCCCAACTAGTTACTGAGCGGATTATCGAGTTAATGGATAAAATTCACCAGAATGAAAGTTCTGAAGAAGTCATCGGAGAAATTTTGGAAGCACTTACCAATAATCCGAACCTTCATTCACACCAAGCAGCTTGTGACGATGCATCAGGAAATTCCCGTATATACACACTCAAGGACGGAAAGACCATTATTGTGAACAGTACACTGCCTCTAGGAGTTTCCAATGAAAATAACAGACACGTTTCCCCGACCTTAGAAAAGACGACTCCGAAGACGATTACAAAGCACGTATCACCTGTGGAACAAAGTTCCCATCCAGTCGCTAGTTTAAACCACACTACAATGACAAGAGGACCTGAAGTTACTTCGTATACCATCTCCCCAGAAAATACCCACTATTTAGCTACTATGTTTTCCTTAATATGTCAACCCCATTTGTTCAAATTTGATTCCGTCTACAAGCACTTAATTTCTTCTTGTGTCAATCCGGATGACGAATTATTTACTAAATTGGTAGCATCTAATAAACATAGTCCATTTATGACTAGGGACAGTCTAATGAGATTTATTCTTCATGAACAACTACACCACGACCTTGACTCAGCATTACCTGAAACAAGACGGAAATTGTTCACAAGACCACTCACCGAATATTCCTCCACGGACGAACTATTCAAAATTTGGCTACAAGAAGGTCCCGTTTTAGCTATTTACTCACACCGGTTAAAACACTGGCTTCTTAGATCTGTTTTTGCTTTCAGTATCGATAATACCGACACGAAACAACTGATCAAGAAGGCCGAAAATTTCTACCACTTCATTTATCTCCTCAGCAAGTCCTCACTAGCTCACCAGCATATAAATGAATTGAGATCTGCAGCTAGTGCCTTCTCCTCCCAACCAAAGTCAACGGTACGTTCTAACAAATCTGTGCACAAAGCAACAAGCCAACCCGAGGCTAGTATTTCTGTTCAAAATTCTCAGGTAACCACCGACAGTTCTATCGTTCAGAATCAAGATCAAATCTCCCAAGAGACCATTAATAAGGCGGTAGCTACTTATTTTTCAAAAATGACTCCACCAAATAACCTTCCCTTCTTCCCAATCCCATATCCTATAACTGCACCAAATCATGGTTCGTCCAGTTATAAACGCAATGGCAAGAAACATAAGGATCCACAATCATCCACAACACCTCCAGTAACTGGGAGCAATACCACTCCTCTTGGAGCGAGGCAAGGCAGCCCAAATCCAAATTAAAAAGCAGTATTTAAACCACGTCTTATCTGCAGATCATCGCCATGGGACACTGTCTTTCTATCAGCTCTTACTTTCAGAAATTGAAGATGAAATTCCGCTTTTCGGTTTGAAGGATGATGGTTCTACACATTCTTTCATAAGTTCTAACCTAGTTTCATCATATGGGTTAGCATCTATGATTGACACTGATGCACCTCACTTAGAAGTTGATACAAGTGGAACGAGTTATAAAATTCCCAACCGTCTCGTCACCCTTCACTTCACAATTCAGGAGCATTTATATAAACATGTGTTTACGGTCTTCCCGTATAACAAGGATAAAATCATCCTCGGTTACGATTTCTTATCAATCCACAGAGATACTTTACCTTTACCAACACCATGTGTGGCCAGTCTAACGAACAAATACTTAGCTGATGTTTTAGAGTATTATACGCCTGATGACACCATCTTACCTCCACAACGACAAGGAGATTACGTTTTTAGCTTATCAGCTCCTATACATTCCATTCGCCCAGGTTATAGTCCCAAGATGGATTTCAATTCAGCAGAGTTCATTCAGACCGAAATTTCACGTTTGTTAGAACAGAAATTCATTTCGAAATCATCTCCAGTTCCATATTTTGCCTCCCCCTTTGTGGTCCATGGAAAGAAAGATAGAATGGTTATTGATTACCGACCACTAAATGAAATTACAAAGAAACTACCACAAACGGTTCCATCTGTAGAATCTCTCGTTGCAGGACTTAAAGGGTGCATTTTTTCAGCACTAGACTTATCTAGCGCCTACCACCACTTGCGTTTAGATCCTTCCACAGCAAAATACACAACATTTTGTTTTCAACATCAGTATTACTATTGGAATGTTTTACCATTTGGATTATCAAATGCACCTGAAATTTTCTGCCGTTTTCTCACGGGATTGCTTTCGGACAAGGCCAACTTTGTACGAGTGTATTTAGATGATATCCTCATTGTCAGTGAATCGATAGACGAACACATCTCTCATTTAAAAGAAGTTCTTCAGATATTGTCTAACAATAATCTTCATTTAAATCTGGTCAAATCAAAATTTTTTCAGAGAGAAATTGAATGGGTTGGTCACACTTTTTGTGCAGATAAACAATTCATCACGATACATCCACAAGATGATACTACTAAAATTATTCAGGCTTTTCCTCCCCCAAGAGATCGCAAGTCCACACAAAAATTTTTAGGTCATCTAGCTTATGTTTCTAAGTTTATTCCACACTTCACTGATTTAGCACACCCCCTATACTCTCTCTGTACACAAAAGAAGAAATTCTGCTGGACACAAGAATGTCAAATGAGTTTTGAGGCTCTCAAGTTGGCTGAAATTGAACACATGCAACTATATTCCTATCAACCTGAATTACCTATTAAAATTTCCACTGATGCCAGCGATTTTGCTATCAGCGCTGTTTTATGGCAAAGATTTCCGGACACTATATGGCATCCGATAGGATATCGTAGTCAATCACTTATTGCCGCACAGCGAAAATGGTCACCCCGAGATAGAGAACTATTTGCTATTCGGATCGCTTTACGCAAATTCAACTTTTATTTAACAGGTCAACGCAATATTCTGGTAGAGACGGATCATAAAAATATTTTAGCATTTGTAAAGGAAGACAATTTATCACTGAAATTATCCAGATGGAAAGCGGATATGTTAGGTTATGACCTCACTTTTAAATATCTGCCTGGCACTGCTAACACAGTTGCAGACTATTTATCCCGTTATTACAGTGACATTTCTGATGTTTTAAGCTCCCAAGCAGTTCAACAAGAGATCAATACAACCTCTGTTACGCTGAATCACATGATTGCTTATTCTATCCTGGATAACTCAATTATCTCAACTGATTTGCCTCCAACACTTTCGACGGATTCGATAGGATCAAAATCACGTTATAAACACGACGAGTTTTTCGCCAACATTTTAGGCCGCATAGATGATGCTACAGATTACCATTACGATAATTCCATTGACGCATTATACCACAAAGGACGTTTGTGTGTGCCTCAAGCGTTAATTCAAACCGTTTTGGACGATTTCCACCTCTCATATTTAGCTGGTCACCCAGGTATCAGAAAGATGCATCGATGGTTAGCTCAAAATTTTTACTTTCCGAAAATGTCATCTATTATTACTAAATATGTGAAATCATGTCAAGTCTGTCAACGTGTCAAATCTCCTAATCGTTCTCTTGGACTTCTGCAACCTAGTACCGTCATTCCTGGCCGTTGGACTCATATTGCCATGGATATCGTTTCCGGTTTCGCTCCAACAACATATTTAGGACAACAAGTTGCAGCGGTTTTGGTCACATTAGATTTATTTTCTTCTCGAGTGCATTTCCATCCTATCTCTCTTTCCTTTTCGGGAGATGATCTTGCCCATTACTTAAAGGCGGAACACTTCAGATATCACGGAATTCCTCAGGTACTTCACTCAGACCAAGGATCTCAATTCACCTCCACGGTCATACAGACATTTTTACAAAATATTGGATCCTCCAGTTCCTTATCCGTAACGGCACATCATCAGAGTAATGGCAAGGTCGAACGCTACATCCGTATTTTACAAGATTATCTACGCTGTCTGGTTGAGACTAATACCGATTGGATCACGCTCTTATCAGTTGCGGAATTCACAATAAACTCTACACCATCATTAGCATTAGGTGGCTATTCACCTTTTCAAATCGATCTTGGATATTCTCCTTCCAGTTTCCTTACTGTGAGATATTCTTTATCAAATGAGGGGCGGGACGCAGATGACATCACTGAACACTTGGAAAGATACACCATTGCAGCGAAAGTAGCTTTGAAGAAAAGTTTCGAAGACAACAAATATTATTACGATCGAAACAAAACAGATGTTGAATTCGAAGTTGGAGATGAAGTCTATATTGATACAAAATACCTCGTTGGTACTGGTGATGACCATAATCGAAAATTGGTGAAGACGCTACAGACCAGATTTACGGGACCGTACAAGATTCACAATAAACTATCTTCAGTCAACTATGAATTGGAACTACCACCCAGTTACAAAAGAACTAGTCCGTTTCACATATCCCAATTGAGAAAGGATAAAACGGCGCCAGATATTATCTTCCGGGCACCTATCAAACCCTCCATTTTTCAACGATATGCTGATGGTACAGTGGAAATGGAAATTAAGGAAATTTCAGATCATAAAAAGAAAGCCAAAGGATATCTTTTGAAAGTGGTATTCCTAGATAATTCAGAAGAATGGATTCAAAAGAGTAAATTAGAACAATCAGCCAAAGAATTAGTTACAGAGTATGTCGAAAAACACCCAGAACTGAAGATCAGAGCAAGAGGTTAAAAGTCCCAGACAATCCAAGAAACAAAACTTAAATTAAGATTCTATCTAATTCCCTTACGCTCATCATCCACAAATTCACCTATTCGTTATTAAAGAAGTACATTAAAGATCAAAATGAAGAACACGATTGTAATTGTTAGAAAAATTCTACCTAGGATTTAAAAGTAACCTAAAGCTTATTTTCCAGAAGAAGGAGATTGTAATGGTAGAATTACTCCTATTACCTAATTGGGAATACTTAATCTATCTCGCGTAGATTAATGGCTGCTTTTATTTACTTCTACCAAATTACTACTTTATGAAATGTATAATGCTTTTATTAGAAGAGTTAATCTGAGTACTATAATTGTCAGTAAAGATGTTACACTTGATCGTTAGCTTTATTCTACTATCTATTCGGACATTAGGTGTCCTAGGCTATAAGTCCGCATTACATGTCCAGCCTTTTATCAATAGGAAGACATTTCCAATATGAGGTTTTCCTCAATTCATCCTGTCTTGTTTGTTCACTAAGTAGGATATCCTTCCCTGAAAGTAAGAAATCAATGTTAGATAACAATTACTCAAGAGATATCAAGTTATTCGGGGATATGTACGCCCATATTGAAAAAGTTCCAAATCCGCATGAGCTGATATTGTTACACCTAGCTAAAGCCAAACGGTACTGATTATTATGTGAATTGAATTTTTTGATGATAAATTCAACTTGATATTTTAATGACTGATAAAAATGATAGATAAAAAATGAGTAACACGGAAATGTTCAATGAAAACAGATTATGCACATTTAAAAAATTAGTTGATTGTGATCCCTAAGTCCATTGAATTTGTTGTTCATCCGGAACACAGTGTTAGTTCTGTTAATACCGAGCCATGATTGATTGCCAATAATATGTCAAGTCTGTTAATCATTCTGAAAAGCTAATTTTGTTCCAGAGAAAGCCGTTGCTCTCCAAGTTACAGTTGTTGTGATGTGGTGTCGTGCCTGTTGCTCCAAGAGTGCGATCTCCAGATCCTTCGCTGTTTCCTAAAGTCCGACAGCTTTTTGTGGGGGAGCGACAGAATTAGCAGCCTTCTCAGGGTGAACAGATTTGGCAGACTTATCAGTAATCAGTAATCAGTAATGTGCAATTGGTAGAGCACTTCCTTCAGAAGCCTTTGAGGCAATCAAACACTAATCGGTATTGACAATCCAACATTGCTTTCGGCGGAAGAAGAAATCCCAGTAAAAGCCTTACTCAGGGACCACCTGTAGTCATCAACTAGGCCTTTCAGTCTGTCTAATTAGCATTTCCAATAAAAGTCATTTTTTATCCAACCCCATTTCTATCAAAATCATTAGGATATTTTACTAAAGATTGCCATTAAAAATTCAAAGAGCAAAAACGAGCAGTACTTGCGGATTTTTAAAGGTTGTAAATTACACCAATATGAATTTTAGGCGGCGTTATTATTTTGCAGGTATGAAAATATGTCTCCAAGTCTTATCAACACTTTTTGAAACATTAAGATCGAAAATTGAGTTTTGAAATCAGGGCAAGAATAAATTTTATAAGAATCTAACAAGATGAGTAAATCTGAGAATACCAATTGGCGGAAAAAGAATCTTATTGAGTTGGCAGGATATGAACGGGACTTTTTGTATTTGGATTAGTAAAGCAAGTGCCCTTCAGGAAAAGGTGGCGGTTTTGTTGTTTGAAGATGAGTTCCTTCCTTCAAGTTTTGCAAGAAGTTCAGGTCTCTTTCTATTATGACCGAAATATTTGATAAGATTCTTCGCCATATCCACAAATGGCGAGTGTTTCTTCAGCAATTTTGATAAAGCTTCTGCAGATTTTTTTTGAAGATAGAAAGACTTGTTATTTAAACACTGCAGTGGGCTTTGAGGCAGTGGAACACAACGCGGGATCAGCAGTAAATAGTTTGGAAAAATCATCAATGATGAATCCAGTTGCAGATAAAGAATTTGGGAAGAAAGTTTGGTTTTCAAAAATTATGGCTGGTAAAAGGGAACATAAGTCCGAAAACATTTGATTTTTCACAAGATCCTGTTGCTGAGATTTTTGGGCATATTTCTTTTAAGGTGATGGCTATACCTTTTGATACATTGATGAAAATGATGTGGTTGAATGATTCAAAAAGGGCATGTTTTGTTATGTTAATTACAGACACATAATTCAAAGGAAGAGTTGGTTTTATCAACAATTGAGGTTTTTTTTGAGTATGTTTTTATGTGGATACAAATGAATCCAGAAGCAAATCAAAAAGGAGATAATTTCTGAGTGGGATATCTTAGGACCGACGTTTCTTTTTTGAATGAGGAACAGCATGGATGGTATGAATTCAAGAAGGTTTCACGCAGAGCCAGGTCACCAATGGGAAGACAATAGGAAAAACAAAGTGCCTATAAGAAAATGTTTTTGATATGACAAGAAGTTTGAAGAGTACTTACCGAAGGTTCATAAATTTGGTCTTGTTGATACACTTTTGTTTGCTAGTTGCAGAAGCATTTTCATTTTAAAATACTTGGAGATGGGGTGTAATATGGGTTTTTGTTTTTACTACAATGGCCTTATTAATACACACATTAGTACAATACTTGACTCTAGCAATTCTTGTTGAAAATAAAAATGAATCAAAAACACAATAGCTGATTGCTGTGATGGTACTGGTAGTGGTAGTGGCGGTGGTGGTGATGGTACAAATCTACTCAAACATGATTTGAATTTTTTGAAAAGTGGATCATAAGAAGAAGTTACTGCTATGCATGATTGGATTTGTTTTTCTTTTGAAAGAATGAAAAAATTAAAAAAAGCATTTTTTACCAATTACACACAGCATATTCTTAGATGAGAGCTTTGCTATTATATTATTTGTTTCCAATTTGTGAAACGCCTTATAAAACACACACACACACAACAAAAACAATAAAAAAAATAAAGATAAAAACATCTTAAGCTCAATTGTTCTTTGCTAAATACAATTATTCCAGTTTTAGCTCAGAAATCGAAGTTGACGACGATGATGGTGATGGTGATGCCGATGATATTGATGAAGCGATTTATGATGAAGACGAAATAAGCGAAGATAAGCCAGATGAACCGATAAGATCAAACGAAATTTCTAATTTACAAGGTCCTTCTTCACCAAAAAATTATGAAATTACAGAATAAATGGAAACTGTGTGAATAGATACTATTACTGGAGTGGTTGATAAACAATTGTGATGAAGGTTTTTGAAAGCATTGAGGTTGCAGTTTCCAAAGAAGAATTGTTTTGAAGGTCTTGTTTTACTTTACGAAGTTTGTGGAAGAGTATAATTGCTTGTGCATACTATTAATTTTACACACAGGAAAAAACTGATCAGTTTTTTTTCAAGAAGGGAAGCAATGGTTGATTTGTTCAAGTACAGAATTTTTTAAATCCGGCTGAATTTGAGGAAATCTAAGGAACAGATGAAAGTGAGTGTGACGATGAAGAATTCCCAGAAGAAGAAAAGGAATGCTTAGATGATGAGAAGGAAGCAGTAACACTTTATGTGTTGCTATCCATTTACGACATTTATTATTAACAAAAAAAAATAAAAAGAAATCCAGTTCAAAGTTGTGATGGTTTACACTTTCATATTTTAAATGGAGATGATGCTACTATTGAATCCCTCCTACTGTTCATTTTCAATTTAGTTATTAGTTATTATTATTAAAAATCAAAAAAATCAAAAAAAAATAAAAAAAATAAAAAAAATAAAAAATAAAAAAAATAATCCAGTTCAAAGTTGTGATGGTTTACACTTTCAAATTTTAGGTGGAGATGCTGCTACTATGAAATAATCCTGCTGTTCATTTTCAATTTAGTTATTAGTTATTATTATTATTATTATTATTATTATTATTATTATTAAAAATCAAAAAAAAATAAAAAAAATAAAAAATCAAAAAATTAAAAAAATAATCCAGTTCAAAGTTGTGATGGTTTACACTTTCATATTTTAGATGGGATGCTGCTACTACGAAATAATCCTGCTGTTCATTTTCAATTTAGTTATTAGTCATTATTATTATTATTAAAAATCAAAAAAATCAAAAAATCAAAAGATAAAAAGATAAAAAAAAAACCAACTCAAAGTTGTGATTGTTTACGTCTTTCGAATTATAGATGGGGATATTGCTATTATGAAATTATCCTGTTATTTATTTTCAATTAGTTATCAGTTATTAGTTATTAAAAATCACAAAAATCAAAAAAAACATAAAAAAATAAAAAAAATCCAGTTCAAAGTTGTGATGGTTTACACTTTCATATTGTAGGTGGAGATGCTGCTACCATAAATTCCTCCTGCCGTTCATTTTCAATTTAGTTATTAGTTATTAGTTATTATTATTATTATAAAAAATCAAAAAAAAAATCAAAAAATAAAAAAAATAAAAATTAAAAAAAATAATCCAGTTCAAAGTTGTGATGGTTTACACTTTCAAATTTTAGGTGGAGATGCTGCTACCATAAATTCCTCTTACTGTTCATTTTCAATTAGTTACTAGTTATGATTATTAAACATCAAAAAAAATAGAAATAAAAAAAAATCAAAAAAAGGACCAACTCAAAGTTGTGGTGGTTTACACTTTCATATTTTAGATGGGATGATACTACTATTGAATCCCTCCTACTGTTCATTTCAGTTCAGTTATTGAAAACATAAAAAACCAGTTCAAAGTTGTGAATAATCACACTTTTCATATTTTAAATGGAGATAATGTCACTATTGCATTCTCCTGCTGTGCATTTCAATTCAATTATTGAAAACTTAAAAACCCAGTTCAAAGTTGTGATAAATCACACTTTTCATATTTTAGGTGGAGATAATACTACTATAAAACTCTCCCTGTTTATTTGTGACACCAATATCACAAAAAAAACATAAACCCCAGCTAAAAGTTGTGATAAATCACACTTTTCATGTTTTACATGGTACGTTGCTACGCTTGCTGTTCATTTAAGGAACCCAATTATTGATCTCCCAAATCTCTTTTTATTAGAGAGTCCTTAGCAAAGTCTAAGATTTTTGTTAAATAAATGGCGTTTATATTAAATAAATTATAACACACTACACACTTTTAGATCGCATTATGAGATTTGTTCAAATCAGTAGAACTCTCGATCGTATTCAAAAATGATTCTTCATGTGTCAAAAAAATTCTGAATTGTACATGACCGTGAGGTGCTCTTTTTGCCTCCTGAAAGTATTTTGTTTAAATAATTATTCTTCAGCAAATGGAACTGTGTCGTCTGTCAATGCTAATGCCAGCGTATATCTGATCTGCTATATACGAGGCTAAACGTTAACCTACTTTTCAGTAATTGGCTAAAAAAAACACAACGATAATTTTGCATCTATTGAAATCGTTTTACTTGATGAGGATACCACATTAATTTGATCTGTTGGATTCTTAGTTTCAAATCAAAAAAAAAAGATTGATTTATTGTCTTACTGTTTCAAAAATCAATGATCAGTTTACTCTGACAATGACGAAAATTTCTTTAGATGACATTTATTTGCCGCAAAATAATTGCATATTTAATGGAACCATTTATGAAGAGTGCATTTCTTTAAAATCAACAGTCACATATTGTTCCAGATGATGGAGTCATGATATTACAAATAAATTGCAGCACATTTCAGTCTTTTTCTTGAGGTTATCTCTCTCTGGCATCTTTTTGCTACTTTAAAAGTTTTAGTGAATTCGTCCGCTTTATCTGAAGTCCCCTGTATACTAGAACAAGGAATGGTATAATTTATATAAGGAGATACAAAATGAATTTGCAAATTTGAATTGTATTTAAGTCACCACTTTTCCAAGTTATTCCTAAACATGTTGTGCATAACTACCTGGCGCTACAGTTTCGAACCTGTTAGGGCTAAGTACTATGTGCATCTGTGCTAAATTATGCAAAACGCATGATCCATAAAATTTCCGATTGGGTAGAGCTTTATTGGCCAAAAAATCCAGATATATTTCGAGATAATGCTGGCCATGCACAGTACATGATTACCATTGTCACAAGAGCAGCGCCACTGTAGCGATACTGCAAGTTTACGTTCGTTCCAAAAAAGGATTTAACTTTTCCAAATAGTCCAACAGGTAAAAATAACGAGAAGGGCGAAACCGGTGTATTTGTTTGCGTCAGAGTTGAAGGTACTGGCGATGAGGATGAAGGTTTGGTTCTGCTTTCTGACATGATGTTCTTATTTTTTTCTGTAGTTTCTGCTGAGTTTTCTTCTTCCTTTGTCTCGGTATTTTCTCCGACGGTCACTTCAACGTTAGCGGGGAGTTCAGCACGACTAGTATCTGCGCTCTTAGTCTGAGACTCTTGAAGTACTTTCAATTTCTTTTCCAAATTCAAAATATGATCCTGCTTTGTTGCTAAATCATCTGCAAATTTCATTAACCTCTTTTCAAAATCGACATTCAATTCGTTTGATATTTTCAACGATTTTTCCAGCTCAACATTCTCAGTTTGAATTTTCTTGTATTGATCCTCCCTGGCTTTAGCAGTACAAAGGTGTTGACGAGCGGCATCTAGCTCACACATTGTGGACTTGAGCTTTTCCTCCAATTTTAGGAACTTGCTGTCAGGGCCGGTATTAGATGAATTCCGACAACTAGTACTCAGTTCCTGTTTGAGAATTCGATCATATAATTTGAAGATGGATGTACTTTCATAAGCTGCTAAAGAATTGTTATAGTTTTGAAGGAAAAATGTTATTTCTTTTAACCTCTGTTGCTGGATGTACTCATTGTTGACTGCACTTGTAAGTTTTTTCACAACATCCTGTTGCGTTTGTGAGGGCTTCAAATCAAGGCCCTTCACAAATTTCGACTTTACCTTAATTTTTTTAGAAGAACCATTGTTGCTGTGATTTTTTTCATCTTCTTTGATCAAGCTCAAAAGATCCGTGCTCATTTCAGAATTCGATGGATCTGCAGGGTTTTCTATCCCAATGACAACATCATCTATCATTTCTCCAAATAATATAGCATCAAACATATTATTAAATAACTCTAATTTTCTGGAAACCAGTTCATCCTTATTGTTAATTTCTTCGATTAATAAATCCAAATTTGCCAAACTTATGTAATCGAATTCTTTTATAATACAGGTGATTTTTTTATGTGCCATTTGACTCTCTAGCGTCGTGCCCAAATCTACTTTATCATTAATGTTAAGTTTATATTCCTTGTATGGTTCCAATTTCACATCGTTGAGAAAAGTACCATTAGATGATTTTAAGTCTCTGATATATAGAAAATCATCTTTAATGAACAATTCGGCATGATTTCTACTTAAAACTCGGGAATCAAAAAATCCATCAGTGATCTTGTTACTGGTTTTAGGAGTATTCTGACGTCCAATCTTCAAAGTCTCAGGATATAGTGGAATACTAAGCACTTTCAAGTACTCATCTGGCTGTTCAGGGGAAATCAGTCTTACCACATGGACTGATTTTTTTAAACTTGAAAATAAAGGTTCGTTATTTTTTTTACGATGTGAAACAGATTTATTAGACTGCAATGGTGAGGATGATCGGCTATATTGATCTATTGGTAATTTCCGGTGTGAAAGTCCATTGGCTTTAGAAGTATTAGAGATCTGGTCATCAATTTCTTTTATATCTCCACTTAAATGGTTATTAGCAGTTTTTTTAGAAACATTATGACGACTCGCTATATTATTATTTTTGAGGTCCTGTGTTGAGACATTATTGAGAGTGTCCTTTGTGGAAATATTAGACTTAGCAAGTTTGTTATCGTTATCGTTTGCATTCTGGACATGATTGGAAACCTGAGTATCGTTTTCATTGATCAATGATAATGATAATGATAAATTTTTGCTCATATTTATATTAGAATTCAAAGAAGCTGTGTTATTGTGCACATGACTCTCCTCTGCAGCCGAATCTGTATGGCTTTGAGGCGGAGTAGACAGGTCGGTTGAAAGATCGGCAAGGGAAGTCTCATTGATCGGGTGATAGTTTTGCTGAGTTTTAGAAGAAGATCTGCGACGACTTGTCGGGCTCTTTGATGGAGGATGTAGTGTGGGTTGGACCTGCATAGACATGGCAAGAGTGCTTGTTCAACTAGATAGAGTGATGTTCTCTATATGCAGAGGCAAAAATCAACAAAGACAAGGGATCAGTAGAATGGACGGCGCGGCGCGTACAAAAATTTTGAAAGCATAAACTAAGCTCTCTTTACGGTCAACCTGACCGGTCAAGTTATAGGGAGACAAGAAAACTAAAGGATAGTACCAGGGGACAATACATAGAAAAGTAAGGACAATTAGCCTGCTAGGAGTTTCTGAAAGATCACCAAGTAGTGTTTGTTTTTATAAAAGACTTGCGCATCTCAAAGGGTTGCTTCGATGCTTCGATTTCTTGTTCTGTGTTCTTTGTCTTTTGTCCTTTGTCCTTTTCCTTTGTCCTTTTTAAAGCACAACTCCTGTATATTAAACGTTTAGGTGACAATTTCGAGGCCGCCCTCGCAACCCTCAAATTCAAAAATCAACTAACGAACACCAACGCTTAAAAAAAAGATCCAGTCAAATACACCCATCCTCCCCCCCTCCCTTTTTTTTTTTTGAAGCTTTGGACTGAAAAGTAACATCGATATGTAAAGTCTACAATCATCATGTACGAATACTTTACCCGTACAAGTACTTATGTATCCCCAACTTCACTACCTACTCACACACCAAATTTCGAGATCTCGCATCAAGCCGTAGTACTGGCCAGGGACTTTTGACAGCGCGACCGGTTTCGACATGTTTGTTTCATGTGGCTATTTTTGTAATTGAGAGTCTATGTGTTCTCTGTTCTCTTTTGATCTGTTTCTTTACTCTGACATCAATTACGCTGTATATCTAGATATGTCATTCAGAGGTACTCAATTTCCTCCTGGTAGAAATCCTTATGAACCACAAGGTAATTCTTATTCTGCAAATGGCGCTTCTGCAATTCCAAACTCTGTGCCCCTCGATTCAACTAACATGTCACACCCACAAGCCGTGAAAAGATCTACCTCCGCCTTGGATATGATCAATAAAATGATCCCATCTGATCATCCAACTGTGAGAAAATTTGAAAATCTAACAGATACACTTGATGAATTTCTCGATAATTACTTGTCTTTTGCCAAACCATATGTCCCTGCTATTGGTAGATTCCTAATTGTCGCAACTTTCTTAGAAGATTCCTTGAGAATCTATTCACAATGGAAAGAACAGGTGTATTATCTTGCAACTTATCGTCATATTTATGAATGGATTGTGAAGTTGTTTCTTGTGTGCAATATAATCGGTATGGTCACAGGTTCTGTGTTGGTGATTTTACGCAAACAGCCAATTATCTCTTCTCTGATACTTTCATCTATTGTTTTGATACAAGGTTTGGTATATGGATTGTTCTTTGACGCCTCATTTTTCTTGAGAAATGTTTCAGTCATTGGGGGACTATTGTTATCCTTATCGGATTCTTTAGTCATTGACAAAAGATCCCTATCAATGCCAGGTTTACCAATGTTAGAAACAAAAGATTACAATAAAAAATACTTCCTTCTTGCTGGTAGAATGATGTTATTGGTTCTTTTCTTAACATTTACCATAACTGTTCGTTGGTCTTTCCTCAATGTTATAATCATTCTTATTGGTTTCATTGCATGTGTTTCTATTGCAATTGGTTACAAAACCAAATTTGCAGCATCTATCTTAACTTTACTTCTTACCGTTCATAACTGTTGGACCAATCATTACTGGACTTACTCTTACAAAGATACCAGAAGAGATTATCTTAGATATGAGTTTTTTCAAACCCTTAGTATTGTTGGTGGTCTTCTTTTGATTGTTAACACCGGTGCAGGTGCACTCTCTATTGATGAAAAGAAAAAGAAGTTTTAAAAAAAGAAAAATGAATTAGATTTGGCTAATTGAAAAGCATGATTTCAATTGGTATGTTATTCATAATTATGTGGCCAAATCTTAGTGTTTTACCCAACTTTTGTTGTTGGTTCTAGCACCTTTTTTTTCCTTATGATTCATCTTGCATAGTATTATAGCTGTTTATTTTTACTATAGTAATGCTCAACTTATCATTAACGTATATTTACAAAAAGTTTATTCTATATACATGTATATGTGACAGATAACCACAAAAACGACTATCATTTAAATTTTATTTTCTAATTATCAAGAATCTGTCTTGCACGTTCCCCATTCGCCCTTTCCATGCCTTTGAGTTCCATGTCATAAACACCTCTACCTTTTGTTAATGAGCGTAATTTATTCAAGTATCCAATCATTTCTCTCAAAGGTGCCTCACTACTAATGACCATTTTATTGACTCCTCTTGTTTCCTGAACGTACTGCATTGTTGGATCAAATGGAACATAAGTCGATTCCATTTGGTCTTTACGCCAATGAGAATCTTTCTCTACGTTATTAGATGCCTTGTTACTGTCTATGACAATTTCACCTTCTTCTTCTATACCCATAATCTTGGCATTCCGAGCACTCATCAGATCCTGTGAAACATTACCGACATCGTTCTCCAAAACGAATGTACGAACATTCATAATTGGTTCCAACAATGTGAAATCACGTTCAGATAAATTATTCAATGCCGAATTGATGGTGTTCCTAGTTACTTTAATCAAAGGACTGATATTTGAAATCTCTCTCGTTTCTGGTATTTCCCATTTTTCAATATAAACAATAATATTTTGTAATGGTAGTCTTGCCAATCGACCCCCTGCTTGTAATGCGCCTGTTGCACCAGATAAAATCGATCTTATCATTTTTTCATAACTCACTTTCAAATTCCAGTTGTCACTTTCCAGTTCTTTGCGAATCATTTCTGGAAGAGCATCATTATCAAAAATGACACACGTATTCAAATCAATACAATGAACGTCGGAATCTTCAAAATTCTTCCCAGAATCATGTAAAGCTTGTATCATTTCTTCAATTTCGCATTCAAATGGATGTATACTTAAGGTAATACCAAATTTGGAACCATCACCAATAGTCTCGGTTTTACTGATAGGCCCTGCATTATTTGTAATCGTTTCTTTGTATGTAACTCTAACCTCACCAATGTCTGCATTCACCTTCATGTCCGTGACCAATCTATCCTTTGTTATTTCTAGATGCAATTCACCCATACCTGATAAAATAGATTGACCCGTCTCATCATCATATGATAATTTCAATGAAGGATCTTCCAATAGTAAAATCTCCAGGGATGAGTCAAGTTTACGTTTGTCGGCAACAGTAGATGGTTCAATAGACACACTGAAAACTGGAGCGGGAATTTCAATTGGTAGTAATTTTAGTTTGGACTCGGTATTACTTATTTGGCCAATCGTTTTCGTGAGTGAGTGGCCTATTATTGTATCACCGGTACTGATTTCGTTGGTACCTGTTATAACACCAATATTACCAGCTGATAAAAACTTGACTTCAAGCGGGGAGTCACCGTTCATCACTAATAACTTACCAATTTTAATTTTCTCTCCAGTACGTGAGTTGATAATGGTTGAATTTGGTTGAAGTTTACCACTGTAAACACGAACAAATATCATCAACCCTCTATTTGGATGATTGATAACTTTAAACGCTAAGGCGGTAGTCAAATTCTTGTTTTTATTGATGACACAGCCATTTTTAGGGTCAATTATTGATGAAATGGAAGCGTTGGCTAATAATGAGCTGTCCGAATCGGAAGCTTTTGATTGTTTTTTATTTTTTTTGCTTTTCTTCGTTGGGCTACCAATATTTCCAGAAATTACCTCAGGAGGAGAAGTTTCTACTGGTGATGGTAGATAATCAACTATCGCATCCATCAAAGGTTGGACTCCAATATTTTTAAAACTTGAGCCACACAAAATTGGAGTTATTTCTCCTGCAATTGTTAATTTCCTGATTGAAGACTTAAGTAAAGCCGTAGAAACTTTAGAATAATCTTCTGTTTCTAAAAATTCATCTATGACTGACTCATCTAGCTCACCCAATGTTTCAACCATCGCTTCTCTACATTTTAGCATTTCTTCATACATATCCGTATATTTGCAATCCTCGCTGCTAACATCGGCCACTTCAATATCTTTACCATCATCCGATGGATTCCAAATGATTAATTTTTGGTTAACTACATCTAGAACTCCGCTAAATACCATTCCATTTGATTTATCTTTCACAAAATAAGGCACATTGATTAAAATTGCACGTGTACCTAATCTTCCAACAATTTCTTTAACAGTACGACCATATCCTGCGCCGTCTCTGTCCATCTTGTTAACATAAGCAATAACTGGAATATTTAAATCTTTGGCTTGTTTCCAAACTTTTTCCGTTTGAGCTTCAACCCCAGCAACTGCGTCTAAAATGGTGACCGCTCCATCTAAAACTCTTAATGATCTGATAACTTCAAAAGTAAAATCAGCGTGACCTGGAGTGTCGATAACATTGATTTTGGAATCTTTCCATGGGATTGTCACAGCAGCACTTTGAATAGTTATACCTCTGTCCTTTTCTTGCGTCATATAATCAGTAATTGTGTCACCCTGGTCAACATTACCAATACGTGATGTCAAACCTGAATAGTACAATAAACGTTCAGTTGTAGTTGTTTTACCAGCATCAATATGAGCAATAATTCCGATGTTTCTTATCTTGGAAATAGGGGTCTTTAAAATGAGCTCAGATTCATAACTAGAAGATGTCGATGATGAATCTGCCGCGTATTTGGCAGGTGTGGACAAACTTATGGATCTTATTCCCTGGAAATCAGGCCTATGAAACACAGTCCAAGGAGATCCAAACTTTCTCAAGAGACATGGCAGTTTTTTAGGTGATAAAAATGCTTTGGTCATGGTCAGTGGGGACCAGGTCCTGTTGTTTGATCCTAAACTGGAACAAGGAACAAGGAAGGTCTTGAAGTTTTCAGAAAAAAAATTCTGAATTCATGTCTAGCGATATTGTATCACATGGACCAAGATCAAGATCAAGATCGAGTTTCCTGTGATTACGAGCGGACACGCGTGATACAAGATGAGTATAAAAACTTGTATGTATTAGACTTGAAGGGAGATAAAATACTATACTATGGAGAAAAACGGGGAAATTAAAATGTATTTCTATGATTTTTAGGTCCAGCCAGGTATAGCCTTGTAACGGTTTGCTGGAGAGCGCAGGCACTTTCCCCAATCCCTTGCTGCTAAAAGCTACAAACCGCATCATTTGAGAACCGAGAATGAATGAATAATTAAATAATAGTTCTTCTTCTGATCTTGCAATGTCAAGCTTTACTGTTTTGCCTGGCTTGCTCCAAAATATAACGGCATGAAACTGATAGCCATATAGTACTTACCAATGGTTACTAAGAAAGTTGCGACTACAAGGCTGACGCTGGACCGGAAAGTAAATTCTCTTGACACTTGTTAGTAGGTTTCCTAGTTTCCCGGAAAAAACAACTCTATTCCATTACGGCAATACCATCCCACATTCTGGTCAGAAAAACACACCGATTTGGTGCTAATTTGCTTGATGATTAGTGTATTCGGGTAACGTCTGGGCGTTCCCGGTATATTATTTGAGGCGGGTAGACCCAAAAAGGCTAGATCCATTATTTTCAGAAGTAGATTTTCCACTATTCGAAGTTTTGCGAACAGCCATAACTAATTAATTATACGTATTTGCGTAGCAATTTTGTCATACTGATACATACGTCGTGTACACAAGTATATCAATTTTTGGTTTGGATGAAAAACTCATAAGTAAAGCTTACAACGCAAACTACAAACGACTCAAATCTAACGCCAAGGATGATGACTTTTTATAAATCCTGTAACCTCCCCAGAACTTCTCTCTCCAATCTTTATTTTTTCACTAATCAACCAAGTGATGTTTGAGGTTTTACTTATTTTTTTCCGGAAATGGATTTTTGCTCGACATTTTCAAATGATTTTTTTTCCATGAAATCATCACCATATTTTATGGTTTTAGGCACCTCTAATTGATAATACAAGTGGCTCTCTACCTTAAACAGTGTAAAATGCCTGAATTTGATATCAAACAAACTTATCTCAAATTTTTGGAAGATGACCCAGATATGACGATGCCCGTTGCGGCTATTGAATCGTTACTTACGATGCTAAAAGTTAAAAAACCATCCACTTCTTCAGAGTTGATCCAACTTTTATCAGCTGCAACTAAGGAACTTAAAGCATCTGTGAAAAATAGTGTTTCCCTAAGTGCCGGTTGTGATTTATTTACTCGTTTTGTGGCTAGAAATACCAATCTATATGCAGATTGGGAATCATGTCAAACACACTTAGTTGAAAATGGACAATTGTTTCTTCAACGTGCCAAAGAAAGTAGAGATATGATTGCCAAAATTGGTTTGAATTTGATTAAGGATGATGATACAATTTTGGTTCATTCCTACTCGAGAGTTGTTTTATCATTACTTGCATATGCTAAGTCTAAGTTTGTCAGATTTCGTGTTTTCGTCACTGAAGCAAGACCAGGTCTCAGTGATGAAAAAACTGGTAAAGACATGGCAGATGCCCTTAAGAAAATTGGAATTCCTGTTTGTCTAATTCATGATTCACAAGTTGGTTTTGTCATCAATAAAGTTGATAAGGTATTTATGGGTGCTGAAGGTGTCAGTGAAAGTGGTGGTATTATTAATCACATTGGTTCTTACCAAATAGGTGTCATAGCTAACAATGCCAATAAACCATTATACGTTGTCTCTGAATCACACAAGTTTGTGAGAAAATTCCCATTGGCTCCGAACGATATACCGGGAAATAAAATTGAATTTACAACGGACTCGAGTATTGGTCTGTTTGAAGACGCAAATATTGATTTCACTCCACATGAATACATTACAGCATTGGTTTCTGACTTGGGTGTTTTGACGCCGTCCGCTGTTTCAGAAGAATTAATCAAAATGTGGTATGATTAAATGTCAAGAGCTTGCATAGATAGAAATAAAGATAAATGTTAAATGTATAAAACAAATAAATATAGTGTAAGCTTTCACGGAAGAGAAAAAAAAAAGTTGACAACATTTTCAAGAAAAGAAACGTTAGATTTGCTGTAAAATTGTTTGTTTCAAATTGATATAAAAACAACAAATAAACTGAGTTCTACCAGTTTCACAAAGGACCAAATAATATTTAAATATCAAAATGCTATAAAAGATAATATACAAGAGAACTAAAATTAATCAAAAGTGACCTTCTTACCGGTTGATTTAACAATCGCAGCACTCTGTCTTTGAGCACCTGCAAGCGCAACTGATGAATTCATTCTTGGTTCAGGACGAGAATTGAATGATCTCTTGAAAGACTTATCTTGTTTAGGCTGGAAACCTTTATTTGATCTTTCATGAGATTCCTTTGCTTCATAATTATCAGTTGAGGCATTATTAGATTCATTAGCTTCGTCATAAGATCTCTTTGGAATAACCTTTCTTTGTGATCTATCTTCACCGAATTCTAATCTGATTGGTCTGTTAATCAACTTTTTACAGGATCTATCCTTCAAAGCGTTGGTTGGACCTTCGATATCTTTGAAATCAATAAATGCAAAACCTTTACATTTACCACTGTCTTCAAAAGTGGCCATTCTGATTTTGATAATTTCACCACAATGCTTGAAATGATCTTGTAACAATTCGGAAGTGGTATCAAAGGACAAGTTACCAACAAATAAAATTCTTGAAGGTGGATTCTTACTTGCAGTTGCAGTAGCACTAGAACCTTCCTTTGCAGGTCTACCTTCATAAGATTTGGCGTTTTTAATCAAAACGTTACGACCGTTAAGAGAAGATTCAGATAACGCCAAGGCTTTATTCAAAGTGTCTTCATCGTTAAAATCAATGTAGGCAAAACCTCTATTTTTGGTACCTCTAGTTGGGAGATTAACTCTAGAGATATCACTTTTTGAAACTTCACCTTTGGATGTAATAAAATTAGTGAGATCTTCTCTAGTTGTTTCAAAAGAAAGGTTACCGATCCAAATACCATAATCGGATCTTTTGATACCAGTAGAAACAGCGGCAGGTTGTTCAGCGTTTTTCTTCTCATCCTTTTCACCGCTTTCATCAGAATCTTTCGAAGATTCAGTTTCGACTGTTGAAGCAACTTTATCACCTGAGGCAGCTGCCTTAGCAAGCTTTTTACTCTTCTTCTTTTGTAGCTCTTCGAGGGTAATCTTACCCTTCTTAATTCTTCTTAATTCCTTTTTGGAAAGAGGTGCATCACCATCAATCTTAATTTCAATTTCTTCAGCTGACATTGTTCACTTACTTTGTGTTAAAACAAGTTCAAAAGAAAAGGTATTGACAATCGTCTTTAGAAGATGACATGAAGAAATTTTTATGTAGGAAAAAAAAATTAATGAAAAAAAAAAAAAATATTTTCATGCAAACAATGTGGCTTTTTTTTAGAAAGAAGCACTAGTAGGAAAAATACGATAAACGACAACTTGGCAGAAGGTGGCCATGAATTGGGTATCATAGTAAGGGAAGATTTTGTCTTTAAGTGGGATTAAGATATAGCATATTTTTTTTTGTTTTTTGATTCTGTAGTTTTTAACTTCTGTAGTTTCCAATTCTGTGGTGAAGCTTACTAAAGGAATAAGCCGGAAATATAAATGTCTTACCAAGCGAAAGTGCTAGAGAATAAAAAAAAACACCCTTCAATCCGTGAAAAGCCTTGCAGTTTACTACACTGATCCTCATCAGTTGTCTCATAAATTTATATCGGCTAACTATAAACAAGAACTAATAAAAAATCCCCGCTATTTCAAGCAGCAAGGAATCCGCTGTTGTTGAAATCCATTTCTTTACTTTCTAAAATATCTACATTATCCACCGTAAGCACGGCAATCTGCTCATTAGCTGCATCCAACTCAAATACAAACACACCTGTTAAAACTCTCCCTACGTTACCACTATTGTCTTCTGAATTTTCAGACATGCTGGTGGTAAGTGGCTCCAGAGTTTTGGCTAATCCTTCCAGCTGTTTTTTTGCTTCCAGAAGTGCTAAAGATTGCAGCGGATTCGAGGATTTTAACATCTTTGTCCAATCAAAATGATCTAAACTGTAAGATCCCCATTTAGCACTTCTGGTTTCTTTATTCTGGAGATGTGGACAACCTGAAAGACACGTCCTCCATCTGATTTTTATTTTCGTTGTATATTTGGATGTATCTTGATTTGCCATAATCGTGCTATCGTCGCTCTCGTATTGGATGGGGTTTTCCTTGATTGATAATCGGATTAACTCATTTGAAGACATTGATTTGGTAGGCTCTACTATTGACATATTCATTATATGAATTTGAGAATTTGGGTTAAGATAAAATAGTAGAAGAATCTTTTGAATCGCTTTCATAGTACTCGAATACATCAAATATCCTTTAACCAAAGGTATATTCGGGAATTGATGCGGTAATAGTCTCAATATAATATCTGAAGATGTATTTTCACGTGGAATAAGATGCTTCAACATGCTCGGAACATGAATTTGTAACGTTTCTATCATTTTCCCCAAATTAGCTTTTCTCTCCAGTAATTTAGCATTAATTTGTTTATCTTCTCTCTGGTTGTCATTCTTGTCTTCACCCCGACTAGCAGGCATACATTTATACTCATTGATTGAAACACTTGAAAGAGATAGAATATTTTCATCTTTAATATCCCAATCACCTTTATTTTTTGGCATTTCATTATTGAAAATACTATTTACATTGACCTGACAGGTGAAGGGGCTAGCAAATCCCGGAGTTTTAGTGGTATTTGGCAGTAAAACCCCCAACGAGGGCCTTGCCCTATTGTGAACATATTCACAAGTCGCTAATTGGGAATATCCCCTGAGTATATGTTTTATTTGACCCATAAGTGAATGTGAAGTGACGATGTGGCTTCACTCGTGGTTATCCCATCAAGTTGGTAAGTAAACTATAGTTACTCTTTCTATATCAGAAGAGGACTTGATAAATTTATAAAACTCGGCACGTGACATTTATCTTTTTCTGGATAAGGACTATCGACCCATTTACCTTCAGAGTATTGCACGCAGCTTTGATCAGCAATCGATACACGTTTATTACCGAATAAACGAATTATTATTTTTTTTTTCAGTTTTTCCGAAAAAAAGCATATATTTTAGATAGGAAACGACTTGTTTACCCAGCTGCAAAACTTGAAAAAGGCTACGTTGGTTTTTACACACATATACTGGTGATATTATACATGAAACACTTTTTTTGGAAAATTAAATCAGTTTGAAAACATATATGATCACGTAAATTTCCTGAAATGAAACCTCAAGTGTACGATTCGGCAGATCCAAATCTTCCAAACTTACCAGATACTGACCAAATCCTGTGGTCAGACTATGATGATTATCTTTCGAATCACTCATCTTCTGCGAGTGACGATAATTCTGAAATCAATGATAAATCCTTTGAAGAAAATCAGAAGCATGGTGGTGATAACCACAGTCAAAATCCAGGATCATCGTTGCATAAAGTATCTTCCAAATCTTCTAAATCCAGAACTTCATCATCAAATCGGCGTCCAAGCTTGGCCTATTTGCACAAATTCAAAACCTTTTCGGCAATGGAAAACTCGGTTCAAAAGGTGTTTGATAGTGACAGTGATAATGATAGTGAAATTGACGGCAACAACAAGAGGAAACATTTTAAGATTAACGCTATGCATCCTGGCCATCTCAAAGCTTACGACAGTGAAAATGACGAGCCAAATAATTCGATTCCATTGCGTGATCGAGCTGGATCTATTTTGAGTTATTTCCATTTATCTCGAAGGAAAAGCTCCTCAAACAGTGGGGTTTTGAATAATACCAAACAAACGGGTGAAAGAAAAAGAAGTTCTGCGAAGTCATCCATTCTTGGCTCCCCTATTATTCAGCCCACTGTTGCACATTCGATTGCTGCAGGCGAAACCAAGTTCAGAGAACCTACGTTCAGTTATGATGAAGAAAAAGCCTTGGGAACAGATATCTATGCTTCAATATCACCTGAATCATATTCAGATTTGGACGTTACCTTTGATGACCGTTCTAAGACACGCAAAGGAAAAGACTCCAAAAGAAACAAAAAAGCAATATCCAGAATCAATACTAATAAAGACAGTGACCATAAAAACAAAAGTACTGATGAGGATATTGAAGATTTAAATCACAGCAGCGATGATCTTGCCGATACAGGATACCAGACGGACTATTACTCGAACTATAGCAAAAAGGTTGCTTCTTCTAATTTGAATTTATCACCTCTGAGTAATAAAGTTGCAATTAATGAGGATGGTAAGAAGGTGTTACGAACCGATACTGATGTTTCGGATTTCAGGATCCCCTATGACTCCTACCAACCTCAGGGTATTTTAAGAAAAAAGGTAATGAATGGCACTCGCCACGATGATGGTTCTAATACTGAAAAAGAAAAGACAGATGATGATCGGGATCGGGAGCTGGATCTGGATCTGGATCTGGATCTGGATCATAATGATAATGATAATAATAATGATAATGATAATGACGAGAAAAGTAGCCATATTGATTTCGGGGCACTTGATGAGGAGAATGATGAACAATGCTGTGAGAACAATCATGAGGGTTATGAGGAAGAAGACGAGAGTGATAATCTGGATCCTTGTAATCCTACAAAGCCCCCTAAAAGAAGATCAAGGAGAAGGAGAGCCGGTAGACGTAGAAGAAGAAAATCCAGAAAGTATGCCGGTTCTCAAAGTAAAAAGGAAAGAACTGCATGGGAACCAGGAATTGATTTACGTACCACCAATGTTTTTCTCAATTCTCCTGGTTCAATCATTACAATTACGGATTATTCGAAAACTAGATATAGAATTAGTCATTATGATTTATTCTCCGAAATGAACCCCAAGTATTCCAGATTTATGACTGACGACACCATCTTAAGTGCTAACGATTTCAACTTTGATTTAAATGGGTTTGGCAGTGATTCTGATAGTAAAAGTAAGATGGATCCTGAATTTAATGATTTTATGGAGTATATGAATAAAGTTAGTGACTCCCATTATGAGGTTGAAGAAGCCATTAAAAGCAAGCCTGCATGGTCTGAGGTCAGATGGATCAATGTCAATGGGTTATCTTGGGAAGCCATTAGTATTATTGGTAAAAAGTATAATCTTCATCCGTTGTCGGTGGAGGATTTGGTGGATATTCCGCAACGTACCAAAATGGATATTTATCAACAGCATTTATTTGTCGTGATGCCCTTATTGAAGTTACTTAAGGTCAAAAGGTATACCGAAGATTCACAAGACAGTTATTTCGATAGAGTTAGAAAACAGATTCGAGATTTCGGTACGACTTCGAAAATAAACAAAGATTTGACTAGGACTTCAACTTCTCTTTCTTTGAATCCGAGAGTTTCCACCTCTTTTAATGGCTTAAACAATGACCCTAAAATTCACACTCATACTATTGCAACTCGTGAACAGCTAAGTCATGAATTTTCAAATAAGAGATCTTCAGCAATAAAGCCAGAAATAGTCGTGACAGATGCAGAGGATGGTACATACATCTCTATGCCAGCAGAATCATCTTTAGATCATGATGGAAACAAGAGAAAAGTCACACAAAAAGTCATTAAAAGCTTTTCTTCTGATAGTAATGCAATCAATCCTTCAATTCTGCCACGTTCCAAAGGCAAAAGTTCACAGAAAGCTTTATACGAAAGTATTGAAGAATATGAACTTGCACTTGAGATAAAAAAAGCTTCAATAAAGAGGAAATTGACTGATTTAACATTCATCACTGGGCCATCAAATAAGTATAAGTCTCGAATGGAATCAATCAATAGAATGAGACCGTTAATGTCTAAATCCTTAGCGGTCGGTGTTGAACAAGTTTCGCTTTATTTGACGAGTGATGGTACAGTCTTATCATTTTTTGAGCATTCAGCAATGGACATTGAACGTGCCATTTTATCCAGATTAAGTGCCGAATATACAATTTTGAGAGAAACTTGTAATTCATCGATTTTATTTCATTCTGTTTTGGATGCAAACGTTGACTTACTTTATCCTGTGGTGACAGCTTATAGCAGAATTTTGAATGAAAAGGAGCTTGAAATTTTAACGGCTTCTTTACCGGATTTACAACATACCCAAGAACTTCACTTAATGCTTAACGAGTTATCAATTCTGAAAAACTCGATATTACCAGTTTCTTCCTTAATTCAACAATTGAAGGATTTATCATTAGATCCAACTACACCATTTATTGATGAGAATTGTAAGTTATATTTGGCCGATATCAGTGATCATATTTTAGCATTTATTGATGAGATTGATTCAATGAAATCTACTATTGAAAATTTGATTGATTTAATTTTCAATACTTTGAGTGTTGAAACAAACAACTCAATGCAACAGCTATCACTTGTTAGTGTTTTATTTTTACCTTTAACTTTCTGGGCAGGTTATTTCGGAATGAATTTCAAGAGTTTTGGAAATTTAGATTATAATGTGTCCTTTTTTTGGGCACTGGCAGTTCCATTTACTGCATGTATGATGATCATACTTATGAGAAAATCTTGCTGGAGATATCTTCTTGGAATTCAAAGGATGTTGCAACGAAATTGGATTCGAATGCAGGTATTATTGGCTATCAAAGATCCATTCAAAACTAGGCAAGAAAGAAAGCGTTCAAAGATTCCAACAAAGCTGAATACAAACCAATGGGAAAGACTGCGCAAACTTAGAAAGCGAGATTAAATCTTAGATCGTTAATGTAAGTTAAGGTTATAAATAAGCTATAAAAAAAATTGTATAAATAGTAAGTAGTAAAATTGTAAATCTCAATCATCACAGATGATTCCTTTGTTTATTGTATGTATGTGTTTATATTTTATTATGAGAAAAGAGTTAAGCCGAATAAAAAAAAATAACAAAAAAACTGCCCAAATTTAATCAGAAATGTATCTTGAAGTTGTAAAAAAAAAATACAAGTCTTCTCCAATAAAAAAAAACCAGAAGAAAAGTATTTTCATCATCTAACTGAACCTATGATATTAGTAATATAGCTGTGTTTCCTAAGGTATCATATAAATTAAAATTAGTTGAATTTGAATTTAAGGTCTGAAATCTGTTCTGACCATAAATCATCAGAAATATCAAACGAGTTGATAAATGAGTTATTGATGTTGCTTGGAGCATCAAATAATGAATTATTAGCAAATGGTGTTGCACCGGTAATGGATGTTGCAGTGGCAGCTGAAATTGGTGCTCTAGAAGCAAAGTTGAAATCTGAGTGTGATGGAATTGAAATTGGGTTTACATTTGAAGATAATAAAGTCTCGTAGGAAGAGTTCTCGTTGCTGTTACTATTCAAATTAATGACTTCATCATCTAAGTCATCATGAACATCAGAATTATCAAATTCTTCAAACAAGAAAACATCATCATTATGATCATCCGCTTTCATGTTTTTATCATCAATTGAATCAATCATAGAATTGATGTAGTCGCTTTGTTGTTTGGATAAATTGATTGAATATTCTTGATCATTAGTAAATCCATTAATAAGACCATTATTAATCAAAAACTTCAAACCATCTAAGTTTCTTTCAAGCATTAACATATCAATAATACCAGAAAATGAAACAGTATTAATGTTTGTGTAGAAATCATAAATGAAAGATTTTGATTTCAAAAAGTTTGAGTAATTAGGATCAGTGGTCATTGCCTTTCTGAAGGGACATTTATTGAATAACGTAAACAATAAAGTGATACCAATAGAATACACATCGACTTTATCTGCGTAATAATGATCAATCGAATCTGTCTTCATCAAAGCTTCAGGGGCCATATATTTCTCGGTACCAACGTTAAAATCAGAACATCTTAAAATTCTAGTTGAAAGACCCCAGTCACATAATTTGATTGTACCATCACTCATTAACAGAATGTTTTCTGGTTTGATGTCCCTGTGATAAACACCCTTTGAATGACAATATGAGACAACTTCATGTAACTGTTCAAGCAAACTTGCAAATGCATAAATATCGGATTGAAAAGCCACACCTAAATGAGTTTTATTATGAATAGCATCATAAAGATCTCCAGAGTCTGCAAACTCCAAAACTAAAATAAAATATTTTTTGGTTTCAAAGTAATCTAATAGTTGAGTGATATTCTTGTGGTAACCTAATGATTTCATAATATTAATTTCGTGATTTGCCATCACCTTAACCCCAGAAACAGATTTTTTCAAAGCCTTAATAGCGACTCTTTGTTTCAAATTGTTATCATACGCCAAAGTAACCTTACCAAATGATCCAGTTTGAAGGTTATTGATGAAAGAATAACGGTTGTTCAACAATGCCAAGCCTTTTTGATATTGTAAATAGTTATCTAAAGAAGATTTGAAGTCATTTGAAAGAACTGCAGAAGGATGGCTACTTGGAACCACAATAGGGGATGAAACTGATGTAGTCATTTCGTTATTGAGAAACTTTAAACGTAGTATAGTTGATATTATTTGAAAAAATCGAAGCAAGTTTTATTAACCCCTGTATCAAACCAGTAAATAGTGAGGGACAAAATGGATGAGATGTAGGAACTGAAAGGGATACACGGTAGTAAAACTCTAAAATGCTAGACAGGTGTGGTGAAGTTTGAAAAGAGTAGGTAATCAAGCAGAAAAAAGAGAGGGAGGGAGAAAAACGAAATAAATTACAGCAGCGTGTGACCAGCAAAGGAAAGCGGCCTAATTTATAAAAAAACAAATATTAGGAGGGCAAAAGCGATAAGGGCCGTAGATGCGAAGAAGCCACATGTTGTTGTCACGATAAGAAAAATGACTGACAGAATTCTCGCTAAGTTTCTCGGATGACACATTACGAAATTTTGCCTCAAGAGGCTTGAATGACTAACTCCGATACGCAGTAGACAAAACAAAAAATGTTTCTTTTTTTAGGTTAGCTTCCGAGTTGCCCAACAAATCCCGTTAGTATAATCATCATCCGATCTTGCTCATGATGTAGGAAACAACTTTTTTTTTCACATCCGCAATAAGAATTTCGGGATACATGTGAAGTGGGGAGATAAGTATTTTGATGGATTGTATTACAAAGCCAGTGCTACCGAGTATGGAACATTTTGATCTTCTTACTAATTTGCTCCGACGATGACATCCGATTTAATCTTTCTAAAGGGCATATTTGTGGCATGTGACGACTGTGTAATTCGCGTGTGGTTGAAAATTTTGCACAATCTCACGTGCGCAAAATTTATCTTCCAGATGATTCTACTTCTAGAAACTTCGTGCTACGCGCCCCTTAGCTGAAGCAAACTTCTGTTATGATAATATGAGCCGTAGACTTGAATGTATTAATTACCTTTAATAAAATGGCAAGGGCATTTTATGACTTGTGTTCATAACTACTATTCATGTCTTTACTTAAAGTAAGTAATCTAAAGAATGATATGCTTCTACCATATTACGCCTGTTTAAGGTGATCTTACTGAATTTGACTCAACATGGTACTTTTGCTCCCATACGATAGATACCACACATGCTTAATAAAGGAGATAAAAGAGTTTATTTTGCTACGTCTGCTTATTTCACATTATAAAACTTGTCTCTCCTAGCTGGAAAAAAAACCAATTTTTTTAGATATCTATAAAGCCGTGCACCTGGCATTAGAACGCAAGGTTTGTGTTTTTAATCGTTTTTGTACAGAGGAGCAAAAAAAAAGCACTTAAATTGTTCCAACACTGTAACATGAAATTTTTATTTGGCCTTTAAATCATTAGCCATACTTTGATTTCAAGTACTGACCATATATAAGCGTCTCAAAAAGATTACGGAAGAAATATTTATAAAGCCTTTGAAAGCGATACTACTACAGTGATTGGAACAAAACTGGTCATGATTCAGTGGAGCCTGATAAATAAATACCTTGCAATGTAGTTATAAACTTCAGTTCAACAATTATCTCATGCAACCCCGCATATGAATTCTATATAAATACATGGTTACCTCTATACTTCTACGGCAAATATTACAGCTTATCAAATCACTACATAGTTTACATCTTTTTCTCGAATATGTTAACTTTCATGCTGACCCTGCAATTTTTACAAGAGCAGCTCCTTTGCAAAATGATATGACATTTCAGTCATTTTTTTTTATTTAAGCTCGAAGAGTCAAATCTAGGCTACAAACTTAAACTTTTTTAAACAGGAAGTCGTTATTATCATGCTCGCATACTTTGTATAGAATGTGGATTTTCCTCCTTAACAACGGTTTTCAAAAACATATCTTTGTTTTTTATTTAAGTTGAGACACAAAATATCCACATGGGTTTATCAGGAACATTTCGCTATAGTGAATTTTGATTAAAATTTTTAGCTTCAGTCACATTAAAAAATGCATGTGCAGACACCAAATTCAAAGATGTGTTAGGAATAAAGACATAGAGAAAAATTGAGCCATTAAAAAGATTAGTGGAAGTATTGAGTTTTTGATGATTTCAAATGAACCAAATTTTAGTTTTCAACAAATACGCTAAGCGCATTACCAAAATATATTTACTGTCGTTTGATCATATTGATGATGAACATCAGTGTCAATGTTTCTTCTTAAATATAGATGGTAAAATTCATATTTATAATGTTTGATTGTGTATATCTAGCTACCTTTTTTAATAACAATTTCCGATATAGTGTAACGGCTATCACGGTCCGCTTTCACCGGGCAAACCCGGGTTCGACTCCCGGTATCGGAACTTCTTAAGCCTGGTTAGCTCAATCGGTAGAGCGTTTGACTCTTAATCAAAAGGCTGCGGGTTCGAGCCCCGCATCGGGCTTAATATTTTTTTGAATTTAAACTCCACTCTGATGAAATAATGACGCGTTGTAATATCATACGCGTGAGATAAATTCATATTTTTTCTTAATTATGCATGGACATTCCTTTCTTCTCTCCACTTGTGATAACTCGTCTTGGATATCATACCACTTAACAGAATAATAGAGGAATGTCTGGTTATAATCCTTACGGAGATGGAACAGGTTATGGAAACATGAATAGCATGAGTTCCGGAGGCCATTTAGATGGTCATAATGCAGGAGGGTTTTCTGAAAATCATGGGAGTCAACAAACCAAGCAAAACTATTTGAGACAGTATATCGTACCAGTAACTATTAAAATGTTGAATGATGCCTCCACTGAAGGTGGCAGTGATGGTACTTTTCAAAGTCATGGCGTTGAATTGAGTTATGTGCGATTTATTGGTGTTATCAGGGAGGTTGATTCTCAAAATTCTAGTTACTTAGCGTACAAAATTGAGGATGGTACAGATTCTGTGTCATTTAGATATTGGAATAACCAAAATTCAGATAGCCAGAATAATAATAACGGTTTCGATGATTTCAATGAAGATGCTGGTAATAATTTCAGTGAACCGGAGTTTAGTATAAATGATTACGTCGAGGTTGTTGCAACTGTAAGAGAATTTAACAATAAGATCCAACTACAAGCGCAATCAATGAAAAAAATTAAAGACTTTAATCAAGTTCCTTATCACTTGCTGAATGTATCTGTACATTATCTAACTGTGAGAAATGGCGGTACTCTTCCATCAAATAATTTTGGAAACAACAATACAGAGAACAAGAATTCGTTATTTGTAAGTGACGAACAAATAAATCAAAATACTCCAATTAAAGATCGTGTTTTTGCATTCATTAAAGATAATGCTCAAACTATGAGTGATGGTGTTCCAATCAAGTTTATTGTTCATGAATTAGGTTTGGATCATGACGAGGCTGTTAAAATTTTCACCGATTTGATGGATTGCGGGTTAATATTTGCTTCTACCGATGATGATAACTTTTTACCATTATAGGGATTAAGATCTTATGTATCAACCTTTAGTAATCCTTTCTTTTTGTATTTTATATAAGATATACATATCGTTTTAATCGATGTAATTTATTCATACACTGTATTCATGATCTTTGCAGATCTAGCTGCAAAAAAAGCAGCCCACAAATCTTCATCATTGATAACTTCTCCTTCTTCTTTATTAATATCGTTGATCTTTGTGAGTTCTTTAGCTTCCAAAATGTTATCATCAATTTCTTCAACTTCAACTTCAACTGCAACATTGGCATTGTCAATGTTGTCTTTCTCAACTCTACTACGGACCTTTGCAGCTTGAATCCTTTTTTTGGTGCTTAAATATGCAATACTCTCTTCAATTGTACCCTCAATAATAAAACTCCAAACGGTGGTCTCTTTAGTTTGTCCAATCCTATGAATTCTGTTAATTGCTTGAAGCTCAAATGACAAATTAACCATTGGCTCACATAAAAATACATGAGATGCATTCGTGAAAGTTAATCCAGCAGCTTGTGCAACGGTATTCAACAAAAAACACGTATTCCTAGAATCACTTTTAAACTCTTTAATCGACTTGGACAATGAAATTGACTTTTTATTGTCCTTCCAACTCTTTATTTCAATATTTTCTGAAACCAATGCTCTTCCTAGCAATAATAGAAATGAGTTCCATTGTGAGAAAATCAAGATTTGAACAGTTGAATCTACAGATTTCAAGTATTTAACCTGTCTTACAATCATATCAACCTTAGTTCCATAGTTTCTTCTTAAAAAAATACTTGAGATATCCCTCAATTGATCATTCGGCAGCCCTTGATAAACAATATCCAAATCTTTTTCAAACATTATCCTATTTTTCAACATTCTGATATTATCTGTGTCTGTCTCAACATCAGGATCATCATTATCATTATCGGAATGGTCATTCAAGTGATCATCTTCTCTTTCTTCAATTTTAATCTCTTTTATTTCTTCAGTATGGGAATC
This sequence comes from Pichia terricola, assembly GCA_030168465.1. Lineage (NCBI taxonomy): Eukaryota > Fungi > Ascomycota > Pichiomycetes > Pichiales > Pichiaceae > Pichia > Pichia terricola. The sequence continues at coordinate 831,379 of CP099442.1, forward strand.
TACCGACTCAACGACCCCTCCTTTCAAACCACCCTTGGAATATGTAAAATTATATAATTCATCACCACGCAATGCTTTTGAACATAATGGACAAGTTTTTTTGGTCTTCATCCATTCATCCAAGCATTCCCTGCAGTATTTATGTCCACATGGCGTTAAAGTACCAACTAAAATTCTGAACCTACAGATAACACATGAATCGTCGATTTCACTATCACTTTGATTTTCCATAGAACGTTTAGTACTGAGCGATTTAAGGTAACTTAACCTAGCATTTAGACCATTGATTTTAGCTGTATACTTTTGCATTTCTTTATTGATTTCTTGAACGTCAATAAGCGCAGAGTATTTTGGAGATCCACTCAGTCTTTCGGGAAAATAGTTAACCAAGGAATCCGATCTTATTTGTAAGGATTTAAAATACAAAACCTTTGAGTTGAATGTATCATTCAACACATCGAATAACACACGCCTTATGTTTTTTAAGTTTTTAATATTATCATTGAGTTCCTTTTTTAGATCGTCAATGACTGCGGAGACATGCAGATACTCATTGCTATTTGGAGAAAACTGATCTAATTCTCCCGTAAGTTCAAGAATTGAAGTTCTAATAGAATATCTTGGGTTGTTTACACCTTGAGGCAAATAATACTTTCTTAATTTTTCAAGCTGAATATAAAGTTCATTGGTTTGATTGTCAACCCCACCAGACACTTGAGCAGAGTTGAAAAGACGCTGCTGCTTTTTAGGTCTACTATTGAATGAAGCATCAATTATAGAATCCAAAGCCTTTTCTCTGTCTTCAAGAATAAGCTGAATTTGATCAATATATGCTTGGGAACGCTCCTGCAACACAAGAGACGATTTATATTCTTCTCCCGTTTTATCATCAACATCCTTGTCCTTCACGACATTGAGCTTTTGATAATCAAATAATTGTGTAATCCAGATATTAATGATGAGTGCTTGTTCATTCATTTGCTTTATTGCTTCATTCGCACGGTTCAGAATAAAAGACATACCAAAGGTAACATTTGAACCCAAATCCATATCTGAAAAGTATCTGCATACATCCATGACATCCACTTTCTCAGTTTCAAAAGTATCATCCACAGAAGTGTCTGCTTTAGGATTTGACAAAGGGATGACACTACTTCTCGTAAACTTTTGGAATGTTTTATTCAATTTCCTAATCATATCAAATGTTCGTTTTAGTGGGTCTTCCAACAATTGGTTTAAAATATTATCAGCTTTTGAGTAATATTCGTTCTCTAAATGATAATGCTTTTTTGCTTCATCGTCTAAGGATTCAATATCTACAAATGATTCTTCAGCTTCTATCTTTGGTGCACTAGCAGTGCCACTGCTGCCTTGAATTTTGACCAAATCAGTAAAATTATCAGGAAGAGGATGCATCGGTTTATAGTGTTGATAATGCGCAGAGGCAAGCAGAAAATAAGCTTGATGCAATAATTCTTGTAAACCTCTTATCCTAGTATTCCAGGTCCTTTTCTTGTCACCATTTTCTTCTTCATCTTGATACTTTTTGTAGTATCGAATTTTCTCATCCAAATCTTTGATAATGGTTTCAAAAATGGATACAGATTTTGTCGGATCTCTCAAAAATTCGTATATCTTCCCCAACTTAATGTAATTTCTAACATAATTCGTGAATGAAAGATATGATTCAGTTTCATTGTTATAAATTAAATCAAACAAGACATCATTCAATGTTCCAATCATCAAATCATCGGTTTTTTTAATCTTTCCTTTGCTTTTAGTTATGAAACCATCACCCGATAAATACGTATTTGTGGTGTTCAAATTTCGAATAAATTGTGCTGTGTTTAATAACGCATGACAACATGCCATCCTGAGTTTGCTGGCCCAGACTTTCATTCCCATCCTACTTCTGTCCAAATCAAAACCTTCAACTATTGGTTCCCCCTTCTCATTTAGTCCAACTTGCTCCAAGAACCTCTCAAATAAATTATAGTAGTTATCATGCTCAATCGTTGTGAATGGCGATCTTAGCATTATTCGAGTTTGTTTTGGAAGCCGTACTTGATCACCAACCATTTCCTTCGTATGTCTCAAGCATTTGCTTTTAAATAACCTGTCAAACAGATAACGTGGGAACTCTTTCCATTGTTGTGAATTTAGTTTATCTAAGGGATAAAGTTGTTGCGATTTAAGCAAAGAATTTAAATCCTGCAAGTCTCGTCTGATTAAAGTTCCGGAAACACACCAACTGTGAACTCTTGGTAATATTCTTGAAAAATGAGCAACTTTTGAAATGCCAATAGAAGCCAACTGGGCTTCATCAATAATCAACCTATAAAATTCAAGTAACATTAAAGGTGATGAGTAATCGATCCTTTCATACGATGAACTCTGTCGCTTTGGTCTGGTTGTCGGTTTGAATAGTGCCCTATCAAGTTCATTTGCTAATGTGGTATAAGAAACAAGTAAAATATCGTAGTTGCTTAAGTCATTCGCAATTTGAGTGGGATTCACATCAGTGTCATCCTTTCGGTATGTTTCATGATCATAGATATGAACAGACAAATCCATAGAAGAGTTTTTAACTTCCTCAAACCATTGATTTATGATCGTTTCAGGACATAACACAATCGTCGTTTTAGATTCTTTGACCAATCTTGAAGAATCCAAAAGATAGGGCTTAGCTTCTGAGGAAATATTTTCTCTTGGATTCAATTTAACCAAACAAATTATTTCCAAAGTTTTGCCCAATCCCATCTCTTCACACAAAAATGCTTTTGCTGGTGGTAGATTTTGTAATCCGTATAGATAGTTAGTTGCAAACGCGACATCACAGATAGATCCGGAGAATGCATTATACCAATACTTGTTGCTACAGTCACCATATCTTTCCAACCGTGTCCAACCCGGACATAATTTGTCAAGCCATTCTGAAATACAGTTTTCATCCTCTAAGTTATCAATTTTGAGTTTGGTTAGAGTGATTTCTTTTCCTTTATCTACATGCATTTGTATATTTTCATGCAATAACAACCATTTAAGTGACTCTATTTGGTAAGGTAAAAGCGTTTTTGTAATCCCCTTGATGTGTAAATCACGGATTTCAGTGTTGTTGTAATGCTTAGCGGTATTTTCGGTAATAAGTGAGTAGAACGAGGAAACAGAAGGGGGTGATAGTACTGAATTTTCACCACTTTGATACTTTGTTGGATTAGGAAAATAAAGTAGATCCACCAAGATATTTAAATTATAGTGAACAATTGGAGGCAATCTTGAAAAAATGGCTTGATCTATATGAATCGAATATGATAAGTTGAATGAAAGGTCAATTTGACGAGTCTCATGATGCAGTTTCAGAGAAACACTTGAAAGAGTAAGTGGCTCAATGTGAAAATAAGGCAATGATTTTACCGTGGAATTGTGCAAGAAAAACTGTGCAGACTGCACCAGGTTTGTATATTCTTTTGGGAATGATAGCGATAAAACCTGCAATTTCTTTTTCAGCTGAACAAAGCAACTGAGTCTGCATGAAGCTGTCGGTTTGTTTGCAGTTAAAATAATATTTTTTTCCAAATCAAAATTTCCGTCGGGAGTTGCCAACTTCTCGTAATAATCATATACAACGACCGAGCGTGTGAAGTTCTCACAGGATACATGTTGGGAATGTTTTAAAATACAAAGACTATGACTATTTTCCTGAACACTTTTGTTTTTGAACCGATTGGTAGTATTCAAATTAAATACATCAATTACCGAATCATCATTGATCAGCCACTCAGCAAGATACTCCATTGCTCATATAGCATAGATCAGTCTCTCAAGTACTGCGTAAGAACCTAAATTTCGAAATTACCGGATTAGATAGAGACCTATCCAATACTCAAATAATCATGTTAACGACTATCGGCGCTAAAAAATCATATTGGGTCTACCGACGTAGCTGTCTCAAGAAAACCGGTTTTGCCGAGGACCGGCAAGGAAAATAATTTAATTAACTAATATCCTTAGCGAATCTCCTTATACTGTAAGTGGTAACATTATCGGCAATTTAATGTTACTAGCGTATTGTTAAAAATTTCCCTGCCCTATTTTTTCAACTGTTGTTGCTGATTACAGGAGACGCAGGCAGGTGTCGTACTCAATTTCAATTATAACAGCTTTGCGTTAATAACTCCGTTTTTTTTTTATAATTTCTTACAACACATTCTTCAATTAGTCATTACCCTCTTTTTCTTTTCTACATATTCCAAGAAACATGCTGGACGTAGGTATTTAAGTTTACGCAATGCCGATAGGCAACGTATCCAACTGACCTCAAATACTAACCAATACTTGTTTTTATTATTCATTTAATCCTTGCAGAATATCAGAAATCTTATAAGACATGGTAGACAGGCAGCATCTACGGCTGCCACGCCTTCTGAGGCTGGCTCCCATAGTTTCAAACATACTCCAAAACCCAAGGAAAAGAAATCCACTAATTTCAGCAAGGTGGTTGATATTCCAGGTGTAGACGATGAATCTGCAACAACTAATAGCACTAAAAATTCAATCGATAATTCAATTGAAACTTCTACGACTGTAAGTACAGATTCCACTAACCATAAGCAGCGCAGGGAACATCACGCTGACGAATTGAAGCCTTTTGCTGAAGATATTGTTAAGCAGGAAAATTTGGATGAAATCAACCGTCGAAATCAAAGTAGGAAATCCATTGAAAGATATAAAATTGGCGAAAAATTAGGCGAAGGGGCGTTTTCAATTGTTTATGCTGCTTTGGATTCTGCCAATAATCAAAAAGTCGCAATTAAAGTGATTAAAAAATATCAGTTGGATGAAAAGCAGAGAAATAATGTGCTAAAGGAAGTTAATCTTATGAGGCAGTTACATCATCCAAACATTGTTTCCTTGATTGATTTTATTGAAAACGATCAATATTATTATATTATCCAGGAACTGGTGAGTGGTGGTGAAATCTTTAATGAAATTGTTAAATATACTTACTTCAGTGAAGATCTCTCAAGACACGTTATAATTCAGGTAGCTGAAGCATTATTGTATATGCATGAACAAGTTGGTATTGTCCATAGAGATTTGAAGCCAGAAAACATTTTTTTCAAGCCAATTAAATATATCAAAGATGATCCAAAGAGTCGATTCCAAAAACTGAGAAAGTCCGATAATCCTCAAGCCAAGGTAGACGAAGGAAAATTTATAATGAATTACGGTGGTGGTGGTATTGGTATTATCAAAATTGGAGATTTTGGATTGTCCAAACAAATCAATTTACATGATAATAATGCACTTAAAACACCATGTGGTACTATTGGTTACACCGCTCCTGAAATTGTCCGTGATATGAGGTACTCAAAAGAGGTTGATATGTGGGCATTAGGTTGTGTTTTATACATTCTACTTTGTGGATTTCCCCCATTTTATAATGATTCAATTGATGAGTTAACAAGAACCGTTGCTAAAGGTGAGTTCAAATTTTTATCTCCATGGTGGGACGAGATTTCAAGTGGGGCCAAAAATTGTGTCGCAAGGTTATTAACTGTTAATCCTCTTCATAGATACACAGTTGAACAATTTTTAAGGGATCCATGGATTTTAGAATTTTTGAATAGGTCTGAAAATATTCAGACCCAGGAAAAGATGAAACAACAGCAACAGCAACAGCAACAGCAACAGCAACAGCAACAGCAACAATCTCAACAAGAACATTGTGATCAATTATCAAACACAATTCCTCAGCCATCACAGCAATTCGAGTCTCCAGCAAGTACGGCAAATCAAGAAATCAATCGCGTTCCTTCTGGTATGCCAGGTCTTGAACCCCTTAAACCATACCAATCGTATTCTCAATCCTTAGCATCCATTGATTGTATGGATCTTGATGATGAGTATTTGTCACCAACCACTACTAATACTGATAATACAAGCAAGCTTTCAAGTAATGATGAAACTCTAAGGTCATTGAATGATGATGATGACACCAAAATGGACTGTGAAACCTCGTTTGAGAACTCTGGAGCGGTCAACAGTCATCATCTTGAACCCGGATTTGGCGCAGAATCATCTAGAGAGAATACTCATGCAATGAATCCGGAATCTTTATCTAATAAACGTTCAGTAGCTGGCCCTACTTCAGGAGAATTTAAGGACTCGATTGCTAAGAATTATAATAATACGAATAGAAGAAAGAGAAAGATTGACAAAAATGTTCTATTCACTCCTGAAATTAGAGCGATGAAAGACATGTTTGATATATCTGTTGCAGCTCACAGAATGCATGAAGAATCGAGATTTACTCCGGGCCCCAAAATTGGTCATCATCTAGATATTTTGGAAGAAGACGAAGACAATGATGGTAAAGTAATTGGTGGTACCAACCATAACAGGATGGTCAATTTAGATAAAATAAATGTTCTTGGAGGCGGCAAAGGTCATGGCACGAATTTCCATTTGAATATGAACGACGCTTCAATTCTTGCAAGGAGACAAAAGAAAAAGGGAGTTTTAGTTGCCAGTTAATTCATTTCGTAGTTGACTTCAGTTTATTTTAGATGTTATATAAACCTTTTTTTTATAAAATAATAAAATTCAAAATTATAAGCACAAGCAATAGGAAGTTATTAATGAAATTTAGCTCGCACAGACTTATATAGGCGTAACATAAGAAAGCACAGACCATAAGTGCTACGTCACAACAACAGACATAAGGAAATACCTAGAGAATTTGCTTTTTATGAAGTAAAACATGAAAACCAGTTTGTGGTTAAGCTGCAACAAAGTAAAAGTGTTTTTGATGTTATCCGGAATGAAGGATAAACCAGAAAGGTTCTGATAAAAAAACTATCTAAATGAAATCATACCTATAGGCAGGTATAATAGCCATCATTCACTCGAGTGCAAGCTCTATTGCAGGACAAACCTCTCTGCGGCCAATTCTATTGTTGGTAATAAGAAGAAAACTGCTTTTCTTGTTTGAAGCGTGCGGTCCTCATATAGCATATTATCATGAACGAGATCAGTATGTAGCGTTCCTTTTGCTTTTGCTTTTGCTTTTGCTTTTGCTTTTTGATGGCCGGATCTATCCTAATTGGGAAGCTCAAGGTAATTCTGTAATTCAGTTACTTCAATTTTGTATCCAATGATAAATCCAATCCAATCCAATCAAATCCACTCAAACTAAAACAATAACTAGTCATTTAACGATGTAAGTATTTGGACTTATTTATAAAATAATTTAAAAAATAAAGGGGAACGGATAAAAAGATATAAAAAACTATCTAAAAAGTATGGTAATATGAAGGAATCACGGTTATGTCTTTTTTTAATGACATAAAAAATATATTGTATAGCTTGATTAATCACAATGAGCAGAAACTTTGAGAAAATCATCTTTATGTTCTTTGATACGATTTGAATATTCCACTATGCAAATATGAGTTTTTTTTTGGGTGGGTATAAATAAATAATTTTTAAATTAATTATAACAAATAATCAAACATTCACTTAGAAATCACAATCTAATGAGTATTTGAGGTTACGGCTAGAATCAAAGACACCCCAATGAGTTTCAACAGAAGAGCCTGAAGTATCTGGCTTCCAGTCTTCATCGAAAGCTTCGAAAACAAAAGTGTTAACACCCCAACCTCTGATTGCACAAATACCCTCTTTCCAGAAAGTTTCTGCGTTGTCAACAGATGGAACAGAGGCACCATAGTTGGAGCCTCCAGTTGGCCAACCAGTTTCACCAATGTAGAAATCAAAATCGGTGGAACCCTTGATAGTTTGAACAGTTTGTAAAGCTTGCATGATATCATCAAAGAATGAGAAACTGGAGTTTTGTTGAGTTTGACCTTGCCAGTATGGGAAAGCATTTGCGTACATCACAGTAGATTGTTCAATAACATCATAAGCTTCACCATTGACCAAGATGTTCCATGAGTCGACGGTACCGACAGGAATATCAGCATAAGAGTTACCGTCTTTATCGTTAATAGTTGCTAATAAGGATTTAATTTCGGAAATGTAAGAAGCTAATTCTGGACCGGTTAAATCACCTCTGTATAAAGCTTCAGAACCAACTAAAACAGAAGAAATAGCTGATTTAGAAATGGTTGGTAAGTAACTTTGTAAACCTTCCTTTTCAGCAGTGAATTTATCTTGTGGGGTTGGCCAGACACCAAGGGTGAGTTGGAAACCTGAACTTTCAACGACAGGACCTAAAACTTCTAATGTGTTACAGGTACTGACAGCATAGGTCTTAACCATCTTAGAGTATGGAGCTAAAATTGCGAGATCTGCTTCGTAATCAGAAGCAACCTTACAGGCACCGCCGTTGTCTTGAACACCAAGATCAAAACCGAGAGATGCGATAGCTGAGACAGGGCCAGCGGCCAATGAGATAGCAAGAGCAGTAATAGATGCAACAGAAAGCTTCATGTTTGGTTGAGTGGGTAAATTAAAAGTATAAATAAAACAGAATCAAGCAAAACAACGTAAGACGAAAAGAAGAGGAAGGCCTCATTTGAAGACAGCGATTCTCAAGAATGGAAAATTGCAATAGCCTGAGCGGAAAGTGGGAAAACCAAAACAAAAACAACAACAAAAAAAAAGAAAAAAAAAAAAAAAGCGGCAGAAAAAACCGGAAAGTAAAACACAGAGAAAAAGGTTGCTATTTTTAAAACAGAGTCGATCGACCATAAATCATAGTTATTTGCTTTATGACAAGGTCATGTGTTGTGATTGAGTAAGGTAGCTGTTGGAGAAGAGATTTGCGTTATGGTTTGATATCAGGATTAGTGTAGCTACCAGAGATCAATATAAAGGATGTTAATAAAATAAACTTAAAGGTGTTTTTTTACAATAGTCAATTTGAAGAATTGAACGTTTTCAAAGCCAATGGCTAAATAATACTATATGCGTTTTCCTATTTTTTGGTTATTAAAAGTACAGATGTGACAGGAAAGGTCTTTTCATATTGTCCCACTGCAAATGTGGAAATGCTAATTTCAAAGATTTCCATTTTGTGATATTTCAATGAAGTTCACGTTAAACAATCATAGATTTCAACCAAAAAGTACACGTTACAAATAAATAAATATTGATTATAAACCACTACTCAACAAAAATAAGGTATTAAAAGCAAACTTTTCTTCAAACATTTTAAAGTTTCATTAACATAGAGAGCTAGTTTCCAAAGATTCCCAAAACTATCAATTATTCATCGCCCCAATAAGCGTCTTCATCTATAAGCAAGTTGATCTTTGATCTGTTTCAACATAATGCTTTGCTGCTGAAGAGCTTCAAGCAAGATTTTATTCTCTTTTCTGATTTTGTGAATTTCAAAAGATAAATATGCAGTAACAATAATTAACAATCCTACTCCGACAAAATTGGCCTTTTGAGAAAGCGTTTCAAAGAAGGAAATAGAGATACTATTGTTCTTTTGAGAACTAGAAATGTCATCACTAGTCTTATTGACTTTCTCATCATCTGATTTTGGAATTTTTTCCTGTTTAAGTATTTTCTGCTTTCTAAGAAGTTTCTTGCCTGTAGATTCTTTGAATGAATTTTCACCCTCCGTTTTACCGTTGAGAGAAAGTTCCCTGATTTTATTCGGTATCATTTCCAACAACTCCCTATCAGCATCTTCCGCTGCCTTTTTTTGACCACTTAGAGCAGAGCTTTCAATGACTTTTTTGATCCAAGAAGAGCCAGTCCATTCCAGTTTAAAACTGATTATTAGCCTTGTCTTATTATTTTCATCCCATTTCATAAGATATTTTGTACGACAGTCAAATGCTGTTCCTGATGGCACGTTTGGAGTTTTACTTATATTTAAAACCTCGACATAATCATCAAAATCCAAATGTTCTAGTTTTTCTGTACAATAAACCCTTGTTGAACTGGGACCAACAGGATAATTTAGCTTTTTTTCATATTCAAACGATCTTTCTGATCCTTCACCAGTAAAGAGTCCATAATCAGTAAACTCAAACCCATCATTTAGCAGCATCATCTTTTGATGAAAGTCATTGTTATCCCCAAAAAAAATTCCATACAAGACCCCTAATGGTACATCATATGTTTTGTCAAGAACTATTTGCTGACTTGTTGCTACGTAATCAATACTGTAGGTAGAAGGAGCATGTCTTAACGGGCCTTTAAACGTCTGAGTTGAAACTTCATTATCCCATCCATGAACCGTTGTCGCTTCATCTCCTTCTTCGTCATCATCACTCTCGCCATTGTACTGATATTCATGTTGTGAAGAATCGTCGCTGTCAATCGTATATAAATCACTTTCAGATAATGGCTTCACGTTTCCATTAATACGATCAAAAGAACTCCGTGTTTCAAAGTTCTCCACATCCCTTGGTGATTCATTATTTTGTTTACTTAAACTAATGGATTTCGACCAAATGGTTTCAATAAAATTCAATGTTTGATCTCTTGAGATAAAGCTTGCAAAAATGTGCTTAGAATCCTTTGTTTCAACGATAATACCATTGGGAAACAATCCCACCGTAGATCTCCTTTCAAATTTTGAAATTTCATCCAAGGAGATAACCATCGAAGTTACCCATCCTAATAAACTGGAATTGAAGCATAGGTAATGCTCACTGATATATAAACGACCCTGTAAAAGAATCTCCCTACTCAATGCACAACTAAAATCATCCAATAGTCTATCATCTTTTGGAATATCTGGGAAAACCTGATGGAATTCATTGTTCCTTTTGATTGTGGCATATCTGTATTGTGTGTCTAGATATTTTTCATCAACGTAGAGAGAGTAATCAACTTCTTTTGGTGCAGGTGGAACAACCGGCGATAAGCTATTGATAAAATTGTGACTCGAAGAGTCCGGGGATGCCAATTCCGATGAAATGGTGGATGCGGTTGATATGTTTCTCTTATGAGCGCCGCTCGGAGTCCTTGCATGATAGTTGCTTCCACTTTTACCTCTCGACCTTCGATACGACAACATCTCAGTACCGTTTTCCGTAGCAAATTTGATACCTTCGTCTAAAGTTTCGTTAATGCTCTCCTTCTTTGTATACGAAGGTGACAGTTCTGGATCGTTAGCAGAAGATCTATACCCGGCTATATTTTTAAACAAGGAACCCATTATGGAACCGGATTCAGTTAAGCCAGTTGATTCACCCTGATTATGATTAGTTAAGTTGAGCTCAGCCTTCAGGTCGTTTACAAGATTATCTCGGCCTTCTTCTCTCTCATGGGCTTTGTTTTTGGAAACATTATCCGACGATGAGTTCGCATTGGCATTGGTAGTCGAAACAACAGGAGTGCATTTCATCATTGGATTACTAATACTGAATGTTGATTTGTTGGTGGTTGATAACGACGATGCCAGGCTGACGTTGTCATCCGGCACTGTTGTAATAGGCACTGATATCGTCTTTTCCTCGAAAGTATTCACTGACACTGTACTGACTTGATCATCGTTGGTATCACCGTCAGCATCACTGGTAACGGAAGAGACACGTCTCCTCCTCCTAATTGTATCCATGGTTGTTTACGGGAGAATGGTATTATTGTGAGCGGTCCATGAAATTCCTTATTCGTATAAAATGCTTAACTGACGTAAAAAGTCAAACTACGTGATGATAGCGAGGACAGGTGGAACTGCGATGATAAGTTCAAAAAGGGCTAAATAGGTTTGGATTTTGAAAAAAACTTGTGAATTCCGGCTTTATCTGCATGATCAAAGAGGGTAGTAGTTTTTCATTGAAAAACTCATGTTTGGTAAGTATTAATTATCTCTAGCATTAAAACCTTTTTCTCTCAGAAAATGTGCTCTTCTAAATGGAAGCGCTATCTTCGAGGTAATCATAGCCTCTCTTGATAAGCAGTATAAACTGCGAATGTACCGATACCCCCTTAGATAAGAGTTGTAAAATATGTGGACCTATGCATTCAAAACTAAAGATACACACACTTGATTTGGAGCCAGAAGTTTCTTTTTAGGACTAAGACAACATTTCTTTGAAAGTTGTTTTCAGCATCTATCAATTTATCTCTGTTGCAAAAGCACTATCATCGCAGAGAATTTCAAAGTAAATATTCTTGATATAATGTTTATAAAAAATCTAGTTCAAGTTTCAAATAGCCACAAATTATACAGTCAGCTAAGAAATATGTGACCTTGAAGTCTAGGACGAAGCTTAGATGATAGTAAGATCTACTTATTTTGAACAAAAAGTATGGATTTCACATTAACAACCGCATTGTTTCAGCACAAGCAAAATGTTAAAACAAAACCCAGCATTTGTTAGTTTATCCAGGAACATTCCCAATAAATGCACCGCTTTGTAACCTATTATGAAAGATTGTGGAATGAAAGTTACATAGACAAGTAATCGATATCGAAAAGAATGCAATGCAAAATTTGGATATCGACACGAGCCGTGTATATTTAGTGCATGATAATGTTGAGAGGCATCGCATAGTTGCTTAATTTGTGCTCTATCTATCAATTTCCTTTAGTTTTATAAAGAGTCTCTCTCACTTTAATTTCTTATTTGAAAACCATTTATAGTCCAATATAGCCCTAACTACAAAAATTGCTGCAAATACGCAATTTCCACTTCTGTTTTTAAAGCCCTTTCAAATCTAGCCTCAATTTGTAAAACCTTTTTCACGTATTTTAAACCGTTCTGTCTAGTCAATAAGATTCTCAAAATTAACTCTTTTTCATCTTGATGTCTTTCCCATTCAGACTTTTCATACCTGATTCCTGATAAGCGCTTGATCATATTACGATTCATATATTGCCAATTTTTATTATATTTCTGATGTAACGATTTATCAGGGATATTAAATAAGTTTTTGATGTTGTTGAATTCTCTGAATTTAGCCTCAATAGGATTTGAAAGAATCATTTCGGGCAAATCAAAAATTTTATGAAATTTATAAACCCATTCAACAACACGAATGAACTCTTCTCTGGTAGTTTGATGAATGAAACTCCACGATTGAGAAGAACTTTTTGGAGATTGCTCTATTTTATAGTAAATGACAGAAATACGTGGCAAAATCAAATTTTCTGCAATTTTCATGATTTTAACCCATAAGTCCACTATTAATTTGTCAAATAATTCCGTGTGAACATTATTATAAAGTACAGGAATGATTTTTATTTTAAACTCAGAAACTAAAGAGTCAATATTTGGGTCTTGCAAAGCCGTAAAATTGTTTTCAGAGCGTACTGGATTCTCAATCAAGTTTTCTTTCAAATATGAGGTGGTGAAAATCTCTTTGAACGATATCATGTATGATTCTATTATCAAATTAATAGATCTTTTCAAAGAATTGTCGATTTCTTTTTTGCAATTTAGAATATAAAATAAAGGATCGTTTTTCTCAAATTCAACCTGAACACTTATATTTAGTGATCCGCTCCTGGGTTTCAAAGGAATTTTGTCAGTATGTTGTTTCACTAATGTTTCTTTGGACAAACAAACTGGATATTCAAGTGATCTATATAATTTATCGACGTCTGCATCAACAAGATCAATTTTTAAAAACTCTGTTTTGTTATTAGAATCTACAATAACATTAAATTCTTCAAACCAATCGGGATTGAAATCTTTAACAATTGTTCTGGTAGCAGAATTGACTAATCCGGATAGAATTATTTTCAAACTCATTGGGTTTCCTTTAGAATCCTCAATATTTTCAGCATTTTTAATATTAACAGAAACGTATTTGATTCTTTTATTTGCTTTATTGATCTTAGAATCAATCAAATATTTGGAAATTTTCAATATATTTTCTTTCTTTTGTAACAAATCCAAAAATGTTGACAATTTATAGATATTATTAAGACATATGAAAACGTCAACATTGGAGGTGTTCAACGAAGGATTAATCTCATTGATACGTTTCATCATCATTCTATGGTAATATTTGATTGCGTTAATGATATTTTTATATAATGTGACGCTTAGTTCAGAAAGCTGAAGTTCATTTCTCCATTTAAAACTATCTAGCAATTTGACATAACTTTCAAGCAACAAAATCAAATTTTGGACTCCTGCTGAATATGAACACCCATCTAATCGATTCATATTGATATCATTGGCAATAATAAGCTTTGTTTTATTTATCATTTCTATATCCCAAGATTTGACCAAAGTAAAAAAGTCTTTGTAAATTTCGTTTTGAAAATCATATTTAAATTTGGTTCTGTCCTTTAAATTATTGACTAGGTCAATAAAAGTGCCAAATTCCTTAGAATTCTTTTGATCATTCACCAGGCTAAAATTGTTTTTTTTGATCTCACTTATATAGCCTTTTAGTTTGTCTAATGTAGGAATCATGATAATCTTAGAACCAGTTTCAAAAATTTGAAATGTTAAGTTTAATTCTTGATTGTAAGTTTTCCAATTAGCCAACAAATTAATATCCCTTGAGACCAACGTTAGATAAGAAACAAAGTTATCCAGTCTGCAATTTTCTTCTAAATGGGTCTTCTTTTTATGATGCTCTAATCGCTCATTAATCACTTCTTCTAGTTTAAGATTTACTTCTTGTTTCACGTTCTTCAAATTGAGTCTCAAAGCATGCAAAAACTTTAATACAGCTGTAAATGCTTCCTGGTTTGAAAAAAAGCATTTGAAATAAGGTGTTATAGTTTCTTTTGTTTTTTCATATAATTGCATCGATAATCTTAGAAAAATTCTCTTCTCTTCGTGTGGCCATGTATTAAATTTCAAAGTGACAGGCATTATTAATTCAGCCAAATTCAAAGCTTTTTGTACATTATCTGGATTGACGGGACCATCGCAGGTAAAAGAAGAGTGAATATACGCAAGATTAATGAAAAATGGATTGACTTGCCAAAGCTGCATACATTTTGCCAAACCTTCAAAAAATGCTGGTTTGGACGTGACCGAAATCTCAATCAATAGTCGTACAACATCATCTAGTTGGTTTGGAACAATCGACGAAGTTGACGTCGATCTGGATCCATCATCATCTGTGAACCGATCAATTAAATACTTTTCTAAAGCTTCGGTTTTACTTTTCCATTCTTCTGAATGTTTAGGATCATCAAAATCCGTTATTTTGTATTTTTTTGACAAAACATTGGGAGATGTTGAAATATACTCAACAACCTGTGATTTTCGAATACCAAGTTTCAACTGCTCAATTTTATCATCAATTACCTTTAAGGAAACGTTGAATGAAGCGGCAATAGCAATTTTGAGTTTTTGATCCGAAATTATTGGTAATTGTAATATTTTGCAGCTTAAGAGCTGATCTCTCGTATTCAGAATTTCCGTTCTATCCGATCCTGAACCCCGGGTACAAAGCATTAAATCGAGTAATTGAATTGATTGCTTATAGTATAATGTATTCGTAGATGAAACTCCGCAATTAATGCGCAAGTAAGTTTGGAATGAATCAAGTAATGAGTGAACTTTGAATGACTTGAAATTTGACTTATTTTTGGCATGAAAACGAATAAGATTTTTAGTAAACAACGGATCCAATTGAAATAGCTGGAATTCTGATATGTTTTCAATACACTCACTCAAATATTTCATAAACCCCGTCCTGCTGAATAACGATTTGCTTTTAACTTCTAGTTGCGGCGGTGACAGTGGAACATCTCCTAGATCTGAAATTTTGACATATTTGAACGACTCATCAAATAACAACTGCACTCGTATAAATTCATTGAGTGTATAGTCTTCAAAAGAAGTACCTCTATATTCCATATTCACCAAACTATGGAAATACGTTAATAAAAAGAGCTTAAGCTCCTCATGGATTTACAGATAGAGATTAGGAAAATGAGAAAAAAAAGAGAAATTCGGGGTTTATAGTAGCACATTAGCTAATGGAAAAAAGAAGAAATTATGAGGTTATATGGAGAGAAGCGTCCGTAAAGTCGGTCAACTTGATAAAGTTCGAGATTTTTGTAATTGAATGAATTGATGTAGAGGTATAAAGCCTATAAGGCATCCTGGGAATGTATTTAATGAACAGATGCTTTATCTGAAGCTGTTAAAACCTCATATGCTTTTTTTGATGACACATGAAAAGCACACAGACGGATCTGGTGGAATATACTGGAAAATGGGCTTCTATCATTTTTTTTAATCTAACTTTGCTTTCGTTTTATGAAAGTTTGTATTATTTAGGAACAGACAGTTCTACGACATTATACACCGAAAAAGGAATTTCCGCCCCCGAATTATCATATCTTTTGCCATCCTTCCTTTGCTCACCAGCTCTAGAAGCAATATGTGACATGATATAATTGGTGATGGTGATCAGCGTATCCTTTTGCGGTCTCTCTTGTACCTCAGCAGAATCAATAATGGAGAGATTTCTCAAAAATGATAACCTTTCATCAGGTCTAAACACCCCATCCTTCAATAGCTTATGCCTCTTGATATATTTGAAAACTAGATAAACAGTTTCATGAATTGCCAGCGGGGCCTTGAGATTCAAAAACTGTTGCATTTTCTCAGTCCATATGTACAAAGGTTGTCCACGTTGCTTTAAAATCGAATCTTCAAATGTATCATATCTTCGACAAGCCTGCCTTCGTTTACTATTAAGTTTTTTCCGCTGCTTCCAAATTTCCGTATCCACTTTGAATTGGGTTAGCTTCAATTCATGAGAAAGCATACAAAGCTTTATATCATTGGATCGTTGAATATTTTCAAAAATGTTAAAATCAGGTATTTCTTCTATCTGGTTTCCGCTTTCAGCTTTTAGTGCGTTGTAACTGCTATCTTTCTCGTAACTTACCTTCTTGTTGTTTTCAATATGTTCTTCAGTATCGTCTCTATTCGCATCAGGCTCGACATTACAAAAATAAAGGTCATCGTGCCATTTTCTTCGGTTGAGTTTAACTCCATTGAGTATTTCATGAAGTTGGTGCAGAGATTTTCTGGAAGTAGAATAATCTCTCAAATATGTATCATATTCTTTCTTATAATTCTCAATCATCTTTCGTATTCTTTTTTTAATTCTCTGAATGTCTTTTTCGTCAAAACGAACTCTCAGAAACGACTGCAACTGTAACACTATTTTAGAAACGGATATTTTCACAGCGGGGTCATTCTGACGTATGAGCGCCTCTACTAATTGTTCATGTACCACATCAATAGCCATCAAGGACAGAAGATATATGTTTCAAGTATCTATAGATCACTATTGGCGTGCTATTGATTAAGCAACATTACTTACGTAATTATCATCAAATCCCTTTTGTTTTGAAAGAAGAAGAAACTGAAAAATTTTCTAATTACGTAATCGTTAGATATTAAAGCTGTGAGTTACTTACTATTTATCTGATTTGGTTTATATATCCACAATAAGGATTATTAAGAAAAGTTAAACATGAGTTGAGATATACATCAACACAACTGTCAAACTTTGTTGTCTCTTTTTTTTTTTTTGTTTTCGTTTTTATAGATGTTAGAAGTTCTTTAGCCATTAATAAAGTGTTAGAAAATATGAATTATTACATAAAAGATTAGTTAGCAGATCTGTTTCTTTTTTGCTGTAAAAGATTTCTTTTAATGAGATTCTTTCTTTCATCTCTACGTAACTTTCTTGGATCCATAAGAGCGTTTTCAGCATCTTTTTCAGCGTTACCAGTGTTTGTGTTTTCAATCTCAACAGCCCATTGATTATCGATCTTTTTGTTAATACCTTTATAACCCCATTTGTTAACCCATTGCTTAGATTCTTCATCATAAACCAACTTTCCTTCTTTACCCTTCTTTTGGATACCTTTCTTAGCAGCAAACTTCTCCCATTTGGTGAGTTCTTTGGCTTTTGGAATAGATTTTTCTCTTGGAAGTTTGAAAACTGGATCTGGTAGCTGAACAACAGTTAAATCATCTTTCTTTTGAATTGGAAGTGATAACACCTGATTTACAAGCAGCTGCACATTGTCTCTTGTAATTTCCTTTAAATATTGTTCTCTTGTTGCAGAATCGTTAACTTTTAGATGATCTAAAGGTTGTGGGTCGTATACTGAGAGAAGACCCAAATCATATTGGACGGGTATAGCTTTATCAACAGTGACAGGTTTGAGTTCTTGTTCAGACATGGTTCTCTTGGATTTGTGGCTTTACAAAATATCGCTTGGTAACCGATACAACTGATTTAGTGAAAAATTTAAGTGAAAACTGAATTTTTTTTTACTTATTTGCTATTTTTTTTTTTTAAAAAAAAGAATTTCATACAATAATTATATTTCACGTGATATTAGGACCATCGACCTATGCTACATCAAAAGTTTATTCGAGACTTAATTTTTATATGAGTAAACGTTCGGAGCAACATGACATAGTACTACGATATTGCAAAATTGAATGAAACAAATAAAGCCTATTAGTTAAAGCCCTACAGCTGTACTAGTAAAAAAGAAAATTTGACAATAAAGCAAGAATAAAGCTTTTTTTTTTTAGTGAAAACAAGACACTTTGTCGTTTCTTGTTTATATGTGCGTGTTTCAAAATATATTAAAAGCATAGTTCCTGTGGGTTCGTTATTGCTATCAATAAATCGAAACTCATTGCCCAAATGGGCAATTCTCAAAATCACTAGCACTATTGCTGCTGAAGAGAATGGAATTGAAGCTGGAAACTCAACTCAAACAATAAAATAAAAACTTAAAAACCCGCATTTTATAAATTTGTTGTCGCCCTGTCGCTACTTACTGTGCTCTGCTTGTTGAGAAAAAGAAGTTGTAAGTAAATTTTCCCTTCGTACAATAATTTCCTTCTTTTGCTTCTCTTTTCTTTCTACACCGTTCACCTCAGGGCGTCATCGCATTTTAATCAATAGTGTTGATTCGAAAGCCCTGGCATAATTGACATTCCAGATTTTTTTCCAAATCAGGGATAGTTGATTTATTTTGCAGTGTGAATGCTAGAATAATCTTTTTCTCATATTGAGTGTGTATCTCCGTTTGATGAGCTTTGCTTGGACTCTTTCGGTCATGATCACTCAAACATTCGTATCCAGAGATTTTAACGTATACAGAAAGTTATTTACGTGTTCTCTTTTTAAACAGTAAATCGACTGCCCTAACTTTGCGTTTATTCAGCAAACTTGTAGATTGTTCTGAGGTACTCTGTTTATCATCTCCTTTCTTCGTTAATCGTCCACAACGATTTACCCAAACAGAGTCTTTTAACGGTCTCTCCCATAATCCATCATCTTTCTGTAATTTGATATTCTGACACCATTTGCTTAACAATTTCCATTCCTTACATTCACCTATCACTATATAACCTTGTAGTTCAGTATATGAATTGAAAGGAACAAATAAAATACACAATTCCATTGAGTCTGTACCATCTTTACTGGCTAAACAAATTAAGCCAATTCTTTTATTAATCTTATTCAAATAATCCGAACCTCTAGCGTATTTCAGCTCTTCCTCATCAATAAATATCGATCCATGTCCGCTTCGCCTAACAGGGTTGCCAAATTGAATTAGGTATTCTGGAGCTATCACCCTTGAAACTAAGGACTTTCGATAAGTCAGGCATGATTTTTCTGGATTATACAATAATTTTGAGACGGTGGATGTCAATTTGGGTAAACTGTTCGAAAATAGTTTCAAAGTAACGACAATATTTTCATCATTTTCATTGTTCACAAATTCAATAAAGTATCTAGTTGACATACCTGAAACTGCTTTTGTCCTCACACTGAAGAACCTCAAATTGAAACTCTATATAATTTTTTATTGATTGATACTGCCGCGTGTTTCTTATGGCATATTTGCAAAAGTCACATATCTGGATATGTAGATTTGCTTAAATGTTGTACTAAAATAAGGATTAACTTTAATCTAAAATGAGTGAATGCACATTCTTTTTCCAATTAGATAAAGTTAAGTTCTAAACAATCACTAAAAGGATAGGAATGCTATGCTATTCACAACAAATAGTACTGTATACTAGGAAGAAAAAACATTAAAACTAAAGAAAAACTATAAGCTAAATTAAATATTTGAACATGATATTTTCATATTAATTCAATTGGACATAATTTCCAGGGAACACACCTTGTGCACCATTCAATTCACCTGTCCACCAACCATTCTGATCGGGAGTACGTTGAATGATTTTGATTACATCACCTGTACGGAATGTCAAATCACCTGCTGCTTGTGCAGCGTAGTCATATAAAGCGGTACATGATTCCCCCGCAGGTAGCGTAGGTGGGACAACTGGAGTTGGTGGCACTTGAGAAAGAGGAGTAGAGTACGTTGAAGCAGCTGGAGCAGCAGTAGGTTGTTGTCCATAAGCAGGTTGTTGTCCATACGCAGGTTGTTGTCCATAAGCAGGTTGCTGACCGTAGACAGGCTGTTGTCCATATGGAGACGCCTTTTCATCAGGGTAACCCGTTGCAGTAGTACCATACGATGTTGTGGTTGGTGGAGTTTGTCCATAACCGGTGTATTCGGTGGATGCAGTTGATGCGGTACCCGGAGCACCATAATTATAAGCCGGTGGGGATGCTGTGTAAGATGGGGCAGCGTAAGATGCTGCAGAGCCTGGAACACCACCAGGTCCAGCATTTGCAGCATTTTGCATTTCAAATCTTCTTCTTGTTTGTTCCAGCTTGGATTTTGCATGACCTAGTTTGAAGTGTGTGATACTAATTGCATCAGTCCTTTCTTCGATATCTCCTCTTTTGGCAATGAATGCTTCAACAATATCTTGTGATAAATCAAAATAAGGAATTTTCATTTCTTCCATACGTGAAGATAATGTATAGAAAACATTTAATTGCATATAATATAATGAAATGAACAATGGTTTAACCATTTCAGCTTCCAATTGAAACAAAATTGGTAACTCCACTTTCATCATTTCATTATAATAGTCAAACTCCTGTTGAGCAATAGCAACTTCATTCTCGTACTTGTAGATTTTTTCTTCGTCTTTAGGATTCCGTTCTTTTTTATTTTGCAATTTTGATAATGAATTTTGATGTCTATCCAGATCTAATTGCTTGTGGTTTCTTTTAACAGCCATTTTTCTAATGGCTTGAATAATTTTCAATAATTCTTGTGCAGGCTGAATGATTCTAGATTCAATCAGCTCCAAATCTGGTTTAAGAGTATCTTTCAACTCATTGACAACATCTCTGTATTGTTCACAAGCTTCGATACCTTCAGGATTACCCTCAGGTATTGCGGAATTGGGATCCGACATTCTTCCCGAAATTGGCTTGAAAATTTCTTCTATAGCCTTTGAAAATCCCAATTGATGATCCAACATATCGTTAACAGCTTTGTGGTATCTTTTGGATTCATCGGTTAATCTTTTTGTTTCCGACTCTAATTCCTTGAAACGCCTCTCTGCATCTGTATAAACGGCATCTTCCGTTTGGGTACCTATATTCAGTTTCTGTCTAAAATTTTGCGGAGCTCTGACAATAGCCTTCTGAATACCTTTGAAACTCATCAGTGGTAGAAGGAGTGGGCTTTGATCAGGAGAAGCACTAACATTTTAACTCAATGTAAAGGTGCGTTTAATTCAAGTTATAAAAAAGCCCGCTCAAGCAATTCGCTGCAAAACGGAGAAAAGCAGGGGTATAATGAAAAGCGTAATGAAGATAAAAGAAAAACGCCTCACAAACTGTAGCCGATATATATGAGTTCAATATGCTTGATTTAGGACTGGAAAAGATTACACTCTGTCGTAATACTGATTTGAGATGTGGGCTAGAGAAAGAACAAAAAAAATATATGCAAATGATTATGGAGAAAAATTGTAGGGGAAACTCGTAATTATTTATTTTCCCTTACGTCCTAGTATAAAAACAATATTATTATAGATTATGAGCTAAACGGTTCAATCCAATTTATGATCCCAAAAATAAAACCAAACCAAACCAGCAAAGCAAAACATAGAGATCAACATACTAGCAGAGACGCAACAGTTTAAAGTGCACAAATTAAATGCACTTACTTGCTTATTCTGTGTAGACGTTCCGTCGATAGACGTGCTATTCTGTTTCTGGTCTTCGGCAACTGTCGCGTCTTTCTCCTTCTTTTTCTATTTAATATGATATATCAGGCTAGCTTGGTTCTATTTTAAGTTACAGCCATGCGCCGCAAACGCGTCTTTTCAAAGTCTCGCTCGCCAGAAATGGAGATGTTCTCACTAGCAATTTTCTTTTCTTTTTCTTTAGAAATATATGTATTGTTCTTTTTTCTGTCTCTGAGTAACAAGACAACAACAATTTCAACCGAGTGAATTCCCCGTGGCGTCAACTCCGTTCAGTTTATGTTTTGATACACTTATATAAAACCATTCAATCCAAGGCTACTAAATACTTTATTATCTGATCACATACTCAGTCACTTTCTTATCAATAACAAATTACGGTTTTATACTCCACTTACCGTCATTTTATCTCGGCTCCGTTTACATTTACTAATTTACACCGATGTCACCAACGTCTCCCAACCCACTATCACCCTCTCGAAAATCAATATCTAACTGGTTGAAGCACTTAAAGCGCTCTGATACACCGAGTTCTGACGTGTCGGAGGGTACTAATCCTCCGCATCTCAATCTCAACGATTCTGCCATCAATGATGATGCAACTCCAGGGGAAACCAACGTATTGCACATTCCAACACCGACAATACCCATAAGCCTACGGAAGTTCAGTAACAGCACAACTGTGTCTTCACCATCCAATCTGTCGCAGCAACATCTGCAACCAAATAATAACAACTTGTCGAATTCTCCAACACCGACACGTCCATTTTTAGGACTTAAATCCAGCTCTTCACATTCATTTCGACCTCTGTCCCAATTTTTGGACTCTTCATTCAGCAATAATAACTCACATAATGATATACCGTCTACTTCTTTGCAAAGTAACAGCAACAATAACGATCTGAAATCGCACAGAGACTCTTTCATATTACAACGTCAATTGGATAATGTTGGAAACTCTTTGATATTTGGTTGTGATATTGAGACGTCCACAAAAAATGCTTACGGAACAATATATATTTCTTCTGATGTTTCTGAAGACATGGATACTACTTCTGACAATTCAAATTCTAAGCGATCGAATTTGGCATATGGGAAAGTCCCCCTAGTTATTGTTTCTTGTGGCTCCTATTTGAAATCAAATGCACTTAATGTTGAAGGTATTTTTAGGGTAGCTGGTTCCAACAAACGAATCAAACATTTGCAAATGATTTTCTCAACAGCACCGGATTTTGGAGCCAAGATCAATTGGGAAGGTTATACAGTTCATGATGCTGCATCTCTTTTGCGAAGATACTTGAGCTCATTATCAGATCCTTTAATCCCGTTTTCAATGTACGATTCTTTCAGAAACGCATTAATTGAGAAACAAGAATTGCTACAGTATTTCAAAGAAAAAAGTTTGAAAAATAACAACGAGCTGAAAATGGCTCTCAAGAATGACAAAAAAAGAAGAAGATTGATTATCGATCAAAGAAGGCAGTTATTGAAAGATTATTCTGTTCTTTTTTCAAAATTACCTCCAATTCAAAGACGAGTTTTATTTTATTTGGTGGACATGTTGGCAATGTTTGATTTAAGATCGGCAAAGAATAGAATGCCTGCCAAAAATTTAGCTGCTATTTTTCAACCTTCTATCTTGTTTCACCCAAGTCATGATATGGATCCTGATGCATATGCAATTAATAGTTTGGTAATTGAAACAATGATTACATATGCTCACAAGATTTTGACTAACGTCCAAAGTGATAAGTGTGCGATTTTAAATTCAAAACCAAAAAAATCCATATCTGATGATGACGCCGGGAACAATGTGTCAAATGATTTGAACTATGAATCGAACAATAGCAAAAATCATATTCATGACCCGCCAACTTCAACTGCCATTGAAAAAGATAAAGTTAATGAGTTTATTACTGAACCGATCACTGAAGAAGCCGAAGAAATTGATGGAGAAAATCCAACTTATAATGAAATACAAACCAAACGATACATATCACCAAATTCTCCGATCAGAGGGTCTCCTCTTAAAAATATGATAATCAAAGAACAGGACGAGAAGTTTTTAAATGATTTTAGCTCTCCTCCTTCTCCGCTATTTTCAAGTCCAAAGACCAATCTCAAATCCAGACCATATAGTAAGTCATTATCCCAGGTAGGTCACAGTGAAATTGTCAGAATTACACAATCAAATCTGAAAAAGCTGGGTTTGAATAATAATAACGATAGTTTAACTAGAATTTTGTCAAATCAAAGTTTTGAATCGACAATCTCATCTTCCAAGGGATTTGTTGACAGTAACTCAATTATTTTGTTTCATAGCGAGGATGAAAACAATAGTCTTATCAAAGAATTAGGTTTAGAGAAACCTGATATAATTCACGAAGAAGCTGCTAACGATTTTTCTTCTGTTTCAATAAATAGACTTAACCATCATAATAATATTGTGCCCCAGCAAATTATTAAAAACGATGACGCTGAAGTCCCAATTTTCAGTTCAATTACGCCCACTACTCCTTCCACATTGATAAATCCAGTAGCTATGCCATTGGAGACGGTTTCCAGAGATGATGTAAGTTTGGAACCGGATTTTAAGAAGGATGCTTTGCGTGTTCCAAAAGTGATAGTTAATGATGAAAAAACGAGTACAGGGGATCTAACAAACGATTCATTCATCAGTCATTCTCCGGATGAAAATGGAAAACCTAAAGAAAGTGTCGGCAGTGAGGAAGATGAAATGAGTAAAATTGACAGAGATGAATTCAGTACGGATACATCAGTTTTCCAACAATCAAATACTTCGGCTTTCTCTTTTCAGCCGTCACTACCGAGTGGTAATGCAGGTACTGAAGCAGTGACACCAGCCACCAAAAACTCGAATAATTTTGAGCCATACAAAAGTGTTGGGGGGAAAACCCCTATTCAGCCTTCTCAGTCATGCAACTCTGACGATACCAGTGATCCATCAACTTTCGATAAAACTGCAAAAGCTCTATCACAGGAAAATAGCAGCATTAATGCAAGTATTAAAAATGATGAAGTTAGTGGATCAGTACAAAGAAGAATCAAGTCAGATTCAAGCCAATCAGCGGGATTTAGGAACTCTATTCTTTTTTCAAAGCTGAATTTAAAAAAAAGTGAAAAAGACGATTTATCGTTGGATATTCCGACATCACCTCCATTGGAATTCCCAGGCGGCGTAAGCGAAGAAAACAAGTCTTCTGCGAGCTCCTCTTCACCCAAAGAAAGACGTAACTGGTTTGAAAAATTAAGAAGCAGATCCAATTCCAAGCGGTCATAGCTTCAACGGCTAACATCATAATATATAAAAACGAAATGTTAAACAACAGCTTTCACTCAACACTCAAAAATAATATCCCACTCTTTTCCACTCGCTCGATCTTGTAACCGAAATATGCATTCTTTACTTTTTATTTTAATATGCAATAATAAATTTTGTCTTTAGTTTTGGCGTTTATTTTTTCTAATCTATATCTATAAAAATGTCCAACTGTATAATAATTCTTTTTCTTTAGGTCTAACAAAAACTTGAGCAAGTTTTCCTTTCAAAAATTGAAGAAATTTTTACCTTGCTATCTAATCACAGTATTAAAATCATTTTTTTCAGAGGATCGTTACATTGGAAAAAAATCGCTTATAGCGTTAAACCAACCAGTACCACTATATAATTAACAAGAAAACTCCAGGAGACTATGACATAAAATAGCTTTTCACCCGGTGCTTCTTTCCAATTGTTGCAGATACACAAAAGAAACAAAACACAACCAAAAAAATGGCAAAAGCGTAGATGATTTTTCAAGTTAGTATACAGTTAATTTACAGTTCGATTACTTCCAAATCATCATTCTCAGTTGCATCAAGTTTGCGCTTCTTGAACGTGACGTCTCCCCCATCAAGATGTCTCTTCCTTGTATTTTCCTCTATATTTTCATCAACATCTAGTACTATGATATTATTTGAAAGCGCATCTTCTGAAGCTGTAACATCCTCTTTTTCGGATTCAGAAGTTTTTAGCTTTTTCAAAGGAATCTTTTTAAAAGGAATTTCAATAGTGCTCCTAGATGGTGCATCAATCACATATAATTCAATTAAATCCAATATTTCTTCCGAATCATTGATCAATAGAACATCTTCAGATTTAATAAAATTGTCTAAATTTTTCTCAAGATTATCATCTAAATCGTAATCGTAAATCAATTTGGAATCATTTAAAGTCATAATCTCCACATCATCTGCATATTCGAAATTCTTCAATAACAAATTTCTTAAATCTGAAACTTTTGTCTTGGAAAGATTTAGTTCTATGATGGATTTTGTTATAGAACATGCTTTACAATTGAAACTTGGCTTTATCAGTTTCGAAGAATTGATAACTTTCTCAGTAGAAGTTGAATCAAAAACCATTCTTGAATTGGCCACCCTTTTTTCACTAGATTCCTCTAGATAGTAGTTGACACTAGACAAGGCAGAAAATCCGGCCATTATTGCATTGGTTGTTGCGACCGCAGGAATGATATTACCAGCAATTTGCTTTACATCAAACTCGCTTTTCAACTGAATATGGAAAATCAGCGATCTCAAATTGGCAGCTGACATGACAAACCTTAAAGTATCTACATCGTCTTTATCAAATTCCAATTTTTCACCTTTACGGAACCTCTTTGATAATCTCAATAATGATATCTTGAAAATTTCAAGCATATACTGGGGCTCAATGGAATTTATATTGGCTTCTTGATAATCCATTTTTTTTGCGAAATCCTTCAATTTTTTTTCATATGAGGTTAATGGAGTTGGTCTTTCTCTCGACTTCCAGAGCTCTTCAATCTTGGAAAGCTTTTCAATGTCATCAATGAATATTTTCCTGAAAATATGCTCAATATATTCATCACTTTTATCATTAGATGTTGCAATCAAGTTTTTCAAGTCCATGAGCTCGTTTACTTCTGCCTCTTGCAATTGTTTTTCTTCTTTGGAAATTTCTTCATTATCTGGCACATGAGTTACGCTGTTGTTTTCCGTTTCGACAAACAATTGATTGAAAAGAAAGTCTTTTGCCCAAGTAATACAATGAACAGGTTTTGAGGGAGTTGAACGGATCGTACAAACAGGAAATGTCTTCGGAGTTTCTTTCGGGACACATTCAAAACATTCGGTCAAATAGGGGTAAATCGGTTGTGCTTGACCTTTCAAACCAGTAGTTCCACTTTCATATAATGGAATGTTGAGATACAAAGCTATTCTGTTAACATAGAATCTGGCTTCCAAGTTATCCAAAGCATTGTATATTATATCAAAACGCTGGAAAAATGATAATGGGAACATAGATTTATCCATAATACTTCCATGATATGAGAAAAGTTGAGATTTATGGTTGAAATGCTTGACTGCTTCAATTGCCGTTTTCGATTTAGAATGTTTTATATCTTTTTGCCTGAACAAGAACTGCCTGTTTAAATTTGACAAATCAATTGTATCTAAATCCAGTACATGGATTTCGCCAATGTTCATCATTATCAAGTCCTTTAGTAGTTCACAACCAATACCACCAGCACCAACCATCAATACTTTAGTGTTGGAAAATGTACTGGATTTTTCGCCAAACATCCGCTGGATGTAACTATCGACAGCCATGGTTAGTAGTTGCTTTAAATAGAGGAACAGATTAGAAAATATAAAAGCCAGAAAGATAGATTTGCATGGAAAAGTTTGTCGAGTTACCGAGCGGCGGGCACAAACGCGTTTGCTCGGGGAAGAAACCACGCAGGGGTGGAGCAACTTTTTGCCCCGAGAGGCGCGCAGTAGCAATATCAACTTCCCCCAGATAAAATTACTGGTACGAAAGTGACTGGATTTTTAGGGGTGCTAGACACTCACTTAGGGTACGTTATTTATCTTGTGGTTGGACGAACTTCCCCGCGATTAACAAAATTCGGTGAGATTTCGTTTGGGCCGGAAATGGTGGCAGAGAGAACGTTAAAAAGACCGCTTTTTCTTTGCCTTGCCGGCCAGAAATTTACCCGTGAATTACGTGTTCTATTTGGTTGTCTTTTTTTTTGATTTTCTTTTCCATTTCGTAGACAATAACTGAAAACAATAACATAGTTTTCTTTGTTTCACACATCAATAATGGCTGGAAACAAATACAGTGTCATCTTACCTACGTATAATGAGAAGGAGAATCTTCCTATTATCACCTATCTCATTGCTAAAACATTCACCGAAAACAAGCTGGATTGGGAAGTTGTGATTGTCGATGATGCTTCCCCAGATGGAACTCAAGATGTTGCTAAACAATTGATAGAATTATACGGTTCTGAGCATGTTCAATTGAAACCTAGAGCTGGGAAACTTGGTTTGGGTACCGCATATATGCATGGTCTTCAATTTGTTACCGGTAATTTTGTCATCATCATGGATGCCGATTTCTCCCACCACCCAGAGTCCATCCCAGAATTCATTCAAAAACAACAGCAAGGAAATTACGATATTGTTACTGGTACTAGGTATGCAGGTAACGGTGGTGTTTATGGTTGGGACTTGAAGAGAAAATTAATTTCTAGAGGTGCCAACTTTTTGGCGACTGTGGTGCTTAGACCTAATGTCTCCGATCTTACTGGTTCTTTCAGATTATACAAAAAGGAAGTTTTAGCAAAAATTATTGCAGCAACCAAGTCTAAGGGTTATGTTTTCCAAATGGAAATGATGGTCAGAGCTAGATCTATGGGATTCACCATTGCTGAAGTGCCAATCTCCTTTGTTGACAGAATCTATGGTGACTCCAAATTAGGAGGAGATGAAATCGTAGGCTACTTAAAGGGTGTCTGGACTTTATTCACTACCGTTTGAGCTTGGATCGGTGTCTTTCGGCCAAAGTTTAGTACATCTATATACTCATATTAGTATATATATATATATATTTGCGTTTTTATGTCTAATAATACATTTGTTATACATCATAATTTTGTTATTTACTTCAAATTTAGTTTTCTCTTTCTTCTCATATCTTTCCCGTGCTTTAGAAATGTGTACATCTCGTCTCGTCGTGTATGTGTTGGCATTTAACAGAACATACTCTTGCGCCACATTTGATACAAGAGCTATAACTGACACCGCCACATATTGTACACAATTTTTCAATTTTGAAATTATTAGGCTTTGCCTCTAATGGGTTGGCAGTGTTGTTTGAAAATACCAATCGGATCTCCTTTTTGCTTAGTTCATCCATGTAATTACTCCAAGTCTTTTTGGAAATGAGCAATCGTTTCACTACCGGTCCTGGATCTGTATCTCTTTTCACAATTAATCCTGTCACATTTTTGGGGATTTCAATTTTGATATTCTCAGCGTAATTTTCTCGATCTAATTCATCGAACCGCCTATTTGCTTTTCGAAGTTCAGCAATTGAGAGGGTGGATTTGTAATCTCCTGTTAAGTCGATTGTTTCATTGTCTAAGTCGTCGGCAAACGATTTATTTTTAGGTTTTGATGTGAGAAACTGCTCAGCTTGTATTTGTTGAACATTGTAATTAACCCTTTTCCTCTTATTCGAAGACTGTCTAGCGGAATTATCTGTACCGTTTGTATTATTAGTATCGGAAGCTTCAACAACATCGTTGTTAGAGACAGAAACAGAACGCGGGTTATTGCCTCGTCCAAAAGAAGCTGTGGGATTCAAATGATATAGAGATGAAAAATAGACGTCAGGATTACGACCCTTGGGTATTTCTTCTAATCCCTTCATGCATGTATGTCTTTATTAGAAGTAGCACTTGATACTAAGATGATCTTGTTTTTTTTTTATACTTAAAGGTGTTAGCTAGAAATTTATGCGGATATTCGAGCTAAACGTCCTTTCTGAGCGAAGAACCAACGCGTGAGGGGCGAAAAGTATAAAGTATAGAAGGATCACTCACTATGTGGGAAATTCATCCATAGTATGGCACTGCTTTTATGCTAATATACAACTATTATTTACTAAGCTTTTATAAATCAATACTCTACAGAGTTATATACTTTTGTTCGACTTTTAACATACGTAAATTATACATAATTGTCCCTTTATTGACGCAGAATGACCAGAAGACGCTTGTGTAAATCTTCGAGGATAACATCAACACTTTCACAATCACAACAAATTGAGTCTTTCAAGAAAATTACGGAACCCTCATTTTCTATTTTAATAGGAAAGTTTTCACCGCTGAAATATGAGCCAAGAAATTTACCGACTTCATTAAACACCGACAATAACTCTTTAGCCTCTGCAATAGCATTTGTAATGGAATCTGACGTTTTAATTATACCAGCATAATCCGATCTGACTGCACCTAAAGAAATGAAAAATAAAGAATTTTTGCTGCTAATCTTTTTTATTCTATGTCTCAACTCGACTTTGATTTCAAACTTGAAAATATCCGAAACGGTTTTGAGCTTCTTATTTTTGTTATTGGTATTTTGCACTTCCACTTTGACATTTTTAAAATATGAAATCCTTAAGTTTTCTAGGTTGCTAAAAAATGTCAAATATCCACTAGCTGGCATAATTTGAAAGTTTTCCGCATTTCTTTCATAGTCAATGTTTTCATTCTTGGCATTAAACTCCTCTAAATTCAGTTCTGAGCTATTGATAAGTTTCTGAACTCTCCTACAAAACTTCAATGTCATTCTTAAGTATAATACCAAATCCTTAATACTATTGACATTCACCTGATCATTTGCTATTATTTCGTTAAGGTAAGGCAAACAGAAATAATGAGGATTATCGCTTGGTAGTTCAATCAAGACATTTTCCTCAAAGTTAATTCTCAATGTTATATATTCTTCATTATTTGCTCCATATTTGAAAACAACACCGTCTGGGAGTATTTGCAAAATATCCAATGCCTCATTACTATTAATCAACTTCAGTAAGTTCAACAATTTTGAAAATTTCTTTAAGAAAATAAGAATGTTGGATAAAATTAAATGATTTTTCTTTGTTGAAGAGGATGCCAATAATGAAAGAGAAGTATCAGGCTGGTTAAACTGATGTGATAAATCCACGTTGGATTCGATTTTGAAAATTCTTGTACTTGAATCATAGTCCAATTTAGTATTCAAGTCTCCATAGTTTATATTTGGCAGATTTTTTATACTATTATCATTTAACAACTTACCATATATTTTAGCATTTAAATCACTATTCTTAATTGTGATTAACAAAACAAGTGAATCTTTTGCATTATCGATGTGGAATAATGATTTGCTTTGAATTAACAAAACTGCATTTTCTGTAGAAGTCGGGCTCAAATTATCTATGTCGAAATTTTTGCTGATGAAATCATTTACCTTTTTGTCACTGGAATTCAGAATCTTTAACTCACACCCTTCATCCTTTAATTCTTTGACAATCAAATTGGAAATAAGCTTTGAGCTAGAGATTTTGATCAAGTTGATCAGATTTTCATAAGTCAATAAGCTTGTGTTTGCTTCTTCTTCTCCAACTGGACCGCTGTCAGAGAACAATCCATTAGAAGGATTATCGTTTAATTCGTTTATGTTGATTTCATTAATCCAGTTAATGATCCATTGTCCTTGAGTTGATTGGATCTTACTACACCATAATTGAACATTTGACTGGAAGCCACAATTACTTAATAAAATTGTCCAACCGATGGACCAATCTTTCCGTCTGTATACTTTGATCGAGGTTAAAATTGATTTTAAACTATTATTGTTTGACTTCAGTTTGGAATTTGTTATATTTAGTTTCAAAACCTCCTCATTACTGAGTTCAATGGAACTTAAATTGACCCAACCGGTTGCATTCATCATTGAATTGATCTCATTCTCTTGGATCAGCATTTTTAGCCTCAAAATTTCAATAAAGTCTGTGCCCTTACCTGAATTTATGTTGAATGCTGCTCTATTGAACAAGTTGGAAGGGTTTTCAAAAAATACCAGTCCACTTAATAAATCAATACCATAAATCAATTCTTTTGAGTTTGTAATTTTGAAAACGAGCTTTTCATTATTGTTGGACAGCACAATCATTCTTTCTATATTTTCAACAGTATCAATCAATTTTTGTTTTAACTGCAAAATCAAATCTTTAACGTGTACTCTTATGATCATATAAATACAATTCAACAGATCAATATTATCATTTTCATCCAAAATGCGGATATTATGACCTTCACATAATTCACCGTTTTTGAACCATTTCATTGAAATTTTCTCATCGCTTTCAAACTTCCCGATTTGAATTGAAGACGCTTTGATTGATTTATTTTTCATCCAATAATTGATGGTTATAATAGAGGTTTCCTGGTTGTATTGATGTGTTAAATGTCCCCTCCAGATTCCCATCCTCAGGTTAACTAGCTGTTTATGCATTAACATGATTTTATTTGTAACGGAAATATTATATAAAAAGCCAAACAGTTTTTCCAAGCATTCAGGACTATTTTCATCCAAAAGACTATTAGCAACCCTTTGGACTTGAAGAAAAGATTTAGAGTTGAGCTTTTTAATGGAAGGTTTGATCATCTGACCAACTAACGCAAAACCTAGTTTGAAATCAATCAGATGCAATTTGGAATCACTTAGCATTGACAATGAGCAAGTGAAATAATTATTGACATCAAAATGAATACAACCATCTTTGATCGTATAATGACGGAAATGTTTTGGTACTCTTTCTTGAAGAGACATTTTAACAGAGAGTTCCACATTCAAGTTTTGCAATATTTTCAATACAAACTTTGGAGAAAGCTTGTTATATTTCTCATTTAAGAAGTTATAATGAGGCAGTGTTGGTCTCCCTTGTAATAAGACTTCTAACGAAGTGGAAAGATCAGGTTCGGGCATTTTTGCCGAAATTAAAGATGGTTTTATTCCACCAAACGACATTATGGTATTGGTTATGAATTGGTTTTGTTCTCTAAGCCAAACAAAGAGATCAATCAATTTACTGATTGAATCTGCATTTTGAGTCCATTTGCACAAAACATACAATCTGACAAAATTTTCCCTAAAACTAACTAAAAGCTCCAAAAAATGTCTTTTCCGAAGTACGTCCATCTCATTCGAGGACTCCAAATATTTGAAGAACTCTTTCAGCCTTTTGAAAGTTTCGCTGGAGATGTTTTCCAAGATAGAGCTAAGGGGGATCATATTGGTGGTGATGTGAGGTATTTCCGGCAAGTTTAGCAGGTGACCATTGTCCATAGTTTTTGCTGATCCATTGGAGCCAATAAATGGCTCAGTTGGTGCCGTTTCCATGTTGTAATTGACTGTGAAACGGCAAAAGTCGGGGCGGCAGAAAATTATTCAAGGTGTGTAAATCTGTAAATTTTGCCATTCAAAACATGGTGGTGAGAAAGTCTGCGACATGACTCTCGTCGCAAGAAAAATCATGTCGTTGGAAACAATAGTTGCCCATACAACGCGCAACATTGTCGCTAAATAAATGCTTTTAAATATTCTTCTCGTGCTTTTATATCATTTTCTTGTTGTCATGCTGCTAGCTGAGTTTCCAGTCAGTCGAGCATGCACAAACATCGACTTTATTTTTTACTCTGCGATAATTACTGATAAACTTAACCGTTTTTATGATAACTTAACAGCTATCTTCCCAGCACCATTAGTACCTCCATTTTGGGTTCATTGTTTGCTGACCCATCTGAATCAATCGCCCAGTCAATAGTATCAATTTCAAAGATAGTTTGTGCCCATAGGTTGTTGTTTTTTTTTGTTTTTTTTTTGCCAAGACCTTCATTTTAGTGCATAAATTTGGTGTTTACGTCAAACAAATAAAGCTGCTGTATCTTTTGTGCGTACTAATCTTAGGATCAAATACTATTTTCCTTCGCAGCCACACTTACCTATTCTTTCCAACTACAGAGATCCATGTCGTCTGATGAAGATAAACTTAGTGCTACTCTTTTCAATGACACGAACCCCGAGAGCAACCCCGATCACCTCATGTACGAGGATGTTAATACAACTAGTAATATGATCAATGCACCTCACAATGCTCCTCTAGTTGTTAATATCGACGAGTTTAGCCCTCCAACCTTGAGAAGTACTGATTTAGACTATAGAACACCCCCTTTACCTCAACCAAGCTCTTTTGACAACATGAGCTCGCAATCTCAACATGGAATAACGGTAACCATCCCAACAGATTCTTTGGAACTAGGAATAGTGGAAAACTTCCCCACGCCTATGTCTTCCAATACCAACACTAATTTTAATAGGTTCAGTCAGTTTGGCAATAACCGGAGTCCCATATCTCCATCGCCAGATTTCGTAAATATATCACCAACACCGCTGTCTTCATCTAACATCTTAACCAATCACAACTTTTCTGCAATTAAGTACAACAAGGTTCGATCAAAAAAATCCAGTCCTTCTGTGGAAAAAAGATATCTTTCTGAGTTTCAAAGACCCAATTTACTTGTTGATACTGGAGTTGAGAATGCAAACCCAGACCTGAAAGTTATAAATGAAGATCACATTTCTGAGGAATTTGAAAGATCAAAACCGGTATCGTCTGCACTCTCACATCCATACCACAAAAAATCCATTGATCGAGTGGTTTCTTTACCGGTTAGACGCACCAAAGATGTTGATTTGGAAAGATCCTCAGAAAATATCGAGGCACTACCAATTTCAGTCCCCAAACCTGAAGAAATATTAAACCATGATAACCTAGGTTCAGTAATCACATATGAAGTCAAAACAAAGGAGAAGAAAATCTGGGAGTTATCCAAGGAAATTGGCTCTGGAAGCTTCAGCAAAGTGTATTTGACCATGGACTCTCGGTATGTAATCAAAGTCACCGATATCAATTTCAATAATTTCATGTCCAATAGCGATGATGCCACCAATGATGGTGATCTTCGTTTGAGAATTCAAAATTCGTTGACTAGAGAATTACAAATCCTGACACTTTTGAATCATCCCAATATTATTAAACTTTTTGGATCTAATATCAAAAATGTGGATAGTATGACGATAAATGCAGAAGAGGAGGATGCTGACGAAAAAAGCAATCAGTCTTCTGAATTTCCGCTACTTTTGAATAGAGTTTCGATGGTTCTTGAGTACTGCGGAGGCGGGACGTTGTTCAAATTTGTTAAAGAGAGTAGGGATTTGATGTCGTATGACTTGATCCAACGTATTTTTGCCAATATTGTTTCGGGAATTTCATATATGCATGATTTGGGTATTGTTCACAGAGATATAAAACTTGAAAACGTGCTGCTTAAGTTTAACACATCTGAACTACTAGAGAAATTTGATTCTTTGAAGGAATTTCCTATTGCCGTTATTTCTGATTTTGGATTGAGTAAAAAGATCAATCCAAAAAACCCGTTGCTGTCGACGAGGTGTGGATCGGAGGATTATGTTTCCCCAGAATTGTTACTTGGAATGAAATATGATGGGAAACAAAACGATTGCTGGTCATTAGGTGTGCTCCTTTATGCCATGTTGGAGAACCGATTACCATTTGATCCACTTCCCAATGAGAAAAACTCTAAAACAAAGAGGAATCTAAAGCCTTCGCATAGAATAGCTAGTATCTCATGGAGTTGGTTTACAATGAGAGACCAGAAGCTGTCATCTGAGTTTAGGCAAGCCAAGGACGTCACGCAATTGTTATTAGCCAAAAGGACAAGAAGAGCAGACATTGCAACTGTAAAGAACCATCCATATTGTGAAGCCTATGTAATATAGTCGAATGAATTTCTTAGCTCAAAATTCAATCGTCAAATCGAAAGTAATTACTTAATTATAGTTAATGTAGCGTATGGTATATGTACAGCGAAAAGAAACCAATTATTACGGAAGCACAATTAATTGATGCTACACAAGTTGACGATATATTAAAAAAGAGAGGAGTATAATTTTATAAAAGTAGTAAAAAGAAGAAGTTCATTTCAGGATATGAGACATAAAGCATTGAAATGCTTAGATGAACGAGTAAAATTGTCTAATCGGAATAGTGAAGTTTTGTATAAAGTTGAAACAAAAAAAGTGGTAAAAGTAAATAAAAATATGTCAAGACAAAAATGGAAAAAAATCATGAACACGCAAGCGGCATAAAAGATCCACGTCTTTCAGCCTAATTCATCAAGCTTGTTAATTTTGCCTGACTAAAGGGATAACAAATGCAATAAATTTAATTTAATTTAATTTAATTGAACTGAATTGCTCAGTATTCTTTCTTTCTGAAGGTTCATGTAAAAATTAAAGTGGTAGAAAAGTTAATGGTCAATATTTATTCATATATTATATCTACTCTTTTGACTTCAAATCATTGGCTGATTTATTAGTATTTCCAAATTCATTCAAAAACCAATATTTCTCTTTGAACAATTCAATATTAGATATTTCAAATTGAAACATGTTGATTAGATTCGAGAAAATCTTACAATGAAAATAAATTGGTTCTGAAATTTCATTGAATTGGTAAATTTGATCTGCATTTGGCAAATTGTCATGGATTACATATGAGTTCGATCTGTATGATTTTTCGCTGTTGACTAAATTCAAGTTGTTGAGTTTGATGTCTCGTCTGTCCAATTCGTAATCTAATAACGGTGTAAAATTTTTTTCTAAGGGCAAAATAGCACACAACCAAATTCTTGTTTTATAGATTTTAAACAATTCTTTGATCAAGCCCCTAAAATCCAAACGCTGAAGACAATAATAATAAATGATCAACTTTTTTTTGTCAAATTGAAATTCAACATTTTTAATAATTAAATTCAAATTCAAGGATGCCGAGTAATTCAAACAAATTTTATATGCCATGATTTCATCGTTGTATTTTAAAATTAGTTGCTTCAGCTCATGGGGTTTGGCAAACCTTAAGATCTGTTTATTTGGCAATGTAATAAAGTTTTCATCCTCGTTGATAATAGACTTTTGTTGTGACCCACTATTACTTCCATTATTTCCATTATTTCCAGCACTTGAATGACCGGATGTTGGTGATGAATCATTGGAACTATTGCCAAACTCCAAACTTTTTAAATGTAGCTTTTTCTTCAAATAATTAAAAAATAAGGCAAATTTAAACTCAATCACTGGTCTTAATACCATTACTAAGTCCTTACCCCTGTCTCCTTCAATAATTATCAAATCTTTTGGCATTAATTGTAAGTTGGAGTTTTTTGGGAATGAAATGATATCCAGTCTACCATTTTTGTTTAAAATTAACGAGTAGTTCTTATTACCCATATGATTTGTAGACTTTAAATCTTCATTCTGTTTGAGCAAATACTCCAACAGTTGTTCAATCCTGCTTTGAATAATCTTAAGATTTTTAATTTCCGTTTCCGAGTCTTCTGAAATGCCTAATAGAATATTCAATTGTTTCACTACATCCAAAGCAGCTTCATAATTACCAAAATAGGGAGAGCATTGGCTAAATTGAGCCTTCAATGTTGATGAGGTGATAATCGTATTGTTGATTTTATTTAGCAACAACCCATCATCTAATTGAATATAGTTGGAATCAATATCAACTGAGTTATTAGTAGAATTGTTTAGCATACCTGCACTGTTGAGCCTAGGTGTTTGCTTAGAGGAAGATTGATTTGACGAGAGCTGGGTGAAGTTCGAAAGCGATGAGTAGTCAATACTTTTGTTTCTGACATTGTTAATGGTGTTATTGTTCATGCTGTCATCAAATAAATTATTTCTGTGATTATTTAAAGAATTAAACTGCATGTGAAATGAGTTCAAATTTTGGTTATCCCTAGACATGTTCAAATTTAAGTTTAGATTTTGATTTCGAGTTTGATTGTGAGATTGGTTAAGACTGGAGTAAACATCGGCAGCGTAACTTGGTCTTCTGTTGAAAATATTATTAACTCCTCCTTGAAGTTCTGAAGGCAAGTTAAAATTGGTTGGATTTATCGATTGATTCATGTTTTTATTCAGTGACTCGTTGTTTGAACTAAAGATTTCATCAAAATTGGAGCTTAAACTTGGACGGCGATTAACAAACGAGCTAGTATTGTTATTGTTGCTCTTATTATCCAACTTAGAATTGAACATGGGTGCTGTCTGATCATTGAAAGAATTGAAATTTATTGACGGCGGGTTAGATATTGATCCAAGCCTTTGTTGTTGATGAAAATCATTGTTTTGTTGCATCATTTGTTGCTGTTGTTGTTGTTGTTGTTGTTGCTGTAATTGTAATTGTAATATATACTGTTGCTGCTGTTGTTGTTGCTGTGATTGCGAAAGTTGTTGTTGCTGCTGTAAATCACTGGATTGCAAATTTTGTTGCAACACAGAGTGGGAAAGTGAATTTCTCATCGAAGGATTGTTCGCATTCAAAACAAAGTTTTGAGAACCACCACTTATATAATCAAAATTGTCCTGATTGAAGGTCATCATTAACTATTTTAATTCAATTAGTGAAAATAATATGTGTAAAGTATTATAAAGCAAAGTATGGTTTGATTAGTAAAGTGAGGAGGTTTTGTTATGGTACAGCTTTTCTCTAAAGATGCTCAAAATCCTTATGTGCCCTGTTTTCTGAAATTTTTTATCTATAAGTGGGAAACGTAACTAGGAAAATATTTATCTGGTTTGTCTATAATGTATTTGTGAAACCAAATCGAAATTGATGAATATAATGTTGTAAGGAATTAAAAAGAGGCAATGCTTGTCTATAGCAACGTCAGATTGTACTTCTGGATCAAATGTATCAATGGAAGATAGATGATAAATGTAAACTGCTGTTGTTTAGAGGTAAGAGGAAGTGAGATGAATGAATCTATTGTGACTGACACTAAATAAAGGACTGGCGATATCGCTTTGATATTAGCTGATAATTAAGGGAGACTAAGCCTGCTATGAATTTCCAGGAGTAATTGATATAAGGAAAAACAGAAGTTGTACCCGTGAATAACCTGCCGTAGTGGTACTGAATAGAAAAATAAGCTGGAGAAGTAAGAAACAAACAAAAGGCCAAAAATGGGCAATAAACGCAATATGAACTCAATTAAGTATACACAATCGTGACAATGAAATTACGTATTAATTTGAAACGACGCTCTGCGATAATTTTTGAGTGGCAAATTGAGAATAGAAAAATTGGCACCAAATTTAATTACCACGTAACAATTCGCGGAGTAACAACATCTCATCACATGTGGCGGATAGGATTATCCAGTGAAAAGGAGACGATGTTGTTACCATATCTCAATCTATGAAATATTGTACTCAATTTTCTCCATTCCTAACCATAGTAAAATGCACAATGACTTCAGCTACATCTATCACAAAAAATATGTTAATATACATCTAAAATACATTATTAAACAGCCTTAGCATTTATACTTTCTTTTTTCCAAGCGATAAAACTGCCTGTAATGCGGCTGTGGTAGGTCACATAATATCACACCATGGATTGTCGCACCGCGCTAAGGAAGAAGCATAAATGCTTATGCTACAGTCGTGACTCAACGAGTCTCTGGAAGTTACCTCTCGCATGCGTCACAGTGATACTCCCAGCACCATTTAAATATACCTCCAGATACTTCCTGCGCAGATATGACCATACCACGAGACTCACCTATCGTATTGCTTGTCCAGTTATAAACCACATTATCTAAGCAGTTGTTAACGTATTGTTCGTCTATGAGCTCTTTTCCATCTATTTTTAAAAACGAGTAAATCTTGCTTTGTTTGATTGTTATCACTAGAGATTCATTGAATAAGTCGTATATCTGTATTTTTAAACTTTTGATCTTGATATTTCCTTCTTTATCCAAAAATGTGAGTTGTCTATTCCCAAGGTTCCACACTTCAATTTTCCCGATCTTTACAAATTGCGAAACGTATTTTTCTGGAAAAAGACCAGGGAAAAACATATTCTTGACGTGGAACAGACTACCATCTCCTGGTTCGTTGACAGTTTTTTTATTCCTTTCTCTAGCTGCAGATTTAATGGGGATTTCTTCCGAAGAACTAGGTACAGGTGGCTGAATCGCTTGATAAACATCATTACCATGAGATCCATCTTCGATCCTGCTTCTTTTCCTTTTTCTCTGAAAGTCATTAGTTGTCATTGGTATTTCATCAGCAAGTAAGTGAGAATTCATTTCACCAAGGAAAGAATCTGAAGTCCTTTTTCTATAATCAGAATATAACCCATTTCCATCGTTATTCTGCTGGATAGCCTGGTACTCTTTGTAAAAATTCCAAGTTTCCGCCATATTTTTTTCCTGTAAATAGTCAAGAGCGTTCTGCTCGTTTCTTATTCTGAAATTTCTGCATCTAAATTCGACGGCATCGTTGAACTGATAAAATGAACATGAAATGGAGATCCAAATCTTATGCTTATCAAGCCAATCCAAATCCTCTAATTCGAGATTGTTGTAATTGACTTTCTCATTATGATATTCAAAATAGTGGACATGATCATCCAAATTTAACTTGGCTTTCAAGTTCATGCACAAAGCATTGAATTTTTCCTCGAAAAATGCAATATCAATAACCCTATTTTTAAAAATGCCATTAGATTTCTCGGAATTATGGGTGAAATACATTTTCTGTTTGTAGTGATGGGTGCTGAAGTCAGAAAGATGTAGTATATAACAGCGACCTGTAGATGATACTTTCATATTTGATGAAATTCCTAAGAGCAGACCGGTAAACTGAAATTTCTCCACTCGATTAAGCTCAACATCACATACTCTCATCGGAGGATATATACTATCATATTGGGTCATGCTTAGTGACCATATTTATTCTAGAGAAAACGTACATGCAATACAGCTGTAAAATGAAAAATTTCGTGTTCTTAACGATCTCGAGACGCGTCTGAACCATGCAAAAGTTTGCAGCATGAAGAAGAAACACAATCTTCAGAATGCATATCCTGTAAGGAAGATGGAAACATTTCTATGTATGGCTTGTAACCCCACATGTTTATAAAACAACAGATGGGGGTTTAGAAATAAAATCCACTGTTAGCTTTTCTACAGTAGTTGCAATGCTAATTCGGGAAGTTACATAAACGAAGCAAATATGATCCTAGTATTGTACAACCACTAGCCACAAAAAAACAAAATTGTAGACTCAGTGAAAAACAAAAACCCGTATGAACGCCGTTAAGCTACAATTCATATTAGTACATCTTGAATGAATTTAATTACGAACTCAATAAAAATATGAGACTCTAATCTTAATAATAAATTTTAGACGTACGTTTTTAACAAGTTAGTGAGTTTTTATTTGTAAAAAAAAAAATATTATATTAAACAGATAGATGCCAGTTGATGACTCAATCCATCATTGAATCTCAAAAATATATATAAAAGTATACACAAAATTTGATGGGGTGTAATAAGTTGTAGAAGAAACAAAAATAAAAATAGAATGGGTAGTAAAATAAATATAATAAAAATAGCGTTTTAAAATTTCATCTCGATCAATTAAAATTTTTCATTGCATTAATATGTTCATCTAGTTTGATAGATGAATGTGATGTTTGGTTGTTCTATAATTCGACGAGTTGAGCGAGGAATTTTTGTAAAAAATAGAAAGTCTGTGGTTTATGTGATAGTCTTAATTTTCTTTTTTTTCAAAAAAATCATGGTTCTTTTTAGGAAAGATCTAGTAATTATCAGGGAAATTTGCTTATAAAGCTAATTTCTTTGGTTGTTCCCATGGGTTTTCTTGGTTGGTGAAGTGACCGTAGGAAGCAGTCTTGAAGTAGATTGGTCTAGCTAAGTCCAATTCCTTGACCAAACAACCTGGTCTTAAGTCAAAGTTCTTTCTGACAATAGCAACTAATTCAGCAGATGATTTGTCAGAGGTACCATAAGAGTCAATGTAAATGGATAATGGTTCAGCGACACCAATGGCGTAAGAGAATTGAACCAAACATCTTCTACATAAACCAGCAGTGACTAAAGACTTGGCAACCCATCTTGCAGCATATGCAGCAGATCTGTCAACCTTGGAGAAATCCTTACCAGAGAAAGCACCACCACCGTGAGCACCCCAACCACCGTAGGTGTCAACAATAATCTTTCTACCGGTCAGACCAGCATCACCTTGTGGACCACCAATAACGAATCTACCGGATGGTTGAATGTGGTAAATGGTCTTTTCATCTAATAAATGTTCTGGAATCACCTTCTTAATAATGTGTTCCTTAATTTCAGATCTCAGATCTTCAGTAGAGATTTCTTCAGCATGTTGTGCAGAGATGACAATAGTATCAACTCTTAATGGAACAACAGCACCGTTTTCTTGCTTATATTCAATGGTAACTTGGGTCTTGGTATCTGGTCTTAACCATGGTAAAGAACCGTTTCTTCTGGAGTCAGCCATTGCAGCGTTCAACTTGTGAGCTAATAAAATGGTTAAAGGTAATTTTTCATCAGTTTCGTCAGAAGCGTAACCAAACATAATACCTTGATCACCAGCACCCAGATCTTCCAGAGCCTTTTCATAGTGTAAACCTTGAGCAATATCTGGAGATTGTTGTTCAATAGCAACCAGAACATTACATGTCTTGTAATCGAAACCCTTTTCAGAAGAATCGTAACCAATGTGCTTAATGGTGTCTCTGACAACCTTTTGGAAGTCAATGTTGGCCTTGGTGGTAATTTCACCGAAAACCATGATCATACCGGTTTTGGAAGCAGTTTCACATGCAACCTTGGATAATGGATCAACGGCTAAACAAGCATCTAAGATGGCATCAGAAACTTGATCACAGATCTTATCTGGGTGACCTTCACCGACGGATTCAGAGGTAAAGAAGAAGTTTTCGGCAGACATTGTGAGGGTTTATATAAAACGGGTCTTGTTAAAAAAAACTTTGAGCAGACAAAATAAAATTAAATTAACAAAAAAAAAACATTATTTCAAAGGAAACAAACCGCTTTATATATAAAATTTTTTTCATCATATGAAAAAGAAAAATTCAACGAAAAAAAATTCCTTTTTCTCATTTTTCACATTCCAAGTCATTTTTCGTTTCGTAGCATGTGCGAAAGATCTCTCTATACGACGAGAAATAGTGAATATATATACATCAAATTTGCGTGATATTCTACATTCCATAAACTCAACATGCTCATAATATATTTGTCTTCATTGTGAGAAAACTCCCTATATCTTTTTAGTTAAAAAAGTAGGTTAATGAGTTTCTTATGTGGGAAAATAGCAACGGTAAGAGATTATTGTGGTTGTGTTAGATCACCGGACATGAATAATGCACATGCCCTCCGTTATAGGAGACGCATGTGCAAATTTTCCGAAAATAATTTTTCTCGTATACCTCGTTTAAATTTTATTTATCAGCTAAAATTGCGCAATTTCACGTGATCTGTATACGATACAGCCGCTTTGAATAGCATGCAAGGTAAGCAGGCAAGTAACAGACTGGGACAATACTATCAGGATAATGTAATAAAGAGCGTTAATAGCGTAATTGCTTGCATAATTGCTTGCACAAATGATGAGCTTTTTTGTAAAATATCAATAAGGCGGGAGTGTAAAGTTATAAGAAAGGGCAATACCCAACTTCTAAATCATTATAATGAGTTACACCATAGCATAAATTACTCATCGGCTTGCAATATACTGGATGCTTCCACCACGTTTGGAACG
The DNA here is from genome assembly GCA_030168465.1 of Pichia terricola. Lineage (NCBI taxonomy): Eukaryota > Fungi > Ascomycota > Pichiomycetes > Pichiales > Pichiaceae > Pichia > Pichia terricola. The sequence continues at coordinate 875,079 of CP099442.1, forward strand.
TTACAACAAAATGATATATTTTAAAAGCCTTGTAGTTCCTTTATCAGCCGGCTCGACTTTTTTTTTCTTGTCCCTGATTGCCATCATCTCAGATGATGCATACAGTTGCGATTCTTCTTAGCATGTGCATAAACGTAAAAAGAAAAAAACATTAACCATCCTTGTTGTTTCATGGAATGGTATTTCAACACTATGTTCTATCCGTGTAATTTATAACTGATCTTTTTTCTTACAATTTAAATATTGAATATACACTATTATCGACAAACCGCACATTCAATTAAATAATGCACATTACAAAACAAGCACGTCTACAAATCTAGATCTTAGGAGGTTTCCAGTAATACTGCTTGTGTTTTCTTCTACATCCTCTCAAGTGTGACGAAGAACCTTTCATTTGTTCAACGAGTTGAACACGCATCAAATCAGAATCCTCTTCAGGTATATAGTAGTATTGCTCGTCCAATAGTTTACCAGCCGCATCTTTACCTTGTCTAAAGATGACACCGATACATTTGATATGATGGATTAAAATACACTGCAATTGTAATTTACTCAGATGATGTTGTTCAATGGTCTTTAACTTTCTGATATCACTGAATGGAGTTTGTGATATACGTGAATATGCTATATGGTTTGTCAAAATGTTGGAAATGCTTTCCAGTGCATCCTTGTTAATATCATGTAAAGCTAAGTCGATTTCATCGCTAGACATAGATTGGAGTCTATCTTCTTCGCTGATTTTAGCCTTCTTAGTATGTGATCTGCCTCTTTTTTTATTATCTTCATGAACTTTAAGCACGCCTGATGACGATCCCGAATTAGTTGACAAACTGTTGTCTACACAATTGTTATTCTTCTTTTGGGTTATATCTTCAAGTGGTTCTCTATTAGCTGGTGCAAATGTTGAATCAACTTCTGATACTACCGGAATAGGGTTGGTGGCTTCTGCGAAGCTATGTTTGGGCTGTTCATTTTCCACTTTTGGTTTAGGAGTAGCTTTTTTGGCTGTAGCAGTTTCAACAGGCGCCAGATGTTGGCTATCAGTAAAAGTAGAGTTTGAAATTGAGGTTTGACCTTCAGAATTATCCACTTTGGCACTTGGACCATTCCCTGATTGAGAAATAGATGAGTCAATGTGTGTTTGGAGTTGTGGCTTAATAGTAGTATTGGTCTCGGATATTTCAGTATCGCTAGTTTTTGGTTTGAAAACAGGCTCTTTGGTATCCGAAGCAGACTTTTCAACTGATTTTTCAGCAGCTGAAATATCAGTGACGTATGCTACTTTTGGGGAAGAACCTGCATTTAGTTCGGCTGATGGAATGCGCTTGTACACAATTGTATTTGAAAGTTGTGATTTTTCAACTGGTCTTGCAAAAGTGGAAATATTCGCATTGCTCATCTTTTCACTAATTTTTTGCTGTAATTCAACCAGTGTTGGATGTGTTTGAAAATTAGTCTTAACTGGGTGAACAAGTTCTTGCTTTTTAGTGGCTTCTTCTTTAAATGATAGATATACTAGCTCGCCTCTAAAATCGATAACTGTACCTTCAATAAGTGGCATTTTAATGGATTCATTTTTGAGCATATAAAAATTAGTGAATTTGGAGTTATTGCCTGATAAAACTCTTGAATGTTCATCATCAGTCTCTTCGCTCGAATCATTGTTACTGAAGTTGATTAAATACTCTTTGTTGAAAAGATGATCCACTTTGATTGATTTCGGAATAGTTATGTTTAATCCATTGAATCCTAGACATTTGAGCAACACTAAATTCTCATCCTTCAAATAATTGATCTCAGCATGTAGCCTGGAAATCAATTTGTTTGAGGAATTCAACTTAAAATTGCATGATAAACCTGATCTACCGACTGTAATGGATTCTCCATTAAGCGGAACTTTGATCACGTTTTCAAAGTTTTTGATATTTAGAGGATTTGAAGCATCGATACGTGATAATTTTTCATTGTCTGCACTCAATTTCATTTTTTTTGGAATGTGTTCCTCCATGAAAGAAGTTTTGGAATGATCATGAATTGGCTGCGCTGTTGCATCTGGTAAAGAAAACTTCTCATTCAGCTCGTCACTATGTAAAGGGTCACTTACGTTATCACTAACAAAAAAAGAGGAGGAAGGATCTGGCGTAAGGTAAGCATTATCATCGTTAAAGGAAGTGTCATTTGGGTGGGTGGTCAAAAAGTTCTTCTTCAAAACGTCAAATGAATCTTTGGGTTTGTAAATGTAGTTTGAATGGGATTCATCATCGTGAATATCATCACTATTCAAGAGTGGTGATGAAGGTGGAAACTGTGAGTCGGCTTGCATGATTTGGAATAGTTGTTAACTGAACTAAACGTATGGCGCAATAGTACGGAACAAAAGAAGAGCAGTATAGTATAAACAAGGAAGTTGCCACGAGCTGTAAATAATCACTAAGCTTCAACGAACTTAGGAAACACGAATTTATCGTTCACCTGAAAAAAGAAACATAAATCGGCAAGATAAATACAACGACAATAGGAAGCAAACAATCAGACGCCAAATTATGAAAAATACGTGAGTAGCAAAACACGAAAATGCCGTTTCACAATAACAAACAAAACAGATTCTTACGCGTCTTATCAGGAGTACGCGTTTTGTTGCAAGATGAAAAATAAAAAAAAAATCATTCACGTGCGTCATAACAGGGCTGAGTACCGCGCCCTTTTTTTTTGTTTTGCCAACGTGACTGTAGAATAACCATCTCTTGCCTTTAAAAATATATGAAACTTTTTATCTGAGAAAATTCTTTTTTGAGCTTGCTTCGCGAAATCATTACCTCATCTAAATTTACCCACCCTCGCACCTTGCGGTACATTTTTTTTGTAGACTCGACAGCTTACAGTTTCTGCAAAAAAATTTTGGTGGATTATACTGTGTCGCTGTTTTGCCTAGGTCAAATTTTTTAGCTCTTTTCGATTTTTTTCAAACCTTTTGACCTTTTGTTTTAGACAGATAACTACACAGAAAACATGGGTAGTACGTACTATACATATTATTGAGCATTCAACAACATGACATAATTGCTCACATATAGCTTCAATGAATATTACATATAGATCCTATTAATGATACGGAAAGAATTTATGAAATTGGATAATTAAATCAACTGGACGAAAATCTCTAAAAGTGAACATCTCAAAGGCGATAACCAGAATAATAATGAATATACCAGAAGTATCATTTGAAGTCTTTGAAGATTCAAACTTGATGAAGTACTTCAATTTGAATGAACTCTATAAGCGCCGCCAAATCAGAACATAAGCATTATCATATATCATCAATTGGAACCTAATTAAGTAACACTGAAAATTTTTTCCTATCGTTATCCAAATCTGAGTTTTTTCAAAGCTATACATATTTCAAAAGATATAGATACTAACAATACATTTTTTTCAATTTTCCATTTTTTTATTTTAGAGGGTACTCCATCTTTAGGTAAGAAACACGTTAAATCTCACACTATCTGTAAGAGATGTGGACAAAGATCATTCCACAACCAAAAGAAGACTTGTGCTTCCTGTGGTTACCCAGCTGCTAAGATGAGAAAGTACAACTGGGGTGCTAAGGCTAAGAGAAGAAGAACTACTGGTACCGGTAGAATGTCATACTTAAAATACGTTTCAAGAAAGTTCAAGAACGGTTTCCAATCTGAAAACTAAGTATATTATCAAAATTAATTAAAGATTTTATATAAGTATAGTATTTTTAGATAAAATAATAAAAAATTATTAGTCTTCACGATATGCTAAAGGTCAACTTCAATTGAATAACGAAAAGGTTTTTGTGTTTTAAAAATCTATGGATTCTTCTTCGTTTTCAAAATTGACTCCTTGATGCAACTGATCGCTTTCATCCAGAGTAACTGAAATTTCAATTATTTCTCTGGCTAAGTCTATTGTTTCATCAGGATAATTAAATTCTATACCATTAAAATAGCCAGTTTCAATCGTAACCCTATTAGTCAACTCTTCTTCATTAAACTCAATGTTTGATATTATATCATTCCAGACTGCAAATTTATCAAGCTCTTTCCTCTCCAAATCATGATCAAACACCAATCCTCTGTAATTTTCATCAAACCGTAGCTTATGAACGATATTATATGAGTAATTGTTCAAATTTCTTGATGAAACTCTGACTAGAGCAATTATCATTTCTCTCATACTGATTTTAGGGATTTCATTTAACTTGATGTTTTCAGTCATTATGTGGTGCAGTATTTCAATACTTTTGGAGATTAGTTCAATTCTAAAGCTGTTGTTGGGATTTTTTGGTGCTCTAAAAATAATTTCCTGCTCCATATAGATTAAATCGACGAGTTGTTTCAGTAATCCAATGTAAATGTTCTTGGGTAAATCAATCAAGATCAAATTAATGAAAAAAGTTTCAAGAAATTTTAGAATCAATAACTTTGTTTTGAGAATAAACAACTCGTTATCCTTATGTAAAATTAATTTATCCTTTTCATTATTTAAAACAGAAGAATATTCATCGATTGAATTGGAATTGGCATTGCATGAAAGATTCCCAGAATCTATAGATACCATATCTAACAATTTCACTTGATAATTGTTCCCAACTAAATTGTTTAATCCAAAAACATTATAGTAAATTTGTTGCGGTTTCAAGATTGTCAAAAATTGCATGACTTTCTCCAAAACTTTAATTGAAGATTTTCGATATTCTTTGGCTTGGTTTTCACTTGTTTTACCAGAAACTATGAGATGTTCAAACGCAAACTTATCATCATCATAAATTGAATTCAATAGAATTTCAACGGTGTTAAAAATAAACTTTATTGGTGTTTTGATAGATAAAAAACTGTTGATGATCAAATTCTCCGGGATGCATTTCCAAAACTCAAATAAAGAGTTTGATTTATTTTTAAAAGAAAACTCATGAAATTGGGCAATTTTACTTATGGTATCAATTGTGTCCATTATGAAAATGACTGTGAAAACTTTCAAAATTTTAAAATGCATCGTTTGCTCCATGAAAGAATAATCCACCATACTCATATGTAAATTCAAATTCCAACTTTCATCACCGGGCAAAGAAAAATAATCAAATTCCGGTTTGAATAGATCCTGAAATTCCTTTAAAATGCCGATTAGTATACACATTGTTGAGGAAATTATCTTCTCTTCGATAGCTTTTGGTTTATAGTTCAATGAGAAGTTAATCAGCGAAATCAAATAAGGTATTGCCAATATGGAACAGTTATCATGTGCAAAAGTTTTCTCTATTATTTTGAGTAGAATATCAATAAATTCCGTTAATAGATGATCAATTCTATTTTTATCTTGGTAATTGATCAAATATTTCAAAAGGGATGATTTATAGCCCTCTTGATTACCTATAATTGAGAAATCTTTATATCGGATATCAAATCCAGAAGTTATATTATCTAAATAACCCAAAACGCTCCTGTTCATCCCCGGAATTATATAGTGTGACATTGCTTCAATAAACGAAGTTTTCTCATCTTGGAAAAATGTTGCTTGGTTCATTATGACTACTTTTAGTTCTGCACTTTCATTTTCTTCGTCAATGTCCATCAAATCGGTATCACATGACTCTGAATTTTGTGGCTGTGTAATCTCCTTTCGTTTCTCTAGATAAGGCTGGGAGTCATGTGCTTGTGAAATGAGGACTGATGCATCATTTTGGGAAAAACTAGTATCGGAGCCATCATTTTCCAAACATCGAATCTTACGCTTTTTGCTATTCATTTGGTTCAAACTCTTATTCTCTGTTGTCAAAAATTCCTTTTCTGAATTTATTTTACTTATTTGATCATTCAATGCATTGATATAATCCTCTTTAGCTTTGATTTGTTTCTCAAACTCTAAACGAATCTTTGATACATCAAGTTGCTGATCTTCTTGCAATCTAACAAGTTTATCTCTCAATATCGCATTTTCTCCTTTTATCATAAAAAGTTGATCATTTTCCTCCGTCGTATAATAAGCATTACGAGAATTATCATTAGTTTCATGTCCTCTATGTTTTTCGGGTACATTATTTAGTTGTGTACTAGATGATTGACCTGTTCTGGGAGTCTCTACTTTTTGAGTGGGTAAGGCATTATTTACCACTTCATCCAAATCGATATCATCATCGGACCAAAAATCATCTTTGTTCATGCTCTTTAAACAAAGTGTTTCACATGCTCCTTGTCTTTTCCTTCCTTAAAATCATGTTTGACCTCTTGCAAACGCGTTTTCTGAGTTAGCAAAAAAACGCTCAGCCGCAAATACTAATCAAACTCAGTAAATCACTCAGCCGCCGAAATGTCCTTTTTACCTCATGAAATTTGATGATTGAAAATTTTTTTTTTCAATACGAGACCATTTTTAGAATGTTTTTCTCTCAAAGGTCAGTAAACAACCATGGTCAGCGATTCCAAGGAAAGAGATGCCATCAACTCAAAGAAAAAGAGTGGTTCAATTAAAAAAGAAGTTCCAGATGGATCTTTAGTTCCAGCTCAACCAAAACCATTAAGTTCAAAAGATAAAACAACTAAAAGGCTGATAGTGGTTCTTACCCAGGCCTGTTTAGAAACACAAAAAATGAGCAGTAGTGGATCAGGACATGATAAATATGTGCTTCTCAATTGTGATGATCATCAGGGATTGTTAAGAAAAATGGGTAGGGATATTTCCGAAGCTAGACCCGATATCACACACCAATGTCTATTGACATTATTAGACTCTCCAATAAATAAAGCAGGTAAGCTTCAAGTATATATTCAAACCGCAAAAAATGTTTTAATTGAAATCAATCCATCTGTGCGTATTCCTAGAACCTTCAAAAGATTTTCCGGTTTAATGGTGCAATTATTACATCAATTATCGATTAGATCTGTTGATTCTGAAGAGAAATTACTAAAAGTTATCAAAAATCCAATCACTGATCACTTACCAACAAAATGTCGTAAAATAACACTTTCATTTGATGCCGATGTTGTCAAACCAAAGGATTATATTGAAACTCTAGACGAAGATGAGAGTTTATGTGTGTTCGTTGGTGCTATGGCCAGAGGTAAGGATAATTTTGCAGATGAAATGATCGATGAGAAGATTGGTTTATCAGAATATCCGCTTTCCGCTTCAGTTGCATGTAGTAAAATGTGTCATGGTGCTGAAGATGCCTGGAATATCATGTAGTATAAAATAGAGAAAAACAAGGGAAACCCCCATTTATGCGCAATCTTCTAACGTATAATATATAGATACATAGATTAATTCAACTTAATATAACTCATAATACATAGCTTAACCTCCACATAGTTAAAAGTTGACACGACACGGTCTTAGAGATTGGAAAATCTTCGCTATAACAAAATTAATCTCTGGATTCTCCGTTGATTATCTGAAATGTAACAACATCTTAAACTGTCGCAGTGACTGGCACAAGAAAATATTCACATTTTACGTACAAATAGCATTGAATACTTAGCTTGTGTTCCTAAAGTATCTCCAAATAACATTTAGATTTAGTTAAACGCAAATTATATAATAACACCGTATCTTGTTGCGACTCCACAGTAGAGTATATGAGAGGTGATTGAATGTTTTTCTACAAGAGTTGAAAATTTTACGCATTTTTTAACTTTCACGATTTGTGCGTTAATAATAACAACATGAAACCATTTCAGGAAAAAACACTCCAAATAATATACAAAGAAGTTTTAATGTCGAATATGTTGGCTACGTCCATGATTAGTTCAAGGAGAACTGAATATTCGTGATAAGAACCAATAAGTTTTTCACTTGACAACTGACAAAGCTAAAGGTCAGCTCTAAAAAAGATTCGCAATTCTCCAGGCACTTATTTGCGGGCGCTCGCGTACCTCGTCAAAATGTAATACTGTATTGTATTTTCATAATATGACAAATCATTAGTAGTCAAAATTTGCAATTGTCAAAATACTCGCGTTATCGTATTTGTAATCTTAGTAAGCGATGTAATGCTGCTCACTCCAAAGGTAGCAATATAAAAGAGGGGAGTATTGTATGTGTTTGCAAAAAAACTGTGGGGGCATATAATTTTCTTTGTTTAATGGATATCAGCGGCAAAGCTTTTTTAACTACCATTGTTATTACTTGCATGCTATTTCTACATAATTTGTTAGCCAAATCATCAACAAAATTTATTAATCAGATAAAAACTGCCGCTATGTCCGAATACGAATTTTTCAATTTCAGAAAAACCTCAAACCCACTTCCATTATTCTTTTTGTCTCATGGTGGTCCAACATTTGCTGATAAGAAAGACAAATTTGGTAGTGATTTGGGTGCATGGAATAAGACGCGGGAGATCGGCCAATTCATTAAAAATACCATCAAACCAGATTTTATTATTGTTGTATCAGCTCACTGGCAAACTGATACACCAGATGAAGTGGAAGTTTCAGTTCCAGGTATTGGTGAAGCATGGTATAAACAAAACGTTGAATCTAAAAAACTCAGATATGATGAAAATGCTTTAATCTATGATTTTTACGGGTTTCCTAAACGATTTTACGAGTCTCAATTTCACACGAGAACCAACAAATTCATTGCTGATGATATAGTCAAGTCATTAAATGAATCTGACTGGTTCCAATCTAAAACACAAGAACGAGGAATTGATCACGGTGTTTTTGTCCCTCTAAAAGTAGCTATGGGTGATGTGGACATCCAAGATTCGGGAAAATTGGATCTTGATATTCCACTTGTTCAGGTTTCTTTGGCAGGAACTGATGATATTGAAATACAGTATAGACTAGGTCAAGTTCTTTCCAAATATAGAGACATGAATGGTATGATCATATTTTCTGGTATGTCTGTCCATAATCTTCAAGACTTAAATGTTGCGATGATGAATGACAACAAGCCATTACCCTATGTCAAACCTTTCAATGACATTTTGACTAACATTTTAACATTGGAGGAGCCTTCAAGAGTTTTGGAGGAATTCAAAAAGCTTCCGAGAGACGCAGAATTACGTAAATTATACAAGAAAGCACATCCCACCAATGAACACTTTTTACCAGCAGTTGTTGCTGCAGGGGCATCTCGAGGCGACACATGTAAACTTCTTTATACGGCCGATTCTGGGTCGTTAGGTTGGAACCTCTATGCCTGGGGGATTACTGAGAATAGCAAATTATAGGTTTACGCTAAGAATTGGGTATTGCTGTTTTATTCATACCTATAAAAAGAACCAAAAATCTTATTATATAATGTGTATTTAATTAGCAATTTATTACTTTAACGTGTTGTTTCATCTTTGATATGCCAGAGCAATGTACCAAAATTAATGCTACCAACAACCTTAAACTTATTTTCAAGAGATTATGAGAAAAATCCTCCGAATGCGAAACCCCAAAAATTTTTGAAGCAGAGATGAAACATAGCGATGTGACAGCTTCATAGCAATTTTTTTTCAAAAAACCATCTTTTTAAAGCTGATAAGATCCCGGATCAAGGTAATGACGTTACAGAGTGTAAATTTTTTGATTCCTTAAAATGTATTTTTTTTTTGTAATGCCATGAATATTGAGTATTATACAGAACCATCAACAATTAATGAAATCACCTACAGAAGACCGTATTTAAACTTCAAAGAAAAACTATCACAGATTTTAGTCAATCCTTATTCAGTGATTTTAGGACTCTTTGTTGTTAAACTTTTGTTTTTTTTAAACTCATTGGTTGATTCCTTGGATCAAGGACGAATAAGAACTCACCTACTGTATGGAGTGATCCAGACCTATGGTAATGATCTTGTTTCTTTCCCTCATTATATGGCAAAAATCTCAAATCTAATTATTTCTAAATCAATGCTGGCAGCCAACAAGGGGCTTATTGATTCATTAAAAATGGTGATGACTGCATCTCAGAATATAATTTATTTCGCCATAGATCTATCAGTTGGCACATATGCCTGTCTATTGACTGCAGCAGTTGATGATACTGCAATTGCTGCATTGAATGCTACAGAATCAATAATACATATTGCAAATGAAACACTTATTCTGTTTGCAACAGATCTGAACGACGGATTAGAAGACTTAACAAAGCTAATTAATGATGTAATTGATACAGCTGATGATACAGCAGATGCAATAAAACATATGTTTGGCGACGACACAAGCTCAAATACCACCTCGATTGAGGAGAAAGTTCAACATGTAAATCTGACCATTCAAAATATGAAGAAATGGGAAATATCACCAACAATTAATACCAAAATTGAAAAATTGAAACAGGAAGTTCCGAATTTTGAACAAGTGTCAAATTATACCAAAACAATAATTGATGCCCCATTCAAAGAATTAAAGAACCAAGTTGACCGTCATTTAAACCAGTCATTTGATGCTGGTAAAATGTATGTTCCTGGAATAAAAGAATTGGATTTTACCAATGGAACAACTCAAATTGATGACTTTTTCAACGAAAGCGTCAAAATAGCAAGATTTCTCACCCACATAATAGTAGGGCTTATTGCAATTCTTATACTTTTGTTTATCCTATATGAAACATATATTGAATTGAGGGATTGGAGAAGGGTTAAAATTGCCTCTAACCATATAATTCTTGCAAATAAAGCCTCTCCATCCGGGAAAAACCAAGAAAAGTACAATATTGAAGTTATTAAATCTATTCAAGATAGACGGGCCGATTTCATAGGAAGTATTCTTACCAACAAGCTTCTGAGACTAAAAAATCCAACTCATATAAATAACGTGAAATGGATGATCAATTATGTTGCTTCGTCGTTTTTGCTCCCCTTTTTTTTACTGGGAATTTTGGGTATGTCACTAGCCGTGTTTCAATTGATAATTTTATCAGCTTTAAAAAAGATAGATTTTTCCATTACTAGCTCCAAAATGTTTGAACATACCAGAGAAGAAATATACAATTCATTTAATGCGTCTTTGAATACATGGACCAATGAAACAAATACATATCTTTTGGAATATCAAGATCATGTGAACAATAACATATTTTCATGGATTGATACAGCAGCAGTATCCATAAACAATACAGTGGGGGAATTCGACAAAAGGATGAATGATGCATTAGATGACATTTTCAAAGGAACTCCTCTTTACACTCCGATTGAACAGGTTGTAGGATGTGTCATTGAAAATAAATTGAAAAGGATTGAAAAAGCAATGGATTGGTTAGTCGATAATGCCTATATGACCCTACCCGAACTAGATCCAAAGAATATACTAGAAGAGATGCTGGCCATTAAAGCTCAAAAACAGGAGGATTCCTTGAGTAGTCATGTTGAAGAGTTCAAAAAAGACGCAAAAACCATTTTTCATGAAATATCAGTATTTTATCATAATGAGTGCTACACAACGTTAAAAATATCCAGTTCCATTCTAGCTATTTGGTTTTTTTTCGTTCTTATCGGTCTTGTGATTTTAACCATAAGGGAAAAAAAATTAATGCAGAAATATGGTTCTTCACAACCAAACGAAAAGTACTCCAGATCATGCATACGGGACAGTATGCCCAACTTGGAAACAAGAGACACGTCAAATTTTGAAGTTTTTTCCAATATTATTCACAACCTGCGAGATAAATATCTTTATACAAAAAACGGTTACATGAGAACACCAACGGAACCGTACAACTTTTCAGCAGAGTATACTGAACACAAAAGAGTTGATACCCTGGGTTTAGATACAAGTAGTGGAATTAATAGAGATGATAATTGTACGAGAGCCCAGTTTGAATTCGCACCAAATTCTGAAGAAACTCCAGATCACGATGAGAAGTTGTATGATATTGGAGAAAACGATACGTCATTATCAAACGCCAAACAATGGACACCATAATGAAAAAGCTCAGCTTCAAGCAGGAGAGTTTTTGTTTTACAAAGTCCAATTTGTAGCAAGACGGAACTTTTTTTTTTCAAATATAGCTTTTCCTTATAGAAAACTCATGGTAGCATTTCTACTGTTTTAGTCACACAGTCGAATGCAGATGTATTATTAACCATCTACCCATTTTTCCAAAAACTAGACTAATGTGAATTGTTTACATAAATGGTGCCAACAAGAAGTGAGCATATTTGATATTACAATGATTTATATAGAGGATTTACATGTACATTACATAATTTCCATGCGCATAATACTCTCGGAGTTTACCCAAAAGGGTTCTTTTCTCACTCTTCTTCACTCTTCCACATTTTAGAAAAGTTCTTGATTTTTATTTAATCAAGTTTATTTATTCATCGTCAGATCCCTCCGTCTTAGTTTTTTTCGATTTCTTTTCCTTACCATCATCTGAATGCTTTCTTTTCTTTTCTTTCTTCATAAGCGGGTTTTCTCTAACTTCTTCTTCAGGCGCAACATAATCTTTGGCTCTTTCTTCTTGTCTCACTTCCTTCATTTCTTCTTGCTTCTTCTTCTTTTCTTGTAACTCCTTGACCTTCTTTTCTTTCTTACTCAAGAAATATTCACCAGATTCAATTTGGAGATCAACCTTACGAGGTAATTGTTGAGGTGGGAATGGCGTGTAAACCTTAGGTTTCTTGCCCTTGGCTTCATCATCTCTAACTTGCTTAGGTTTCTTACGTTGAACAGTCTTCTTCTTGAATTGAGGCAAGAATCTAGACCAGTTTTCTTCAGCTAATTCTGGTCTCTTAGCCAACTCTTTTTTGATCATCAATTCTTTGATGTGATAAATAGGATGAATATTTTGCATACAATCTTCAATGACTCTTCTTAATGTTTTCAAACCTTGATGTGGTCCCATAACTGCAACAGTGTTACCTTGAACCAACATATAACAGTCAGTTAATAATTCCAACGCTTTAAGGGTATTCCCACTTGGACCAATCAATCTCTGTCTTCTTTTGACAAATCTTTCCTTATTTGGAACAAAACCATCGATTTTTATGACTTCACAAGCAATATCATCTTGCAGAATTTTAACTGCTTGTGGAAATGGAACTGATCTAGCTAACAGTTTAATTAAATCTCTGGCATTTAAAATTTGAACAGGATCAAAAGTCTTTCTCGTAGTTTTGACAGTCATGGAACCTTCCACCAAATTCAAGGTACAATCAATATGATGCTTTTGTAGAGCCTTTGTAACATCTGCCCAAACTTGTTTTAAATACTCTTCTCTGTATTTTGGGAAAAGAGTCATGAAAGATGATTCCTCGAGGAAGGCAGAACCACTAGCATTATCTTCGGGTTTGAATTCGTCGATCTTCCATTTGTCAATATCTGGTGTATCCCAAGGCTTATCTTTCTTATGTGTTGAAACCATTTGTATATATGTTAATTAAAAGAAACAAACTATTTAATTGAGCAAGCAGAGAGCACAGTTATCAGTAAAAGGAATAAATGATGAAATATTAAAATAAAATTTTTTTTTTTTCAAATTTTTCAATTCTTGTAGGAAAAAAACAAAAAAAATATTATTGAAACAATTCCGAGTTTCATCTACGGTTAATTAAATTCAGCAAATATGTCTCTAAAGAAGGGTACTGACACCAAAGAAAAAATAACTTCGATCAAGAAGTCCAACTTCAAGACTTTATCAAAGAAAAAGCAAAGATCACTTACCAAAAGTGCCAAAGTGATGATTCAAAAAATGAATGATCATACGACCGATGATGATATTTTCAATATTGTCAAATCACTTGAAACTAATACCGACACAAAAAACACCGACGGTGAAGCAAGCTCCAAAACTGAAAACCAGAAACAGGGATTGGAAAGTTTGAAGAAAGATCAATTACAAAATGACGTGGAGAGAGATTTAGCCACTGCAGCTAAACAGAAGAAGACTCAAACGGAGATTGCCCAACAACTTGAACTTATCGAAAGCATCTGCCTTTAAAAATGGCGATTTTTGCTTTCCCCACCTGACAAATATAAGTGTTTTGGTCGAGCATATGCCGTCAAGGCGGTTTGTTAGATTGACAGAATGTCTTGATGTTCTAAAGTGGCGCATCTAATAGTCAAAGAGGAACCAAGAAAAATATGATACCAAACGGCTAGGAGGAGTTAAGTTTTTCTCAACTAATTAACCAGGCAGCTATACTTTGAAGCTATCCCATAAAAGGTTCCTTGGATAGTGTTATCTCTACCCTTACAACTCACCCGTTCGTATGTTTTTATAACCCCTTATGTAAAGAAAAAATAGGGATCTTACAGACGCTTTAATAAAGAGTTCCACAAAGTGAAGTGATGTGGTTGTCCAGGTAAAACCAAATTAAGCTGTTTTGTTGTATTCTTTTTCATTACTATAAATTTTTGTTACGTAAAAACGTCTTATCAGCGGTCTCATTTAGGGGAAGTTTAGACTTCCTTTGTATGCTTTCCAGATGGGCCAAAGTAATGGTTGAGAACAGGGTATTAAACTTGTGTTTCTTTACCCACTTTTTGAACTTTTCTGGAAAATTACTGTAGCTTCATATTTTCTCCATAGGTTGTTTTGGTGGCAATGTACTATGTATTCCCAACGCACGCAATATGCAAAATTTATTGGTTCACTGATTAGTTAGATTTTGCTCGATTGCCGCAATCTTAGAGATGGGAATATTTTTTTTTTGGAACGCCAAAGTGTCATATGGATAAGTTATTATCACATCCCCGTGGAACAGTCGAGTGAAATCAGAAATGTTTCCGAGTTTTCACGATTCCAAATTACAATTGGTTAAAGCTTACCGATTACATTTGTTTAACGAATAGCAAAGGAAACTTAAAACGCAACCGAACAAAGGTTTCACTTCACTCAAATCTGGTAGAGCTTATGAGTGTCTGAGGCCTTGTATGGCTTTCTTTTATTACGTAATTGCGTAACCTCAACGAGACTAATTGAAACCAGTTTGTTTTCTAGACCAATCGCAAACCGCTGACGTTTGCCTCTTTTTTATTGTCCTGCATACATTCCTTTCCTGAAGTATATTATCAGGAAGTGCTTAGTACCACCTATCTTATCATTTTACAGCTTAGTATGCGTTTTCCATCAAGTCACGTTTTTGTGCATCTCAGGACGTCTAAAATTTTTTTCACTCCGAGATCCGAAAAAGGAAAATAGTAAACACTGTTTGTTATTAAATCGAAGGATCTATGCAACCGTTGTCTGGCTTGAAAGAGACGTACTGCACGAACTAGAGGCGTTTAAGTTAGATCAAATTTAAATAATTTTTGGCAGTAATGAACACATTTTATTTGAATAGGCGTCGTTCTGGAACGGAGGAGATGCTATTATTGAACGAAAATGCCAAAAATGTACTTGAAGAAAACCAGAATTTACAACAAAGACTGAACGAGTTAAATCAAAAGCTTAACCTTCGAAACATCGAGCTATACAACCTGGAAACTAGAATTGAGAATTTGGATATCTTTGAGCAACATCTGACATCACTGAATCTGAGGTGTGAATTCTTAGACAAACAAATTTCACATCTGGAATCAAAACCTAGACTTTTCAACACAGCGGAAATTACAGGTCAGAAAAACCCTTTTAAAGATACTTCACCGAGACGCATCGAAAGGAAGGCCACAGAAACGACGTTGCAAAATTTATGCACAGAATTTCAGTATCTCAAAAATCAGCTGGAAACAGCCAATAATCAAGTCTTGGATGATACATCAGTACTCGACGATTCAAACATTTCTCAAACTTCCGGCAATAGATCATCATCACTCTTTTCGGCTTCAAACGCTTCGGAAGTAGATACCATAATCACAGAAAATGATGAGGTGAACCCCCAAATGGGTTCCTATAGCGGAATCAATACTAAATCGAGTCATCCGAAATCAGAATCCCGATATAAAAATAAAGAGAAGAAGTTAATGAAAATGGAAAGTTTTCTTAATTTTGATGACAGGATTTCCCGTGAAGCTGCCATTTCTCCTAAAATTGAAGCAACACCTTTGAGAGGATTCAAAATTAACGGCGGTAGAAATACCAATTCATTTCATGTAGAAACAGGGGAAAGCTTAGCAAGGCACAAACGTTCCACAAAGTCTCTTAGGAAAAAGCTCGAGATGGCAGAGTTACCACCAATCGAAGAACAAATAAATGAAAACTTTTATAACAGTCTTGAGGAAATACACAAAGATACAGAAAAATATGAAGCCATGGATTTGATAAACGAAGAACCCGAAGGACAAGAAGAATACGGTTTTGATTGCGATGATCCCGTGATAGCGGAAGGAAACAAATGGCATAGAAGACACAATTCGTTGCCGGACTCAATTGATGGTAATTCTAACAGTGTGATAAGGGATGATGTGTTACGACATTTTATTTCATATGATACAGGGCTAAATAAAAAAGATACTCTCAAAAGTTATGAATATGGCGAAAATATAATATCAGCCGAAGATCCATTCATTATATCATCATCACCAATGTCTTCGAATTTTGATACCGAAATGGGAATACGTAACCAGGAATACAGTTCTCATGAATATTATGGATCAGATTCTCAATCAGAACATGAATCGGAAGAAAGTTATGGAGGTGAAAATGTTACTTCAATTATCGTTAAAAAGCAATCTTCTTTATCATTACATCGTTCCAAGTCTCATGAAAGCATATTCTCAACGGTGTCTAATACTAAACCAAATAATCATCCACGATTTGATCCACACAGGGAACGCAGATTGGATCTGAAAGCACAAACAATGAAATGGCTGAAACCTATGTACCCGACGGTTTCTTCATCCATTCAGGATACGTCAGTTATACAACCGCAAGTTAATTTATCTAAATCTACAAATGCACACGACGACATTATAAATATTTTACATTCTGGTGGTAGCAAAATCACCGAATTATCAAAAGCAAGCGTGGCTACGGAATTATCAACAAATAGTGAATTGCTCGCACCGATTGATATATCGCCACGAACGCCAGCTAGAATTAACACTAAGGAACAAAACGAATCATTACTATCATCATGGATACCCCAAAAACTGTTTTCAACTCCTCATTCGATCGGAAACTCAGCCCCTATACCAATCAATCAATCGCAGCTAACCACGTCTAATGATAGAGAACAATTTGAACACCATAATGAAAACGGGTCGTGGTTTTCAAATCTAATCCCAAATTCAGCCTTCACAAACCCTGAAATTGGGAAATTAATTGGTCAACCATCTTCTAAGTTTTCAAGTAAAGAAAATCAACTTTCTACCCCCAAATTCCCTAAAAGGTTCAAAAATACAATACCTTTGAATTCAAATACTCAGACTGAACGAACAAGCGCATATAATGGCTCTTCATCATCATTAACGTTTGGGAAACATGGTAAAGTAATTTTAAGACATGGTTATGGATCGGGATTTAACAATAATGTCGTTTCAACGAGAATCAGTCATGGAGCTCTAAGAGAAGCACTTGAGCTTGACATCAATTGAGCTACAAGATATTAGTTCATTAAGACTAGGAATATTTTTTATAGTTTTTAATCCCTGCATTCCTACTTCTGGCTAAAAGTTTGTCAAATTTGTCCGTTTTCATTTTAATATTTTTGCCCATTGGTATAACATTTTCTCCGGACGCTAACCTTGTAACAGTAGATTTTGAGTTCGAGACCGGTTTACTGGAAGTCGTAACGGTGACATCTCTGATAATATTACCAGTATTTTTACTGATTTTGATTTTCTTCTCTGTAGCTTTCTTGAAGGACGAGGTAATCGAGTTTGAATGGTTTGAAAGAATACTCAAAGAATCCGCTGAATCACCTTCTTCCGTCAGTCTTGCGGAATATTTGCTTGGTTTCAATTTTCTGGAAACTTTATTGATACTGGTTTTCTTTTTCAATAACTTCAATTCCTTCGTACCGTCGTCAATGACATCATCATCTGAATTCTCAGATAATAACTCCCGTCTTGCTTTAGCATCTTCTGCATCTTTGAATGAACTAAACTTAAAATCGTCATCGTTCTCAAACGAATATTTTGAAATTTTTCGCCTTTTCTTTGAAGATCCTTCCGTGAAAGTATCTCGAGTTGTATGTTCATCATCACTAGTCATTTGGCTGAGCGAAGATATTGACTCTTTATAAATAGAAATATGGGATGGCAAGTTGATTGCTAGTGAATCATAAAACGCTTTTTTTGGATCCGTTTCGGATATTTTTACCCTATTTTTATTCATGATTTCATTTGCTTCTTTCAATTTACGTTTCTGAATAATCCTACGCATCCTATCCAAATCTCTAGCAGCCTCATCATCACTTGAATCGACGTCATAAAATCCATCTTTAGCTCTTCTTTTTGACAGGTTGTGATTCATAATATCATTATATGTTTTCTTCAACTGCTCTTCATCCTTTTTCAAGTCATCATCAATTTGTTTCTTACGTAGTGCACTTTCATCAATTTTAATGTTGCTTTCATCGTCAATAATTTTTTCATCTTCACTATTTTCTTCTTCAGAGAAGTCTTTATCAACACCTCCATATCCATTATATTCATCATCAGATTCCACAGCTTCATTTTCCATGATATTACCAAGCCCTTTTGATTTGAATTCCAGCTCACGTTGACGAGTAATTTCACGCTCTTTCTTTTTTGCAAGTTTTATCAATTCTGCACGCTTAGCTCTTATCTCTTCTGGTTCATCATCATAATCAGCTCCAACTTCAGAGTGATCCATGTTTTCAGAAACCGCTAATCTTTTGGGAAGTTTGATCTTTTCATCATCGTCATCGTCATCGTCATCGTCATCGTCATCGGCGTCGGAGTCGGCATCGGCATCGGCGTTTTCATTTTCATCGTTACCCCCATAACTTTTGGCTTCATCTAAAGTAATGTTATTGTCTACTAAGGCGGCATCTAAAACTGTTTGTGTGCTAGTATATTCAAGCTGACTTAATTTTAAATTATCATCATTATTTTCGACAATGATTTGCTGTGTTGAAATTTGATCATCAATTTGTGTTTCAAGGATCAAATTTTGAGAATCAAGAATGTTCTCGTTGACTTCAACAATTGATTTTTTATTTATATCATCATCATCACTATTCTCCATTTCCTTAAGTTTTTTAGTAAAAAAGGATTCATTATTTGTGTTCGAGCTAAACGATTTAGTTATGTTTGGAGACGGTAATTCATCTTTTTGTAGATTTGTGTCATCTCCGTTATTCCAGCTTTTTAGTTTTTGGAACTTTTCAAATGTCGATAATTCTTCATAATTGTTAACTGGTTGCGTTGGATCATCAAATAACTGCGTAAAAGTTTTGCCTGGAGTTTCATTAGTTGCACTTATCTTAAAATCTCCCAGTTCTTTTTCATTCTCATTCTCTTTCTCATCCCCGTCTTCATCTGCACCTTCTTCACCTTCCGAAATTTCAAAATTACTGGAAACATTATCACCATCACTACTAAACTCAGGATCATCATCATCATGGGACGGAAACTCACCATTTTTTAATCGTTCTTTCATCTTCTGTATACGTGTTTCTTGTTTCAATTTCTTAGAAAGATTTTTTGAATTTCTTAATTGTTCGTCCAACAACATCTTTGCTAAGATGTCATCAGACAAAATATCTTTCTCTATTTTGACTTGAGATTTATTATCTGATGAATGATTTTTATGCTTGAGTCTGATCTGTTGTGCATTGAGGTTTTTGATTTTATCAGAAAATGATAGCGTTGAAATTTTTTCAATGTATTGCTTTCTCTTTTTTGAAAGCTTCACCTTTAAATCCAGTTTTTCCAACTGTTTATTATTATCATCATCCTCACTATCTTCATTTTCGGAACTTGAACTCAAATCTACCGTTTCCTCGTCTTGTTTAATGTGCGGTGAGATTTTCTTGATGCGTGGGGCTTTTTTAACCATTTTAAGAGGTTGCGATTGCTTAGATGCTGTTGTACCTTTTTGTAGACCAATATCATAATCTTCTTCAGTATTGTCATCTGATTCAAAATGCAGGACATCTAACAATTTTTCTTTCGTAAATTCCGTTGGCTCAACTTTTGTCAATTGCTTGATCGATTCTTTCATCATTTCATTATGTATCACATATTCCATCTTAATTTTTTCTTCCTCCTTCAAAAGATCCATTACATCTTTCCGGCGTCTCCTGGTTTTGTTATGTTCCTTACTTCCCGCATTCATTCTTTTGTCTATTTCTAGCTCATTTATCTCCTTCCTCGATAAGTTTCTCAGTCTGTGGCGTTCTGTCTTTCGAGCTAAATACTTTTGCTCCCTCGTCATTTGGTCATAACCAGGTATGTTACTGATTATATCGTCATCATTTGAAAAATCTTGTGCTGGTTTTTTTTCTTCGTCAAACAAATGATTTAGGTCGGTTTGAGTGGAACTTGTGTTAGAAGTTGCGATTTTCTGCGTTGGCCAATTTTGATCTAAATCCTCGTTTTCAGAAGGAATCTGCAAAGCTATCTGTTGTGTTGATTTAATAATTCCATCACCATCACCATCCTCGTCATCATCATCAACAACTTCTCTAATCCTTGATTTGCGTTTTACATGTCTAATAACCTCATCTTCATGATCATCGTCAGAAGCATCATCATGGTCGTTTTGATTAGTATTACCAGAATTTTTATGTAGATTCCCAGAGTGTGTAGATTGAGCTTCAGAAAAAATGTGAAAAATATCATCAGTTTCGGAAAATATTGGTTGTTCTTTTTGCGTAGTAACACGAGATATTACAGATATCTTGTGATCTTCAACCGATCCATCATCATCATCATGTTGTTGTTTTTCCGCTGAGTGATGTTTCTGGTGTTCGTCTTTTTCTTGTTCCGCCTTCTTAATCATTCTTTCTTTGATTCTTCTCATGGTACTCGACAACCTAGATACCGCGGCATCGTTCTTACTGATATCAGGATCTTCCTCAATATCAAACTTTTCCTTCATCAGCATCTTTTTATGCTTTTCGTAATCGTCGTTGTTATCTTGAGCATTATTGAAAATTAAAGTGTTCTGCTCTTTGTCGGGCAAGTTCTCTAAACCATTTAGCAAATCCATTGCGGTCGGTTTTAACAACGTTCACTTTTTAAAGAATCTTTGTGATCTTTGAAGTAAACTATATCCTCACATGAAACGCCAAAGTTTCTTTGATAGATGCTACGCGTATTATACAGAACAAAGACGCGTTTGAAAAATTACGAGCAGACTATCGACGTTGTTTTTTTTTAAAGCAAAAACAGTTTAGGACGATAGACTCAGCAAAATTTGGGCATACGTGCGGATCAGACCAAGAAATAAGAATTCTGTCGAGCTCTTGTTTTACTGTTGTTGTTGGCATCATATCTTTCATTTTCTGTAATAAAAATTTAGCTCTAGGTGATCGGAAAATAAATTACGATGATAATGTAATATTGCTTCTTTTTTTGGCAATTTGCCATTAGTAATGTATTCACCAAAAAAGTCACAATAACAAATATATACCAAAGATGACGTAAAGTGTACTCTATAGTGCCTTTAATATATTATGCACTATAACTCAGCAAAGACTAATCGATAGTAGTATTTGAGTTTACCATAGATATACGTTTGTAACTTACGTTGTTTAGTGATACTAATAGAGAAAATAGCAACGCCTTTTCTCAATAAAAAAAACTACTTATCAAGCGCAAACCTTTCAAAATTTGCCTTCTTGCAAGGCATGATTTGAAGATAAGATAAGATAAGAGTTGATAGGGGTAGAGATAACACATTAAGACAAGGGATTATCCACTAATTTGACAAAAGTATGAATATTTGGTAACACTTGATTCGTAAAAGTAAAAATCAAAAATTTATTCCACATATTACTCAGGAATGGTGGAGCTGATACTGACCCATCCAGGTCGTTTGGTGGATTGACTTGCTGGAAGAAGTCAATAAGAGGGCACCATTTAGCAGGGTCATTTCAAGTATACAAAACCGGGCAAAAAACATGCATATAGAGAGCGACCATATTCAAGTTGATGTAAAACTGGAATTTCCTGCCTAATAAGGAAGGAACAAGAGCTCCTTACCTGCATATAGTACGTTATTTGGGGCACGAGGGCCAATTCGAACAAGAACGTGGACATACACACGTCTATTGAGACGCAACGTGGATTAATTGAATGTGGAATATACCAACTATTTATACACTTGATCACGTTTTCACATGCACATGGGATCCTAAAGAAGAACAGCGAGACCCACGTGCCATTTTTCACATGTTATGTCGGTTATTCACCGTTGCGGTGAAGAGGTATCCCAAGCAAGATCAAATCTCCGGGCAGTGACAGGTGAATGTTTTGCAACGTCTACGATAAGATACTGGATGCTGAAATCAAATTACTCGGGTTGTAATCGGAGACAGTTTGTTATCTTTCGATAAGCACCAAAGTGCGTAAATCCTCTTTGAAGATAAGAAAAATACGACGTAATTAATTTAGTAAGAGGGGTATCCAGAGCGCTTAAGCTTAAATCGTCGATTTCAAGTGCGAAAGGCTGTCAAAAATTCTAAATTTATTAAGGGGAAAAATTTAATATACCGAGGATCAGATAATTTTTCTAGCAATTTCTGGAGGTTTTGTTATCCGCCGTATGAACTTTTTATCTTTTTAATCTTTCTACATTTCTATATAAGTAGCCACCAGTATCCAGTATCGATAGAAGGATCTAAAGTTTCGATACGTTCTAATTTTTATTTTTATTTTTATTATTATATCAAGCAAATACTTCCACACATTCAAGAATAACTCTTTCCTATGCCATTCAAAGAGCTACCTTCCATTCTCAGAAAAGAAATTACATGGGGTAAAGACCTCGTTACCGAGGATGAACTCCAACATTTAGAAGTCACAGACAAAAACGGTAATGTCGTGCAGATTAACGAATATGATATAGCTCCATCTGGAAAAAGAAACTACTGGCCTATCTTTACAGCCGGTGCAGGTTTATTCTCAGATGGTTATGTCAACAACTCCATCAGTACTGCCTCCACTTGTCTTGCCAAGATTTACGGAAAGCAATATACAGAATCCAATGCGGTCAAAAACGTTTCATCGATCGTTTTTGCTGGTACCGTTGTGGGTCAATTAGTTTTTGGTGTTTTCTCTGATTACTTCTCCAGAAAGCTTGGTATGTTACTGTCTTCTGGTGGTTTAGTTCTTTTTTCCATTTTAGCAGCTGGTTCATGGGGTGCTAACACCCAAGCCAAAGTTGGCGGTCACGCTGGTGGTTTATTTGCTGCCTTGACCGTATGGAGATTCTTTTTGGGTTTCTTTATTGGTGCAGAATATCCAACCGGTTCAGCTGCATGTGCTGAAGCATCAGCATTGTTACCTGCTGGTAAAAGAAACAGATATTTTTCTTGGTTTACTAATTTCATGATTGACGCTGGTTTTGTCATTTCCGCTTTTGTACCAATGGTTTTATTATGGATTTGCGGAGAACATAACTTACAACCAGTTTGGAGAATCACTTTAGGTATTGGTGCAATCCCACCATTATCATTATTTGTCATGAGAATGTTCTTCACAGAAGGTACTCAATTTCAAAAGTTGAGTTTCAAAAACACTAAAGTTCCATTTGTATTAACTATCAAATACTATTGGTCTAGATTATTGATTTGTTGTTTAATTTGGTGGGTTTACGATTTTTCCGTTTATGCGTTTGGTATCTACTCTACTCCAATTTTGAACTCTATCATTCCTGATGGTAACTTATACAAAACATTTGGTTGGAATGTTGTTCTTAATCTTTTCTACATTCCAGGTGCTTTCTTGGGTGCAATTTCTACAGATTACATTGGTCCAAGATTGACTTTAACATGTGCTATTACTCTTCAAGCCATTGTTGGTTATATTATGGCCGGTCTATATCCAACATTAGAAAAACACGTTGGTGCTTTTACTGTCGTCTATGGTATTTTCTTAACTTTGGGTGAATTTGGACCAGGGGATAACATTGGTTTATTAGCTGCAAAGACATCTGCTACTCCAGTTAGAGGTGTTTATTACGGTATTGCAGCTGCCGTTGGTAAAATCGGTGCGTTCGTTGGTACTTATGCTTTTCCATCATTCCAAAAGCATTATCCAGGTGTCAAGGGTTATCAAGTTCCATTCTGGTTAGCTTCTTCATTAGCTATTTTTGCCGGTTTATTGGCTTTATTTGGTTTACCAAGTGTTGACCAAGAAGCAATGCAAAGAGAAGATTTCCAATTCTTGGCTTACTTGAACGAAAATGGATTTGATATTTCTACCTTGGGTGATGGTACTTTACTTAATGGTGAAACTGCAACTGATACCTATGATAAGGAGGTTGTTGATGTTGAAGTCTTAGATAAATCTTCACATTAAATTAAAAGCTTAGATTTGCTTTTCTTTCTCGTTTTTTCACTTCTTCTAGCATATAATGTATATAGAAAAAATTATACAAAACTAATAATATGTTTCATTTTACTTCTTCCAAAATGGACCATTTGAGTTCTCAATTTTGATGTCAAAATTACTTTTCTGAACTATTGATCAACTATAGATCAACATGTAACAAACACGGAGACCTTAAGTCATAAGCTACCATTCCTCAAAGGCCAACTCCTTCCAGTTGTCTAACTTCAATCCCTGATTAGCGTCTTGTTCAATATAGTCGATAGTCTATTAATTTTATCGCGTTTCTCGTACAAGTGTGCTTCACTTTTTTTATTTATGGAATTAACTGTAGGAGTCTATCTCCCCAGCATCTTTATCAGGGAAGCAATAGGCAAACTGATTCCAATGGATCCGAGCTCACCGTTGGACCCTTTTAGTTTATCCAATGATTCACCTGAGAATTCATCAAGGTCAACATCCAATAGTTTTAACATCAATCGAGATCAGCCGAAAATGTCCATTACCGGCACTTCGGTCTCTGAGAATATAGTAATACCAGCACAGCAGCCCGTGTCTCAGCCCGTGTCTCAGCCTCAACCTCAGCTCCAGCAACAGCCACAACAACCTCCAACATTACCTCCACATCGCAATTCTTCAATAGCTGAAACATCCAGCCTACATCATACCAAGAGCCTGTCTAGAAAGCCACCTCCTCCAAGCGCAATGGCGCCACCAATGCAGCAATCTTCAATTTCCTCACCGCCGATACAGCCACAATCTCAACAGATATCACAAAGCCAACCACAAATACAACATCAACAACCATTACCGCATTCAAACATACCACCACATGCCCCTCCACCATTACAAACTCCACCCGCTCCAGTTAGACCTCCTACTTTGGAGAAATTACCACCAGGGACTCTTTTAACTGTTGGATCACATCAAGTTAAGATAGTCAAGTATCTCAGCGAAGGTGGATATGCACACATTTATGCTGTTAAAATCAACCCTTTAGAAGATGGTAAAGATATAGCATGTCTGAAAAGAGTTATTGTACCAAACAAGGATGGATTGAATCAATTGAGAGCTGAAGTTGAGGTGATGCAACGATTATGCAAATTTGACAATATTGTCAAATATTACGATTCTAATGCAAGTCGAATGATAAATTCACCCGGGTGCTATGAGGTATTAGTTTTAATGGAATTGTGTCCAAATAAATCTTTGCTAGATTTCATGAATTCGAGACTGAGAACCAAGTTGACAATAAATGAGATACTTAAAATAATGATGGATATTAGTAAAGCAGTTTACAGTATGCACAAATTGAAATTGATTCATAGAGATATTAAAATTGAAAACGTTTTGCTAGACGAACATTTCAATTTTAAACTGGCTGATTTTGGGTCAACTTGTCCAATTTTAAGAGTACCTAGAAACCAACAAGAATTTCAAATTTTGCACAACGATATTTTATTACAAACGACTCCTCAGTATAGATCTCCGGAAATGATTGACTTATATAGAGGTTTACCGATCGATGATAAATCAGATATTTGGGCTTTAGGAGTTTTTCTCTACAAATTATGTTATTATATAACACCATTTGAAATTGCTGGTGAATTGAGTATTTTACATGCTGCGTATAGTTTCCCTGTTCAACCCAATTTCCCATCAAACTTGAAAAATCTCATCAATTTAATGTTACAAGAAAATCCTATGTTCAGACCAAACATATATCAAGTTTTAATTGAATTGGGGAAAATATTGAATTTTAATGAGCAACTGTACAAGGAAGTATTATTTGACCAGGGATACATTGATTTTTATGGAGTAGGAGAATATAAATACCCTAGTAATGAGCAAGTGCATCCTCCAATTGAACCATTCACATCAAGTTTAGTACCAATGTTTTCACCATTTAAGGCAGCGCCAAGAGATCCACTAGAGGTTCAAATGGAGTTGAAACAAAGTTTGATGAAACAGAAGCAACAGCAAGAAAGTCGAAAACAATATATTTCATCATCACAAACACAAGATGGTGTTCCTATGGAGAAAAAACAATCGACGAATAATTTGAGTATTATCAACAACGAAGGAAAGGAGCAAACTATAATAGACAACCAACAAGATGATTTGCACCAGCAAGAAGAGATTAAGTTACTAGACGATGCAGATCCATTTTCCATTAGAAATGATAAGAAGAACAATCTGCCTAAAATATCAATTTCGAAGACCAACATTGATAAAACAGGAACATCTTCGATTAGTCAGAAAAGCAATATTTCGTTTATTAATGGCGATAGAGATGAAGAAAATGAAGTGATCAAAACATATAATGAGCCAGAAAATGTCAGTGACGATGAATTCAATCAAACTTACTCTGAATATTTGGAGATTGTTGAAAGCAAGTTTCCAGAATTGAATAGCAGTTCCCACGGGTTTAGTCCAAACAACCCTTTCCCTAAAATTGTCTCTAAAAATGAGGTTACAGGGGGAGGAGGAGCAGGAGATTCATGCTCAATTGTGTCATTTGATGATATCAAAGATGGGTTGATACCAATGAATTTGAGCGAGAGCAATACAGGTAGCAAATCGAGGAAACTTAGCGCTGACCAACTAGCTGAAGAAGTGATAAACTTTAGTGATTAAAAGGTTTTAGCTTTTTTTTCATTAGGTTTCTTTGTTATTATCGATTTCTGCATTGTTACCGGTCTCTCATTCGTATCTTTTAGTAAAACTCAATGTACGTTAAATTGTTTTTTTATAATAAATAAATAGTAAATAAATAAAAATTATAAATATAATTATTTAGTTAGTTATGTCGTTAAATAAATAAAGAATTGGCATCTATAATATCGAATATGTTAGGAAATTTAGTGGTGGTGACCTGGTTCTTCATCTGCTGGGAAGACAAACCAGTCATCTGGTTTGTATTCTTCAGCAACGACACCTTCAGCTGCACCAGAAGAAACTTCAACAGCGGCACTGGAGTAAGCATTTAATGCATCTGCACCTTCAGCTTCTAAAGCTGGAGCAGTAGCAGCCTTTGGTAAGTTCCATGGTTTAGTTGCAGCTTGTGCATCTGCAGCAGTTAATGGAGTTGGCTTGAAAGCCTTTAATTCCTTGACATATAAATCAGCAATAAGATTTGAACGTCTTGATGTGGTAGTGAATTGTCTAACTGCTTGTCTGAACATTGTTAGTCGATTTTGGCCTTTTAAAGAAGCTGAAATTGAATTGACGACTCTACTACTAACAGCAAAATAATGTGTGTTATTTTTCAAAGCGAGTGATCGAGAACTTTTTCCTATTGGTTGCAGTGAAAGTGCTGCGTAACCAAATAAAGAATTATGTTGATCTGAGACGATCGACCCAACGTTCATTATAAAGATATGTCTGTCTTGATTAGATTACCGATGATGATAGATGATCCAATAGTAACAGAGAAGGGTTGAGAACCGTATATGGATTACAGAGTCATGCTATGTCTTTTTTGAATCTTTCAGATATAAAGTTTCTTTGCCATTAATCAGTGTAGTTACAGATCTATTTCTGATTTTATTATGTATGCAATGTATTTTTGAACAAATAGCCTATAGTAATACCAATAATATTGTCATCTGGTCAGAAAATCATTAAAATGGTGATCATAATGGTTCTATTCTCTTAAATTACCCGAAAATCCTAAAAATCAATAGGATTCATGTTGAAGGTATATGTAGATTCTACATCAATGTCAAATCAATTTTATGTTTTGATCATCATCATTAACTGCATGGATTTGATACTTGAAAACTTTTATTGTCGTCATATAGTAGGTATGTATATATATATATATGCTATAAAAGATGGGCGGCAAGGATTGTTTAAATGCTTATAAATCAGCATCATCTTCATCAGGTAATGGCATAGCTGCGGCTTGATCCATTTCAGCTTGGTATTTAGCCATTAAGTCAGAATCAACAGTGACTTCAGGTGGAGCCAAAGCTGGAGATTCAACAAATTCTAATTGGTTGTTACCAACCAATTTTCTTGCTAACCATAAGAATGGCTTTTCAAAGTTGTAGTTAGACTTTGCGGAAATGTCAAAGTATTGTAAGTTCTTTTTTCTGTGGAAGGTAATAGTCTTAGCCTTAACTTTTCTTTCTTTGACATCAACCTTGTTACCACATAGGACAATTGGAATGTTTTCACAAACTCTGACTAAATCTCTGTACCAGTTTGGAACGTTCTTGTAAGTAATTCTGGAAGTAACATCAAACATAATAATACCACATTGACCATTAATGTAGTAACCATCTCTTAAACCACCAAACTTTTCTTGACCAGCAGTATCCCAGACATCGAATTTGATTTCACCGAAATTGGTGTAGAAAGACATTGGGTGAACTTCAACACCAGAAGTGGCCATGTACTTCTTTTCGAATTCACCAGTTAAATGTCTCTTGACAAAGGTGGTTTTACCAGTACCACCATCACCGACTAAAACTAACTTAAAAGTTGGAACTTCTTGTGCAGACATTTTGCAAGTTTATTCTTTGCCAAAATAAAAAACAAACATCAACTTACAGGAGTTCAAAAACAAGACAAAAAAATTAATTCGCCACTCACAACAAAAAATTTTTTTCAGCGCCAAAATCATATGGGAAGGGGAATTTTCGAGAAAGATCAAAATTCGCGACAGGAAAAACAAAAAAGAATAATAATTTTATAATTGATAAACAATGCTAACATAACATATTATATAACATAACATAAGATAAAATAAATCAGACATGTCAAATGTGGCAATGCTAAGAAATGTTATAGTGGCTTGTATATAATGGTTAGTTGTGTTGTATCACATGTTATTAGTAAGTTCCTCCTTTTTTTTCTTTCTTATTTACCATGTTATTATACGAAAACTTATGCATAACTTTCAGTAGCAGTTTGTGCTCTTTTTATTACATGCTTTAGTTCTTGCCCACACATTTATAGATTCTCAGCATTTTGGTAGCTACGATGATTCTTTATTTCTACACGTTGAAAAAGGAATATTAAAACTACAGTTGCGTCGTTTGAAATATGATACCATTCTAATACCTCCTATATCTGTTTCCCCCGTATCGATTACCAGAAGCTTCGCCGTATCTGTTACCTTTGTATCCGCCGTTGTAAGTGTCACGATTACCGCTTTTAAAATTATTGCGGTGCCCATTGCTGAAATTGGTAGCGGAATTGGTGCTATCATATCTATTAGTTCTGGGATTACTGGTATATCCATAACCATAGGAATTGCTTTGTTTACCGGCTTCAAGTACGGAAGCGGCTTGAGTTTCCGTTTGTGTCACTACTGATTTATTCTGATCTTGTAACGAGTTGCTACTTCTTTTGTCGGGATTAAATGAAACATTGCCTCTAGGTATCCTATTACTGCCTTTAATTTCTTTCCTCCCACCAAAACGAGTGCTAGAAAATGTGGATTCCATCTTTTTCTGCGGATTGAGATACTTGGTGTAATTTGTGTAGATTGCATCGGGAGGAGGGTTCGGTAGAGCGTTACTAGTTGGTGGAACATGTAAAATAAATCCTCGGTTCTCATTTTCACTTCCTGGTATGCCCATATAAATGTTTTCTAGAACTCCTGAAGCCGCCTTTGTATTTTGGATTGGAATTTCTGGTTGTATTTGATACTTTTCTATTATAGCTTCATAGTAATCGTTTCTTAATTTTTGATGATGTTTACCTCTCAGATGATTTTTACGAACACTCAAAGCATCACTACTTTTCGTTCCACAGTAGTCACATAAAATTTTACCCATTCTCTTACAAAAGAAAAAGTCAAGGCACGTTGTAGTTAATCTGAGAATGTGCAACTAACTTAAAGTTTCTTCATGATCGCGTCGATTTCGAGGTCGCTTGATTCACATTTGATGAAATCCGAAGAAACACGTATGTTAGTCAAACTCAAATGTACTAACCCTTTCTTCTGTAGTTCTTATCAAACCCAATGACAACATTATTACCTATAAACTACGATCCAGCGAGCAAACAGGTGTCTATAGTTGATGATTCTTTGACAATCGAGTCTTTAAAAGATTTAAAGGTTGAAATCAATCAGTTGAACTCGTTATATTCAGATTTCCTGAAATCTAATTCTGAGATCCCACCACCTCCAAAGCCAGAGTTATTTACTAAAAATTTGTCGATGATGATAAAGAAAATGCATGAATCTGCGGTGTTATTATCTAGACAGGGAAACTTTGACGAAGCTTTGAAAAAGTTTGATATTGCTTTAGGTTTAGCCAGTGCTAGATCTAAACTTGAATCGTTTCAATTAACGTTACCTGAGATAATCATATGTTTGATGGGAAGATGTGACTGTTATACTAATTTGAAGCAATTTGGTAAAGCCTTGCAAGATGCTGAAGTTTTGGTTTTATTGGGAGCTAATGTGCCAGATAACCATCTAAGAAGAGGTATCTGTAATTTGAATTTATGTGAATTTCTGACAGCTAAATCAGATTTTGAGAGAGGTTTAGCATTTAATCCAAAACACCCAATTTTATTGAAATTGTTAAGTATTGCCCAAACTTTGATTGATGAGTCAAATGGTGATGCATAGAATTTTCTATAAATCTGTATATTAATAATAGCAAAATTATAACTGGAAACCGAGGCGCATAATGCAATATTTATTCATCATGGTTCACTTGTGTTTGCCGTAGGACTCGGTTAATTAAGATAAAATTTTATTCAAGTTCAATCAAGGGTTCTATTCATATAATAGAGACATATATCGAAGCTTCAAACGTCTTGTGGGTAGCGAGTGCTTATACTTAGCGGCAACAAGTGCAAATGAAAAATTCTACAGCTTTATATAGGAATAGCATTGTCACAAAACTAAGATGCTTTTGTTTATTTTAGAAATCTAAAAATGCTTCAAACTGACTGACTTACATAACCTCTCTATCAGTTTCACAATCGGAATGATAATGTGTCCCCTTTAATATGCTGTTAACTGTAAATTTGGTGATTTTTGATTGATGACGTAATTTTTGATCTTGATACGTTTTGTTTATTTTCTAGTCAATTCATTTGGCTGTTGTTAATACTTAACGAAAAAAGATCCATAAATTGCAAAAACATGTCAAATTTCTTAGATTTTGACGAACAAAACAATTATTCCCCAGCAGTGGCGTTTAGAAACAGCCAAAACCGATTAAAATCTTCAAACACAGAGAAAAAAGATGATGATAGTAATGGTCAAAAGGCTATCGGAAACAGAGGTGAAAACTTGGTTCGACTTAATAAGATGCCAAATGGGCGACTCCAAGATCGGTATATATCAGCTATTGCACAGAAAAAGGCATCTCAACTATTAAATCTGGATGACCAGTCTGATGTCTCACCAAGTCTTGATAACATGTCCAACAAATCATTTTCACAGTCCACCGAAGGTAATAAACATACCAATCATCAGATACCTAGATTAAGTACATTGAGTAACAACCCATTGAAAAAAAATATTTCAAAAATACGATCTCCAACTCCACCTCAGAGTAAATACCCCAGCAAAATATTGGGCTCCAATTCTAGCTTTAAAAACAACATTATCAGTTTGAGTGATGACGATTCCGACTCCGATTCTGACACCGAAATACAAATATCAAAATTTAGCAAGCTTGCTGATCAATCAAATTTGAACACTAAACCAAGGATACAAAAACCACTTTCAGGATTGAATCTACTTATGAATAATTATCGTAAAAACACGTCTGAAAAATCTGCTTCACCTTCACCTTCACTGGCATATCAGAATGTTTCCCCTTCTATCAAAAGCGAACAAAGCAGACCTACTCAATCACAACATACTGCTTTGAGATCAACGGGATTGAACAAGGATGAACTCAATAAATTATTGGTGATATCAGATGATGACGAAGATGATGTCGAAAGCCATGCAAAGTTAAATGATCACAAGAACAAATCGCTTGATAAGATGAACAAAAAAGCACCCATTCACATTGATTTAGACAATTTTTTGGTTGATGGTGATAAAAAAAGGGATGATGCTAATAATTATGATGTTGATAATGATGTTGATAATGATAATGAGGATGATGATGATATTCAAATCACGCGAGTCGTTAATCATCCTAGTGGTAGAGTAGCGCCAATTTCACAATCTTATGAGATCAATCCTGTAGCAAACACACCAGTGAAACGGGAGTCACCTAGAGACTCCAATGAAGAAGCGGAATTAGCACGTAAAAGAAAACTCATTCAACAGTCTAAACACAATCTATTGCAAGAGAGGCTACAACTAGCTGAACAACGGAGAATTGATGCATTGTTGTCTCAGTATGGTCATAAAATTGAAGTTTTGCCCATAAAGTATCAAATAGATATTCCAAGAGATTGCCAATTTCATAAACTTACAACTATATCTCAAAGAGACATTACCATTGAAGAAATTTTTACTGAAAGAGCTGATCACTTTTTTCCTTTACGTTTGAGAGTAGCAAAATTTAGAAATGAAAGTAGAGAATTTGATCATAATATTGTATGGAGAATCAATAAATTACAAGAATTGCACACAAAGTTATCAATTGTTCTTAACGACTCTGCTGTGATGAGAAATCTAGTCAAAGAAAAGGCAGAGAAAAGTGTAGGAGACGAACGGGCAGAAATCCGATATCACACAATTTTCAGGTATTTTAATGACACTATATTGAGAGCTGGCAAGAATCTGTTCAATATTGATAAAATGCTAAGTTCTCTTAGAGACGAACACGTGAAGAATAAGCTGAAAACTGCAAATTTGGAAAATATGCGTTCCGGTTATATCAGACGATTACCCTTTGCAGGTGGGGCTCCTGAAATCTCTCTCATTCATAAAAGTTCCGAAGAAAATGACTTAATAATCCAAACATTGAAGGATATGTACGCGTTATCAAACCCAGCTAAGATACAAGAAGCTTTAAGGTATTATTTAGAAGATCCACCAGCAATACCAAAACTGCCCATTCCTTATCTTCCACCTTTAAACAATATGCACCCATATCATGATGATGTAATCAAAATTGATGATGATGATGATGATGCTGATGATTTTGTCAATTATGATAATACCCCTAGAAACCAATTTGTTTTCTCAAACGCAAATCCATACAATGCGCCTTCGTTTACTGATGACAACGATGGGATTCAAGAATTAATGGAGGCTATCCAACCAGCAGAATTTGAAGAGGAAGGTTTGGCTAATACCCCAGAAGAGCTATCAATATCTTTATTGAAGCATCAAAGGATTGGTTTATCTTGGATGTTAAAGCGTGAAAGCGGAAAAAACAGAGGTGGCATATTAGCCGATGATATGGGGTTGGGTAAAACGGTTCAGGCAATGTCTCTGATATTTGCCAACCCACCAACAGACCAGAATACCAAAATTAATTTAGTCGTAGGTCCCGTTTCCTTATTACAACAATGGCAACAAGAATTCAAGATGAAGACAAAAAAGAGTAGAAATTTCAAAACTTTTCTATTCCATTCAAGTAATAAGGTAAAGACTTTTGAAGAATTAGCCAAATATGACTGTGTCTTGATATCATACAGTACTTTAAGTTCAGAATGGAAAAAACATAAAGCTGGAAGCGAGGAAGATATTGAAACCGACGAGTTTTCTAAGAAGAAAGAGAAATCCAAGTCTGAAATGGCCATGGATCAGAGGCACAAACATTACAGATCTCCATTTTTTACGAATGATGCATTGTTTTACAGAATTATTTTAGACGAGGCACAAAACATTAAAAACAGACAGACACTAGCCTCAAGAGCAGTATCGGTTTTATCTGCCAAATATAGATGGTGTTTGTCCGGTACTCCGATTCAGAACAAATTAGATGAACTATATCCGTTGATTAGATTTTTACATATTAAGCCGTACAATGACTGGTCAAGATTCAACCACGGGATTTTGACGGGAATAAAAAATGGCTCTGGAAAGGCATCATATAAAAAAGTTCATGCGCTTTTAAGTGCCATCTTATTAAGGCGTACAAAGGACAGTAAAATTGATGGAAAGCCAATTTTGACATTGCCAGAAAAGCATATTATTGAGGAGACGGTCGAAATGGAGAAAAGTGAGAAGGAGTTCTACTCTTCATTAGAACTTAATTCTGCGAAAAAGGCCAAGACTTTGCTTAAAAGCCAATCGAGAGAGTATTCTTCTATTTTGACATTATTGTTAAGATTAAGGCAAGCTTGTGATCATGAGTATCTAGTAAGACTTGGTGAAGACGGTGATAGAGTGAATAAATTAGAGAGGTATAGCAAAGGTTGGGAGGCGCTCAAAGATTACCCCAATAAAGTAATCAATGAAATCCGTATGACCAGTGAAGAGGGTTTTGTTTGTATCCACTGCTCTGAAGAATTGGCAGAAAATCAAATTAGGTTGCTGAGTAAATGTGGGCACACTCTTTGCAGTGATTGTCACGACGAGTATTTTATGGATAACTCTGATGCAGTGATGGATGGTGCATATAGTGCCAAATGTGTGAAATGCGAGACGAGTAACTTATCTACCATGTCTGTGGATTATCCTTTGTTTGAAGCATTCATTGAAGGATTAGATTGGAAGCAATGTCGTAAAAGGTTTGAATTGGATTCTAAGGCGTCTGATAAGTTTTGGAGGGCTGAAACAATTGAGAAATTCATCAAGGAGGATGGTAAACTAGCTGTCAGTGCTAAAATCAATAAAACTGTTGAAGTTGTGAAAAACATTTTAGAGACAAAACCTGGGGAAAAGATTATTATATTTTCCCAATTTTT
Organism: Pichia terricola; assembly: GCA_030168465.1. Lineage (NCBI taxonomy): Eukaryota > Fungi > Ascomycota > Pichiomycetes > Pichiales > Pichiaceae > Pichia > Pichia terricola. The sequence goes on from CP099442.1 coordinate 910,247, forward strand.
AGGATTTTTCGATATTTTGCATATCCTTTTCAAAAGGGAAAATATTCCTTATTTACAGTACGATGGATCGATGGATATTGATTCAAAAAACACAGTGGTGAATACCTTCTATCAGGATATGAATAAAAGGGTATTACTGATCTCTTTGAAAGCAGGAAATGCCGGATTAACACTAACTTGCGCTAACCATGTTATTATATTAGAACCATTCTGGAATCCCTATGTGGAAAAACAAGCACAAGATAGAGTTCATAGAATTTCCCAGACAAGAGAAGTTTACATACATCGACTATTGATTGGTAACACCGTCGAGGATAGAATTATGGAATTACAAAAGAAGAAAGAAGAACTGGTTGAGAGTGCACTGGATCCAAACGCTGTAAGCTCCGTCAGTAGATTGAGTAGAAGAGAGCTTGGTTTCTTATTTGGTTTGAATGGTTTATCAACATTAGAAAACGATTAAAAGTCGTCACCAGGTAATATCCTGTTATGTATAATATTTGTTAGTTTTTTTTTTTTTTTTTTGGAATTCCAGTATGCTCTTTTTGCTCTCAGCACTATTCTTCCTGTATAAGTGAAATGCATCATAACGATTCTTGCCTCGAATAAAACGATAATGCATTGCCTTTACGCACTGATCAGAGATTTTTCAGCAAACCAATTATGTTTCCTTAACAAAAGTATCACGCAAATCACGATGCTAATCCCATTAAATAGCGGACTTATTAGAAGTTAGAAAGTTACTCGACAAAAAATTTATGTCTGTGTATACAGCAAAATATAATTCTTAAACAAAATAAACAGAAACGTTACCGATGTAGACATCTTTAGATTTATAAGAATTTGGCTTTTTCCTATTAAAAACAATTCTTAATCAAATAATTTGAATTTATTTCTAATAGGAAAGAATAATAACCTGTTTGCTGCACCACAAGTTTGCTGTTACTCAATACTTTGTGCTTCCGCATCTCATCGCTATGTGCACCGTTTCGTATTTTCATTAACGCGACCCAATTTTGATGCGTCTTTGTTTGATAAATAAATAATGTTCAGCAATAAACAACCTTGGTTTTCACTGCAAGCCGTACGCACTGCGTGGATACAATAATGAGTTTATTGTACAGGAATATTAGCAAGAAAATAACTCAGCTTAATAATGAAATTGATAATTTTAGGATCATTGTTGAATCCAATGACCACACACAACTAAGTAGTGGTATTGCAATTTCATCGATTGGATCAATATCTACAATTATTTCTAACGTTAATTCGTTGATTGATCAATACAGTTCTTATATTGCAGGTATAAGTGACGCATCTTCTAGGAATACAGAAAAGTTGAGGTTTGATAAAATAGAGTCTCAATTCGATAAACTAAAGATACAGTTCACTGATTTGAGGAAAATGAGAGAAAATACTATCAAAGAATATGAACGCTCAAATTTATTCAATGATGTTGGTAAAGTTAGTGGAATCAGTGATAATCCATACTCGGTTGACCATAGAAGAAAGGGTATAAGAAGTCAAGAAGCAAACGATATTACAGGTTACAACAACAAAGATTTTAGTGCCAGTGACACGATGATGGATCAACAATCCAGACTGGATATTAGCAATGCTAAATTGGATGATATCTTGGAAATGGGTCGACAAGCATTTGATGATATCGTTGAGCAAAATGAAGTAATTCTCAAGATTAAGGATAAAATGAGTGAAAGTTTGAGTACACTAGGGGTCAGCCGAACAACAGTTATGAAAATTGAGAAAGTAATGTGGGAAGATAAGGCTATATTTTATGTTTCTGCTTTTGTTACACTGTTGATTATGTATTTCATTTGGAAATATTTAGGCTGAATATACCTGCTTCCATTTCCATTTTCATTCCAATTTTTATTTCAAAAGTTTCCCCTCGGACCTATTTATATTCGTTATCCAGATATATAGAAGCATTATACATTATTTGCACTCTTTAAGCATTACATCAATTTTTCCTCGTCGTTAAAAACTGGATCAAATACTTCAGGTAATGTTTCAGAACATTGTCCCACAAATTGCCATATTTTTGTCTGAGGAGCCATTTTTTGAATGTCATCATCATATTGTGGGTTGAAAATGGCAATACTTCCTTTATTGAGGTTGACCAAATCAATATATGAAGTTACGTATCCGGATTGAAGTGAAGTTCCAACCAAAATCAACAAATCAACATCGTTTTCCATGACAAACTCATCGGCTTTGTCGAGCAAATTCACGGGCAAATACTCCCCAAACCATAAAACGCCAGGCCGCAAAATTTCCTTTGTTTCAAATCGGTTTAGACATTTGGGACATATGGGTAGTTGATCTATATCTGTTATTTTGGGAAGTGGCGTATCATTGTTTGAAAACGTCGTGGCATCTAACGTGGCATTGATCGGGTCATCAAAGTTAGCACATTCATAGTTACATAAAAAATTATTGCATCTCATTCGAAAAATCGATCCATTGAATTCAAGTAATTTTTGTTCGTCTATGCCTACTCTTTGAAGTAAATTGTCTGTATTTTGGGTTATAACCAACGTATTAAACTTTATCCTGGACTTCGTCAACATAGAAACTACTCTATGTCCCTCATTGGGATTCGAAATTAACGCCGAGTGTCTTCGAAATGTATAAAACAACCATACAATCTCAGGATTGGCATCAAATCCATCTAATGTGGCTAAATCAATAGGGGAATAATTTCTCCACGACGGACCATCCCCTACCAAGTACGTATATAGACCACTTTCAATTGCTAATTGATTTCCACATATCACTAATGTATTGATTTTTCTACGTGAATGAATGAATTCGTAAAAGCTGGCTACATCCATTTATCCGTTAGTTCATCATGCAAGTAAATAACATTATCGTTCTTGATATGCAATAGAATATCACCTACTGTTATTATATCAGCCACAGCAAATTCATGTTACGCAATGTGCCAGAAAGGGTAGGCGCGAAACAGTGAAAAACGAAAAAGTTGTTTGCGAAAATTGGAAGTGCTGAGAAAGGGCGAACTCGATATACAACAAACAACAAACAGCGGAAAAGAAGTTGAAGGGAAACGATTTCTCATTCATCAAGGGATTTCTTGCATATTGCTGCGCACTTTATTTACACAAGTCCTCCCCCACGATTGAATTTTTTGTGACTATTATTTGTGCCTACCCAACACCATGTCCAACAAGTTGTATCCTACTGAGAAGGAAAAACAGTACATGGGTGATAAATTCACCAAAATTTTAGATCAGATTTACGCGTTAACAGACGACAACGGTAACGAGTTCAGTTATGTTTTCCATGCCCTACCATTGAGAGCGAATCTGGAATATTATAAAGTAATCAAATCTCCAATGTCCTACTCAAAAATTAAGATGGCAGCTAAGCATAACAAATACACAAATCCGCAAGATTTTGTCAACGACCTCACACAAATCACCTGGAATGCCAGATTCTTCAACGAAGAAAGCTCTATCTATTACCAATATGCTTTAATTTTAAACAATTTCATCAAAAATAATGTCATACCGGCCTTGGTCAACGATCCTAATATTTTCAGACATGATCAAGTTGTGTATCCGAATTTAGGACCTTTGCCTGGAGATCCCGAATTTATTGCAGCCGTTGCACAAGAACAACAACAAAAAACGATTGCACCAGAGTCTGCTCCAGCAGCCATTGTTCCTTCTGCAGTGACAAATAACGATGCACTTTTCAATAGAGGTAATACCTCGACTCCTGGTGCTGATGATGAGCTATACGAAGATGAGGATGAACATGAAGGGGATGAGACAAAAACAGAAATTGTATCCAATAATCGCTCATCAACTCAACCTGCGTACACTTCAGGTAATAACGATTATCAAACATATGTCAATCAAACATATAATCCTAGTTCATACATGGCTACAGTTGAGGAAACTGGACAAGCTAACTTGTATAACCCTCCAAAGCTCAATTATAATGCGGTTCCAAACAGAGCAGTTTTAGAGCAATGGGTCAAACGTGGTAGACCACCCATTGTTGATAAGCCACACGAACAAAGAATAAAGTCCATTATGAGAGGTTTGAAAAAAATCAAAGTTGGTACGAAAACTATTATTTCTTTTTGGGATAAATTGCCAAGCAATTCCGACTATAGCAGGATCATCAAAAACCCAATTTCAATGTTAGATATTAAAGGTTTGATCAAACAAAGATACTATAAGACCGTAGATGCTTATGTCACCGATGTTTTTAGATTGATATCCAATAACAGAACTTATTTTTCTAACGATGATTTTATTCAAAATAATTTGAATGTTTTAGAGTCTAATATCTCAAGATTATATCAAATCGAAATGGCCAAACCAGATATTGAATATATGTCAGGCCAACAGACAAGTAAGTATCCTTTGAGTCAAGTCGTCTTCAATGATAGAGTCTATAAGGTTGGTAACTGGGTTTTAGTTAACAACCCCAACGATCCGTTGAGACCGGTCATTGCTCAGATTTTCAGATTATGGCAACAAGAGAAAGGTGAGTTGTGTATGAATGTTTGTTGGTATTATAGACCTGAATGGACCGTCCATAGAGTCGATAGATTATTTTTACACAATGAAGTTTTTAAAACCGGACAATATAGAGATCATTTGGTTTCTGAAATCATTGGGCCATGTTATGTGGCATATTTCACAAGATGGTTGAAGGGTGACCCTGGCGTTCCATACGATGGCCCATTATTTGTTTGTGAATTTAGATATAATGATAGGGAAAACACATTTGCTAAGATTAGAACTTGGAAGGCGTGTTTGCCAGACGAAGTTAGACATTTAGAGGACCCAATTAAACCGTTAAGTAGTAATAGAATTTTGAAAAAATTCCCATCACCGATTAAGCATTTACTGTTACCGGGATCATCTGATGTATCACCAATTCCTCCACCTATCATATTGAACCTCAACTCCCCTCCGTTGGTTGGTGGCGTTTATATACCAAGAATTGACGATGAAATTGATACGCATTACTTCGATAATACATTAACTCCTACGCAATGCAAAAATTATGTCCCTCCGGCAGCTAATTTGAGGGTTAGTAACGTGAATGATTATGATGATGTTCAAGCAATAACATCGGCGTCCACATCACAGCCTTTGCAGTTCCAACAATTATCCACACCAAATGGCTCTATACCTGTGATGTCAACGCAAAATTCTCTCCCTAGAATTAATCCTGTGAAGAAGCCACAAGTCAATATGCAGCTACAGATGCAGCTACAGATGCAAATGCAAATGCAACAAATGCAACTTAATATGGCTTCTCAATACAGTACCGGACTACATGGTAGTAAAATCATCAAAACACCATATAACTCCACGTCATACTCGTTTTCGCAGTATCATTCACCATCACAATCACTCACTTTCATAAAGCAGATTGAAGATATGAATGATATGATGAGCAGTGGTTACCATGGTGAAGAGTTGATCAAAAGATCATACTTGAATGTTGATAAGTTTAATTTTGAACGAATCAGCAAAGGTTTCAAACAAAGCAACTCAAACTTGATTGAGGGAAAAAATTTGAACATTGAAAAGGACAGTTTGGTTTGGTTCAAAGGTCCACCATTAAAAATTGTTGATAGAATTTTAAATGAAGACGATGTCAACAGCCTGAAAAGGGTCAGATGTGGGCACAGTGCTAAATATCTTGAATGGAAGCTCAAGAAGCAGTGTAAAAAAGATTGAATGATGTTTTTGTAATTTATTTGTAAAGTAAATAATTGATAATTCTATATCAGATATATATATATAAAATGAAAGAATATAAAAAAAAGATATATAAAAAGAACGTATTGATTAGGAAAGAACTATAGGTTTGTATTGATTTTTTGAGCTTAGTCGGAATATGATTGCGTGAATAAACCCCAGTGTTGTTCGACACCATAAGTACCAGGATTTTTCCAGTAATCATTGTATGTGGTAAACATCAAAGTGTTTTCGGCAACATCTGAATTTTCAACAATAGCTTTGATGGCAGTTAGCTGGTTTGCAACACTTGGAACACAACTACCGTAATTATCACCTTCGGTTGGCCAGCCTGTTTCTGTGATCATAACGTTTTTACCTGAACAGAGTGATTTAAGCGTAGAAATGGTATCTGCGAGGAAAGTACCAGAGTCTTCAGGAGCAGTGTTACCAGAGAAGAAAGGATGTTGATTAACTGTGACATAATCAACATGATCACATAGTGATGGATTATCCTCGAAAACAGGAACGGTATCAACAGTCACAACGTTACCAGTCCATCCAGCGGATGAAAGGTATGATTTACCGTTTGCAATTGCACTGATGACAGTAGCTAGATCATACGTACCTGAATTAATCCATTCATTTCCAATTGAAACTGTGTGAATTGCATCCCAACCTCTTGAAGAAGTCTTCACTTGAGTTGCTAATAGCTCAATGTCCGATTCTAAGGTATCTAGATAATATAAACCGGCAAAAATTTGTTGTGAAGATGACATAGTTTTAAGCATTTGTTCGACAGAATTACAATCTGGGGCATATAATCTGATGATATCAAATGTAGAAAGCAGTTCCATATCGGTTTGAATTTCCGATGCAGATTTGCAACTACCTGATGAAGTATATGGAGAATATGCAATACCTTTTGCTTGTCTTGCGTAAGCACCCACTGTACCAGAAGCAGAAGCGTCATCAGAGGAAGATGAAGATGAAGATGAAATGAAGATGAAGATGAAGCTGCCGCTGATGAAGTTGATGATGAAAAAGTAGCGGCAGAAGACGTTGAAGAGTATTCTTCATAATCAGAGGAGGATGGACTTTCTTCAGATGAAGAAGTTGTAGTAGATGTAACCAGTGTAACTTCAGAAGCAACGTTATGGTCAATAACGCTTGATCCGGAGTCGAGCATGAGCGATAATGTAGGAGATGCGGCAGTAGCAGATGCAGTGGTTGGGGCTACAGCTGAGGTATCAACAATATCGTTATTTGAATCAACCATGACAACATTAGTCACATAGACAACATCTTCATTTCTTTTGTGGTTGTGATGGTGGTGGTGATGGTTATATGATTCATCAAATAGCGGAGCTGCAAGGGCAGTTCCGATGAAAATAGGTAGCCAAACTGTCAATTTCATAATTCAATGGATTAATATAGCAGGGTGTTTCCAGCTGGTTTTCGGTGGAGACAAAAAAAAGGTAGTAACATTAAAGGATACAACACGAACACGGTACATTTACTTATTTATATAAATTGTTGAACATTTTCACTATTTAAAACAGGCTTCAAATAGGTAATCTGTCACTAAGTGATCAGTTGTTTATGTTTCAGGGTTACACGAAACTGGATTCCACGAAAAGTAGCCAGGTTCGCGTCTCCAGGGGGGGTCGTGTAATGTGCCGTAGGGGGGCGCGCTTCCCTGGTTGCGATGCGAAGACCGTGTGAAACGGGTTCTGGCTCCAGGCTTAGTAGGTTATATGGACTGATAATATCATTGCTGCGTTAAAGGGGCACTTGTATATGGCGTTTAAGCAGATGTTGAAAAGATTAGCCGCATTGCGAAGATATTCTAGAGTTTCATACGACGGTACTCCTGTGAGCCCTCTTTCACAAGTGGAATATGACCAAACTGCATTTTCTAAGGATATTGAAACGGTAGAGTTAGCATTCGATAAACATGCTATCAAAAACCATGCTAATGGAATTCCTGATTTGGTGTTTTTACATGGTTTATTTGGTAACAGAGCTAATAATAAATCTATAAGTAAACAATTAAGCAAACAGCTTGGTGTTAATGTATACTGTTTGGATTTAAGAAACCATGGGGAATCGCCATGGAATTCAAGACATGATTATCCAGCGATGGCAGCAGATGTAGAAAGGTTCATAACTGATCATGAGATTGAGAAACCCATCATTCTGGGTCATTCGATGGGTGCCAAATGTGCTATGGCACTTGTATTACGTAACAAAGAGATGTGTTCTGGTCTTGTCAGTATCGACAATGCGCCAGTTGATTTTACACTAGGAAGAACCGGATTCAGCAAGTTTGGCACATACATTCAGGCGCTTCAAAAAATTGAAACAAAGAAACTTTCAAGTCTCAAAGAATGTGATACAATTTTAGCTGAGGTCGAACCAAGTTTACCCATCAGACAATTTTTACTCACCAATATGAAACGTAAAGGCGACCATTTTCAAAGCAGAGTGCCATTAGCCACTCTAGGGGCGAGCCTGGATAACATCAGTGCTTGGCCTTATAGATTTGACGGGCCGCAGGGCGCGCGTTGGAATCAACCAAGTTTATTTATTCGTGGGATGCAAAGCAGTTATGTCAGTGACGAGGTATTGGCGACTATCGGTAGCTTTTTCCCATCATTTGAGACTCTTGACATTGATGCTGGACATTGGGTGACGGCGGAAAAACCTGCAGAATGCGTAAGTGGAATCACTGGATTTGTCGAAAGACACTTTTCTTCATGATCCAGACATTCGTTGCGATTCTGATGTATAATATAAATACAGCTTTTAAATAACGCACTTTGACAACATTTTCCCCGTCCCTCTCATTTTACTTTTTCCCCCGGGGGACACGGCTGGAATATCCATGATAAATATTATTTCAATTCTTTCCGCAGAATTTCTTACAGGAGCAATATCTCCCGATTGTCTATAGGAAATACCGACTCGGAGTGTCGGCCATTTCGCGTAAAACCACTGTAAGTAATTTCTGCGGAGACTGTAGTATATACGACGGAAATTCTTTTTTTCTTTTTTTTAATTTTGCAACATTTTCAGACACCTTCTCCCTTTTGATTGATTCATCCGTAGTGCAAAATGCTTAGATCATCTGCTAGATTATTCTCTACTTCCCAATACTTAAAACAAAAGGTCCAACACGACGTTGTCGTTATCGGTGGTGGTCCAGGTGGTTACGTTGCCGCTATCAAAGCAGCACAACTTGGTTACAATACCGCATGTGTTGAAAAAAGAGGTTCCCTTGGTGGTACTTGTCTTAATGTTGGTTGTATTCCATCCAAGGCTTTATTAAACAACTCTCATTTATATCATCAAATTAAGCACGAATCTGAAAAGAGAGGTATTGATATCTCCGGTGAAGTTAAGCCAAATCTTGACAATTTAATGAAAGCTAAGGATACCGCTGTTAAACAATTGACTGGTGGTATTGAAATGTTATTCAAGAAGAACGGTGTTACTTACTACAAAGGTAACGGTTCATTTGTTGATGAACACAACGTTAAGGTTGATCCAATCGATGGTTCCGAAGAAAAGACCCTGGAAGCTAAGAATATTATTATTGCTACTGGTTCTGAACCAACTCCATTCCCAGGTATTAAGGTTGATCAAGAAAGAATTGTTGATTCTACCGGTGCTTTGGCTTTAAAGCAAATTCCAAAGAGAATGGCCGTTATTGGTGGTGGTATCATTGGTTTAGAAATGGGTTCTGTTTGGTCTAGATTAGGTTCAGAAGTCACTGTTTTAGAATTCCAAAACGCTATTGGTGGTGCTGGTATGGATGGTGAAGTTGCTAAAGCTACTCAAAAATTCCTGTCCAAACAAGGTCTTAAATTCCAATTAGGTGCTAAGGTTAAAACCGCAACTAACAACGGTAATGAAGTTGATATTGAATTCGAAGATGCCAAGACCGGTGAAGTTAAGACCATCCAAGCTGATGTCTTATTAGTTGCTGTTGGTAGAAGACCATACTCCAGTGGTTTGAATGCAGAAGCCATTGGTTTAGACTTTGACAAGAGAAACAGAGTTGTTATTGACTCTGAATACAAGACCAACCACCCACACATCCAATGTATTGGTGATGTCACTTTCGGTGCTATGTTGGCTCACAAGGCTGAAGAAGAAGGTATTGCAGCTGTTGAATACTTAAAGACTGGTCACGGTCACGTCAATTACGGTAATATTCCAGCTGTTATGTACAGTCATCCAGAAGTCGCATGGGTCGGTAAGACCGAAGAAGACTTAAAGGAAGCTGGTATTAAGTACAAGACTGGTAAGTTCCCATTCATTGCTAACTCCAGAGCAAAAACTAACATGGACACTGAAGGTTTTGTTAAATTCATTGCCGATGCTGAAACTCAAAGAGTTTTAGGTGTTCATATCATTGGTCCTAATGCCGGTGAAATGATTGCTGAAGCAGGTTTGGCGATTGAATACGGTGCATCATGTGAAGACATTTACAGAGTTTGTCATGCTCACCCAACTCTTTCCGAAGCATTCAAGGAAGCAGCAATGGCCGTTTTCGACAAACCAGTTAACTTCTAAACCTTTAAATAAGCGCTATATAAATCTTTTTTCCAGTCTTATAATAAATTAAAATGTAATGTTTACAAATCGCAGTTATTATATTGTTATTATGTACTTACTTAGTTACTTACTTAGTTACCTACTTAGTTACTTACTTAGTTACCAACTTAAATGCTTATTTACTTGCTCGCATTGAAGATCCAATCACCATCCGCACATAATTAACCCCCCCCCCTACCCCCCAGTTCTGTACGTAACGTTCGTTCGTGCGTTATAAAAGTTTCTCCCTTCAAGCGCGCCATAGTTAGTTATTGGTGCAATTGACTGATGATTTATTGATTATAATATATGGAGATGGAGAAGGGGATAAAAAAAGCGTTGGAAAGTCGACAATTAGGTATGGGCAGTACGGTTGTCGTGGATGCTCACGATGGTCACACCGGGGAGCAATTTAAGCTACAGTATGAACAGCAGGCAATGGTAGGTCATGGAAGTTTTGGGTATGTGTATCAAATTAACATATTACCGAAGAACGTTAAAGCAGCAACAAAGTCGGTTTTACAAGATATGAGATTTAAGAACAGGGAACTAGAAATTATGAAATTGATAAGACATCAAAACATTGTTGACCTGTTGGCGTATTATTATCAGAAAAATGAAAAAGATGAGTTATATTTATACCTTATCTTAGAGTTTGTTCCGGAAACGTTGTTTACCAACATCCAATACTACTATTCAAGAAAGATGAAAATGCCACAATTGCTTATCAAACTTTACTCATATCAAATTCTCAGATCTATGAATTATATTCATTCCCTTGGAATATGTCATCGAGATATCAAACCTCAAAATCTTCTCATCAACCCAACAAACGGTGTACTTAAACTCTGCGATTTTGGAAGTGCCAAAATTTTGAGACCTAATGAACCCAACGTTTCTTATATTTGCTCTAGATATTATAGAGCACCTGAATTGATATTTGGAGCAAGAAACTATACAACGAAAATTGATGTGTGGTCTACTGGTTGTGTGATTGCTGAAATGTGTTTGGGTCAGCCATTATTTCCAGGACAGAGTGGTATTGATCAACTGGTGGAAATTATAAAACTGCTGGGAACTCCATCAAAAGATGATATTAAATCGATGAATCCAAATTATATGGATCATAAGTTCCCATCAATCAAACCAATTCCTTTAACTAAAATATTTGGTGATGATCAATTAAAGATTTTATCTTTATTTAACAAGATGTTTCATTATTCTCCACTTGTTAGATCGAGTGCTATTGAATGTCTCGTTGATGAATTTTTCGATGAATTCAGAGAAGAATCCTTTTACACAAAACCATTGCCTAACTTCAGAAACTACAACTTATCGGATGAGATTTTCCCACCGGATTTACTAAATTTTGACAAAAGGGAGTTAAGTGTAGCTCCAGAATTAATTCATAGTCTAGTTCCAAGTTGGAAAAAAGATACATCTCTCGATACCTTCAAACCATATACTAAAGAAGAATTAGAAAATCATTTAAATAACTAATGAAATCCAGGTGATTCAATATATGCTAGAAATTTAAAGCAAACGTACAGGCATATAAAACTAAATGTGTAAAACCATAAATAATAATTGAAGTATATAGTTACATGTTAAGGATGTAGTATAAACTCAGATACTTACGAATCGAATTAAACAAACAGGAGTTAAATTCAGGTTATAAAATTGAGCATCCCTTCAATGAAAGTATATATCTGTTACTGTTAGATTCTCAGACGTTTAAATGATTAATTTAAATATTCAATGTGACTAATTACTACAATGCTAGCAATGGCGAATTTGTATTTCATAAACTAGTAATTCCTCGTATATCCCACCATATTTCATCATTGAGTTGATTAACATATTTGCACCTCTATTACATCTACAAACGTTTTCAATATTCAATCTCTTCTCATATACTTACAATCTGCTGCTTTGCTGACGCTTATGCTTCAATAACCACAAATATCCCTTTTATCTTGAATTTTTATTACGTAAGGAATTTCAAATTTCAAGAGACTTCCAATCTCCTGAAGAAATGCATCATCTACTCTTTTGTAAATAATGCCAAAAAGGAGGATTTTAGGTAATACCGGTGACGTTATTGAATCACCTGTTGAAAAAATAATATGCCCCATTTGTAATATCTCAATAGAATCGTTGGATTTGTTGAATAAGCACATTGACAAATTTCACTTACAAGAGGACGTGATACATGATGTGTTGATTACGGAATCAAATTCGTTACCTGCAGTACATTATAGGAAATTTAGAAATGGATTGAAATGTAATGATCCAAGATGCAATGTGAAACTCAGAAATGGTGGATTCAGGAACTGCTCATGTTGTGGAGAAATATTCTGTTCAAGACATTGTAATTTAAACATTAAATTAACAAATACATTAAAGGTTGATCCAAATGGAACTCCAGTTAAATGCTGTTTGGCGTGTTTGAACAAAAATTTAAACGATGAATTGATAACTCATGATCGATCAAAAGAGTTTAAGAAGTTGAGGAAAATCAACAACGAAGCGCACGAGCTGAATAAGTTGGTTGTAGATCGAAGACTGTTCAAGTTTTTAAATTCCATCAAGTACGACATATCAGAACAAGAATTGAAAACTTTAGAGGAATCGCTTGTGGATTGGAAATATCATTCCAATTGTGTTGTTTGCGAATTCAAATTCAATTGGTTTGTTAGAAAGCATCATTGTCGATTATGCGGTGAGACTGTTTGTGATCGATCAGTATCTAAATGCTCAATGAATATTCCCTTGAATTTACTGGGTGAGCTCATTAATGGAAGTCAAGTATGCAAGGAAGATTCATTTGGAATTAGAATTTGTTCCAATTGTAAGAATGACGTGTTAACTAAACATGTGTTTGAAAAGGATTTGAAAAAAGATTTGGAATTTTTGAAATACTACAAAATGTGGAAGATTCTTGAAACCAAACTTAATTCGTATAATCTGAGGGATATTTCAAATAACGAGAACAAAATATTAGAACTTTTCAATCGACTTGATAAACTCATTAAGAAAATAGAGCAAGAAGTTAAAAGTGAGCAATTGGTTTACGATGAGATCGTGATGCTTAAAAATTTAAAGATGGTGATTATAAAATACATACAAAAAAAGCTACCAATTTTTAGAAAATCACAGCAAGATAAACTTGAAAATGAACGTAAAATACTTCAGCAAATGATCACTAATACCCCTTCATTATCAATGAATGAAATCAAATCAAAACGAGAAAAATTGATTGTTCTCAATGAACAGAAATTTCTAGTTGAAAATATGAAACAAGACCTCAAAAATAAAAGACAATTTGATAATTTACAAACATTGGATGAGAATTTATTAGACATTAATGAGGAAATCGATAAAATTACAAAGGAGCTTGGAAATCAATCTTTTACTACATAGCTCAATCACTTAATTTTGTTGTTAGCTCCCCCTTTATTTATTCAATCTTCTAGTTTTACCCTTCTTATTTGCTTTATTATGCTTTTTATTGTTTGTATTAATAAATTTACCCTTATGGAATGCCTTTGTTTCATTACCTTTAACACCACCCATATTGAAAAATTCATCGTCCAATTCATTGGCTGCACTGTAAAGCGCCGCTTGCTTACCACCATAAGTTCTTGAACGATGAGCCTTGGATTCATCTTCTGTAGATAAATGACCCGAGAAAGTCAATTTATGAATATCCTTTTCCAAATTGAAGTCTTTAATTGATAGATTCTTAGCCCTTAGTGCTTCAATAAGTTGATTCCTACGCTGTTCTGGTAAATGTTGAATGGTGAATAATTCTTTGTTGAAATCTCTGGCTTCTTCTTCAGTCGCCATAGAACCATCTTCATGTGGTGGAGGTTGAACGTATAATAACTTACCATTCACCAAATCTTTCAAAATGTATCTTGCAGCTCTACTTTCATCTGCAGAACCAAAACCTTGTGTCATATAACCTCTGGCTCTAGCATATGCAGTCAATAATTCTTGTGAGGTTGGAATTCCTGTACCACCTTCAGTTTCACTTAGTGTTGGAATTGTTATACCATACACTGCTTCGATGAAAAATTTAGGTATTCTTCTACAAACAAGTTGGGTTGGACCTGTATATTCTCTCAGTTGATCAATTGGTAAGACACCATTACAGACTAACTCACCATTGGTGTAAGCAAAATTTGGGAAAACCAAACCTGGACAATCACATAATATGACCTTGTCACTTAACAATATAGTTTGGAAATGTTTGGTTTTACCAGGTGTCGCAGAAACCGAGACTTTCTTAGAACCAACTAAAGCATTAATTGTGGAAGATTTACCAACATTAGGGTAACCAACTAAACCGATTTGTAGTCTTTGTGGTTGACCTTCTGGTGCTTCAGTCAATGGCTCTGGTGCAACTCTTAAAAACAACTCTTCCAATTCTTCAACGGTGATAATACGAGTCATTTCTCTTACTTCATCATCTAAATCAACTGGTTCTTCTTCTTCATCAAAATATAAACCATCATCTTCGGATTCTTCCTGCTCTTCTTCTGATAACTCTAAATCATCCATTTGGTCTTCTAATTCATCAAGTTCTTGTTGAAGTTTCAAAAATTCAGCTCTTTGTTCTTCAGTCAAATCGGATAAATCAAATTCTTCCATATCATCAGCTTCTTCATCAGATTCTCTAAGGTTTTCCTTTTCATCAGGATTATAAACAGGAGGCATTTCACCATCATGTTCTTCCATATATCTTTTCAAAGCTTCTTCTTCTTCCTTTTGCTTTTCAAGAATTTCGTTGGCCTTTGCAGCACTGAAAAAGGTATATTTAATATTATGCTTTTTAAAATAGTTAGCCCATGTCAGTCTTTGTTGGTAAGTCAACAAATCAGCTTTATTGACCAATAATAAGTTTCTTTTCAATGGATTTAATTCTTTAACATATTTTTCTAAATCTCTAGATCTAAATAGTAAAGGATTTCTTGCATCAACAATTTGAACAATCAAATCTGATCTTTCGACCACTCTCCACAATTGTTTCCAAACCATAATATTTCTTTCAAATGGAGTTAACAATAAATCATGGTTTTCTTGTAACATTGCTAAATGTCTTCTCCATTCTAAAAACGAATCACTTTCCATTCTTTCTAACTCAAATTTGGTGGTGTTTTCATCCCATTCAGGTCTTCTTGGAACAATCAAATCTTTAATATGTTCTTTTTGAACTTTGAACTTCTTAGCCTCTTCTTCTGAAGTTAATAGATATGGATTATAGTTACCTGTATCAACAGCTTGATTGTTAACTCTAATAATCTTAACACTGGCATGCTTTTCGGCTGTGAAATCGGTATCAGCAAGTTCAGCGGTATTTAAAAACTCATCTAATGCATTTTCTTGTGTGACAGATCTTAATTTAACCCAATCAGCTTCGTGCTTCTCAGTAGTGAATCTCATTTGACCATCAGGCAAGTAATAAATTTGATTTTGACTTTGCTTGGCATTCTTAATGGTTCTACCTAAACCAATGGTATTCTTATTCTTATGAGGTGTGTTCTTTGGACCCTTAGGTGGCTTCCATTTTCTAGTTTCGACTTTTGGTGGCATTTTCGGCTTGCAAACAGTTTGTTCTTACCAATGTCTGATTGAATAGCATCAAAAAAAAAAATTGAAAAAAAAAAAAAAAAAAAAAAAAAAAAAATTTCATAACCAGTGTGTATATTTTAAAAAATTTTATTGTGGCTGATTTGATTCCTAATAACGTGGCGCAGTCGATAAATGGAGAATTGAAAAGATGAACACAAAGCAAGAAGCAGTGATGAGCCGATTTGTTTTTGTAATTGATTGTTTTCATTTGTTGGTTAGGTTGCTTTTTATCTGAAAGCGTTTAGCCTGATGGATTCATTACGCTTTATTTTTTGATGAGTTGTAGGTAATGAACATGATTTTCGCACTGTAAACATGGTTTTTATACTGTAATTATGAATGTCTATAATATATCTAGCCCAACTGCTCAGAGGGCTAAAAAAAACCTAATTTTGTGAATTTGCTGCTAATAAATTAGGATATGTTCCAATTTTTTTTCGTTTGGAACAAGAATGCCCCCAATATAAAAAAATATAACATAAAAAATGACATTTTTTTTGTTATTTTATCGGGGCTATAAAATTTACGTACAACATAGTACTACCCCACAATTTTTTCAGCTTTTGTGAATGATAGCAAGTGGTTAAATCTGTGGTTCAAAACTCAAGTAAGGCAAAACCTTATCAAAGCAACTGAAAATCAGTCAGCACCTAAAAGAGTAATTACCGTACTCAAGATTCTATTTTTTTTTCTTCGAGGGTCTTGTGATAATATTAGCCGATAAATCATTACGTTTGGAGTACACTGATCACACAATCAGAGGGGTCTTTTTTTTGTTCATTGTGAGAACAAGCCGCTTCTGTCTAGCAAAAACAACCATGCCTATTCAGCGTTCTAATTCAATTTCTACTCTGAGCACTACAGGATCATCACAATTTACCGACGCGAGATCAAACTTTGTAGATGCAGATTCTGAAATTTCCCTGCAACAGAATGATCCAACCTCCACTGCGGTTGTGGCTGAAAATTTTGAAGATGTGGATTTAAGCACGACAGCAGTGAACAATAATTCTGATGAAATCAAAACATCTCAGCCAAAAAATCCAAAAGAACCAAAAATATACGTTTCCAAAGAGGAGAAAATAAGACAACATCAAAGAGAAATTAAAAGAGGATATCAGAGAGAAGAAACACAATGTCAAGAATACTTGTTTTCCAATAATACATTGTCAGTTTTGGACTTGCCAAGTATAAATACCATTCTGTGTAACCTTTGCTCGATTTGTTGCTCTTCCATGAATTCTTCTACGAGTGGTCAAGTCGGTACCGCGGTTTCATCGAAAGCATATGCTTGATCATCGTGACTTATGATAAACGGCTTTTTGCCAATTAGATATATCATCCAAATAGTAAAGCAGCGTTCTATAAATTTTCTGTAAAAAAGTTAGTTGCTAATAAATCAAGTTTTATTATCTGATGGTCAGTAGATGATTGCAAAACTCAAAGCTACATGCTTTGCTACACAAGATACAAAAAAAAAGGACAGAGGAGCTACCTGCTCAATTCAGGAACCAGTATACATATTCGCAATTATCCATCTATATCACACTATTCATATTCTTTCAAGTATCTTAGTGCATCATCTTGTGTCCAAACTTGATCTTTTCCTTCTTGATATTTCGCCAACGGAAGATCATATGGTAATCGAATACCAATTTTGTAAGTTGCGCCGCTCGAGAGATCTTCATTATCTTCGATTGAGTCCTTTCCCAATGTAGGAACCAGTATTTGCCTTTTGTTTTCATGGTTATTTGTCGTCTTTAGTAGTTTGGGATCAATAAAAATTCCCGCCTCAAATGAGGAAATATCATATTGAATAACGCTATATTCTTTTGACTTAAAGTTTGGTTGACCCCATGCTTGCTTTGATATATTAGCACTGGTTAATAAAAACCATTTTATAGTCTTGAAATTATCCTCAGTTAACGTATATGTTTTCACATGTGGCATTAAATTGGATCTACCTGATTTGGAGTGTCTGGGGCTATCGTTAAATGTGGACCATCTGTGTAGATATCTCTTGATTTCATCGAATTGTCTTTTATACGAAGGCCATTTACCTTCTTTCGTCAGAAATAAAGAACTACCTGCTAATGGGCCTCCCCTTGAATTTAAAACTTCTTTAACAGTGGGCCAAATTATAACTGGCTCGACTTTGAGCTTTTGATTGCTATCATAAACATATGACGACCTTTTAGCTAAGGGATACCCCTTTTCAACGCATGACGTCAATACATGGACTAGCTCATTCCTTTTCCAGTCATCACATGGTCCGGCCAGTGCTGATGATTGTCCAATCAATTTACCTGATAAACTTTCCAACTTCAAAATGTGAATTACTTGCCACAATCTGCCATAACCAAACATCGGTTTTGAGTTTGGTTTGCAGATTGACAATTTATCCCGGTATTCAAAATGACCAGGTGATGAACCCACGAAAACAACATCAATTGGAGAAAAATCGTATTTTCCTAAAAGATCAACCAACTTGTTAATATCGGGGTTTTCATAAGTAAACAAGTAACTTATAAAATCACGCTTGAAGCAAGTTCCAGTATCGGAACTCAAACTTATGTTTGGATCCATGAAATCCAAATATTTTTCCCTTGATTCATGTAATCTCAAAACTGGAGAAATCCAACACATTTGTGTTCTCAGAATATGATCGCTTTCAATGAGATTCATCGTATGTATAACAATCTGGCATGTTGTGTCGTTGAAAAAATTAACCATCATTTTAGAATGGTGTGTTCCTTTCGCCAATAGTTTGTTTGTGACGTCAACCGCCCGAATCCTGAACTTTACCCAAGAGTTATCAGATACGTTTAAATGTTTTTCACCATTACTGATTAGAATAAATTCACAATTTTTGGCTCTGATGAATTTGGAGAAGTAATCAAAATCAATCAGCATATTAAACTGATAGGATTTTACTAATTGATCTGAACCTACTAGTTCATGAAGTGAAACTGCATCAGTATCGGCATTTGGCTGATACTCAGAGCAGTATCCGGGATTCTTAATTATGCGGATCCTAGAAGATGCATCATCGATACAAGAGTGGAGTATTCTTGGTGGAATGTTGCGACCAGAAAAGGAAACAGAAGGTGTTAATTGGGGGATTTTTTTGGATTCTGTTGTGCCGTGTGATTCAATTGATACAACGGATTCAGCTGTTTCTGGACTTTTATTTGATTTATCTTTAGCTTGTTTTATTCTTCTTTCTGCAGCATCTGCACTTCTTTTACGCAATAGTTGTTGCGGAGTTAAATTGGATTCGTCTTCATCAATCATCCCATTGATGTCACTAGCACGTTTTTCGAAACCTTTCACCTTCTCTGTCCCGATATCACCTTCTCTCAAATTCTCATCTCGGACTGGAATAGATTGTTCAGCAGTGGATATAGTCGCTGGATTGGAGCTATTAACAGGGACCTCGTCTTCATCTTCAGATAACAAGTCAATTATTACCGGATTTTCTGAAAATCTGGCCTTCTTTGAATTGACAGTAATGTCAGCACCATCATCGTCATCTGAATCCAAACTGATGTACTCTCTCTTACTCATTTGGCAAGGAAATGAAACACTTTCACGAAGAAAACATGTAAATTTCATGGTTTATGATTTTAGCGCTATTCGAAGACCATGTTTGGCGGTTTATGGTCGTAGGATGAGGAGTGGAATACAAACTGTTTTTAATGCGGTTTTCATTTAAGTGCAATACTAGATAAAAACTGTGCAAATATATAAGCTATGCTTAGTTTTGATTCATTTACTGCTGGGAACGCCGGGATCAAGAAAAGTAAAATAAAATTGAATTGATTGGAATGGAATAGAATAGAATAGAATAGAATAGAATAGAATAGAATCTAAAAAAAAACAAGCCTGCTTTGAAACTACCTTCGACGTACAGGCTATAAATACATACCGTAGTAGTTAAACACAATGAAAATTTATATTAAAACATATTTATAAATATAGATATTATAAATTTAGAAAGCACTTAGTATAATCTGAAAGCTGGACCCATAGATGACTTGATGACAAGGGAACCAACGTTTTGCCAGTTCTTCTTTAATAAGGAAACTAAGAAGTTAACGGACATCATGATTTGGGTAACTAAAGCATCTTCTTGCATTTCAACGTGACCAACAGCAACTGCTAAACATAAGACCTTCTTCAATTGGAACTTGATAGTGGACTTAACATCAGTGACCTTAGCGTATAAGTCATCAGAGTGGGAAACTGGGGTTGGGAACTTACCAGCCTTAGATAATTGAGGACCTAATAATCTTGGAACTTGCTTAATTAAAGTTTCAGAAGCGACGAAAGCGTTATACTTCTTAGCTAACTTCTTGATCAATTTCTTGTTCTTGTTTAACTTCTTTAAGTCATCAACGGACATAGCATCACAACCTAAACCCTTAGCTCTGTCAACATCGAAAGCATCACCAAAAATACAGATGGTCATGTTTGGTCTTGGAACTTGAGGTAACTTAAGAGTACCAGAGAATCTCTTGTCTCTTTGTGGGTCATAGTTCTTTAAACCGACTTGTAATTCGACGGTTTCTAAGAAGTTTCTCTTCTTAGTTTCAGTGGAATACTTTAAAAGTTCCTTGACGTTTTCTCTAACTTGAGCAGTGCTAACCTTGGACATTTTAACTTGATTGTCTCCCTTAAAATAGGTAATACCGATTGGTTGTTTCGACGATGGTAAAAGAAAAGAAATAGCAGAGGCAGCAAGCAACGGATCCAGAGAGGGTACATGAAAAAAATATTGAAAGCGAATTCTTGAAAAAAAATTTAAAAAAAATTTTTTGTGAACAATTTTTTATAAAAAAAAATGGAAAAGGGTTGAAACCTGTAATTTTGCACGTGGTTTTGAAGGCTTCGCGATTTTGGGAAAGTTCGATTATTGACATGTATTATGATCATGTTAACAGCGGTATACTTCATCGGCATATATTGATAAGTTACTGTTGTGTTTAGATTGGTAACTACTCAATAAAGAATTATCATATTATTTGGAGTCTCTTATATTCATATGTTCATCTTGATTTAGCTATTATGTTCACCGTTTTCAAACCTTATACGTTTCCATTACACCAATTTCGATGTTTTGGTTCCACCTCAATCACATTTAAAGGGAAATCTTCATCATCTAGCCGATGGCTTAATAGACAAACAAATGATCTTTACACCAAGCGGGCGAAACAGGAAAATCTGAAATCTAGAGCGGCTTTCAAATTGTTACAAATAGATGAAAAGTTTAAAATATTTAGAAAAGGAAGCCACCAACAAAAGCTTAATGTTTTAGATCTAGGAGCTGCACCTGGTGCATGGAATCAAGTTTCCATTGAGCGAAGTCCCAAAGGATCCAAGGTTTTAGGTGTTGATATTTTACCATATCAGCCACCAGCTGGATGTTCTTCAATTCAGGGCAATATTCTGAACAAGGCTACACATGAATTGATTAAAGATTTTTTCACATTTTCCGAAATTGAACAACAGAAGCACATGTTTGAGGAAGTTGAAATCATTTCACGTAATGGAAAAACTGTTGAAAAAATTCAAGAGATTTCAGTCTTGGAACAAGAATCAGAAATTAATCAGCTTAATGCCCAGATAAGTAATAGTCATCAAGTTCAAACATTAGAAAAACACAAAAGAGATTATCCAGTTGATATTATTTTGAGTGATATGTACGTACCTTTCCCACAAAAACATTATTCTTCTTCCTTTTATAATTCTTTTACTAACAACCCATATTACAGGATGGCAAATACGACCGGTTTGAACTTTAAGGATCACGTGATGTCAATGGATTTGTGTGACGCTGCTTTAATCACATCAATTGATTTACTTAAAAAGGACGGGCATCTTATCATGAAATTTTTCACTGGTGAAGAAGATAAACTTTTAGAAAACAAATTGAAATTTTGTTTTAAAGATGTCAAAAGATTTAAGCCTAAAGCCTGTAGGGTTGAGTCAAAAGAATGTTATTTTGTCTGTTTGAACAAAAAGCAGTATGAATTTGATAAGGTTTCACTATTCACAATGAAATTTTGAGTACATTAGTTATTAGGAGTGTATTCGTGTATATAAATAATCTGTATAGTATAAAAAACAAAAAGCGTAATTAATATTAGTGTAATTCACCTTCTTCAACTTCGACAAAATCAATATTTTGATTGGAAACTTAAGCCCACTTACCGACTAAAGCCATAATACCGGTACCGAATAACATACAAGCTAAACTGAATAATAATTCGGTAGTTTCGGTCTTAATTCTTTGGTTGAAAACGAAATCTCTAGCAATAAATTCGACCAAACCGGTATACATAAGAATACCAGCTGATAAAGAATCTAAAACACCAGAAACAACATTGGCAGTGTAACCGTTACCAGCATAAGTAGTTCTGACACCTAAACCAATAGCAATGGAGATTGGAGTAACCAAACCATAAGCTAAACAACATAAGTATTTGATGTAAACTGGCTTAGATTTTGGCCATGGAATAGCAGATAATCTAGCACCAATACCCAAACCTTCGAAAGATTGATGGAAAATCAAGACAGGATATAAGGTCTTGAAATCACTGTAATCACAAGAACCTAAATTCAAACCAATAATAACAGAGTGGAAAATAACACCGAATTCTAAAATTAAGAAAGCCGCAAATTGTTGTTTAAATTCGTATTCACTGGCGTCTGTGTTGACGGATTTGCTAAATTCTTGGATTTCGTTTTTAATGGCAGAATCGACTTGATCGTCATCACAAACAGGACAATTTTCATCAACTTCAGTAGAATTAGATTCTTGTGCTTGCTTTTCGGTCAATAACCTTTGAAGGTCAATTTCTTCACTAATTAAACCATAGGTTCTTTCAACATAAACTTCGGAAGCAAGTTCAGTTAAAAAGATACCAAAAATAGAAACCAAGATAAGAGCAGGAGGCCATGAGTAAATAGCCCAGTTACCAGTCATACCAACACAAACATTAGGACCAATTTCACCATAAGCAGGATCCATCAAATGAACGAAAGCAGTAGCAACAATAACACCGGCACCAAAATGTCTAGCAAACAAGTAAAACCAAACTGACAAGTGAAACTTGAATTTTTGTTGGATAAGAGGCAGGAATGTAACAAAAGTGGAAATGATCCAAATCACAAAGACGGAACCAATTCTGGTACCAATACCACCAGAGAAAACAGCACTAGCATCGGCGACACCTTGAATAACACAGACTTTGAATGAGTCTGGAACAGCATCAGAGGTGATGGAAATATCATTAGGGTTACCATATACAGACCAATCAGGCATTGTTGCTTATTTGTTGTGTGTGTTTGATTGATTAAATTGAAAAGATTTAATATCAGTTCCAAACCACTTGAACAGCAGCAAATACATCCTTTTATATATAAAACTTCACTGCAAAACTGTCTTTCGATCTGTAAAAAAAAATGTAACCATCAAGGTACTTTAGTCACCTCGCTGGTTATGATTTAAAAAAAAATTTAAACTTTTCAATAAATCTCATGGAATAATAACAGATAACAACCTCAGTGGTTGCGAGATTGACGATAATTGGCAACGGCTTTGCGCTTTTGAAGACGTTAAAGTACAGTTTCTACATTTTAACTTTTTATTTTTTCAGTTTTTCTCAATTTTTTTCACGATTCAACACTGCTGGTTACGCCTTATATACCAAATAACCAGATCGTACCTGTTATGAATCGTGACCGTTTGAGCCGTGGCTGTTTAAAATCATCGGTCGATTCATAAAAAAAATTTGACAGGTTTGACGTTTGATGCCCTTTAACGTGTAGAATAGTCAATATGGGCTACATGACAAGTTTCGTAGATGCAATTAGGAAGATCTTTGAGAAAATCTCACGAAGTCTGAGTAAAATTTGTACGCCTGAAAAATTTGCAGATATTTCTACGGCCGGGTTTTTTTTTTTTTACTTTTGGTTAATTAACCTCATATTGAATTTTGCAAAAGTGGACTGGGTTGGTTAAATTACAAGTCGTGCCTTTTTTATTGTTCCGAACAAAAAAGAAATATGTTTCTGTTTTTTTCAAATGGCCGGTCCTATTGTTCGTACTGTTACCACCGGAAAAATAACAGGCATTGTAAAAGAAAAACCCGATCTGTATTAACAATATTATAAGAATAAATTGGTATATGTTTATTACGCCATTTTCAATGTTTACCTTTTTTTTTTTTTTTTGCTCAATATAGATGCAAAAAACGGGTGATAGAAGTTGTATTGTTTCTTACTGCAGTAGCTGCAGATTGGCTGAATCTTCTTTTATGTCAATTTAATCATAAATTTTCTAATTAACTATAAATGTATCAAAAATTAACCTTGCTATTTACTACACTCAATTATCCTTGTTTTCATCAGCTTCGTCAGTTCCGCTCAAAGAATCTGATTCAGCGGCATTGACTTCTGGAACTTCAGCGGCATCTTCTTTTGAAGCTTCTTCGGCATCGGAGATTTCTGTAGCTTCCAGTCCGGCTGTACCTTGAAGTTCGTCTGTGGCATTCGGACTTTCAATTTCTTTTTCGGTTATTCTGCTGGATTCTTCGAGATCAGCGGTTGCCGCATCAATTACACTCTCTTTAACTTCTTGTAAATTTGGGAATTCCGATAGATTCAAACTTGGAACCAAAATTCTTTCGCTGATCTTTCCCTTTCCTTTAGTTTCAAGGTCATTTTTCCAGGCATCAACATTCAGGTCGATCTGCTCCAAACTTTTGCCGTATACCAAACTTAAAATTGTGGCTTCGGTGAATCTCTCAGTTTTGTTCAAAATATCAATACATTTGTTCAAATCTTTAGCTGCCCACGAGGAAGCAAATGCTGAATTGAATTGGCCCACTTCTATACATTTATCACTTAACTCTTTCAACTTTTCATTGTCATTGAATGAGGTGTATAAAAGTAATAAGGACTGATAATCTTTACATTCCTCAAATGATCTGATTGCCAAATCAAATTTGAAATTATTCAATGCCGTATCTCCAAGTTTCTTCCATTTATGAACAGATTTTTCTTTTTCAGCAATCTCTAAAGATAATGGGAAATTCAACGTTTGAACTGCTAATTCGAATTTTTGATCCAAATCGTTAGAAAGTTCAAGTGCCTTTTCCGTGTAACCTTGTTCTTCTAAAAATCTTGCAATTTTATTTATATCCTTTTCGTCAATCTCACTTATTATTGAATCAGCTAACTCTAGATCACCTCTCATCACAACCGTTTGGTACTCCAAAACCGATAATGATAGATTATAGGAAATCACATTCAAGTCTTTGTCACAGACATATACTTTGTTATCTCTTGATAAGTAACCTAGTAAAAACATAGATTTATCAAAATGGGCCAAGTTGTAAACTGAACCACCCACCAAGTAGTTTAATCTATTGCTTGAAGAGGTGTACATAAACACGTGACCAATCCATTTACCTGTGATGATTTGATCATCCACTTCAAAGGATAAGTCGAAACATTCTTCGACACCTTCTTCTGGATCCACGGTACCGTTGTTTGAGTGTTCTTGATATATATCTTTATCAAAGGACAATGCATATGCTGAATCACTTGAAGAAATCAAGACTAGTTCGCCATCATCAGACCAGTAAACATTTTCTGCATCAACATTGACTGTTCTGACGATTTCTCCCGATTCCCAGTCGTAAAAAGATAATGAACCGTCAAATTTGACACCCAATAATGAACCGCCAAAAATCTTTTCAGCTTCATAAATTAAATTGATCTGATTGTTTGACTCTTTGAAATTCTTGAAAATCTTGACACTAGATTTGGACTCTCTAATAGCATAATAATTGGAATCTTTGGACCAGACGAAATCCAGTGCTTGACCGTAAGTTTTGTTTCTCCATGCCAATGATGTATAGATAATATATTCATCATCACCAGTAACTGTAACAAATCTTCCATTTGGGGAATGAACCAAGGAGTTAGGGAAAACCTCTACAGATCCAAACTCTTTTTGTGATAGATTCAAAACCTCTCCATCTTCAACTTGAGCATCTGAAGATTTGATAACAGAATGATATACTTCATTATGTTTACACCATATGATCTTACCAGACTGATCCATTGATAACAATGGTTTGTCGTCACCTAATTGAACAACCACATTACCAGCGTCAAACCCAACTGCAATCAATGACGAGTTTTTCTTGGTTGAAATACACCAAGCTCTTTCCAATCTGTAATTCAAGGTTTTCTCCAATTTGTAAGTATTACTATTCCAAATCTTTATAGTTGAGTCTTCTGAACCTGAAATAATCAAAGGTAACTCGGAATGGAAAATCGCAAAAGAGACATTAGAAACATGGCCAGATAAAGTCGCAACGCATGATTTTGTCTGATAATCCCAAACTTGAACAGTCTTATCATCAGAAGAAGTTAATAAGTATGGTTTGTCACCATGAGGATAATAGTCGATATAATTGAAGCCTTTTGATTCTGGTGCTGATAAGGTGAAGTTTGGAACTTTGGAACCAAGAGACCAAATTTTAACAGTTTTATCCAAACACGCGGATGCAAAAGTATTTGGGTCTTTTGGATTGAACGAAATCGACATAACATAATGTTGATGACCTTCAAAAGTTTGTTCCAATTTCCAGTTATTTTCCCAATTCCATAGCTTGATCGAATAATCATCTGAAGATGTTAAGATATAAGGTCTAGTTGGATGAACAGCAATAGATCTGATATAATCAGGGTGAGCTTCAAATTGTGCAACTTTTTCACCTGTGTTGTAATTATAAACACGAATTTGGTAATCATCGGAACCGACAATAATCCAGTTTTTACGAGCAATAAACTTACCTGCTCTGACTGGAACATTGGTCACATCGATTGTTTTGACAACCGATTTTGTTTCATATGAGTATATTTCAACTGACCCACTGTACAGAGTGGATAGAATCCATGGCTCAGTTGGATGGAAATCGATTCCTTTGACACGATCTGATCTTGTACTCGAGACTTTCTGTGAGAGAAATGCGGGAATTTTAAAGGAAATATGTTAGTATTTGTTGAGTAGATGTGAAAGTGCAGAAATAGCGATTGTCATTGAACGATAATTAACAAACGGATGTAATTGCTATAGGAAACACAATTTGAGGGTGTAACGTGATAATTTAAGAGCTTCTGTAAGTAAATGAGGATGGTTGGGCAGATAAAATGCAAAATTAGTTAGAAATTCTGCCCAAGTCTGAACAGCTTTTCTCCAGCACAGATCCATAGAGAAGCACATATTTGCATGTGAACCCCCCTCAAAAACAGATTGTACCACCTGATTTGATCTGGTCATATATTTACTGCAAATTGTGTCCATTTCCAGCAACATCAAAACATGGCGCACTGATCTCTGTCAACACTACACGCCATCAACTTCGCAATTATTATAGAAAGGCAGTGCTTCTTTTCATCACCTAAACCGCATATAAAAAATATGACATACCTTGATATTCAATTTCATTGTACTGTTCGATTCTGACCAGGGGACGTGACAACAACATAAACCAGCTGCCCTTAACTGTTCAAAGAAACTCCATCCATACGAGAAAAAAAAAACAGAACGGCCACCTGTTCGCTCTTCGCGACAGGAACATGATTTTTCAGTAACGAAACGAGAGATGTTTGATTTCTGGTTGTTGAGGAAGGCAGTTCTTCACGTAACACGACACAAACGACACAATGTGGATCTTTGACTGGTGTATGTATATTGCCGAAGGATAGGTTTTGTCTAATATTTTGTTATTGGGGAGCTTGCTATGTTTGGAATTCGAATTAAGCGGGTTTTTTTTAGTTAGCAGTACCTAGTGTCTCTCCTCCTTACTCTCATTTGATAGAGAGCTGTTTCTGTACCTCTTTTTTTTCTTCATATACTAACTCTTTGATTTTATTTTAAAATCAACGTTTTTTCTATCAGTTCAAGATGCTTTAGCTTACTTAGGTTTATGGAACAAACACGCCAAGTTGTTATTCCTCGGTTTGGATAATGCTGGTAAGACAACTCTATTGCACATGTTGAAAAACGACAGAATGGCAACTTTGCAACCAACTTTACATCCAACTTCTGAAGAATTGGCTATTGGTAATGTCAGATTTACGACTTTTGATTTGGGTGGACATCAACAGGCAAGAAGGTTATGGAAAGACTATTTCCCTGAAGTCAACGGTATTGTTTACCTTGTTGATGTTGCTGATCCAGAAAGATTCGCCGAGTCTAGAATGGAATTGGAAGCATTGTTGACCATGAAGGAATTAGAAAAGGTTCCATTTTTGATTTTAGGTAACAAGATTGACTCTCCAAGAGCTGTCAGTGAAAATGAAGTTAAAAATTACTTAGGTTTATTGAACACTACAGGTAAAGGTTCCACTTCCGGTGGTGCAAGACCAATCGAACTTTTCATGTGTTCGATTGTCATGAGACAAGGTTATGCAGAAGGTTTCAAATGGTTATCTCAATTCATCTAATCCCTTACCTTATCTCAATTTTTTTGCCTCTAACTTTAATTTTCCTGGCTAGGAGAACCGCCACTTCATATAATATACTTATAAGCATTTATAATTGAAATAATCATACTATGGATCGTTCATCGCTTTGTGTACTTTCATCTTTATTCAGAAATACAATCGCTTATATACTGTTGTTATTAATAAATACTCAACTATTTACTTTCTACATATTGTTTATCTTCTCTTACTACCAAAGGCATCACTTGAACCTTCACTAGCATCTAACTTACGTTTCTTGCCGTGAGTAGAAAAGTAATCTTTCTTTTTCTCTTTAGCTTTTTCAAGTTTGAATTGCTCAAGCTTTGTACGCTCTTTTATCTTTTCTTGCATTTTACTGTCTTTCTTTGCTTTTCTCTTTGTTTCTTTGTCGTTCTTGATGGTTTGAATGGTTTGAATTAATTGTCTGGCCTTCTTTTCTTCACCGTCCATAATGACAGCTCTCTTTTGAACGTAACCCTTCTTCTTCTGCTTCTTCATATCTTGAATTTGAGACTTGAAAGGTAAATTAGCTTTAATGGTCTTTGGAACCTTCAAACCGTGGAACTTTCTTTCCGCTCTTTCAATCTTCTTATAATTTGAATCTTCCAATCTTGGTGTTTCAATGTTATTCATAGCCCTGACTTCACCGGTTAATCTCATACCCTTCCAATTCTCCTTGTCTTTCAAAAGCAGAGATGTGACAGGATTATAAAATTTCTTAGGTTTGACAGGATACCAGGTTCTCAAAATCACAGTGTCACTCATCAAAATTCTGTCTTCGAAGGCTGCTCTAAAATGACCTTCAGGGTGCGATAAGGCACGTTTAATCTCACCCCTGATACCCGAAACGGTTTTGATTGATGCACCTTCAAACTTTGCAACTTCCATTGCACTTGTGAACATATCCTTAATAAAAGCAGTGTTACGGTAGATTTTTTGTGGATAACCGACTAATTTCAATTTTTTGACAATTGTACTTTCAGCATCCAAATCTTCAACAACACCAGTGGCAGCAATTCTGAATGAACCTGTGGTGTGGTCTTTGTCCACGACCTGAATACCACAGAAAGTGGTGTTAGGAGCAACCAAAGGACCATAAAATGTTGTGAAACAATAAGAATGTTCTGGTGTATATTTCAACATTCTATTTCTGGTTCTAGAATCAGAAGTTGTATAGATCGGTAAAGTCTGAAATCTTCTCCAACCTAAAGATAAAATCAACGGATCGTTTGACTTTAAGATTTTCTTGTGCCATCTGTGTCTTCTGATTCTACCATTCATATAACCAAATCTTTCTTCGGTATTGAGCAAACCTCCAATGATGACTGGGAATGTCGGATCGAAATTTTCAATAAATTCCATTGGTAAGGAATCAAATGTTAATTTAACGTAGGATCCGGCAGAATAACCTTCAATTTTAGTACGAGTCTCTGAATCTAACTTCGTTAGCTCTGCCTTGTTGATTTCTAATTGTTTGGCCATTTTGGCTTTTTGAAATTCATACCAACTATCGTGCTCATTGAAGGGATCATCGTCACCTTTGTACTCTTCTTCTTCTTCAAACTGCTGTTTTAGTTTTGCTTTCTTCTTTGCATTTAAGGCTCTTTGTTTTTCGACTGAATCAGCATCCTCACCTTCATCTTCTTCGGCATCAACTTCAGTACCGAGCCCCATTTCATCTTTCATTTCTTCTTCTTCGAAATTAGTGAAATCGTCATCATTTTCTTTGTCTGAAGATTCATCTACCTCTTCATTTTCCTCGTTTTCAACGGTTCTGTCGTCACCTTCATCTTCAAGATTTTCAAAATCTCCGAAAATTTCATCACCATCGTCACTCTTGGAATCCTTTTCAATTTGAATTCTTTGTTTGGCCGACAAAAAAAATCTCTTTTTCAAAGATTTAATGGCGTCACTTTCTGGGCTCCATTTTTCTTTGAGTTCATCCAAAGACAAATTGTTGAAACCGGTAGTAACTTCTTCAGTCACTTTTTCCTCTTTCTTTTTGAAAAAATCTTCATCGTCGTTATCAGAATTCAGTGATTCTTCTTCTTCTTCTTCTTCCTCCTGTTTCCACCTAGTGATAACATCCTTTGGATTGATATTGTTCATATAAATTAATTTATTAATATTCCAAGTTTTCTTGATCTTGATATTGTTCAGTTTACCACCCATTGTTTTCCATTGAGATATTTCTTCATCGTCTTCATCTTCTAATTCCGAATCAGTCTCAAATTGTAACTGTTCCTTTGCTGAGGAGTTCTTAATTTTGGATAACTGTTTAAGCTTTCTTTCTCTTGCCTGTTCATCGGCTTCGTCGTCATATGTCGAGAAGTCGTTTTCTTCTTCTTCTTCATTATCCAAATCTTCATCAAGATTTTCAATATCTTGTTTATGGACACGAGCATTTCTCATCTGCTTTCTTCCAGAATTGCCTTTAAATCTATCATCATCTGGAATTTCTTCATCCTCATCTTCCTCTTCCTCTTCTGAGAATTCTTCTTGATCTGCAAATTTGACATCTTTACCAGTAATTTCTGGACCATCAGCAAATAATTTCAATCCTGAACTGGATTTCTTTCTTGAGTCAATAATTTCTGCAGCATTTTGTAAATCAGAAACCAATTTTTCACTGATTTCATTACTCATATCTTCTTCAGATTTGAAATTTTTCTGTCCAACATCAATATAAACAGCATCTTTATCGATCAAAACACCATGAACATCAGACATTGGCGCATAAATAATTTTTTGTTTATCTTCCAATCTCTTTCTACGTTTGACTGTCTTGGTAGGTAATTTATCATTATTTTCCTCAGCCTTTTTTCTTTGCTCTCTTTCATATTCCTCTAACTTTTGTTCAAAATATGGAGTTGGACAAGGATCTGGCAACTTCTCAACACTTGAGACTGTATAATCACCAACACCAGCTAAATGGACTCTGGCATTTGTACTGGATAAAGGAGTACCATGTAAATAACCATATAATGCGATTTTTCTGTCACATTTTGGATCTTTTTCTATTTTGGAAGGATGAGTCAAGTCAATAATTCTATCAGATAATAAATAAGGGTGTTCGTTTCTCCATTTAAGAGGTCTAAATTTCATAACAGAAATAAATCTGGATAAATTCAAAATTTCTCTATCGGGATATCTACCGTTGATGACACCTGATAAATAGAACAATTTAGCTCCCTGGTAAACTTCTGTCCAAAATCTTTGCTTTAATCTTTTTTTGGCAGCTCTCATAGTAGCCGGTTTTTTGAATAAATCTAAGTGAGTTGTCACACCTAAAACTCTTGGCATACCATGATGTTGAGCAATGTTTAAAAATTCCATTGTTTCCATTTCAAAACCAAAATTACCATCCATTAGCAACAAAACTAAGTCAGCAATTTTTGCAATATCAATCATCGAATTGAGATCATTTGAACATTCAATAAACGTCAATCTTCTCCTTTTACCACTGACAACGGTTATTGGACCTTTGATGTCAGTAATCGTTGTTTTGGTCAATCTTCTTACAAGAGAACGAATAAGGGTAGTCTTACCTGTACCTGGTGGACCAACAACAGCAACAATCACTGGAGGTGGATCGTCCTCTGGTGTTCTATCAACCATTGGAACGTGGAACCTTTTTTCACCTAAATCAGAACTTCTAGTCGCTTGTCTTTGAAGTTTTCCCGGCTTTGAAAAGGCAAACGCCTTATCATTTCTGCCTTGGGAATGAAGCTTGTCCTTAGCATGGTTAGTCTTTTTAGACTTGGCCCTATAAGGTTTGTTTGATTGTTGAGCGTCCATTATCTAGAGAAACAAGCTACTAATGCTATTATATCAGATGAAAAAAATTAAAGCTGAAAAATTCCTTAAAAAAAATTTTATCTCGCATTTCTTTATCGAAGCCAGATTTTTGATCTGCATGTTAAACAAGATGAGATTTGAGATGTGTGTACAAGCTCAGAAGTGAGAACCACTAGAAAATGAAAATGGTTCTTTTCATTGTAATATTTCTCTCATTTCACTATTTTTTAGTTCTACATTTATACACAAGGTTTACATTTCACAACTGATGGAAACTAGGGAAACATAGCATGTAGAAAAAAGAAGACCCCGTGTGAGGAAGGAAAACGATAAAAATCAAAAAAAGAGAGCCGAAAAGTGAAACTGTGTGCAAAATAAAAACTCAGCTGGCATTAGGTATTTTGTACTTAGAGCAGCATAATCATACCCGATTTTTACAGGCAACACAGAGCTAGACTTCCGTTATCTGTAAAACAAGAAAGTATCTGGCATATCGCCCCAAGGCGGCCTATTTGGTGCCGTGTATGATTTCAAATATATGCAACAAACCACGTTGTCGCACATTTTTATTTGCAGCGTCCATCGACGTTTCTAGAAACCATTTGCGCACAACTGCCCACTCGTCATAAATTAATGAATTGACATCTGTTCGTTCCCATTTTGTTGTAGTATTCTTCCTTCCGTAGACAAGACTTTTGTATTAACTTACCCCCCAAAATTTAAAATATGATGGCTACCGACAAACCACAAAATGTACCTACTATTCACAACCAAGGTGTGCCCTCACAGTTGAAGAAAAAAGGTAACAGAAGCAAATGTTCGACTCCCACAGTCTTGACTCCTGTTACATCGATGAATCGAACTAACTCTAATACATCGAACTCTTCTCCTAAGCCACCAAATAAGCAAAAGAGAAACAACAATAACAAATCAAAAGCACACTCACAGCAATCATCACAATCGACTTCAACAACACCGTCTATTTCGACAACAAAATCCAAGTCATCCAACCAAAAACAGAAACAGAAACAGTCATCACAGCAAATGGATAAAACAATGAACACATCTGCCAGCGTTTCTGCTAAAAGGGATATATCCTCTAAAGTTGTTATTCCTCCAAGAAGTGTTGAGGTAAACTTCAGATCTAATACGTCTTCTAAAAGAGCAACACTAAAAAGTGTTTCTGACGATCTCAAACAATCTACTCAAGACATAAGAAATTTACTTTTAGCAGAGCCTTGTCTACCAAATGGCGAAAAGCCCGTTTTTGGTGTAACTTCGGGATCTAGGAATAATTCCAAAAAATCTCCCACGTCTTCCTCTGTGTCTTTGAACCAATCTCCGAAGTTGCAGGACAAATTGACATCCAAAAATTCAAACAGTACATCTAACGTTAATTTGAGCACAGCATCAAGACCTCCAAGTACCGACTCTCCAAAGTTGCGTTCCTCAAGCGCCGGATCGGGTTATACATCTAGCTCCTATGCAGGTTCAACATTCCATGCAGAGCCCAAAGCTGTTACACTTCCAAGACCTTCTTTTTTAAGAAAGTAAAATATTATTCCCATGATACACAGTTAAAAAAATACTATTTTACTGAGATTGCTTATGATTTTCTTCCAATGAATTGCATTACTCATTATATCATATCATATCATATCATAACATATATGAGTGTTTTTTATTGCTCATTACAAACATATCCATACTATTTTCATACAACATTGTACATTTTTTTTTGATGATCAACCCGGGTTTTTAATTTTAGTACAAGGTTTTTTTTGGATTGAATTTCAATTCTTTTTTTTACTTTTACTATTTTTTAATTTTTTGCCATTTTTTTTTACATCCTAAGGACACTTATTTCAAGACAAGCAGAAGCTTACATTTGCACAGTCAATTTTTCATTTTTATTTGATTATCTTCCTTTTTTTGTCTTTTTGTTATTATTCACAGTTTTCATCTCTATTTGCACCTTATCTGGATCTAAATCTAGATCCAAACCTACATCTTTTACTATCCTTATCTCTCTTTTTCTATTTTTTTACTGTTGCTACTCTCCATTTTCAAATTTAGTTTAGTTAAAGTGTCAGGTGTCATTTGTTTGTCTGTTTTGTCTTGTTTATCTTGTTTGCCTTACTTACTGTACTCTTCATATTTACGACCTCCTATGTTATATACAGTTTAATATCGGCTATTGTATTGTGATTGCACGCTATCTTAACAAAGCGTGAAATTTTTTCATCGTCGTCTCTCACCGCGGCTAAGTTTTCCATTTGTATGAATAAGTTTTATCTTTTCTTCTTTACTGATAGTGATTTATTTCGGCTGCATAGATAAGTTTTGACGTTTAATCCTTTATCAGGAGCCGAATCAGGTAATCGCTAGCAGATATAATTCGGATAATAATAAGGAGCTGAAGGTAACTTTTTCTTTCAATTATGCCTAGAAGAAATCATTCGAAGAAGCAGTCAGTCAGTTCTTCTTTTGGACTTGATAATACCGCCAATATCGAGCTTTCACAATCACTTTCAGCGCATACAAGCTCCAACATCAATTCTAATACCAAGAAAGTGAACTTTTTCCAACATAGAGATTCCATGGTTTCAAACAGATCTAGCTCTACTTTAGCTTCATCGATGCATCTGGAAATTGAAGCAAACGATTCAGAGATGTTTTCAGGTGCCACTTCCAATGCGATTCCAACATCAGTTTCCTCTTTTCACCACCACCATCACAATCACGCCAACACCTTTAAATCTCCTTCTTTATCTGTTACGAGCGGTGACCACGTAGATCAATATCGACTTGATCAGATGACATCAGATCCCAACACTGCAGAACTCACTCGTCAACAATCATCTAAACACTTTTATACCAGTGACAGTGACAATCGCTATCTCATCAGTCCTAACGAATCCGATGGCGATGATGGTTATGAATCGGAAGCAAGTGAGTTCCAAGAACGTTCCAATTTCAGATTCTTCAAATCTGAAGACATCGAGAATGCAAAGGGTGTTTCTTCCCTAGGTGGAAGAATGATTGACAACAAGATTGATTATGACAAAAATTGGAACTCGTTTGTTGACGATTATTCTAACGATTTTTATGATTCCGACTCAAATGGGAATGAAAGAAAATACTCTATCTCTTCGGCTACGAGACTGACTCACGACCAAAATAATCTAGGTGCAATATCTTCATATGGTAGTACAGAAAATGAAAATGAAGATGACGAAGGTGATGACAATAATTCATACAGTGAATTTTTCAGACATAATGCCGAACGTGAATTAACCGCTGATGACGATGAAGAGCAAAATTTAACTTATTTTGGTGACGAAATTGGCGGCGACGAAGATATAGCCACAAAGAAGAAATGGATCAACATTTTGAAACAACGTGAATCCGTTAAGATGCACGATAAGTTTTTTAAAAAATTTCCCGCCAAAAATCACAATCAAAGACTATATATAGCTGAAGAGGACTTAGTTGTTGGTATTGCTGGTTATCAAACGACATGGCTCAAGTTAATCTTTTATAGGTTGCTCTGTGTCCTTTCCCTCGGTTTGTTGGCACTGCTTTGCCGATGGATACCTACCTGGAAGATAAAAATGATGGGCAAACAGGTTCCTTTAGGTAAAGCTCAATGGTTGGTTGTCGAAGATGAATACGGTGTTTTAGAAATTCCCAACGTTGATAGAAAATGGTACAACAGAAATCTAAGTACCTTTTTAGCCCCAAGAAAAGTGGAACACTTTACCGGGGAGGAAAATGAAAACATAGATGGTCTGATTGATAATGCCTCAGGAATCAGTAAAACTGGCATTGAAAGTATAAAAACTGGAGCCAGTAAAGCATATACAATTGATGATATCGATCCAATAGTACCTGTTTTGATTTCTTTTGAGTATAGATACATGCGATTGTTTTATGATCCTTTAGAAGACGTCTTTCAGCTATCTAATAATTGGATAGACGAGAAATGGTGCCATTATCCAGATATCAAAGAAGGAATTACAGAAATGAACTACAAATGCAGAAAACTGATTTTTGGGGATAATTTGCTTGAAATCAAAGCCAAATCCGTCATTACATTACTTGTTGATGAAGTCTTGCATCCTTTTTATGTTTTCCAGATTTTTTCCATATTTTTATGGCTTGCGGATAATTACTATTACTATGCATTTTGCATTTTCATCATTTCAGTCTTGTCGATTATTGAATCATTAATTGAAACGAAATCAACTTTGGAGCGGATGAGAAAAATGTCTAAATTCGAATGCGATGTTCGGGTTTGGAGAAATGGCTTTTGGAAAGAAATCAATTCTGATGATCTGGTGCCAGGTGATATTTATGAAGTCTCCGATCCATCCTTAACCGTGTTTCCTTGTGATTCCATTTTATTGACAGGTGATTGTATTGTCAATGAGGCAATGTTAACCGGTGAGTCTGTTCCAGTCTCCAAAACTTCCATTACGGCCGATTGCATAAAAGATCTGGAGAAAGAGTTCAACTCCCCCAAATTCACAAATAAGTTCTCAAAGTCTTTTCTTTATAATGGTACCAAGGTCGTCAGGGTCAGATATGGTCAATCTGATAATAATGGTGGTAACGAACCAGCAACTGCATTAGTTATTAGAACTGGCTTCAACACAACTAAGGGTGCATTAGTTAGATCGATGCTATTTCCTAAACCCGCTGGCTTCAAATTATATGAAGATTCATTTAAGTATATTGGAGTTATGTCATTGATAGCAGCCGTCGGGTTCACCTTTTCCACGATCAATTTCATCAAACTTGGTCTTAGTTGGAAAACCATTATCTTAAGAGCACTTGATCTAATTACTATTGTTGTACCACCTGCATTACCTGCTACACTTACCATTGGTACGAATTTCTCCTTGCATAGATTACGTGAAAAGAATATCTTTTGTATAGCCCCAATGAGGGTCAATATTGGTGGTAAGTTGGATGTAATGTGTTTTGATAAAACCGGTACATTAACTGAGGAGGGTTTAGATATTATGGGTATCCATATTTCAACCCCAATACGAGATAGAAAAGAACAGAGATTTACTGAAATGTACGAGACAATCAATGATATTCTTAATGAAACATCAATATCAAATTCAATGAGGGTTTTCACATCTATGTTGACATGTCATTCATTGAAAATTGTCAATGAAGAAAATGTTGGTGACCCACTAGATGAAAACATGTTCAAGTTTGTTGGCTGGGATATGGTTGAAGACCCAAGTAATAGTGCAGTATTAACAAATTTTATTAATTCCAGGGTTCTATTGACTTCCACATCTCCGATTCTATTTTCGAATAAAAATTCCGATGATTACTGGGTTCAAATAAAAGAATTTGAGTTTATTTCACAACTAAGGCGGATGTCTACTATTTCAGTCAAAAGCTCAATCAGTGATGATCAGAATAATAATCTAAATTCCAACGAGATCGAAGCTTATGTCAAAGGTGCTCCTGAAGTTATTGAAACAATTTGTAAACCAGAAACAATTCCAAGAAATTTCAATGAACTTCTATCTTATTACACTCATAACGGTTATAGGATCATTGCATGCGCTAGAAAATCGCTCAACCACAAAACCGATAATTTGAAAGATCTCTCATTTATAGGTGAATTGAAAAGAGAAGAAGTTGAATGCGATTTGGAGTTTATTGGCTTTATTGTCTTTGAAAACAGATTGAAATCTTCCACAACCGATACAATTGAGCACTTAACTGATGCCAATATTAGGACTGTTATGTGTACCGGTGATAATGTATTGACTGCTGTTAGTGTTGGTAAACAGTGCAATATGATAGGGAGGAATACAAAAGTGTATATACCGACATTTGATTATAATAACTTACCGGATCAATCTTCGGCTAATTGCGATCTGTATGAGCAGAAAAGCTTAATCCCTCCAATTATTTGGAATGAGGTTGACAATCCTGAACTTCAACTTGATAGAATCACTTTGGCACCTACAGGAATTGAAGAAGATAATGATTATTGCTTAGCGGTTACTGGTGATATTTTCAAATTTTTGTTGACAGAATTGTATGATATGGAATTCTTTATTCAAAAACTCTTAATAAAAGGAACTATATTTGCGAGGATGTCACCTGATGAAAAACACGAACTGGTGAATCAATTACAAAAACTGGATTATACAGTTGGGTTTTGTGGTGACGGTGCAAACGATTGCGGTGCATTAAAAGCCGCAGATGTTGGTATTTCATTGAGTGAAGCTGAAGCATCAGTTGCTGCACCATTCACTTCACGTATTTTTGAAATATCTTGTGTTTTGGATGTCATTAAAGAAGGCAGAGCGTCATTGGTTACAAGTTTTTCATGTTTTCAATACATGTCATTGTATTCCGCTATACAGTTCATTTCAGTCACTATTTTGTACAAGGAAGGATCAAATTTAGGTGATTTCCAATTCTTGTACATTGACTTGGCATTAATTATACCAATTGCAGTTTTCATGTCGTGGTCCAAACCTTACTCAAAGCTGTGTAAAAAGAAGCCTACAGCAAATTTGATTTCTCCAAAGATTATTATACCGTTATTAGGAAACATAACATTATTGCTAATTGGCCAACTTATCATTTGGTACGTTATCCGAATTTCAAACGTACCATGGTATCTCAAACCACATCCCGGTAATGATGATGATGTTTCTAGTACGGATAATACAGTTTTATTTTTCTACTCCAACTTTCAATACGTCTTGATTGCTTTAATGTTAACAGTTGGACCTCCTTACAGAGAACCAGCAACCAAAAATTATCCTTTCATAATTACCATTATTACAGCGTTATTTATTTCTGCAGGATTGATGACTCTTGATCCGAACTCTTGGCTAGGTGATCTCTTTGATTTGACATGGATGAGTGGTATGTCTAAACTCGGATTGATTTTTGCTGCTTTTTTCAATTATTTTATACTAGAGCTTGGTGACAAATATTTGTTCATCCGACTAGCAAAGTTCTTTAACAGGATTTTCAAAAGAGGAAAAAGTGGGAAGAAGTTCAAGATCATTAAATCAGAATTTGATACAACTGTATAGCGTCTAAAATACAGTATATTTGATCAATTTTTTACAGAAGCAGCTAGACATTGATTTTTTCAACTTTTTGTCACTTATTTTGTAGTTTCATTAAATATCGCCAAATTAAAAAAATTATACAGTATTAACCAGCCACTACACAAAGCAATTGACCAAATAAAACAAATAGAGGATATTAGTCACTCATAGCAATCTTCATATCAATTCTCAAATAAAAACACCCCTGTATGTAGATTCTTGCGTGTGTGTGTGTGAGTTCTGATTCCCGGAAAAATTATAGCAGTTGATTGAAAACCTGAAAAGAACTACCCGGACCCCTCATCCAAACGATTAGTGGTTCGGGTAGTTTGCATTTTTAAATAATGCACTAGACCCTTTTCGAAAGTTGTCTTTGAACGCATGTTTTAAAATTAAGAAACTCCTGTAAACATGCATCTTTACCCATATTTTGGTATTTGCTAGCAATACATTTACCATAAGCCGCAGAAAGCTCAGCACAATTAGCTGTAGCAGCCATAAGTCTAGTAGCTTGCTTGGTGGGTTGTTTTTTCAGTACAGACATGATGATTGGTAAAGATTAGGGTTGGCGTAATACTATTCAAATCAAAAGTCAATACCCACCGCTCAAAAACGTCAGAAAATCCTCCAGTTTCAAAGATAAGGAAAAAAAATAACGGTTTGTCGAGGGGGGAATTCTGGGAGCGCATTATGAGAACCGCACTCTGTTCCCATTAACGCATTGCCTAGTTACTTCTCAGATCCTAAACATAATTTAACTGGAATATCACAAAAGATCAACTCAATCAACTGACTTTTGTAGATCAGAGTATTAGCAATATATTTCTAAATAAATAAACTGGCGTTAAGTTGAGTTAAGATCACACTATAAAGACACTACACTACCTAAAATATATTTGAGACGTGAAAAAGTTTGTTGGGGATTTTTTCCCACGATTCTCGCTATTACAGAACATTTGTTGCAATCTGTGATATGCTCTTCCTGTTTTGATGAAGTGATGAGTAAATAAGGAGCAGATGGGGAAGAATGACACAGAAACCTTAAGTGAGGAGAGTTATTAGTGGATCTGAAGCAATGAATTAGGATTCGGTAATGTGTACATTTATTAGGCTTGGGATTAAATAGGGTTGCTCATGTGTTCAAATAAAATTAGGTTTAATACTTATATGTAGCAGTGCCTTGATAATAAATTTCGAAAAAAAAAAAACACACACACCAAGCACTGTACTTACTTGGCTTATAATTGCAAGTCTGATTTTGGGCATCATAAATTTCAATAGATACCGTAACAGCTTAACCGGATGTCAATGTTATCCTAAATAGCAGGAAGCACTTTGTTTATACAAAAGCCCAGTAGATTATGCTCACCTTTATGTGAAGTTCTTCAATAATTTCTTTGAAATAGCTTGGGTGGTATCTCGAAGATAGAATATTTCATTCTAGACTATAATCAATAAAATATAACCCGTATATGCTACAATCACAGTCACATGTTACAGAGAATCTCATAGGTTTTGCTAAAATACGAGATTTTTTCAATTCTAGGCCACTTGCCATTAAAGAAATAAAAAATATGTACTGGCTTTGGCCTTGCATACTTATTAAAAAGACCGAAAAAGAAAAAGGATATTAAGAATAGAAAGTGCCTTAGCTACTGAATTTATGTGAGTTGAAAATATAAAAAAAAAATTATGTAAGCATTTTCTAATAGTACCGGGAATATACTCCCCACGAGATGCCCAAATACATTACATGCCTTTTTCAAAAAATGATTATCTCCTATTTTTTTTGGTCTTTGCGAAATCAATTCCCTGCAAAATCTGTACGCATGAATGAATAATATTTCCACATCAATTTATTGATACAGAGTGCTTTTTAGAAGTGAAGATCTGACCGTTGTCAAATAGCATAACATTGCACACTGAGATGTCCTCGATACCTAAATTCACCACTTTGCCTAATCCTGAAGACATTTTCAGCCCACTCAGTGAAGAACAATTGGCGATCTTAGAAGCCCAGGTAGAATCTGAACAGCCTGTGGCCACGGTGCAAAGTCAGTTCAATCTTGGTTGGGGACTTCTCAAGTCATCTAATGACGACGATGTGAAGAGTGGAATCAACCTCATAACGGACATATTCAAGACTGTGCCGAGCAGAAGGTCCGAGTGTCTATATTATCTTGCTTTAGGATGTTTTAAAATAAAGGAATATAGAGATGCAACAAGATACATAGATGTATTGCTAACACATCAACCACAAAACACTCACGCCATTCAAATAAAGAAGATGATTGACAACGAAGTTGCTAAGGATTCATTGATTGGTTTTGCTATTGTTTCCAGTGCTGTTGCAATTGGGGCTGGCGTGGCAAGTTATTTCATGAGGCGCCACAAATAGTGGCCAAAACTACATCTGTTTCCCACGACAGAGATATCTATTTATATATACCTAATGATCAGTTTTATCTTTATAAATCAATTTATATTAACGATAAAAGAATAGCTTCTATATCTTACTACATATAAACACAAAATGATTTGATTAATCATTCTTTTCTTCAGTTTCCTCAGATTCAATTAAACCACCTTCTTCACATAATGAATAAAAGACTGATGATTTATCTTTCAACAAATTCTTTGGGGAATCAAATTCTTTAACTCTTCCCTTTTCTAAAACAATAATCTTGTCACTTTCAATGATCGTATTCAATCTATGTGCAATCGTCAGAATTGTTCTATCCTCAAAGGCTGTTCTGATGGTTTCTTGAACAATTGAATCGGTATCTACGTCAACATTTGCAGTTGCTTCGTCAAGAATCAAAACTTTTGAATCTTTCTTTGTTAATGCTCTAGCAAGGCACATTAGTTGTCTTTGACCGGCAGATAAGTTGGAACCACCTTCACTTAATGGAAC
This sequence comes from Pichia terricola, assembly GCA_030168465.1. NCBI lineage: Eukaryota > Fungi > Ascomycota > Pichiomycetes > Pichiales > Pichiaceae > Pichia > Pichia terricola. Next base: position 952,603 of record CP099442.1, read on the forward strand.
TAATAACGCATTGTTATTAATCTCTTCCTTATTGTCAAATTCTTCATACATGTGCATAACATGAGATTCCAAATGTGATAGCCTCAAAGCGTTCCACAACTCTTCATCTTCATATTGATCAACAGGATCCAAATTTGATCTGATCGTACCTTTGAAAATCTGTGAATCTTGTGGAATAATCGATAACTTGGATCTCAAATCGTACAAACCAATCGATGATGTATCAACGTTGTCAATTTCAATATCACCTTCAACAGCTTCTATAATACGGAAGATAGCTAACGTCAATGAAGACTTTCCTGCACCGGTTCTACCAACAATACCAATTTTTTCCTTTTGTTTAATTGATAAATTGATATTCTTCAAAACCAAATCAAGCTCTGGTCTGTATCTGGTGGAATAGTTTTTGAACTCGACGGCCCCAGTAAATGGCCAATGAGTTGCTGGTCTCTTTTCCTCAATAATTTCTGGTGCTTCAGATTGTAATTTCGCATATTCCATGACTCTTTCAACGGAGACGATATTGGACTCAATATCAACAGTCATTCTAACAATCCAGTTCAGTGCTTGGGTAACTTGTAAAGCATATGAGACTGACAAACCAACTAAACCCGGTGTTACATTGCCTGATCTTAAAGTGAGTATTAACAAACCTGACGAACCAAGAATAATAAAAGAGCCCAGTAGTTCTAATCTAACAGCTAGCCATCTATTGGCAGTGACCGAAGGATGATACGCGCTCATATTGACATCCATCTTATATTGGTTTAAGAAAGAAAATCTTGCAACTTGATCATACGCTTTAATAATTGAAACACCTGTGATAGTTTCTTGAAAATGTGCAAAAATTGGAGATCTGGAAACTGAATCTAATCTTTTCAATTCTCTGGAAGTGTATAAATAGTATTTCTGGTAATACTTGTAGATGAAAAACATTGGAACGACAAAGAAAATGAATTGCCATGTAGAGTAGATGATGACAATAAGAGTAAAAGAAACTCTCACAGATGAACCAAAAAACATCGAAAAAACTCTAAATAGCATTTCATCAATCTTGTAGATGTCATTGGAAAATCTGTTCAAAATTCTACCAATCGGGGTTGTTTCAAAAAATTGCATTGGGGCTCTCAAGACAGCATCCAACATGATTTGGTGTAAGTACTTGGAACCAGAAATCGAACATAACAACCATTGCACTAATGCTTGACACATGGTGCAGAAAACACCCAACATGCATAATCCAAAATAGATACCCAAATATTTCCATGGTTCTGGATTAGAACCGATCCTAGTATTAATTTCAGACCAGTGCTTCAACCAAACATTTCCTAAAACAGATAATGACATCGCAGTTATAATTAAAGCAAGTAAAAGTATCACATTCCTAACACCACATGCTTTTGCATAAGTGAAATAAACACTCCAGTCGACCTTACCTTGTTCATGCTTTTCAGATCTACCAGCTTCTTCTTCAACCTTTTCTTTATTCAAAATATCAACATTAAAATCTTCCATTTCAGCCTTCTTCAAATCAGATGTGGAAACATCCTTAACTTCATCAATAACACTGACTGATGATGATCCTGCTAAGTTGATTGACGAGGCAGTTCTCGAAGGAGCGACAGAGGAAGGCGCAGATGCTGGATTACTACCAACTGACTGATTAGAGTCGCCTTTTCTTCCGAAATCCTTAATTAATTTGTACAATGGTGAATCTTTTTTCAATTTGGTAATATCCTTATAAGTACCTTCTTCAATAACTCTACCCCCTGATAACATTGTGAGATGATCAGAATAGTTTAAAACAGCCATACTATTGGTAGCTAAAATCCTACATTTATCCTTTAATAAACCGTTTGGACCTATGACATTAGTAATGATGTGTTTCCCAACATGTTCATCAACGGCACTCAAAATGTCATCCAATAAATAAACATCAGCTCTTGCATAAACAGCTCTAGCCAAGGATACTCTGGCCTTTTGACCACCCGATAAACTAATACCCTTTTCACCAACTTGAGTGGAGTCTCCACCTGGTAATATTTCTAAATCAGGTAGAAGAGCACATGCATTCAATGTTTTTTCATAGAAAACCGGATCGTATTTACATCCAAATAAAATATTTTCCTTGATGGTACCATTCATAATCCATGCTGTTTGTGGAACATATGCTACTGAACCAGCGACATAAGCTTTACCCTTAGTTCTGTGTAATCCACCAAGCAATGCCTGGATCATAGCAGATTTTCCTGAACCGACCTTTCCTAAAATACAACTCAAATGTCCCCGCCATGCATTAAACTCAACGTTGATAAGTGCAGTTTTATATGGAGTTTTAGACCAGAGAAAGTCCGCATTTTCGATTTTCACAGCCAAATCACCATTTTTTGCAACAGCTGGATATCTGTTAATAACATCATCTTCAATTTCGTCACTGCACAAAAAGTCTGTCAATCTTCCAATAGCAACTTGAGATTCAATTATACTACCAATTGTCCATGGAAGCGCCATCAATGGGAAACCTAGTAAGTTGAACAAGGATAAAGCAGTGAAAACTAAATCGGTTGTCAATGGAGTACCTTTATACATAATGATGAATAATGCAAAGGTTGAACAGCTGACCAAAAATGGAGTGGAGTTAAAAACAAATTGGTTACCAGCTTGGAAAATACCAATTTTCTTCAAATTCTTCAATTCTTTTTCATTTCTAACATATGTCAATTTTTCCTTATAAGGATTTTCCCAAGCGTATAATTTTAGGGATTTGATATTGTTTAAAATTTCAGAGATTAATCCTGTTCTTTCATCCTTCACCTTCATTTGATGCTTTTGCAACTTCTTTTGCTGCTTGAAAACAGCAGTATTAAGAGGAACAGTTACCGCTAAAATTGCAACACCAAGCCACATAGCATTACCAACCAAATTGTATAGAGAAACTAAGCAAAGAATAATTTGAAATGGACCAGACCAAATGATTTGTAAGCCCTGACATAAATCTTGCAATCTTTGAGCATCGACAGACATTAAATTAACAATATCACCGGTGGTTTTAGCACTTTTAGCTTCAATCGATAAATTTAATGATTTTTGATAGATTAGAGAGGTTAGTGAAGATCTCACCTTAATAGAAGTATCATAGACTCTTTCAAAATATTGATGCAAAGATGCTGTTTGTAAGACAGAGAGACCAAACATCGCAAAAACGATCATGAAACCCTTTGTCAATGGAATAGTTGGATCTTTAACATAGTCATTAACGAAAAGAATTAAGTGCTTTAGCAACTGAGGTTGGGTAAACGCTATAATATCTTGTATCAGCTTGAACCCACCACCAATAACAAAGGGCACTCCAAAAGATTTGGATAATGCTATCCATAAGGATGGTTTACCAGGTTTGTTCAATTCAGCAGTCCAATTTTTCTCCAAGATGGAAGACAAAACCTCTGTCTTCAAAAAGTTTGGCAACGGAGGTAAATCCGATTGAAGCAAGAATTTTTCGTAACCCTTTTTCATCAATGGTGTCATCCAACTGAAAGAAATACGACTGAAAATATTCGAATAATCATAAATATTATATTTTTGCAATGGATCCAAATTCAAGTTTGGACTAAAAGAAAGCTCCAAAATAAGAATTATGATGGAATTAATAGTAAATGAGGAAATAACAAATACGTCAATGGAAGAAGTAGATCTCAAAGCCGTGTTGAAAATTCTGAAAACGCCAACAACAGAGGTCACGAACCAGAAAAGAATTAATGGAGTCTCTGCAACATATGTTTTAAAATATTCAATATAACTGTAAATTAAAGAAACAGGTAAAGCAGCTAGTGTAAGCATAGCTGACCACCAAATTGAATCATTAATGAAACTAACATTTGGAATCAAATAATTTGAGTTTTTAGTGATTGAAAAGACAATTGCAACCTGTAAAACAATTTGAGAAGCAATTAAAATCAATTTTAAATAAAACATGTAAGTTGCCTTTGAAGGTATATTTTTCAATGATCTTAAATGTTTAATCCGGAAGAGTGAATGCACTAGGAAATATCCTGAGATGAGTGACATGAAAATACCGTTCAAGAGACATGGTGACGGGTCGGATAAAGATGATAACAGTTTGTATCCATTTCCATCATAACAACCGCATTGAATGATCGGTTCCACGATAGTTTCAGAAGAGTGCACGTTAGAGGTTAAAGCCGTGATAGCGGCGGAATTTCCCAACCCTACCTCCATGAGGGTATCGGAACCTCGATAATACTCAAATGGGAAAAGCCCATTTAAATCAAAGTGAAACTGAACCATAGCTTGTCTGAACCGTTACCGACTTATGAACTCGATGAATCAGTGAATCCTTTGCTGCTCAAAAGGAAAAGAATATAGGAAAAAGTGAAAAAAGATAAAAGCATAAATTGAGATAGTGGATTACTAAGATAAAATATTTTACTAGAGAAAAGCGAGAAATTGAATTTAATCCAGCGCCATTTTCCATTGGAGATAAACCAATGCGGTTGAATCGACAGATGCTTACAGTATCACATATTTGTCTATTCGTGTGGTAGTTTATGTATGGGAGCACTACATAGAAGAATGCTTTAACGTAAAATAGTCAATTGAATTTATGTAACTACTGACTTATGGACTTGCTGTGTAAATTGGTTAACAAGAAAAGCCGTACTGCTTAGCTCAAAAAAAAAACATCAAACTAATCCAAAAAAAGCTTGAATGCAGAAAGATAGTTGAGCTGCAATAAAGATAATATCTACTACAGTGTCAAATAAGCTACTGATGGGTTCTAGAAATAACAGCGTACGGAAAATTTGCTCAATTCCCTCGCCTATTGTAAATAGAATTTGATGTCAAGACTTTTGTCATAACCGTTGCGAAATCTCAAGCAAAATCATAAAAGCGTGTATCGAGGGAATTGCTTGGAACGTCAAGAAGTACACACAAAAGGGTGTAGAGAACATAAAGCAGAATAATCCTGTGATACAACTTGTCATATAGCATTTTATGTCAAAGCGTGCCGATCAGAACAACTTCATACTTCCATTGACTTCGGACGACATTGTCGGAGGAGCTCAATCAGCACTCCCAAATGACCGATTCTCAACAGTGAGTTCGATGAACTCGGCGTCAACGCTGCCTTCATCGTCCACGTATTCTCAAAGACAGAACCAGCGCACTAGAATCATGAAGATACGAGATAACATTAATTCTGGAATTAAAGTTCCTAAATATTTTAAACGAATGTTTAATGTCCAATCATTAGACTTTGAAACCGCCTTTTGGGAAATAATGAATCTGATTATCAACCCCAAAAGAGTTTACAAGTCTTCTTATTATCAAAAACAAACGAAAAACAGGTGGGCGAGAGATGATCCAAGTTTTGTGCTAATAATATGTTTCATGTTGACTGTATCAGCGATTTTCTGGGGGTTGATGTACACTAGTGGCGTGTTGGGCATTTTGAAATTAATTTTGTACATGGTAATAGTTGATTTCCTCATATTTGGAACAATCATATCTACCCTTGGCTGGATATTAGCCAATAAGTTTTTACTACAACCAGATGCAAGGCAGATGAGTAACGCAAACTCAACATTTGCTTTCCTTAACAACAAATACATTACTTTTGATTCTATATTAGAGTGGTCATACTGTTTTGATATCCACTGTAATGCTTATTTAATTGTTTGGTTTACATTGTATTTCATTCAATTCTTCTTTTTGCCACTTTTGCGAATGAATAATATATTTTCCACTTTGTTAGGAAACACATTATATTGCGTTGCACTGTCATATTACTTTTTGATAACATTCTATGGTTACAATTCCTTGCCATTTTTACAAAGAACTGAATACCTACTTGTTCCAATCGGAGTTTTTGTGTTGCTATGGCTTTTGCTAACTTCATATGGCTTCAATATGGCAAATTACATGTGTAATGCTTACTTTACTTGAACATTTTCTAAGCCTATTTTTAGTGACATTGCTACACTTACTACTATTTTTCAAATCCATATTTACCTATATTTATGTATAGACTTTTAAAAAACATTATTGATGTACTTTTGTTTTCTACTTCTTTTGCTCACCAATGGTTGATAAATAAACTTAATCAAATTTTGCTCCAACATGCTTTCTAGCATCCTCTTCACCTTATTCAATATACCCTGCTGAAATTACATGCTCAGTCGGAATCCGTTGTTGGTCGTTTGATTAAGTCTCTGCCTGCTTTTATTAGGGGAAAATCTGGCTTTGAATTAACACGCTTATCGTTTAAAGTGCTACACAACTTCATGAGTCCCGTGGCCTTTTCATTCACATGCATGGAGTATCCTGTCCTTTCATAGTTGGATATAAGAGCCCCCTCTGGTTCGTTTACATTATGTCTTCCATAAGAGCAAACGCTGCTTTGCTTACTTCTACTAAAGTTATAACGATAAGTTATATCAGGAAATCTACATGCCTTAGTCACATACCAGTTATATTGCTGTCGCAATGAAGGGAAATTTAATTGTGTTCCCGAATGATTCATAGTAGCAATGTCTCTGTTGTATAACGGGACTTAAAGTATAGGTACCAACAATTAAATTCTATAATTTTTTTTTGTTTCTCTAAAAACGCCTTTTCACAGATTCTCATTGCCTTTGGACAATCCAATATTTTAATCTCACATCAGGCTTCTATTTTTTATAAAGAAATTAAATAAAAAGTAACATCTTTACACTAAAGTCATTTTAGAAACTTTTCACTCGATATGTTTATTTTTATAATGATTATGAAGGCCCTATGTATATCGGCTAGTAATAAATCAAACATCCCCGCATCACCTTGCCAGAAATAATAACGATTAGCCAAAAAATACAGGCAAATAAAAAATAGCATTTACGTATACCCTAATTTGATGTGCTGTTCAATTCTCCAACAATTTCTCATCGTATTTGAGTTAATTTCATCATCTGAGTTATTTGCAATCGGGGGCCTGAATGAATCGTTCAAATTTTCAATATCATCTAATACATTCTTAAGCTCTTTTGAATTAAATTTCTCCAATCTCGGATCATCATCTTGAGAAAATAAGCCGGTTTTATTTTTTTCAAAATCTTCAATCATTTCGTCTGAATTTTTAAATGATATTCTCCTCTCAGGAGGCTTCATAATTCTACTTTGGCCCATTGAAGGATAATTGTGTCTTTCAATGTAAGATCCATTCGAAACATCAAAAGATGTACGGAAAGTTTCGTGTATAACGTTACCGTATTTCCAATTATTTAGCAACCTGTCACACCTTTCCGAAGCTAGCATATCTGGGAAATCGGAAAACTCCGGAATGTGCAAAGTAGAAAATAATTTCCTATAACTTTCATATCTGAGAACAAGAAATGCAATTAATCTCAGCAGGTAAATGGCATGAATTTTGTATTCTTTGATAGTCAGCAGACAATAAGCCCTCATCAAATTTGGGACCCGGTTATATTCCAATCTTTGACCACTACCAGTGAAAGATGCTCTAACTATACTTCTCATACCTGGGACAATTGCGTCCAAATAAAATTTCAATGCAATAAAACTGAAAGATATCAAAATAGATATTTGTCCATCAGAGTCAAGATTTTGGTTTTGAATATGGGCAATATTGATTAGCTGACTTGGAAATATTTGGTACCATTCATTAATCAATCGGACCAAATAACCCTTATCATACCCTAGCAATGATTTTCGTTCTCTAAATTCTTTTAAAAAGATTGAATGTTTTTCATAGAAAATTTTCAAATTGATATAGCTTGATCCCCATTTCCCATTACCAGACTCGTGTACATTTAGCTGTTTGAAACGTCGAAACATTTCATCAAAAATATTGGAATTATAATTTGGCATGATAATCAGCTTAGATAGCAAAAGGATATTCTTACTATAGATCTTGACAAACTGTACCTGGTCATCATTCAATCTATCATTCTCGTTGATGATCACTGAAAAGACACCCGCTGAAAATGTACCAATGTGTTTAATACTTTGAACACTCTGTTCAATACTCATACTTTGTCTATAACCGGAGTTGTAATGATAGACTGCAGAAAGCGAGAGAATCACAAAACCTTTCACCATGACTTCTTTCAAATTATTGCTAGTAGTTGAGTATTGAGGAATATAATCATGAGTGATTATATATTTTAAGTGATCCAATTCAGTGACGGCAAAGTTTTCACACAATCTGCAAACTCTGATTCTCATTTCATCGTTCATGCTTGGGACTATATCCTTCTGTTTTAAAAGAATATTTTTAAACAGGTCATGGACAAAAATGAACAGAGATTTTTGCATGATTTTACAAAAAATGGATTCAAAACTTGTTTCAACTTGATACAAAGTTTCAATTTCAGCATCTACATCCATGTTCAAAAGACTTTTAATCATTGCCGGAGGCATTTTCATTTCGAAATACTTCAAGAAAGTTGTGATTTTCGCATAAAATGGATCAAACCAGGTACTGTCAATATGCCTATTGATTGCAAGTTTCTTGTAAGGTTTTTTAGCACCTGGCAGTGACTCTTCATTTGCATCATAGTAACCATCATAAAAATCAGATGTATACGTGTTAGTATCACTGTCAGTGTCATCCTCATCAGCGGAATAGTTTGAAACATTTCCTGGATCATGCGAAAAACTACCGTCCTTGATATGCTTCTTAATGCGCATCGGTTTTTTATTGTTGGAGTTATTGAAAAATGAAGTATCAATGACAGATCCAGTCATATAGGTATTGATAGTGGAAAATTCTGTGATATTCGGCGGAGGCATATTTGTTCCCAGCCGTGGGTTAATCCTCACATATGGTTGATCAGGTAAAACTTGATGATCATTATCAGTAAAAGTGGTGCTATCACTCGTGTTTTCAAATTGTCTCCACAAATATTCATTGGTTTTGATTGTCACATCAGTAGCTGAATGGAAATAGATATTTTCGTTACTTTGCGCATCTGATTCTTCACTAATTTGCACATTGGGGGGATGTTCATATATATTAGTCACTTTATTTATCTTGCTGCTTGATGGTTTCTTTTTTTTAAGTTCTTTGGTATTGCTCCAGGCTATGAAAGAACGCCCCTTTTTCGCAAGATCATTAGTCGGAGTTTTGAACGCTGATTCATTTGTTGACCCATCATTGATAAATTCGTTTATCACACCATCAGCTCCGGCTTTGGTACGGTGTAATACAACCAGTTGCTGGAATTCTTGAGATGGGAGAAACAGATACGAGCAAGCGTCGTTTCTTCTCAAGCAGTTATGACAAATAGGTAGAGCCTCGTCGCACTTAATTTGTCTTTTACGACAATTAGTGCATCCTAACTTCGAGTTTGTGTGCCGTTTTCTTGACTTTTTGATCCCTTCCATCGGCGAGTGTTGCCAGATTATTTATCAAAAAGAAAGACGTTGGAGATCGATAGAGTTCAACATAGGATATATAATGACACTATCCTATATTCCGAACAATATCGTATCCACGCTTCTTCTAAGGTGATATTTTAGAGCTTTTCCGAAAACTTTGATCTAATACCCGAGATTTGTTTTTATGCGCATATCCTTGACGCAATAAAAATCTTAATTAAATATTTTTTTAGTGGCCTGTTTCCCCTGCCAAATTTTCTAGTTAGTCGATATAATAATAAACCAGAAAAGAATTACAAGAACCGTTTAATTTGTTATCTATTTTTCGAGATTGCAAACGGTAATACTTTTCACTTGATTGGATTTTGTGACGAAAATAAGTAAATGATTTATTTCTAATCTATTCGGCAAAAACCGGAGACTTCGCACTTCCCCTAAAAAGACAACATTTTATTGATCTACCAACAGCATTTTTTTTTAGCATCACTTACTCCGTCTAGTTGATAGTTTGTTATATCTGCACTATCATGATCTCCAAAGACGTTTGGCATGAGCTAGAATTGGTATCGAGATATTTAACTTGTTAGAAAATCTATAGATAGTGTGACATGGAATTATAGATGTTGCACATATTGTCAACAGTTTAGACTGGGTCATATTTTTCTGATTGTTTTACCTTGCTTTATGAGCATTATGCTGGGCTGCTAAAAATTTACGCTCTGTTAAATGCATCACTAAATGCTTTCACAATAAAAATTGCTCATCCGGTTTATGCAAGCGACAAAGTATTTATAATCTTATTGTCCCCGATATGAGAAAGAACGAAAAGAATCCTGGTTTTCGAGGGGCAGTGACTGGCTTTACAAGTAAAGTAAATATTTTTGAATTGATTTTGCAAAAGTCCTCTGCTTATGTTATATGTACTTGATGCGTTTCCTATGCTAGATCAAGCTCGAACAAAACAATAAAAGTTGGGCAACGAAAATCCAGCTGTGTTTATATGAAATAACAAAACAATAACATAGCTAAAATAAAACCGAATAATCCTCGAATATTCATGGCGTATTGCTGATATAAAGGTACGGCTCAGAAAAACTATCGTAATTTTGAGATTATTTTATATCAATCTTACCCCGATTTTCTAACAACAGGAATCAGATCATCCTTTCAGAAGATTACCGTGTTTTAGTGATTTTATTACGCAATCCAGATTCGGTTTTAGGAATGTTACATTGATGGCAGTTTTTTTTACCTGAATTATCACAGATTAGGGATATACAAATAAAAGCACTTTCTCAGAGAAAAAGGCGGTTACAGTTGTTGAAAAGAGTGTTCAGATTAACACAGTAATTGATCATGTTTAATCCTTTCACTTCTACCGGTTGGACGCATTAGAACTTTTAATATTTTTGTTTATTCTTCAACTATAATTTTCGTAATCCTGGTTTTTTCTTGCAAAAAGTTTCATATGATATTTTTTTGATGGCTTTCCGTTTAATTAAAACTTTGAATTTTTCATTTTCTTTTTTCTCTGTGAAAATCAGTTTTTGATGCTACAAAACGATTGCTAACAACAAAACAACTATTAATGTAATAGTAGGTGAATAGATAAGCAAATGTAATATTTTATTAGAAAAAAATAGACAGATCGACAGGGTTTTCTCGCTATTGGTTGGTCATCCCCCGTTAAGGTTTTCACATCCGGTCTTGGGTCTCACTTCTCTTCTTGCTCGTTGAATTTATTCATCACACCATCTAACATGTAATTTCATCGAATCAATAAAAATAGTGTTTATTATATATGTAGCTACGTAAAGGCAAACCTACTTCAAAAAAAGGACATGGCACCATCATGGTAATTTGGCTAGCCTTGCGGAACAAGACTAACTAAATGCTTTTCAGCGCATCCAGAGTGCATGCAATACAGTCACATTTTTTGGGAAAAGTTTATTTTCAAAAAAAAAAAAAAAAAAACAATACTACGTTTAATTTTTGTTTCCCGATTCAGCTAAAAAAATATTGCAATTAAAAATTCTCGCTACATTCGTTCGACAGGACATGTGAAACAGACAACGTTGTAACATCTGATACGAGCGGTTTTAAGGATGAACGTTGAATCCGCCAACGCGAATAGGCAAAAGTTCAAAATTGCAACTTGCTTTATCATCTTTACCGAGAGGACAGCGGCACCTGCTTTAAGTGAATGTGTGAATCTGATGAATGAACTAATGATCTAATGTAGAATAACCCTTTTGTTTCACTGGCAATACGCTATTAGATCAACTCCCTATAAACTGTACAATATTATAATGCACAAATTTCCGGATAAGAAATTTATGGGTACGATTTTTTGTTGATAAAAGACGCAGTTTGTTTGAGTAGGAGAGAAGAAGGCACAAAGACCCCCCAAAAAACGTGGAAGATCGCAAAAATCCAAAAATTGTGAAAAAAACTCAGATGTGGCCGTCGTTCCGATACATACCAACAGAAAACTCAGGTATTGAATATTTTTAAAAAAAACTTGTTTAACCGTACTATAATACCATGATGATCATTTTAAATCGAAAAAATTAAGATGAATTATAAAAAATGAACATAAAACATAACGTAATTAATATCAGAGTTCTGTATCACTCCAGCGTCTAATAATTTAAATGGTCCTTTCATACTATCTCACCGCAACATTGTGAAATCCTTTTTGAAAGTTATAGCGGAATTTAATGATGACAATCATGTCATCTAACAGTCGAATGCACCAAATAAAAACCAGTATATCTGTATCCATCTACTCATAACCCAGTTTCAAATATTGTTCAATTTTCCAAAAATTCCTCATTGTATTTGGATTGACCTCATCATCAGAATTGTAAGCAAGCGTCGTCGTCAAAGCACCGTTTAAGTCCTCAAGAGACATCATAGAAGCTTTTGTAGCAAAAAAAGCAATCTTTTCTAATCTTGGATCGTAGTCATCAGAAAACAGTCCAGAATTAGTTCTCTCAAAATCTTCAATGATTTCATCAGAATTCTTGAAATGTATTTTCCTTCTAGGAGGGAGCGTTTCAGGAAAGGCGACAACACTGGGATAGTTGTTTTTATCAATGTAAGATCCTTTAAACACATCAAGGGAAATTAAAAAACGTTCATGAAAAACATTACCCAGTTTCCACTTATTCAATAATCTATCGCATCTTTCAGAAGCCGACATATCAGGGAAGCCTGAAAACTCAGGTATGTAAGTGTTTGAAAGAATGTTTTTCAAAATGTCATATCTCGTTGAAAAAAATGTGAATATCCTTATGACGTAGATTGCAAAAACTTTGTGTTCCTTGATTTTAAGTAATCTATAAGCCCTCATCAAATTTGATATCTTGTTGTATTCTAATTTTTGCACTCCACTAAAGGAAAACCGAACCATGGATCTTATACTAGGAAATATAGCATCCAAGTAAAATTTTAGTCCTAAGAATGTCAGGTGAAGCAAAAAGGATATTTGGGTATTTGAATCCACCTCATCATCTGTACATTGGGCCAAATTACCTAAATCGGTAGGAAAAATTTGATACCATTCATTTATAGCTCTGATCATATAACCCTTATCAAATCCCATTATCGAGTATCCCTCTTTATATTTTTTCAAGAAAATTGAATGCTTTTCAAAAAACAAATTCAAATTAGTAAAATCGGACATCCACCTGCTGTCAGTGTCAGTGTCAGTGTCTGCGTCTGCGTCAGTGTCAGAGGCATATCTATGTAAATTCAGACTTTGAAATCGGCCAAAGATCTCATCAAATAGCAGGGCGTTGTAATTTGGTACAATTATGAATTTTGCTAATAAATAGATATTTTTGCTGAAGATCCGAATGAAGTGAATCTGATCTACTTTCTCCCTGTCGTTCTCGTTGATTATCACAGAAAACATACCAGCAGAAAAAGTTCCAAGAAACTTGACACTCTGGATACTCTGCTCAATACTCATACTCTGTCTATAACCGGAGTTATAATGATAGACCGCACACATGGATAGTAAGAAAAAACAAACAATCATAACCTCTCTTTGAATATCTTCAAAAGATGAATAGTGAGGAACATATTCTGTAATTATAATCTTTTTCAGATCGTTCAGTTCAGTCATAGAAAAATCTTCACATAATCTACAAACTCTCACTCTCATGTCGACATTCATACTTGGAATAATATTTTTTTGTTTCAATAAAATGTTTTTAAAAACGTCGTGAACAAAAACTAGCAGAGACTTCCGAATGACTGTGCAAAAAATTGTTTCAAAATTGGTTTCTTTGAAATACATCTGCTCAATTTCAGCATCAATATCAACAGAAGAATTCAAAGTACCATTCAAGTTTGACGGAGCTTTCATTCCAATTAAAGCAAAAAACATCTGTACATTATTGAAAAAAGGATCAAACCACTTGCTATCCACATCCCTATTAATTTTCAAGGTTTTATAGGTTTCTCTAGCGCCCGGTAAAGATTCTTCATTGCTCCCATAGTAGCCGTCATAGAAATCAGATTTAAGTGTGGCGGCATCACTATCTGTATCTGTATCATTGTGATCCGTTGAATAATTTGGCGTTGTAGCATATTGTGATTCATTATCTACAGGTAACAAATGTTGGTTTTTCTTTGCTGTTGGCAAACTTGAGCTTTCGTTTTCATAAAACTGTCTCTCAAAAGTTGAGTCGTTCATGTAGTAACTGAGTGATGACTTTTCAATATCTGGAGGTGATACGTCCGTTCTAAGATTAGTATTCATTTGGATGTACGGCTGATCCGGGAGAAATTCACCAGTGTTGTCACTCGAGTTGTCAAAAGCTCCCCATATATCTCCAATAGTTTGAGGCTTCACCAGGGAAGCCACTGAGGTGGAGGTTATGATATTATGTTGCGTTCCTGAAAAATCAGATTCTTCTGTCAATTGATCATTGGAAAGTAGCTCAAAAATATCAGTCACTTTCTTTATTTTGTTAGTGACCTTTGTCGGCTTCCTTCTTTTTGGTTTTGAATCTTTTTCCCAAGATATAAACGATATCTCCTTTTTTATAGGACCAAGTCCTTTTCCTCCAAGATTTGACCACTGCTGTTGATCTTTTATTGTTGAATCGTCAAGCTTATCGTTATTTAAGTCACTACTGGTCTTTAATCCTGCCAATTGTTGAAACTCCTGGGAAGGCAGGAACAAGTAGGAGCATGCGTCATTTCTTTTCAAACAATTGAGACATATAGGTAGTGTCTCATCACATTTGGTTTGTCTTCTTCTACAATTTGCGCATCCAAGTCTTGAGTTGCTATGTCTTTTTCTGATTCTTTTTGTGTCTTCCATTTGTAAACAAAAATCAAACGCAAGTTACGGTGTACGGCAGAGAGACCCTCAACTGAAAAAGAGGGTGAAGTGAAAAAGCGGAAGACCGAAATCTTTTATGTTCATTCAAATGAATTGACTGACTTGAGCGACGGCTGAAGCGTACTTTTTATTATTTTCCTGTAGAGTTTATGGTGTACTCTTTGACTATTCTCCCTGTGCTTTAACTTCGTCTATTATCAAAGATATCCATTTATTTTCCAATACCTTTTCCCCTATTTTCTAAATGAAGTATTTAATACACCTTTGCGAAATCTTTCAAACATATTTTTTCCTAATCTACATGTGTAAGATAATATCTACTATGAACCTAGATTGGAATGTCCAGATCTAGTCAGCCCAACTAACAGAGAAAAAAGAGAAAAAATTGAATCTTATCTTTGGAATAGTTGGCTCGATTGACAAAAGAGATCGAATTTCCAAAAATGAATTTTCCTCATTAGGCTCGATCTGAGATTCGTGTAGAAAAATTAGCTTTTGTATTATGCGTTATGTAACATGCTCTTTTCCTGCGCAAACAGACCTTTTCCGGATATCTGATACGCCAATAGCTTTTTTTCTCATATCCCTTAAAAGCGCATGCTGATTTTGGTTCAATTACATGTGTACCACAAATTGACACTCCCTAAAGTTTAATACGCATTATCACATTTTACCGACGGTAACAATTTCCGTTTCAAAAGGGTTGGACTGAATGAAACCAGATAATTCTGGGGTATCGAACCAACTTGGATTGCCCTTTTTTGTTTGTTTGTTAGTTTTCTAGGTACGAAAATATGGCCAATTATTGATCTTCACATATTAAGGTGAAACTACCGGCGCATGTAGGAACAACTTGTAGTAATGTTTAAACTATTTCTCAAATTTTTTTATAAAAAACTATAAAGGGGTGTAAACACATCCCACTTCTTGAAAAAGTAGATAGGGCCAATAATACTATTCTGTTCAGGCATAGGCATCAGGTGGTATATTTGCCTTGCTGTTTACAAAATTTTGACCCGCAGTGTTATAATCCCAGTTACTTTGTTCACATAACATCAGAACAAACTCTAACTTCAATCGAGTTTCTTGCATGACTTTAAAAACCAATTCTTGCTGAACAGGATTTAATTTTGACGCAATGTCTGGAGGTAAGGCTGTAGTTGCGTTGGAAACTTGTGGTGGAGGAGTGCTTGTATCGATAGGTGTGGCACTAGCTCCTCCATGAGGTATATTATTCGTGGATGTATTTATCCGTTTCCACGGCTTGTCGGCTGTGTATTGTTTAACACAAAGCATATCGCTAGCAACAATAAATGAACCGTCGGGGCCCGGTACAACCACAAATACTCTATCAAATCCTCTTTTTTCCAATGCACCTCTTTTTATGCTATTAGTATTTCTGTATCTGTTGTTGTTGTTATAACGTGTATTGT
Organism: Pichia terricola; assembly: GCA_030168465.1. Taxonomy (NCBI): domain Eukaryota; kingdom Fungi; phylum Ascomycota; class Pichiomycetes; order Pichiales; family Pichiaceae; genus Pichia; species Pichia terricola. The sequence goes on from CP099442.1 coordinate 968,791, forward strand.
TGTTGTTGTTGCTGTTGCCATTGCCTAAATCTGAAAAGGATTGTTCCGGTTGAGCAATCTCATCAAAGTCTCCATGTATTGTAATCAACATACCATTCAAACCAGGATATGAGACCGTTTCGATGGAATAATCATCCGGATTTGAATCAAGGTGGTGTTTTGTCTTTGGAAGACATTGGAAAGTTCTAGATATCTGCTCCGGCCCTACAGATAATCTCAACATTCTTGACTTTTCATTGGAAACTCTTTTAAAATTTCTTGAATTGGATGTATAATTATTCCATAGATTAGGCGTAGAAGTTGAGGACGTAAAATCTGAAATGACAGAAGAATCACACTGAAACGAAAATTGAGATTGTTGGGTATATAATGACATCAAATTTGAACGATTATTATCCCAAAAATTTAAATATGATGAAATGAAATTTAAGGCCACTTTGTTTAAATCCGTATTTTCAAAAAATGAATTCGAAGATTTGATTGGAAAAGTCAATATTTTTTCAATTTTAGCTTCATCTCTGACTTGATTACCATCTAAAATAATCAATCTTGGGAATATACTGATTATCTTTTGCATGAAGGCCATATTGGAAGAAATTGGATTTCCTTGAAGAATCAATTCCCTTAACATATTGAATTTATTTTTCAACTTTTCGAAAAAATCAATTTTTTTGATGTTATTATGAGATAACGCAATGTTCTTTACATTTGGATAAGCTAATGATAATTCATATAACCATTTAGAATGATCATCTAAGTTGTTATTACTCAAATTAACAGATTCAATTTCTTTAATTTCCTTTTGCGCAATTTTCATCAAAGCAGGAAAAAACTTGGAAGCAGTTGTTGAATTGGAAAACAACCCGTTATTAATCAATGTTTGGTCATTCTGTAAATTGGTCAGATCTAGCATTTTAATCTGAGAATTGTATCTAGATAATATGAATTGCTTCAACAATTCAATAGTATTGTTTTTAGCTCCTGTATTATTACCAACACCGGTATCGTCAACTATACGAATAAATAAACTCTGACCTGCAAATCTCATTCCATTACACTTCAGTAAGTCTTGTGCTTCTTTGGAGTTTCTCACCTTACCTTGTAAAATTTTGCCGCTCATATCAACACTGGGAGAGCTGATTACTATTTTGGTTTTTCTGCTGATGAAATTGATGAGCTCTTGTTGATTGGCGTTGTCCCATCCTTGGATCTCGACAGTGACCATATTTTGGCTAACAAAGTCATTTGCACGTTGTAGGTTATGCGCTGGTGAATTGCCATTATTGGTGCGCCCACCATTACCGCTATGCTGGTAATTACCTCCTCTGTTATTACTGCTGTTGTTGTATCCCCCTCTACCACGATACATCCTGACACTTGATTGAAAGAAAGAAACCGGTGCATCATTCTGCCGTTGAAATTGACGTCAAATATTTTTTTTTTCCATAGAAAAAAATACCAGCGAAATAGAAGCGAGTGGCAGTGTTAAGAGGAAGATTGTGCTAGAGCAACTAGAGCCTCTGCTACGTTGTGGAGGTGGAGTTAATGGTGAGTGTATTTGAAGTCACAATTTGGATATATAGTAAGAGAAGTGTAAATACATAATATAAAACATGAGACATAAAACATGAAACATAACCAATCGGGTTACACGATACCCGTGCTTGATTTCATGTTTGTAGTGATTCGTAGTTTAGCGAAACTACTCATAGACATATAGCAAAGCATTATGTAAACGCATTCCGTCATACAATAATGGTTGTAGGGATGTAGAAGTTTATTGCTAGAGGTTTTTTTTCATGATTATGGGACTTTATTGAGTAAGCCGGATCAGTTCTATCTTTTAAGCGTTGCTGAAGCGTCTTGGAAGAAAGTATATAAATAAATCCCCGGAATGAATGACGGGGTTTGCAGTATTCCCAAGTGGTAATTTATTCTGGCCTATCGGACTGGCTGTTTTTGGGTGCTGGAATTTTTGAGCGGAAGTCAAATAGGAACAGGTAGTTTTAGCTCTTTTGTATTCTCAAGCTGGAAATCAAGGTTGTCCGAGTTTATCGACAGATACGCTCTTTTGAGTACTAAACAAAAAGCCGGGAAAAATACAAATGGTGGATATTGATGAAAAATAAACACCAAAATAGGTATCAGCCAGCAGAGCTTGCATTGAGTAAAAATTAATTGAAATTATATTAGATATGTGTTAAATATAGTTATAAAGGAATGAAGGAGTGTGTGCATGAAATGTAATTAGTGATTATTAAAAATTCGTGTGAAATGTGAAATATTGTTTATGTAGAGCCAAAAAATGGTTTTTTTTGTTAAAATTTGATGCATATTGTTTCCCGTTTTTTGAGGGATGAGTTGCCCAAGGCTTATAAGTTCAAATGTCAAACTTCAACCAATCCAAATCTTCCATGTTGGCTTCTGTGCCACCATCATTATGCGTAACAACACATTTACCTAAGCCAGATTTGAAATTACTACCGGAGTAATTACTGCTGATATTGTCATCGTTGTGAGTTTTGATTGCATTGATACCTGCGCTCAAATTGCTAAAATTCGATGGTGGTTGTTGATTTTGTCTTTGATTTTGGAACGAGAGAGACAAGCCTCCGAAACTGCTATTATTGGCAGCGCCGTTATTTTGATTCGAATTGGAAAATGACAGTCCTCTTTTACTATTCAAATCATTATATAAATGAGATGAAAATGAATGTGAGGATGAAATTGAATTTTGTCTCGAATTATTGCCAAAAAAGCTTGGTGATTCTATATTGCTATTAGCTGTATTGTTATTAAATGTATGGTTTCCCGGTGAATACATAACAGAGGATGATGATGGAGACGGAGAAGGTGAATAAGATGGCACATTACTTGGTATCACCGTCATTGGAGATGAAGGTTGAGAGTTTTGAAATGATGATAATGACGCTAAACTCAACTTTGACTTACGTCTTTTAAATTGAGGTATATCTTGCGGCTGTGTGGATGGACAGCTAAAACTGGAAGATATCTGTGCAGCAGAGGTTGGTGTCCCGGGTAAAGATCCATCCTTTAAAGGCTTAGGTAAAATTGGAACATTTTTCACCTTTTTATTGCCATTTGAAACAGATGCTGGTGTAGAGCCCGAAGATGTCGGAGATTGTGATACAGATTGTACTTGAAATTGTGACTGGAGTTGTGATTGCAACTGAACGTGATTCAATGAAGTACGTGATTTCTGGGATTTGGATCTAGGTAGTATATTTTGCTGTATGATATTTTGTTGCGGTTGCGAGTGAAGTTGTGATTTTTGGTGAAACTGTAGAGGAATAGAATCGTTTATAGTACTAAAGTTTGAATGGTTTGGCAAACTTTGCGGAAAATAAATACCAGTATTCATAACACCGGTGTTGGTGTAAAGTTTCTGATTTTGGGATTGTGATAAGTGGGCTAGATTCTTATATCCTTCGCCTTGGTTACTCAGCGATTGCCTTTTAGAATTTCTCTTCTTGATGACATCAGTCTTCAAAGACAAAGGTCTCATTGTCCCATGCAACTTCAGAAACAAGCCGCATGCATTACATAAGGTGTTTCCAGAGGGATCCTTTCTCCAGAGTGGTGTTTTTGAGGTACCACAATTATTACACTTGGTAAGCTTAGAATTCTCTTTATTTGGAGCTGAAAATGATATTTTGTTGGACTGGCGAGCCTGTGTTTGTAATTCGTTTGGTTGGGGAGTAGAGCTAATATGAACTCTTGAAGAAGGCGATGATGGAGAAGCACAATCTAACTTTTCATTGTTGAACTTGATTATTTTCGTTTTTGGCTTTGCAGATGATAGATTTGGAATAGAAGTTGAAATGAATCTGGTAGGTTTGGCATTAGATATGCTTGAATGATTATTTTCGGATTCGGGAAGGTTGGACTTTCCTGAAACGATATTTTCGTTATTTACAGAAACAGAAGAATTGGATTTGACCTTGATATCCACAGGTCGGATTGTTTGAATCTCATTTGACTGTTTTTCATTGTCAATATGATTCTGAGTAATGTGAAAATTAGAACTGGACTCGCCGTTTATATTTTCATTGCTCCCTTTGTTCAGAAAATCTTTTTCCAATTGTTGGAAATTATTGATAAAGTCAAAACTCTCATAGTTTTCATGTTCATTCAAAAAGTCATCATGATTAAAATCTATTATATCTGAAAAGGCAAATTTGTTATTAGAATTAGTATTTATATTTGCCTGAGCATTAAGATTTCCCTTCGAATTGGTGATAGCGTTGTCATTTGGACTTTCAGTTAAGGAGTTCGGTGTTACTGGTTTCCCTGTATTTTTGCTGGAACGCTGATTTTGAAACAAGCTTTTATTACCGTTGTCTGTAGAAGAAGATTCATTCACAGCTGGATTTTTACTAGCACCGAGATTAGTTGCTGTGACGTTGGCCTTTGTTGTTGTCGTTGTGGCAATAGCTGTGGACGAGGTGTTAACATTGGAGCTTCCGTTGGATATGCATGTTGTAAGACCCGATGGTGCCAGCCCCGCAAGTGTTGTATTAGTATTAGAATTATTCCCCGGTGATGAAGAAAGGGGAGTTAGCAAATCGACAGATATCATGTTTGTGTCATGATTATTATTAAAATAAGATAAATTCGTAGTGATGTCTTCCATTTGACTGATATCATCGTTAAGCATGGAGATTCCAATCCAGTCGTTCTTCACTTCATTCATGGGAGACTCCGAAACGTTTGTAGTGTCACCAAGCTGTGTTTTTCTCTGAGCACTTGAAGAAGATTGACGTAAAGCCCTGTTCTGCATACGATCATACAGAGGTATCAGTTTCTTTGCGTTGGAATAAATATCCCAGATGGATGCAGACTCCATTGATGGTACTGATGTCAAGTGATAATAGGGAAAAGGTTGAGGATGTTAACTGTAAAGCAGAATTAAACTCTGATGAAATTCTTTCCAACAATCAACACCAGAAGGAAATTACGCTACAAAACAAAGGGTAGAGTCATTTTTCATTATTAATTTATGAAAGGTCGTAGCGCAGCGGCTGCCGGTAAAAAAAAAGGTCGAGAAAATGATTACCGCCGAATGATGGAAAACGGAAATGGAAAAGGAAAACTGGCAATCCAACATGAAAACAAAAAACTGAGATGACAGGACGACAATCTTTCACAAGTACAGTCAGCCTGTCAAGTATTTCATACTACATCTCGTGAATACGGTAAAGTACTTTTATAGGACGTGTTTTCCTCTCCCAAAAAAATAACGTTTTTAAGCTTTGGGTGTGGTGGTGTCAAGTGAAGGGTACAAAAATCTGACAGATTAATGAGTGATTTAATGACTGGCTGTTACCAGCAAGCAATCCCCGGCATTACAGCTAACTGGCTTAGGATCAGTTGTTGGCGGCGATCGTCGATTTGTGTAGGGCGAAAAATGTGACAGAAACCGGTTATTTTTTTTTTTTTATTTTTGGGTGAGCGACCTCGATGACATTAGGAATCGTTTGACACTGGTAGCGGCCGGATCGAGATATGATCTGAAAGCTAAGCGGAGCTTGCGGCCTATGATGGTAAATACTAAGACACTTTATTGTTTGGATGTAGTTTGTTTAGTGTAAAATAATTTTAAAGTGATGGATTTGGTTGGTTGAATGAGTCAATAAGTACTTATTATTTAATTGTAACTATTTAATGATGATTACGTACACCGTATACATGCCATTCCCAGAACTATATTAAGCAAGCAATCGACCATGATCACAACAAGTTTAGCTTCTCTCTGTTTGACCAGATAAACGTAAATCCTGGGGTGAATTCTTTAGTGCCCGGATAGCATTTTCGGTATTTTTTCAGTGACTTGCACAAAAAATAACGTTATGATTCACCGAGTGTGAAGCTTTATTCCAAAAGCTGAATCAGCCTCTGGTCCAGAAACGGATAGCATAGAAATGCAAACCAAAGAATATTAGACAATCAAACAGCTACAGTAACTCCGTGTAATCTGTTCTTCCATCATTTCTTTCCCTTAATTCTTTCCTTCATTTTTCGTTCTTCTTCGTCGAGTAAAGACAACCTCATGGCTTCTTCTATCATCCTCTGTTCAAGCTCATCTTGATCCTGGCGGCTCACAATTCTGCCACTATCCCTACGTTCGTGATTGTGATGACGGTGATGACTGTTAGCTGTGCTTCTTCTTCTTCTTGATCTACTATGTTCAACATCTGTGTCATTTGATAATAAAGATGAAGCGTGTAAAGCTGTCGCAGCTGCAGATCTTCTTGCCATTTTTGTCCTAGCAGAGAGTAGTTTCTGTTCCCAATCTGGCCGAATTGTGTCAATAGTGATGATCATTGGGCTCTGGTCTTTTGATTCTCTATTTCCATTAGTATTGTCAAAGGTTTTTTTGTTAGCCTTTGCAGATGAATTGGCCGTTTTCTGACTAAACGGATCTTCCAAATCAATTTCGGTTACTTCGTCTTCGACAGTATTCTTGTCACCATTTTCATAGGCACTCGCTTTACAATCGCTTTTCAATCCTGTCTTGAAATCTTTAGGTGGAGTATATGAAATCCCAAATTCTTCATTGGCACAAAATGGACATTTCACGGGCTCGCTGATCAAGTTTTCCGGCCTTGAATCAGTTTCATCATCTACTGGGGTGACATCAGTACCAATTTCACCATTTTCATCGTGTGGGAAATGTGGTTCCAATCTTTTCATCTGAACAAAACATTCTGTACATATACGCTGATTGCAGCATTTGGTAACGTTGAGCATATTAGGATAATATAGAAAGCAGATTGGACATTCTTCCGAATTTCTGTAAACCCTTAATAACAAATCATCGTTTGGTATATCTTCGTATTTCTTCCCCATATCTGACCTTGAGGCTTTGAACTCTTTAAGAAACCTGACGTTCTCTAAATTTTGCAACTCCGCAGCACGTTCTTTTAACCTTTGTTTGAAAAGCTTGTTTTCTTGTCTTTTTATCACATTTGCAGATTGGGTTAATCTGTGGTCATTGGGATCTTCAAAATCGTCAATCAAATCGTTCGGTTTAATATCTTCGTGAAGTTTCAAATTTTCATACAAGTACGAAAGTAACTCCTCATCCGTCCAAGATTCATCGAATTCTTCCAATGGTGTGAAAAAAGGTGACAAATTTCTGCTGGTGATCAAACCTTTGACGATATTAGTAGCATAATCCAAATTATACTTATAATTGGCATAAGGGGCCAAATAGCCACCATCGACGTTTTCTTCATATTTGATCACTAAATTGAAAATTTGCATCGTCTTAAATTTGAGTTTCTCCATTTCTTTCTCTTTCTTCTTTTTATTGAAAAAGCCAGAGTTATCTCTTCCGTTACTTCCGTTCAACAAATTGTTACTATTTATATCATACCCTAAGAATTCCCTTGCAAACGCTCCAGTTGAAAGCAGCGACGCATCAGAAGGCCCAAAACTTTCATCTCCTACAATATTCTCAAAATTAGAACGTGTACGAACTTCCTTCCCTGCAGTATTACCCATACTTTTGAATTGACTTCGTCCCTTCCTTCTGAGGCTTTATTGCCCTTGAAACAATAAATTTCAAGTTTTCGCTCAAGCTTATCTTTCTCAACGACCGTGCGCGGTTATCTATAGATATATTTATTATTTGAATTACGTAAGATTTTGTCCTTATAGATGTGTCAGCCCGTATCCAAAACCAACGGCTATACCTACTATAGCCCCTATGGAAAAAAAGCTGAATAAAGCAATACATAGAACTTTCCACTTCTTTTCAATTTTACCAACAGTAGAGTCCAGGTATCCCAGGGCAATAACTAGCCAAAATGGCGGGGCCAATACCGAAAATAGCAATAATGTAAATAGAATCCAATTTGGACATAGATTAGTTTTGTTGTACTCATGGTAAAGGTAATCACCTTTTTCTAGATCGATGCTATTCGTTGCATCAGATTTTGTCTGTGGAGGTACCGGTGAAAAAATTAAGGATTCCTTACTGGAATTGTCAGAATGTAGTAACAATCTTTCGTCTGAAGCGTGGCTGCTGTGTAGTGAAGTGGGAAGCTTTCGATTGTTACTAACCCCATTATGGCTCTCTTGAGGCACTGGAAGTTTGAATTCATCTGACATGAGGTTGATTGTTGAATTCGCAGAAGATGATTGTTCGGCTGCAGAATTATATGGAGTTGCTTGAAGTGTTTCGGATATATTATTAGCCAGCAAGGGATCCTGTGAGGGAATAGATTGCAATTGTTGCAGAGATGCTGTTGAGCTCAATGGTGGGGGTCTTTTTCTTTTTGAAGTCCTACTGCCTTTATTATTATTCTTGGTATCGTTTTCTTCTCGTTGGGAGTTTGGAATTGAAAACATCGAGCTATTGTTCAGATTAATCTCCTTCAGCCCCGTTGTACTTGTGTTGTTGGGATTACTGATAGTTAAAACAGGATTGAATTCATCAGAGGTAATGTAATTTATTTTCTCTGTAACGTATCCTGACTCTACTCCACTCTGATCAATCTGATCTTCTAGTATCGGCTCGATATTTGTGAATTGATCGTATCTCAAATTATCTGTTGAAACAGTGGCAATGGAATTTCTATTGATTTCTGAAGTAGTCGTGGCGGTTGTGTTTGAGTTTGACAGAATTGTATTTATTGTGTTTCGACTTGGATTTAGTTTATTTTCTGTGAAAAGACCAGTTGAAAACCTCTGTGATGTACGTATCCTGGTGGAAATATCATTCTCTTCACTTTCAGTACTTATATCAGCACCAAAACTTGAAGATGTATTTGTTTTACTTCCTGAGGTATTATGCCCTGAGCTGGTATCACTATTGGCAGTTTTATCATTATTTCTGGAGTTTCCATCGTCACTGTTGTTGGAGTTGCCTCCGTTATTATTGTGAGAATAATTCTCTGTATTTTGAGAGTGGTAATTGCTAGTATAAGTATTTTCAGTTCTTGTAGGGCTGTTGTTTGTATTACTTGTGATTTGCTTCGATTCATTGGAATTTGCATTAGAAGTATTGAGCTGATTCTGAAAGGGGAGGTCATCATTTTCACAATTGAATGCTTCGTCATTGAATATTCGAAAATAGTTGCTATCGTTAGAGTGTCTATTAAGGGAAGTGAGTATTATCCCGTGACTATTATTCCTGGAATTTCTTTTATTCAATTCATCACTATTTGTCAAATTCAAACCTTTTTCCCCAGCGTTGAATCTTGATTGAACAACTACTCTCGAATCTACAAAGTTCAGTGCATTTTCAGCTCCAAAGGAATCAATAACTGAATATTTTCGTAAGTTTGCATTTGAATCAAAGTCAAACTCATCCTGATCAACACTTTTATCAACGTCATTAGTTTCATTATTTTCGTCATCATTAATTTCTGGATTCTCTATTAAATAGCTATTATGTATTATGTCATTACTACTGAAATCATTGAAATATGTATTTGATTCAGGCGGCGAAGGTGGTAGTATTGGTGGTTGTTGTTTTGGCTGATTATTCTCTTTATATTGATAAAAATAGGGATTTTTTGGGTTTTTAGAATCCTTCATGTTCAGTCTATTTATTATAACATTACGCTTTTTTTCAATTGACAAAATGCTTGAATTATCTAATGTCAGCAAACCTGAGTTTTTCCTCCTTATCGAAGAATTACAACTCCTGTTGGTGATATCGTATAATGAAGAGCGTGATATATTTGGTGAGTAAAATCTAGAAGCTGAAGATGTCAGGGATCTAAGAGGAGTACTTGGTAAACTAGTATTATATGATTTTTGAGGACTTGTTAATGTATCTCCTGAAAACTTTTTTTTATGTGATTTCAAGCCACGTGAATTCGATAACTTAGACAAATCTGACTTTTTATTGATGCTTTTCAAGGGTGATGAATCATGTAAGGATTGGTAGTTCATAAATTCGGATTCTATTCTTTCATCTTCGAGATCTTCTATGGATGAATCAACAGATGAAAAAGATACTGGTGACTCAGCTTCATCTTTCTTCATACTCGTATTTAAGAGAGATAATATTAGTGGGTTTCTTGTTTTCTCTGTTTTATTGTGATGCCGCTGTTGGTGCTGTCTACTGAGCGGATTGGGGAATCCGCTGAAACTATCGTCAAACTGCAGCGATACTGTCGAAGAAGACATAACAAGCTGTGAAGAAACGGTATGAAATTGATAGATGTAACTTTATTCGGATCCGGCAAGATCAAAATTAGTATAATTTTAGTTCCCCAAAGGTGCAATTATGATTTGAAATGGGTGCCAAAAATTAATAGGTCAGCAACCAAAGAAGACAATTGCAGAAAGTTTCATCTCCTAGACAATTGAAACTAATGGAAAAAAAAGTAAACAAACTATTCCCAATAGAGGAATCCGCGTACGCTGCACGGTAAAATACGATGGGTTTTCCAGGCGACGTTAAAAGAACGACAAGGTCCGGAAGACATATAGAAACGACATTGCTTGGGTTAAGCACGGAGATGTCGCTTGTACATTATTCGGACAGTAGTAGTGGGACTGATAGTGAGGGTGAAATCGATAATGAACAGGAAAATGTGCATAAGAATGAAAGTAAAGATAAAAATGAGGGGACCAGTAACGTCGATGACAGGCTAGGTAATACCCTAGAAATGGTGTCGAACAGATTTGCATTTGTGCCGCTAAAAAAGAATACAGGATTCACTATGTCGAGTGGTGGTTGTTGCCAAGAGCAGCTGACCACATTTGTATCTCTGCAGTTTATGCCTACGGCGAACTGGATCACTTATATAGAAAAGTTACAGGGATACTTAAAATCTCAGTTTCCTTCCCTTGCAGTAGTGAATTTGGCCATCAACGAACTGACCCAAGCGCCACAAAAATTACATATTACATTGTGCCCTAACTTGCCCTTAACTTCTTCTCTCAAAAAATTGCTTGATTTTCGTACCAGTACCCACGAGGTCCTCGAACTACGTGTTCCGCTACAGCCAGTCATTTTTGGTGAGAAATTCGTTGTATTAGCGTTGAAGAAACCTTATCCGTTCAAAATTCGCCAATTGCTAAAGGAATTGGCTACTTATCACCCCGGAATTGAGTCACAAATGCTCCATGTGAGTGTTCTCGAGCTGCTCCCCGAAAACGAAAAACTTCCTACAAATCAAGTGTTCCCACCTGACATATGTTCCCCCACAAAAGAACTCATCGCGGTGTGCAAAACTACTTTTAATGCTGGACGTTCGCTTATCTCATAATTAAAAGGCTTGGTGGCAAATATATCATCAAACTCGAATATAGCCCACCATCAAGGCCACCCGTTTAGCTACCACACAATGAGTCTTTCTCCAAATGACCCGCTATACACGCCTCCGGAATCTGCTGCATCAGTTGATTTATCCAAACTATCACCGCAAGAACTCAAACTATACAAACTGTATGGAAAATTACCCAAGACAAATGATATCTTAAAGGGCAAATTAAAGGACAGAAAGTTTTTTGATTCTGGAGACTATGCTATGTCCAAAGCCAGAGGTTCTAACGCTAATGCTGATCCAACGCAGGAAGTCGGTATCCTCAATCCTTTGCAGATTCCAGAAATTGAAAATGTTGCCAGAATCAACAGAAATTCAGTTGTCGGAAGTAACAGCATTATATCTAATAAATCCAAATTAGAGGACGATGTCACTTTAAAATGATTTCCTAGCATACTGTTTACTCAATTCTAATCCAAATTTGTTTTCACTGCCTTTTTACCGGTACTATAGTTTGACCCTTTTTTTTTTCTAGGTATCTTTTTTTTTCTCAATGCAGAAATAACATCATGTATATGTATAGTACTCCGATTTATATACATTTTATAGCAGAAATGATTTATTCTTCTTGCAAATATTTGCAATTCCACGGCAGTAAAACACTGCTTGGAAACTCGGTTACGATAACCTGATTCGTATTCAAAAGAGCACATGTTCGAGGACCATAATGTGGCACCAAATACGTACATCAATAGTTTATATCACCAACATATAAATGAGAATATACGTTCCATCAAATTATTTGCACCAAAGAATATTATAATTGATTTTGGCCGATTCAGAACAGTTGTCTAGAGCTAAATCATTAAAAGTGTATACGAGGTGGTGAAAACTAAACAGTGCAACAAGAAATTATGCAATATTGATACGTGTTTGTACTAATTTTTTTAAATCAAAAAATGATGTACATCTAGGTATCCCATCGATTACCATGGAGAATTTCAGAGAAGTCAGTTATAGTCAGACTCTCTTATATATCTATAGCAATGATGAAGCCTACCACCAATCCATTGCCCTATCTTCAAAAGAAAAAGCCTTCTTCGACGCGTCGCCTCATATTACGCGTAAAAGTTAATTTTCCCCAATTTCGACAGATTAGGCAATTTGGTCAAATTGAACTGGAAGCTTGATTCCATCTCAGGGTGAGGTAAATAGATATAACCTCCTATTGCTGTTCACAATACATGACAGAAGTGGTACTGGCGACATACTCGCGTGTCAACGTGTATCAGACTACATTTAATGATATTACGCTGATGCGAAGATGTGATGACAATTGGGTAAATGTGACCCAAATGTTGAAAATTGCAGGTTATGACGGTAAGAGTATTCGAACCAAACTGCTGATGAAAGAAGTCCATGATTTTGATCACAAAATAGTTCAAGGGGGTGATAGGAGATTTCAAGGTACATGGGTACCATTAGAATTGGCGAAAAAGCTGGCGGAACGGTACAAAATCAGTGAAGAGAAAATACGGGTGCTATTTTACAACCCAGAAAAAGATCCGCCTCCAAAAGTCCTTGACAAAAATGAGCAAGCTGCAAAGGCAAAGAGAGAAAGAAAAAAGAGAAATGCTGAAAAGCTTGAAAAGAGCAGATTGCTGGATTTGAATGGATCAGACACATCAATCAATAAATTGAACACTAGTAACAACAAGAGGTTCTCGACCTTGAGTACAACTGTTACATCGCACAATGTACTAGCAGGTAAATTCAACGATTCTCATATTGATTCGAATCAAATTATTTCTCCATCACATTCAGGTCGCATGAACACATCTGGCAGCAACCAAAATATGACCTTGCCGCCAACTTTTGCAATGTATCATAATAATCCCAACACCTCCTCTGATCCAGCAAAATCACAGTATTATCAAAATAATGATGCTGCAACTAACCAGTACATATCACCTTCATATAATTCCAATGAAGATATGCAAAAAACTTATCAACAGCTTCCATTTAACGTTCAATCTCATCAAATGAATGCCCAGCGTGAACTTCAGTTGTTACAGCAACAAAAAGAAATCCAACATCGTAAAACTCAGCAAGGTAATCATTTGATCAACCAATCACAACAACAGAATTTCTATACAACCCCAGTCTCAGACGAGTTGCAGCATTCAATTAAAGATAACGGCGATGTGTCAATGAACAGTAGTTATTTAGGGTACGAGTCTAATTCTATGCCGATAATTCAACAACACGAACATATGCAGCAAGATTACCAGCCAAATAGATCTCACGTAGCTCGTGCGCATTCGCAATCATTATCTCGCCAGCAATCATTATCTGAAGAAAGTGACTTTTTCACATCACAGCTGTTGTCTTTTTTCATCAACGACTCACCGGTGCCTTCATTTCTGTTTAATCCACCACCGGAATTTGATATCAATAAATCGATTGATGATGAAGGTCATACACCATTGCATTGGGCTTCGGCACTTGCATCTGTTGAAATTATCGAGCTGTTGGTTTCCAAAAACGCAAATACCTTAGTTTTGAACAATTCTGGTATGAATTCTTTATCTAAATCCATTCATTTCAGTAATTCTTTTGATTGGAAAAATTTCAATCTAATTTTGCCGTTGCTGAAGCATTGTTTGATTGTACCTGACGGGAATAATAGGACTCCGTTGCATTATCTGATGGAGCTGAGCTCGAATGTGAACAAAATAAACTCGACGAGGTATTATTTCAAGGAAATACTGGATTTCATCAAAATCCAACAGTTACATGCTGAAAAGCAATTGAGGGAGCAACAACGGAAAAATTCCTCGAATGGTTCCACTGATGGGAATGTTCAAATCTTAAATGTTTTAATAAATCACGTAGATAATAACGGTGAAACTGCTTTACATTTAGCCTTGAAAACAAAATCTAACGATTTGGTTAAAGAGCTGATCAAAAATGGTGCTGACCCGAGATTAGTCGGTGTTGAGAAAATACCTGTGGAGATCTTTAGAGAACTAGATAACGAAGCAAGAATTTCAATGAATCAGCCGCGTAATAACAAATCAATGTTGATGAAACATCACATGCCGCAACAGCAGAGGCAGCAACAACAACAACAACAACAGCAACAGCAACAGCAAAACTACTACTTTAACAACACCTATAATGATTCCAGTCAAGAGCAGATAGACATGAGCGTGAATTTGAATGTAAATATGCCTCTGGTAGATCAAACCGGTACACACCAACAATCTCTGAACCATATAAGGAATGAAAGTAACTTACAGTTCACGCCAATTTTGACCCCATACAATCAGTCGCTAGTCGACAACTCAATTCAACACATGGATAACCTGGTAGATAATTCGAGTGTGAATTTCAAAGGACAGCGTGAGGAGGTTCACGCTAATACTGAAATAAATCCTTTTTTGGACGAAAATAATGTCAAATACACTCCACGTACTATAAGCGATAGAGGTTCGCCTCGTGGTGACCATATCAGCGCTTTTGATGGGCGAGGTACAATACTGAATACTTCCAAAAAGAGCGACGATGTCATCACTTCGACACCCACGCTGATGAAAGAAGAAGATCATATGCAGATTGATGGCAACTCGACCATTGAGAAGAAGGTAGATATTCTTGACCAATATGAAGGAGATGATCCAATAGTAGCGGTAAAGAAGGAGGATAGTGAAGAAGACATACTAAAAATTAAAAAGTCAAAGATTAACATTGAAGAGGTAGACAATTTTGTTGATAAATTCCCTCAGATGATTTCTGAAATAAAAAACAAACTTGAAAGTAAAACAGACACTTTAAACTATAATATTGAAACGATCAACAAGTTGAATCATGAGATTTTGTCTATAAATCATAAGAATGCCAAGTTTTTGAGGAAAATTTCCAAAATTTGCAAAAAAGATACTACAAAAGCAGACTCAATGAAAATTGCAAATTCTAGCACTAAAACCATCAGTAATTTCATAGATTATAACTACAACGATATAGATTCGGAACTTACATTCAAATCACAGAAGCTTTTGGATTTATACGAAAGGAAGCAAGCCTTAGATGTTGCAAAACTAGTTAACAAAGAAGAAAATTCAATTATGGAGGAATCATTATTTGACAGTAGTAAAATGTCTTATGCCGTCAAACTAACCTTGCTACAAATCAAGCGGAGAAAAATTATTGAACAGACATTGAACTTGTATCTTAACGAAGGTGGAACAGATGAAGATTTCAACTTCGAAGAAAATGCAGTTGATGCAAGTAGTAATAGGCAAAATATAGAAGACTTGAAGTTAATCACTTCAAAAGTTTCCGTTTATAGAAAATTGATTTCGAGAATATGTGGATTACAGGAATCTGAGATTAATGGGGAACTATTGAATGAAATTGAAAAGGTGCTGGCGTGATAAGTAAATCACCTACAAATGTGTAAGTGTATAAGAAATATAGACTAAAAGTATAACGCACTTGACCTGATATAAAATATCAATTCTCAGCGTAGCTAAATAACTTATATGGTGATAAATTGATGTATGGCAAATAAACTTCTGATTTTTTCTCCTCTAGAAACAGTCTTTGAAAATACCTTTAACTGTAGGCAGACATTATAACCATAATCACCCAAGCTGACTCTTCTCACAACCGCATGATTATACATTTAAAAAACTCCAATTTTTTATTGAGTTCAAAAATATTGATACAAGTTTATAACTTCATTATAGAAATCTATTAAACAAATATTTACTCTTCAGATAAATCTACACCACCAATAGCCCAAATCTCAGATTCGTCTTCAAACTGATCTGAGAACATAGCCTCTTTGTCACCTCCAGCGCTGATTCTCTCTCTTTCAACACTCGCTAATCTTGAACCAACTCTTTTAACGTATTCAGTAATGGATCTAACTTGCAATGTGGTACCAAAGGCCGTATCGATGGTTGAAGCACCGTTCAATCCCTCGACCCATTTATTGAAAATGGTATTCGATTCATCTTCAACAAGATTCAAAACTGACAGAATCGCCTTTTCACCTGAAAGTTTAATTGGTAAAATCGGATCACGGACACATGCAAACACTGAAGGGATCAACAAATCAAGGCATGGTAAAACTGCACGATCGAACTGGTATCTGCAAATAGTTCTAGTAACAACCAATGATAATCTTCTTGTGTCTGGGGAATTCGAAGCGGGTTTACCCATATTGACACAAAGTTGGTTGATGAGGGATCTGATGATGGTATTTTCGGATTCGACATCGGTGGATTTGAACTTGTCTAAGGACAATAACAATTTACCAATGGCAATAGTTGAATTATCACTGACATAAGGCCTGGAAGATTGTGATGATTTAATGATGAAGTCACAAATTTCGCTGAATAATCCACAATTCAGAACGGCCTCTCCTGAATCCTTCAAGAATGCATTCAAGGTTAGGATAGCAAAACTGCTTGAATTTTGATCTTCCAGATCAGCAGAGAAAATCTTGGATCTTAACATATTACTCAACTCAGATTCATTCAAAATCTTTGATAATGCACCAATCAATTTTGCATATGCAACAGCGGCATTGACACCAGCTTCATCATTGAACATATCTTGCTCAACTAATGCCATAATACCATTCTTACTAGTTTCACTCATCTTTGAACCTGCTTTGTCAACGACCTCTAATAACGCCTTCAAAATGGCAGTTTTAAGTGCAACATTATCAGAATCAATCGCCTTTGCATTATTCAATAACTCCGTTACTAAAGGATCAACTTTTGGTTGATATTTGATAAGAGTACCTAATGCTTTTGCGGCTCTAACTCTCAATAACTCGTTGGATGGATCACCTAAGGATTTAATAAAAGTACGTTGTAATTGCGGAATGAATGGAAGCAAGAATTTTGGAATCTTGGAAAACAATTTATTGATTGCTAATAAAATGGCACTCTTAACATCACCGTTGAATCTTTCACCAATTACTCTGATCAAAGGACCCACGATGACAGTGACAAATGGTTTTAATGCCATTTCAGGGGTATTGTCAATAACAATAGAAATACCGTTGGCAGAAATTTCTCTTTGATGTGGGTTACCGTACATCAAACCGTGTAAGAAAATTGGTAAAACACAATTTGGACCTCTTGGTAAAGTAAAGGCATAAATTTCCTTTGACTCGTTTTGCACATAGGATAAAGTTTGTTGCGCTGGGAAAACCAATCTTTCCAACATTTCCTTTGGTTGCTTCTTCACTAAAATAGAAAGAGCTTCAAATGATTTCTTGGCGACTTCTTGATCACCATCGTTCAACAAATAGATACATTGGATGACCAGATCTTCTGTGTAAATAGAGTAATCCAAAGTGGTCTCCTTGAAGAATTCAGGTAAAACATCCAGAATGATGTTTCTCTTATTCTTGTCTTCATGTTTCATCAAAGATAAGATTTGTTGTAATAATGGGTGACAGCCTTCATCTGAATCAACTGATAACAAGGTACGTGTCAATGCCGAGTATAAATCTTCCTTTTCACCCAAATTGTTGGCAATACCATCAACAAGAGAATTGACAATAGTTGATAGCCTTTTATATAATGCATGGCCTGCAGCTTCAGCTAACGCACCAATTGCACGACCATTGATAGGTGGTTTCAAAAGTGAAGGAATTAAAATTGGGAAAATCACATCGGACTTGGTTGACATGATTTCTTGCAATGCAGAAAGTGCATCTTCTGAACCATCAGATGTGTTTAACATTTCTAGTAATTGTGGAATGACTTCGTCTACTGCAGAATTACCAATTGATTCTTGTAATGAATCGAATGCTTGAGCTGCAGCTTCTCTAACACTTGGGTTTGGGTCAACCAACGCTTCCTTGACAATATTAACAAAAATATCTTGGTATTCAATAACGGTGTCTGTGGAAGTGGATCTGATTAATTCATAGATAGCAATACAAATACCTTGTTTGGCATCAGAGTCACTGTTAACCATTGATTCTTTCAATGTTGGAAGTAATTGTTCCAACGCGTTACCTCCAACTCTTCTGATCATGTCACCCAATGTTGCTGCAACAATATTTCTCTGGGTTTCATCAGGTGAAGCTAAACGACGAACAATAATGTTAGTAAGGGTAGCCATAATTTCTTTGATTGTCTTTGGAGTGTTAGCAACCAATGCTTTCCAGATATTAGCAGCGGTCGCTCTAACAGCACCGGATACATCAGATCTGCAAACGAATAATGCAGATAGAATATGGTTCCTTCTCTCCGTTCCAAGAACCTCATTAAATGCTTTGGTCACATTCTTGGATAATGAAACATCATCCGCCAATTCTTGCTTACCACTAATACCAGAAATCTTGAATAATAATTCACCGGTTAATTCAACAGATGATAATCTGATACGTGCATTGTAATCTGACAAACCCTTCTCTAATTCCGGAAGTAACAAATCGACAGCCTTCTTTGCATAGTTATTGACAATCAAACGACCAGTACGTAATGCAACATCTCTAATTTCTTCGTCGTCGGCCAAACCCGATAAAATTGGTGGAATCGTCATGGATAAATATGGAGCAAATTGCGAACCAAAACAAACCGGTAAAAATAAAAGTAAAGGCATGTAACCCTCACGGACAAATGCCTTGGAAGATTTTGTACCCTGGATGATAACTGGCAACATTTCTTCCAACTTGGAAATACCTAAACCGTTGATAATCTCAGCCAAAGCTTGAGCGGAACCAAGTCTGTTACCAGGTTTTTCTTCATCTTGCAATGCAGCTAATAAGTTGTCCACCAAGCCAGGGAATTTGTCTTCACCTAGTTTTTCAACCAGAGAACCTAGAGCACGTGCAGCAGTGGCACGAGTTTGAGGAACTGGATCGACAACTGCATCATTCAATTCGGAAATCAGTTGGCTCAAATATGGCATCAAATCATTTGAATCAACTAAAATAGCCATGTTACCAACGATTTGGCATGCCTTCTTTTTAGTGTTTGCTGATCTGTCTTGCATACCTCTATCAATAACATGAATAATCAAGGCTAGAGATGGACCATCGATATAATGAACAAACTGTGTGCTAATTAATGAGTCTAATGCTTCATTAGTAAATCTGGTTGGATCACCAATGGCCTTCAATAAAGTTGGGACAAGTTCTTGAATTTCGGGATTTCTGATAACTTCACCGAACTTCTTTAATGCATCATCGGCTGCTTTTCTAACTTCTTTATGAGTATCGTTAAGCACACCAACAATTTCTGGAACAATGTTTGGTAAAGATGATGATAGTTGCGCAGGATCTAAGTAGGCCATAGAACCAAGTAATTCAACTGACCCTTTCTTTGTTCTCCAAGCGTAATCTTCCAAGTTATTGATTGCGAGTGGAATCATTTTCTTGATACCATAACTGGTAGTGTTTTTCATTATAATTCTGGCAGCGTAATTAGTTGCTTCTCTAACTTCAGCAGATTGATCACCAAAACTCTTCAAAACAATAGGCAAGATTTCAACAACATAAGGTTCAAACAATGGACCAAATGCTTGAGAAATACATTCGAACGCAAACAGAACACTCTCTCTCTTTTGCGCATCTTTCTTATCGTCTGAAGCTTCGGTCAAATTTCTAATGATATCAAAATCGCATAGCGCCTTAATACCAACACCTTTAGCCAAACCCGAGATACCGTAAGCTGCACCTCTTCTTGAAGCCAATGTTTTTCCAGTGAATAACTTTTCAAAAAGATCATCGATATACTTAGTCAACTTAGTATCAATGAATGGTACAAGTGGGGAAATACACTCAGATACAGCAAACTGAACATCTTCTGATGGGGTATCCAAAGATTTCAACAACTTATCAATGATATTTTCAATTCTAGAATCTCCCTTATCTAACTTACTTGCTAAAGTACCATACAAAATAATCACAGATTCTTTGACTAAATCTTGAATCTTCGATTTTTCATCTTTTTCATTCAAACAAGTTTCGAAAATGCTGATTAAAATCTCAACATTATCTTTACCGTTCAATTCAATAATTTTTAAGCCTGCATCTTGTAATTCCAATCTAACAATATCACTTTTATCACCTAAGGATCTTTCAGATATCATAAAATTGAAAATCTTGGAAATATCATCAGAATCTGAAAACAATGGGGACAAATAAGCTATTGCAAGGGAGACTCCACTACGTTGTTCCCATCTGTCAGCCATGTTCAATGATGACTGAATAATTAATCCAAATTCATCTGTCTCAGGTTCGGGTGGGCGGGTCATTGAATCAAATAATGACAATAATTCATCCACAACACAAACAAAAATATCGTGTGAGTTCACTTTGATGACAGCTGTGGCCAAAGCTTTGGCAATAGAAAGTCGAATACCATTGTCTTTGTGACCCAAGTATGGAATCAACTTGAAAGGAACCTCAGAAGAGATTTCGAAACCGGACTCTGACCAAATAGTTAGTGCGACTTCTCTGTTAGTTTCAACGTTATCAAAACATGAAATCCATAACTCCTCATTAAATCCCATCTCGGTCAAATCAAATTCTTGATCCAGAGCTTCCAAAATCGTTGATCTAACAAAAACATTCGAATCGGTCAGAGATTTCAGAATCATATGCAAATCTGAATCTGAAATATTAAGGGAAATGTTTTGACACAATGAAACAAAGCACTCTTTGGCAGCCTTAGCTTTGGAAGGTAATCCTAATAAAGATAATAAATTCTCGATAATATTGGATCTAGGAATGTTTGAATCTTCAAATAATTCTGAGTTGGTTGAGATGATTTCTAAAGCAAGAGACAATTGTTCTTCCTCTGGAGATTCCTCTGAAAACTCGGCATTCACTTTCACGGTCTTCTTATTATTCTTCATAACATATTTCTTACCGTTTTCAACCACTTTCACTAATAATGGTAAAACATACATCAAAGTCAGACTGTTGAATAGAGATTTATCAGAACATAACTTCAAACTAAACAATTGAGATGATAAAAGTTCGTTCAACGGCTTACCGGTGAATTCCGCAGGGATTGATTCAACAGAATGCAATCTTAAAGTGGATGAACCAACATATTTCATACTTGATGAACCGGATAAGGAGTCTGTTGCAACGACTTCAGAAAGAGTTAAAAAGCATTCAGAAGCCAAACGACCGACAATTTTGAGAGCTGAAGAAGAATTCAACAGAATTAAAATATTGGAGATGGCAACTGGAAACCATAATTTTGTTCCATTGTCAACAAAAGCACCCTGTTTTGATAAGGAAATGATAATCTCCAGACTACGACGTAACTTCAAATATTGTGAATTGATGGAATGTCTAATAGTGCTCTCTAATTCCAATTGCTCATTTACCTTCACAATTTCTTCTTTAGAGTATTTCTTGACAGTTTTCTTTTTTGCTTCCAGTTCTTTACGGACGTCTTGTTCCCATTTTAGAGTCGCAGAATCTTTGGATTTAGCAATATTGACGGGCTTTTTGGACTCTAACACATCAATAACCATTTCCCCATCCTTACCTTTCCAAATATCGAACTTGGTTTGATCAATATCTAAATGTGGAACAATGGATAGATCTTCGTTGATAACCTTAGTCAATAGCGGGACAATGGTTGCTGGTGAGAAGAAAGATACAATGGAAGCGCTCTTAGAGGCGGCATCGTACAGTCCATTCTCAAAAACAGCTTCTGAAGGATCAGCCAAAATGCTTGTAATTTTATTAACTAAAGTTTTAGCATTAGTTGAAACCACCTTACCAGGATCAACTCTGCATTTTTGGCATAAGCTGACCCAGCTATTCTCACGGTACTTCAAAATTTTATGTTCAAATGGAATGAAGAGATCGATTAATTGCGATTCTAAAGTCTGAGCATCACCATCGGCAAAATAATGGAAAGTTGATGTGACTGTTGATAATAAATACTTTGAATCGTAATTAAACTCTGGGCTCAAAGTGACTTCTTGGCATAAATCATTGATGGCACTGGTAACCGAGGAACCAATGACTTCTTGATTCGCAACATAAGATTTTCTCAATAATTTTTGTGCTAAAACTCTGACTTCCGGAGAAATGTTCCTAGATATGGTTGAATACAAACAGGCGTTACCAAATGAGGAAGATGCGGCATCTAAACGCAGAGAAAGTGTAAAAAGAGATTTAATATACCATTCCTGTTGTTCTTTAGTGTTGAGTTTGGTGATAATCTTAGGATTGGTGAAACAGCACATTTTTGTCTCTGTTTCGGTGAGAGATTTAGCAACCACGTCAAAATTGTTCAGTTTATTTTTCAATTCCTCATCTGCAAACTCATCTGATATATGGAATAAAACAGCAATGGATGCATAACCTGCAGAAAGTAGTTTATTGTTCAAAGATGGTAGTGGAGATGACATACACTCGTCAAAGGTTTTCAGTAGAGATTCGGTGATTCCGGTATTGAATAGTCCCAAAATAGCATCTTCAACTTCAGGGGTGAACCTGGATTGAAGAATTGTGTTTGCAAAGGAACATATCCACGCAACTCTCGAAGGAACCTTTTTTTCTTTCATACCTTGATTGATCATCTCAACAACCCGAGAATAAGAGTTGAAATCAATTTTATTCATTGTCAAGAATAAGGAATACTTCAATAGAACGTAAATCATACGTGATAAAACTAACTCATTATTCTCCTTATTTACGTATGGAATAATGGCTTCAACTATTTTATTGACAGCAGATGTACAAGTAAATGGAGTCTTACCAAGAATGTCTAAAATCAACAATTTCTGATCAACAGCGGAAGCGGCAAATGTTTTTAGGACTTTGAAAGACTCTTCGATGATTTTATTAATTTCCTCATCGTTTGATTCAGCTTGGTTGTTTTCCAAAACAATCGATAAAACTCTGGAAGCACCAACCTTGACAGACTCTTTAGTTGCCTTCAAGGAGGTAAACAATTGGGTCAAAAATTTACTTTTTGATAAGATGGAAAGAACGTTGATTCTGGTGTAATCCAATGACTTAAAAATCAAAGGAGACAAACCCGAAAACGTCAATTCTGAATTTCTTAAAGAAGTTTTTTCTAATCCAGGTAGAATGACTTTTTCAAAAGATTCTGCAGTCATTTGATTTTGAATATAGTTGGAAAACAACTCCAGGGAATAGTTGCTTGGAATGATTTTGGTTGAAAACGGACCTTTTACGATAAAATTTGCAATATCGAGTTCTTTAGATTTCAAGGTTTCCAATGATGATGTATCCTTCAATGATGAAGTAGAAATCGATAACAATCCAAGTAGTGCCAAAACTCCTGAAACGGGCAATTTTTCATTACACAAGCTTTCAAGCAGCACAATTAGATTGTTCTGGTCTGACTTTAGAATTGTACTGAAAGAGGAGACAATTTCATACTTTGCTGAATTAATGGCTCTCAAAGTATGTTTCTTCACGTTTTCGTTTTGGGAACAATCAGAAACCAAGGAAATCAATGATGCTGAAGTTGTAATAGAGACTTTGAGCAGAGAGGGGAAAAATTCCTTGTCTACCAATAATGAGATTATGAAAGCATTCCACTTGATTAAAGTTAAAATATCTCTTATTGCAATAGGATTTGTCGATTGCTTGGAAAGGAATCCTAGAATATTTTTTGAGTATTTTTCAGCATCAATCTCAATGAAACACTTGAAAGATTGCAACACCAAGTTGTTGAACTTAGTATCGTATGGGTATCTTGTATAGGTAGATAATATGACAAATAAAATGAGGTCAATCTGATTACCTTCTAATTTCTCATGATCAAATTCCAAGACTGAATTCAATTTGAATAATGTAATTTCAAGTGACTTCGTAGATGATAATTTCATCTCATTCAATAGAGGAACAATTTCTTCACTCCATTTATCAACGATATTTTGTTCATCAGACATAATTGTTGAATTTTTTCAAAGTGAAGAATAAAATGGTGGTTTATATCGACCGCCTTTATCAATACGTCAAACACCTTCAAAAGAAACACCTATTCCCAGCTTGGAGCTACCACACGAACATATTCCTCGAGCTCGAAAATTTTTTTACCTTGTGGACGTTTTCAACATGAGAACTATCCCAATGAGGAAATTAATTTTCAAATATGGAAATAAAATTATATGCAGGTACGGGTAACAAGATATGGGTATTTGATTATACGACAAAAAGATATACACAAACAGCGGATATCAAGACATTACAAATGGTGTGTCAACAATCTACAAGGCCAATGTTCTTAACAAAAATTTTGATGTTTACTCCATCATGCGATCCAAAACCACACCCGTTCCCAAATGTTGCGTGGAACTGGTGCAACATAGCTATTAGTCTCCTGCTCAATTTCAGCCAAACCAGTAACTGCATCAATCTCTTCAGGTGGTGCAAACAATCTCCAGTTTCTTGTATATATTGCATGCGCAAAATAAATAAAGAAAACAATTGGAAGTGTGATATATGCTGCAACAAAATTACTGGCATTGAAATTGAAAAAAACTGCATAACCATTGGTGATTGTAACAATCGAGAAAAAACATAAACAAGAATAGGCACCAATCATTTGTAATGGGGGTCTATAAGTCACTTTATCATCTAAATTATGAAATCTCATTGCTTTTCTATATCTGATGTACGTAATGGAAACAAAAATCCAATCAACAAAGCCAGAAACTGTAGAAATATTAGAAAACCAAGTGAAAGCAATGGCTGAAGAGTCAGAAACATTGAGGTACGCCAGTAAACCAATTGCCGATGAGCATGACACACACAAATAGGGAACGCCAAATCTATTGACACGGCCAAAAACTTTAGGAATGTCTCCTCTTGCAGCCATTGAAAATAAAGTTCTTGAAGAAGCATAAGTGAAAGAGTTTGCAGCTGAATATGCAGATGATAAAATTGCGGCATTAATGATATGATTCAATACAGGTATACCAGCATTTTGAATACCAATCACAAATGGAGAAGCTGCTGCATCTTCGGCACCGCTATTAATTGCATCCATCAAACGACTGTTGTCAGAACTAACAATGCAACCAATGACTAAGACGCTACAGATGTAAAACAGAAACAAACGATAAATGAATCTGTCGGCTGCTTTTGGTAGGTTGACTCGTGGAGCTTCAGCTTCCGCAGCACAAATCGTAATTAATTCCGGTGAAAGAATAAATGCAAATGCAGACTTAATGATGGAACTCCAACAAGCCAAAAATTTACCAGTATTACCGCCAGTCAAATGCTCTACAAAAGCGCCTGGGTCTTTCCAATAATGAAAGCCCAAAATACCGTGTTGAGCCGGACCACCTCCAAAGAAGATGACAATACCAACAATGATTAAACCAATAATAGTTATGAGTTTAATGGATGCAATCCAAAACTCGATT
Organism: Pichia terricola; assembly: GCA_030168465.1. Lineage (NCBI taxonomy): Eukaryota > Fungi > Ascomycota > Pichiomycetes > Pichiales > Pichiaceae > Pichia > Pichia terricola. The sequence continues at coordinate 994,449 of CP099442.1, forward strand.
TCTCCAAAGACTTTGACAGCACAAAAATTTAGTGCCGTAATGGTAACCCAAAATATGCTGATCCATATTGCTACATTCAAATCAGTCCAATATTCAATAACGAATGCAGCAGCTGAAACTTCAGCCGGACTTAAAAGGGCCTGTGCATAGAAAAGATTTAAACCGGCAGCAAATGCTAATGACTTGTTACCGGTATATCGATCACATAATGCATAAGGGGTCGATTTACCAGGAATTGGTAACCAAGTGACCATTTCTGCCAGTTGGTTCATAATCGCCCAGACAAAGAAACACAAAATCAAGTAACCAATCAACAATGCTGCGGGACCAGCTGCAGACAATGCAGCACCTGATCCCACAAATAAACCTGTGCCGATGGCTCCTGCCAAAGAAATAAACTGGACGTGTCGTGAACTTAAACCTCTTTTTAGCTCCCCAACACCATTATCTTCCGGATCAAACTGGTAAGAAGATTGTTTTTCAAAAGATATTTGAGAATTTTCCTGGCTAACCGAGTCGATCTCTTCAAGGCCAAAGGACTTGATCTCATTTGATGAATTTGTCGACTCGTATGTGCCAACCTGCGATTTTTTATTATTGGAAATCTTGTCTAGTATATCAAACATGTTTCTTACCTAATCAAAATTGTGTCAAAGAAAAAGGAAACATAATGTGTAAGAAAGCAGGAATAATTTAGACATACAAAAGATGTGGATTTCTTATAGCTTAAGTACCAAAAATCATTGGATCTTCGGGGCGGAAAGAGGTGGTGCAGGATTGTTTAAAGAAGAGGAGGAGAAAATGTAATGAAAATCTTTTCCGATTACAGTATTGATAAGGTCATTGGTACCTTAGGGTCCAAACAACAATACTTTTTAAGTCACAGAACACCTGGCGGGGGAATTTGAAATGCACTATAGATAAGAGCCCAAAAATAATAGGAAGTTGTTACCGATGGGCGTTGTAACAGATGGCTCCGCCAAAACATGTAACTGTAAACGACTTCTAACTTTGTCCACAAACACTTTTGAAGATTCCGTTCGAGCAGAAGATTTGCAGAGGTCATTAAAATAAACTGGCATCAAAACCAAGCGCCGTTCCTTTTATTTTTACACGTACAACTTTTTTTTTATTGTTCGGTTTTGACATATTTTAGGGGCGCAATAATGCCCCCAAAAAAAAAACTTCCAAAGTTGTATTATCTCGAAAGTCCGATACATACTCAAAATGCAGGCCAAAGCCTCCTTTTGCTTTTACAATTTATTTCGTCTTTGAATTATGAACATCGGTAGCATAGAAATGATTTAGTAATAAGTGTTCAGCTAGCAGATGCCGCCTAAAAGCATCTAAGTGAATCTCTAGTTTGCGGTATTTCCATATGTGCGGGTGAAAATCATGTGGCATTGCTGTAATAGGAAACTGCAACGCGGTAAAATACAAATGAATTAATTTTCTTACCTCCAGTAACTGCAAACCGGATAATAGCGGGATATGTCATCTGGCATCTCTTAGCGAGAATTTTTTCAACCAAGACAAAAATTGAATCACCCAGTGCCCAAATTGTGATCTTAGTTTGAACTGAATGAACAACTCTATTTCGACGCGACGCCTTTTTTTTGGGTCTTTTTAATCGAAAAATTTGCGTGCAAACTGTTACACCTTGACTTTGGTTAATATCTAAGATATCAGTATCATACATGAGTAGAAAAAGGTGAAATTATGATCTCAATACGAAAATGGCTTCATGTTCAACATACCAACGCTTTGACACCACTATGGTTATATACGGCCTCTTTTCTTGTTTTGATTCTACTGATTTTAACGCTTTCCTCGGCATTACCAATTGATGTTATAGTTCAAAGTAAAACAAATAACTCACATTTGGCGACAAATACCGTCATAATTTTGGTTATCTGCGTTGTATTTTTACTTTATTCACTACTTCACAATGCGCTTAGGTTATTGTATGATAAAATGCAACTACAAGATATACCTTTAAGCTATATACCAATATCCGAAAACGATATTGGGAAAAGCATGGCTCGAACGATTGAAAACGAAATGCTAAGAACAAGAAAAATAAGGGAATTTGCAAAACCTAATATAATCGTAAGCCATCCAGGATTATTTCACAGATACTCCAAAAAGAAAATCACGTTATTTGCAACTGATGATAATTTAACCAATGATTTTTTTACCGACTCCACAGATACTGAACTAGGCGAAGATAATAACCAATTACCAGGTAATTTGATTTACGAAAACGTTGTAAACATCATTGGGCAAGAACTAAAGTATAACAACACTTTAACCGTATCCAATGATCGGGTTTTAAGATTGGATAATCATTATTCACTAAGAGAGCTGTTGAATTTGTACGCCAGAGAAGATGGAAATATTGAGGCCTTCCTTGATTTGTACGAAAAACTCAGGTTTAGCGGTGAACCCATTTTAAATCAGGAATTCAAAGACTTTTTAAAACTGTGGAATTACGTAAAGAACAAGCTGTAACATACTATAAGAATCTGTAAACTACTACATGTATAATAAACTATAAATGAAATGTATCCCATTTTCGACATTCAATGAAAATCTATCACAATCATTAAACTTCCTATAGGGAAAACTAGACATTGGTACGTCAATCTTGGAGGGTGAGTAATATTACTTTTTTAGTAAATGGCAATGAGAAAACATAGAAGAAATCGTTAGCTCATCGTGGCAAATACCTCCCTTTATGTCTCTTTTTTGATTCACTGAAAGGAAAAAATATCAAGATGAAGCTAAAATGCAAATGTGGAAAATCGTCTCCTTTTATATGAGTGCGTAAAAAGAACAAAAAAAATTAAAAGTTTTCTCATTTTTTTAAGAAAAAAGAAGGGTTTATCTATAGGAGGAAGTTGGACGTGTTTGTGAAGAGCAATTATGACTTAGATTCAATGGTGACAAAAAGTACATTCTTAACTCCTACAGCAGACTGCTCTTTTTTTTCTGTTGTGTGGAAAGTTTGGATAATTGATAATACAGGCTAGTACTAATATAAACATGTCATGAGAGATATCAGAGAAAGTACATAAATCCGATTAAATACGAGTGCTGGATTGATTTTATATCTGTACTCTATTGTATAATAAAAACAAATAGGGTAAGTCTATTAACTATTTTATCAAAACGTTTAACTTTTCGGTTGCAAATAACGAATTGGTATTTTGAAAATAGTTTACCTTTTGATATCAATCGAGTTATATCGTACTTTGTCCATCTGGCATTACATCCTAAATCAATTATGAAGTCAAGCTATCAGTCAAAATAAAATAGCTGTATTACCTAACTAATGTATCAAAATCTGTATTGCGTTGCTTTTTTTTCTCGTGCATTTTTTCCTTATGCAACCTATATTCAACTGCTTTCAAAAGTTATTTTTTTGAAAAAAATCTAGCTACTTTCTTGATGTGCTCTGAACCAAAACATAAGATTTCAGTACTTGCAACAGATATTCGATAACTTTTTAAGCCGGAATATTTGAGAGATTGGCGTCTACCAATATGCGAGTTTAGGCCGAATTTATGATCTTTATCGAAAGCTAAATTTAGGGCTTTTCTGATAGTAAATTATCTAGGCTTGAGAAAACCGAGCTTAATGTAATTCAAATGTTTATAGCCGATATTTTTTTACTAAAGATTAAAATATTGAATCCAGCATTACATAGCAATTAGTATTTAATGAGTGTATTTACTTTATTTTTTGGATATCAAAAGTCAATTTCTAGGTGCTGGGTGAGCATAACTTAGAATGTCATTCTATGGCTTTAGAAAACTAATTTGCCAATTTTGGGTTAAAGTGATCTAGCCTTAGTCATACAACATTAACGCTGAATCATTTATACACAATTGACATAGATAGATGCATAACAGATTTGTACGCAGGATTATTTGCACGATCCAAAGGTTGACCTCCTATTTTACTTATGTATGACATAATAAGATGTTGTGTCAGTGATTTACAAAAATTTAGGGTTTACATTGAAATAAAATGATGATGGTTTTTCCCTTCAAAATTCTTATGAATTTGCGTATTCAAAGCTGCCACATATGTACGGGTTTCACTTTCATGTTATCTTCTGATGTAACTTTTTCTAAAAATATATAAATATATTTTTATAATATCGCACATAACAAATTATTTAGCTACCAGATGCTCGTCAAAGTATTAAACACGGTCCACTTCCCTCCCCCCCTTATATTAATACTTAATCATGAAAACAGCTTTTCTGTGTTAACACAACTACGGCAACTAGATTGCGTTGCCAGATTTTTGAACTTAGCATCCTCAGCTTCAATACTGCATAGAATCATTCTACATAGCAAAAATTACGCGTTCTTAATAAGATGGTTTCCGACTTTCAGTTCTTTGATGCAAAACCCCAAAGTGAATGCAGATTTTAGATTACTCACAGCAAGTGAATAGAATTTGAAGATTTTCATAACCTGCTATTTGCAAGATGGATTCGAGAATACAGCTTTTTTTCTGAGGTTACTCGTTTAACTTATCGTGCCAATACGACATTGTGAATACAAGTAAAAAATTCATTGTAGTAAAGTGAAACCTCTCAAAAGCGAAGACTATCGGCTTGAGAAAGTCACGATAGTACAAATCGTGCTGTGATAATTTTTGCACACAAACAAAAAAAGACTAGAGACGATAGGCGCAAGATACATTGTAAGTTTATGCTGTTTATTGATATCAGGTATTTACACAATGCAAACTAGGTGTTTTTCTGAAAATTTGGGGCTGATTTACTTGCACTAATACAAATGAGTATATGTACTCAAACTCAATATGACCATATGTATGAGTATGCACAACTCTATACCTTTCTAAAAGGTCGATCGATGCAACGCGATACCAAAAACTAGGACTGAATAGCACCAAGTGTTCCCAGTTAAAGTTTCCTTTTTTTTCCAATTAATATTCCTAATTAGGAAACTGCGCGTTGATGGAGTTGGTTTTGGTGAAAAGTGCTTGATTTTATATTGGAAAGTTATCTCTTTTCTTAACATAGCTGATTTTGTTGGCGTAGTCATATTGCAAGGAGTTTTGCTGGTGTCTTCCTAATTTGATCAATTGCTAGTCTGATTTTGCTTATTACTGAATAAAAAACAATGTCATCACAAATGCCCGACTTTTCTCCCGAACAATCGTATATGGATACCTCCTCCAATGACACCTCGCCCCTCTCGAATGAAGATGTTATTGCACAGAAGATCCTGAAGCGGGCAGAGATTGCGAAAATGACCAGACAGCTTAAAGAGAAGCTTTTCAAGGCCGGCATGAAAGTCCGTGATCAGAACCAACCTTCAAATGCATCTTCTGTCCCTCCTCCTTCAGCTGCTGCACCGAATTCTCACTCTAAATTTGATGGATCCACTTCACTTCCACTTTCTGTTTCTGCAACGGCACCAGCAGCTTTTGATGGTCAATTTAATTCCAATTCACAACGATACACTAATTCTCAACATCCTCATAGTCATCGCTATATGAATTCATCAAATTCAACCACCCCTTCGAGCTCTCCATCTAAAAGCTTGAGTGAAGACGTGACAAATACCATTGCAGCAACAGCAATGTCAAACATTCAAAACTCAAAATTGGTTACGCCTACTAAACAGGGATTCTCTTTTGATGCAAATAATTCCATGTCCACAATAACGCCAGCCAATATATCTCCATTGAAAAGAAAATCATCATTGATCTATAGATCCGCCGGCTCCGTTACAAGCGTTAATTCTTCTTTAATGTTCAATAATGGATCTCAGGCATATGAAAACGATGATATGATTTCACCAGTCAAGAGAATCCATTCTTCTCCATACATGAGTGGAGCAAGCCCATATCAATTCACCAGAGGCCAACTAATCCAAACTCCAAGTTCACACCTGCATTTACCCAGCAGTAACGTAACAAATTCCGCTCAATCATTTCATCCTCCTAAAACACCACCGCAAGAACAGATTGATATATTTTATTCCAATCACAGTAGTACTTCGAATCGTGGTCATTTACAGTCACAGATCCAAATCCAGCATCAGAACCTGAATAATACACTGCAATCAAACATTTTGAAACCTTCTCTAAAATCTGAGGATACTCAGTATCACAAAAGGTTACCAAGATCGAATCCAAACAGGAAAAGTATGAATAAAAAGGAACAAGTCATTTTACAAGAATTACCTCCTCTATCATCGTTAGCTCCACCGCAGCAATCTCTGAATCCACCAATGAGACTGAAATCACAAAAAATCGATAAATCGCAGGATTCTGAAAATCAGAATCCTACAGCTATTCAGCTCGATTCTCAAAAGGATTGGCATGTGTCCCAGCCAGGTCTATTATCAACACCTAAAGCGCATGGTAGAGTTAGGGAATTTACTACTCCCGATAGAAATAACGCAAATAATAACGGTAATGGAGATAATGATTTAGGGGCAGATTTGTTATTGTTTTTATCCAATTCCCCAGCAAGAACATTCGCCGGAAAGGATAAGGTTTTAACGATTCCAACTACACCAAAGGCGTCCAACCACTTGTCAAATAATGGGAACAATGCCTCAATTTCTCGTGGAGCAATCAGTTTATTAGAATCGACTCCCTTGAAAAGCCAAGTACCCAACACATTTTTTGCGAGTCCATCACTTTTGGGAACCCCTATTGGAATCACAAAAACACACCAAACAAATAGCAACAACTTATTGCAGCACCCTGCGACCCCAAATAACAGATTACATTTCTCAGCCAAAAACAACATCAATCGAACACCGGGGTTCAGTATGAGTGATTTCATTAACTTTACGCCGTCTCCAAGAGTTTTGCGCACACCTGATCATTTGAGTGCATATAATACACAAGGGACTAATGCCAATAACAGACCAATTTACAACTATTCCAAAGAACTCAATATGATCACGAGTATCAAAGAAGATGAATAGAGGACTTTGATATTTTTTACGTATGGGTTACTGGAAAGTTAACATTTGGTTCACTTACAGGTTTTGCTATCTTCTTCTCTTTCTAGGTATTTTTATTAATTTTATCGTTCCTATTTTTCCTTCTTCTTTTCTTCTACTGTGATCTTTTTTCTTCCCTTTTTTCCGTTCTTCTTTCTTTTCGTTCGTTCTCGTCACCTTTATTTATGTACTTTTTCACTAATCGACCCGCTATAACACCATTACAGTAATATATCGTTTACTACGCTGTCCTCCCTCAATAATGTTTCACTTTTCTCAAAGCGCCGAGAAAAATAAAAAGAAAAAAATAAAAACACAAAACCGGTAAAACAATATGAGCTTATTCTGTCTTTCATATTTGCCGGTAATCGTGAGAAGTGAGTTCGTACTCAAAGATCTTTCTAATTCCAATATACAGAACTAATAATATTTCTGATTGATTTCTCCGTACCAGCATTGCTTCAGATCATGTTCCCTCCCCTCTCCCCTTGACTGCTATCTTCTGCTGTCCCTTCGGGCCTTGAAGTTTTTGTTTTTTCCCAGTACTTTTTTTGTCGCACCGAGCGCCGTATTTAATACGTTTCGCTTTGTTTCTTTGTAGGTGCCGTTGGTGTCTTCTTCTTGCTGGCTAGCCACGGAAAGGATATACTGAGCAATGGAGACTGTTGAATCGTACACTCCTCGGTACAAGGTCATCAAGAACTTTTTGGCAAGACTCGGTGATGAGATGACGATCAAAGAAGGCGATGTTATTGAGCTGTTGTCTGATGATAGTGAGTATAATGACGGCTGGTACACGGGAAGAAATTTGAACACGGGTAAAGTTGGTCTGTATCCCAAAGTTTTCACCAAACTGATCGTCGAAAAGGAAGCAAACGGCGAGTTGAGCTCGAAACCATCCTTACTGAGATCGAGGTCAAGGAGAACGCCTCAGGGCTCACCAGTGACCCCCAACATGCCTAACCATAGCTTTTTCAATACCAGCAATGACGGTGTGAATAATTTCGGTGCTAATCAACATCAACAAAATAACTTTGAATCCAAGTCTACGATCGGCACGCCAGGTGTTGGTGTCAATAAGTATGTCAACGATATCGACCGGGCATTGAAAGAGTTGAACGTGAATACTGAAACTAATAATACCACTCCTCCAAATAATCATTTTGAGTTTCCTACTGAACAAGAAGATCAAAACAGAAGCAATGCTTTAGAAACTTTCCAAACTTTGTCACCTCTTAACAGAGAAAATGTAACGATGTGGACACCTGCTGAAGTTTGTCGCTATTTTAGCACGATTGTTGATTCAGAGAGTGCACAAAAGTTTATTTTACATAAGATTTCTGGTAGCATTCTTGTTGAGTTAGATTTGCCGTATTTGAAAGAATTAGAGATTTCTTCATTTGGAACCCGGTTCCAAATTTACAAGGAAATTGAAAAATTGAGAAAATATGCTGACGGTTCTTTAAAAGAGGACGATTTGCATGATCCAAACATGCATGCATCAAATATATCTGCTTCTACAGCCTTAGACTCCAGCAGCAGTATTCCAAAGATAAGCCATGAAGAAATTGGCGATATTACCCCGAAGCGCTTCAGCTTTAATCAAAGACCACAGTCGTATATTGAACGAACTAATCATTACTCCAAAACTTCAACCTTGAGTTCAACGCCACCACCCGTGCAATTGAATAGCTATAATTCAATTGAGTCGGTTGACGAGGGGTTTGAAAACAATAAAATAAATAGTTCACGTGGAGAGCTAAATGATAATATTAATACTTTGCAAACGCCAAAGATTATTGAATCAAATGAACAGTTTGTATCACCAAGAAAGGCGCCATTGCCTCCTAATTATCCAAGTCCAGTTTCAAATAATCCAATGAAATTTGGAATAAGATCCCCTGAAAAGCTAGACAGGGTTCAGATTCCAAAAATTATGACGCACAGCAGACACTCTTCCATTGGAAATGCTTCTTCTATTTATATTGATACCGCTGCTTCACCAAAAGTGCGTGGTCATTCGAGAAATCCATCAGACGCCTCTACGCGTTCGCAAAGGAGATATTCAAGTATCATTTTTGGGAACTACAGATCTAAGAATGAGAAAGAAGAAGAAAAGGATTTCTTAGAAAATAGTCTATTAGCAGAAAAGCCGAAGCAAGAATTGAAGGTGAATGTTGATGTTGATACCAGTAATACTAATATTGGTGGTCATAATAATGCAAACAGCAGTAACAGGAGATCGGTTTCTGCAAAAGAATTCTCGCAGATCTTGAAAAATAAAGACCTGAGTAAAAGGGTCACTTCTGAGATTCAGCCAGCTACTACATCATCACATACATTTGGTTCCCAACCCTCAACGAATGTATCATCGCCTATGATTTCTACGCCATCTAGTGGCAATGCACAAGGAAAGAACTCAATTTTCAGATCAAAAGTTTCAAGATCCTCCAGTAAGTTACAAACATCGGCCTTTCAAGAAGGAATTAGGAATCTCACTCCTGATGAAGCCGTCAGAGATGCAGATTATTCCGGTTGGATGTTTAAGCGTGGTAATTTGTCTATTGGTTCTTGGAAACATAGATTTTTCACATTACACAAGACGAGACTTTCGTATTATGTGACAACTAAAGACACCAAAGAGAAAGGATTAATTGACATAACCTCCCATCGTGTTTTACCAGCAACGGAGGCTGAGGATAAGCTAAGTGCTGTGTATGCTGCAAGTGCAGGATATGGCCGTTACTGTTTTAAGATTTTACCGCCAGCACCTGGATCCAAACAAGGTTTGACATTCACACAGCAAAAAGTTCATTACTTTGCTGTCGAAACCAAAGAAGAAATGAGAGGATGGATGTCTGCTTTGATGAAGGCAACAATCGAGTTGGATGATACCGTTCCTGTCATTTCATCATGTGTTACTCCAACTATTCCTTTAGCCAAGGCGCAGGAACTTATGGTGGTTGCAAGAGAAAATGCAAAGGAAAATTTTGATAACTTGACAAGAATGCGTGAAGAGCAGAAAAGACTGGATGAACTTGCTGTAAATGCAACAGTAGATGATGACGACTATTATGACAACCACATGACTTCTGGAATAAACGGCAGTGCAACCCCTTCAAGTAGCGAAGCATCTTCAGTTGTCAAGAAATCTGGGTCTTTGAGAGATCTTTCCAATACAAAGACGAGCTCCCCATTGAATACAAACTTCAGTTTACAGCATAATGGCATGTCAACGCCATACTTGCTTGCATCAGGGTTGAATTCTCCTAATACGACAGGTTCTGGATCATATTTTGAAAACTCCAATCCTCCTGCGTCTCATAGCCACAGCAATGTTTCAGCTTTATCAAATAATAACACCACCCCGAATATTAACACTCCCGCAAGAATGGCATCAATGAAACAGATTCCAATAGTCACTAAATTGGATGAATACGACGACTTTGATGAAAAAAGAAACAGCGGTAACTCCACTGATGGGTTCAACCCGCCAGCAAAACCAGCAGGACTGACAAAATCTAATTCCTTCTCTCGTCGAATGCTTTCTTTGAGAAGAGTGAGCAAAGAAAAAGAATAGATTTTATTCTACTTTTGCAAATATCCACTGATTGATATCTGGATTGGATCGTTTGGCGATATATTACTTTGCACAACCCCATGTTTGTAGCACCTAACTACAAGCTTCTTTTCCATTTTCGTGATATCCCTTTCATTTATATCTTACTATACATTAATATGAATTTCACTTTTCTGTAAACTTTTATAAGAAGGTAGTATATCGTGTGACGACCACCGCATCTTCCTTTTGCAACACGCATACTTCTCTCTTCACATAGACTTTTGTACCTGCTATATAAGAGCTGGCAGCGTTTATACGCGCACTCAAGCGGTGATACAAATGCGTCCCAATCTCTCCAGCATTAAACATATTGCTTCTATATACTTGCTTCTGGGGGTGACTATCGTTATATTTTGCAGGGTTGAATTAAAAGAGACATACATCAAATAAGAGGACTACGCCAAAAATCTAGGGGGGTCAAGCCTACTGGAGACAAATGAGACACCTAAGAGAACTGACTGTGCTCCCCGCTGCGCTCCGGCCATCCTCCTACTGCTTACGTAAAAACTGATGGCCAATATTTTTTTGCTTGAATTTGTGGTTTCGACTTCCATAACAACGTTAAAGGGAAATGTGTGCCCTGAAACACAAGGACAATGAGCGAGTATATCACAGTTGCAACGTGTTCTTTGAATCAATGGGCGCTTGATTTTGAAGGAAATCGTGACAGGATCTTGGAAAGTATTCGAATTGCCAAAGAAAGGGGCGCCAAGTTAAGAGTTGGTCCTGAATTGGAAATTACAGGATATGGTTGCTTGGATCACTTTATCGAAAATGATACATACTTGCAATCTTGGGAAATGTACTCAACGATTTTAAAAGATGAATCCACACATGAAATTCTTCTGGACATTGGAATGCCAATCATGTACAAGAATAAAAGATATAATTGTAGAGTTCTATCTTACAATGGAGAGATTTTGCTAATTAGACCAAAGTTGTTTTTGGCAAACGATGGAAACTACAGAGAAATGAGATATTTCACTCCTTGGTTGAAGAGTCAATATTTTGAAATGTTCAAATTACCCCAAATAATTCAGAACATCACCGGCCAATTCGAATGTAAATTCGGAGATGTTGTCGTTTCCACTTTAGATACCATGATAGGTTGCGAAACATGCGAAGAAATGTTTACTCCTCAATCTCCCCATGTTCAATTATCCTTAGATGGTGTGGAAATCATCACCAATAGCTCAGGTTCGCACCATGAATTGCGTAAGCTCAATACCAGAATCTCACTGATCAAAGAAGCCACAAGAAAATGTGGGGGAATTTACCTATACGCAAATCAAAAGGGTTGTGATGGTGACAGATTATATTATGATGGTAGCTCGATGATTATTGTCAATGGAGAAATCCTGTGTCAAGGTGCACAATTCTCTTTAGACGATGTTGAAGTTTTGACTGCTACTATTGACTTGAATGATGTGAGATCATACAGATCTTTGATCAGTCATGGAATGCAGAGCAGATTTTCTCCTGGCTATGAAAGAGTCGATTTGAATCTGAAATTGAGTTTGGATGACGACGAGAGTTTTGCAATTCAGCCTACTTTGCCTAAACAACCCAAATTTCATTTACCCGAAGAGGAGATTGCTCTAGGGCCAGCTTGCTGGTTGTGGGATTACATCAGAAGATGTAAAGTTGGAGGTTACTTTTTGCCATTATCTGGAGGTATCGACAGTTGTGCGACCGCCGTCATCATCCATTCCATGTGCCGATTGGTGATGAAAGCTGTCCGTGAAGGTAACGAACAGGTCATTAAAGATGTCAAGTTTTTGTGCAAATCGGACACTGTGCCAAACGATGAACTTGAGCTCGCTAATTGCATTTTTTACACATGTTATATGGGTACTTCTAATTCTTCGAAGGATACAAAAGACAGAGCTTCTGAATTGAGTGAATGTATTGGCAGTTATCATCTCAATCTGAACATGGATGATATAGTCAGCTCGGTTCTTACCGTTTTTGAGGTTGCAACCGGTAAGAGACCAATTTACAAGATTTTTGGTGGTTCCACTACTGAAAATCTGGCGCTACAGAACATTCAAGCGAGATTGAGAATGGTGTTGGCATATTTGTTTGCTCAGCTACTACCATGGTGTAGAAGCAAACCAGGTAGTTTGTTGGTTCTAGGTAGTGCAAATGTTGACGAGCAACTAAGAGGTTACTTGACTAAATACGACTGCTCTTCTGCGGATGTGAATCCAATTGGGGGTATTTCCAAAACGGATCTAATCAAGTTCATCAAATGGTCTGTTAATGAGTTTGAATTGCCAATTTTAGACAGTTTCATTACTGCGACTCCAACCGCGGAGTTAGAGCCTATTACTGAGAACTATGTTCAAAGTGACGAGGCTGATATGGGATTTACATATAACGAATTGAGCGTTATGGGCAGATTAAGAAAAGTTGAGAAATGCGGTCCATATTCGATGTTCATTAAGCTACTTAAAGTTTGGAAGGATGAGAAAACTCCACAGCAGATTGCAGACAAAGTCAATAGCTTTTTCTGGTACTACTCTGTCAATAGACACAAACAAACGGTGGCTACACCATCTTATCATGCAGAGCAATATTCACCTGATGATAATAGATTTGATCTTAGACCTATTTTGATCAATCCCCAATTCTCATGGTCAAGAAAGAAAATCAACTTGGCTTTAACTAAGATTGAAAATACGGTGGATTGATTCCACATGCTCTATTGACATGTATTTTATGTCTTTTTCGAAGCCCATTTTTCATTGAATTGTTTTAAGAGATCCATTTGTAAATTTTGTACATTGTTGTCCTCATCATCCAGTCTATAAAAATTCTCATCAACCCTTTCGATGAATTCTAGTAATGTCAAGGAAAGCTTATGTGGAATATCTTCGTGTAAAAAATGGCTTACATTATTCGAGTCCCCAAACTTGGATCTGCCTAGATTGATTGAATTGAATATGATTAATTGAAATTTTCCTTGCATTTGACCAATAATCAATTGTTTATCTAAATAATCGTTATTTGCGAGAATCAGTACTTTATTTATGCTTGAAGACAACCCAAGAAAGTTTTCGTTCAAATTGACAAACCAGTCATACCAAAATTTTTCGGTTTTTTTCAAATCGATAATAAATTTGTACTTTTTCCCTTCTTTTCTCATCAGATATGGTATTGACAACTCGGCATTATTCTTGTTATTTATAAGGTTTCTATCGATATGGAATCTAATTGACTCACCAAGAGAGTTGAAACTGGTTGGTAAAGCATTCAAATATGATGACATTTTAGAGATTGAGTTGATGGCCGTACTTTCAACAATATCCACTAAAACAATTCCTTTAACAAACGGATTCTTTTCTCTCCGGAGGTAATTACAAAGAACGGAACCACCGAGTGAATGGCCAAGGAATACAAGGGTATATTTCTCATACGTTAAATTTGCCATGAATGTGTCAATAATAAACTTGAAGTCGTCAACCAACGTATTGATGCTCAAATTGTAATTATTTTCCTTATTCAAGAGATGTGTCAACGAGTGGCCTCTCATGTCAAAAGTGAAAAACCCAGGATTTGAAGAGTACTTGTTTCTTTTGTCTAGCGTAATAGAATTGAGAGTGTTTGACAAAGCCGTGAAGGTTAAACCAGTAGACCCTGCCCCATGATGCCCAACAAATATTATCGGGTTGATGTTGTTGCCTTGATTGGCAGGCGGGGAGTAATATGTTTGAAATTTATAACCTTGATGATCAGTGTAGATTTCTGGTTCAAAATATTGCTGAAAAGAAGTGTAATCAAAGCCGTCAACCGCATCAGAAGCCAATGGTTGTGGAGACGCTTCGTGACTATTCAAAAGCGCTTCAGCATCACTGAACTTGGTTAATAGTTTTCTGTGGAATTCCGACATGGGTGTATGCGTATACTAAAGAAACAATCACCGAAGAAGCAATATGAACACAATAGATTTGCCGAAAATGGAACTTCGAATGTTTCAGTTGTGAGATTACGTAATTCTGGGTGGAGAGTATTGAGCCACTGATTAGATGGCTTAGACCATAATGATCGGACCATTCACACGGAAAGTCTTCGACTCCACTTAGTGGTTACTGAAATAGTATTCAATGCCAGCAGCAAAGATCCCATAGTTTCCATTGAAATGGAATACCTTGTGAATAAATTGAAGACAGTCATGTTTGGTTGGTGTTACATCATGATCTATCAAATCTTGTTGAAGCTATGTTTGATGGAAGCAAGAGTGAGTCCAATGATACGTTGGAATAAAAGAAATTTGATGAATAATAATGGATTATGCGGAGATTGGTATACTTGTTTATAATTTAGTGATGTGAATGGAAGGGAACGCTACAGTCACGCTGCTATGAGGTGAAGGAAAGAAATGTTGGCGCATGAAAAGGCACGCCAAATTCCTATTTGAAGGACTCAATTCAGAATTTTATCAGTTCCTTACGGATAGAGTAAATTTTTTGGTTGAACTTTAACAGTAAGCTAATGAATCGGTAACCATAACCATTTTGTTGGTTTGTATTCGGATAGAATATGAAGCATGCACATTTCAAATGGTTATCAACTATAATGTATAGGCCGTTCAAATAAAGTAGACGAGTGCACCTACCAAAAAGTTGCAACTTGAGCGTTTCCACAGATAGTACATCATGCAATCAACACAGCGGTAAATATGATGAGGCAGATGGTTGGCGTAAAACTCACCAGTAATGGTACTTTTATAACGTTGACATAGATTTGCTGACGGTTGCTTTTATCTTTTTATTGTTTAAAGACGCCTCTGGAAGCTTGAATTACGATTACGGTTACGGTTACAGTTACAGTAAAAATTATTGTTGCAAAATCATACTTCTAAAACTATTATGGTGTGCTCGTAGATGTTCAACCAGCAATAAACACGAATGTAATTAAATAGTAGTGTTGAGAGACGGTTGTATGAAAGTATTTGCTCTACGTTCGATTCTAGTTCAGTTTCTTGTTAGATATTCAATTAATCAATTCTTTGGCTTTGTTTTGGCGTTTAAACCTTAAACCATATCGGCAAATTCAACATAACAAATGTTTTTAATATCATATTGAGAGGAAAACTAAGAATTATACAAATCTATATCATACCCGAAATATCTTTGAGTACAGAAAAAAACACGATAAACCAGTTGGTGTACAAACATGAAATCAACTACCTTTTATTGAAAAAGCACAAAATATTCCTCTTGCTTCTCAGATCGTACCTGAAGCAAATGCATTTATTTCTTCATAAAGTTGCTTTTAAGTCGTGATATCAATAACTCTACCCCAGTCGCTTTCTACTTCGCCGTACTGGATTTCTAATATCCATTTGAGAATCTGTGTGGTGAGCTCGCCAGATTCTTCACCAGACGTTGCCGGAAATTTAATAGTTTCTGAGTTATAACCGATTTCTTTTACTGAAGAAACCACTGCCGCTGTACCAGCTCCAAAAGCTTCAACCAACTCACCTGTTTTTGCTTTTTCTAAAAGCTCAAAAATTGTAAAGTACCGTTCAGATACAAGCCATTCACTTGGATTCAATTTCTCTCTACATAAACGGAGAATTGAATCCCTTGTAATACCTTCTAAAATGGTACCGTCTAATGGGGCGGTCACCAATTCTTTTTTGCCGGTATTTCTGTCTTTCATAACAACAAAGAAATTCATCATACCAACTTCTGTGATTTGCTTTTTTTCGCCAAACAACCACAGATTCTGCTGGTAGCCTCTTTTGGCTGCTTGAACTTGGGGCTTCATGCAAGGTGCATAATTAGCACCAAGTTTACTGTCACCTACACCACCTGGCCATGCTCGAGTCACGTTGTCTGTGGCTTCCAACTTAATTGGTGATCCGTAGTACGGACCAACAGGTGAGCAAATGACAAAAAGCATGGCCTCCTGAGGTGGACCATAGTTCAAGCCTTTACCAGTTGATATCAATGTAGGTCTGATGTACAAAGAATAGCCCTTTATGGAAGGAACAAAGCGTGAATCAAGTCTCAAAAGCTCCTCAATAAGTAGTATAAGCTCTTCTGAATCAAAATTGGGTAAACAAATGGTACTTGCTGATTTATTCATTCTTTTCATATTCATTTCTGGTCTGAATAGCATAATTTTACCATCTTTTCTTTTGTATGCTTTGAATCCTTCAAATAGCTCAAAACCGTAGTGAAAGACAGATGCTGATGGATCAAGAGAAAGATTGCCATACGGTTCAATTTTAGGAGTTCCCCACCCGGTCTTGTTGGAAAATGGTATTTTCAGCATATGGTCAGTGAATGTTTCACCAAAAACAATTTCTTCAGGTTTCAAAACTTTCTTGGGAGTATCAGTTTTGATTACCTCTAATAGCGATGAATCTAGCGGCGCAAGCATTGTGTGTTGAATACAGAAATAAATAACAATATGAAAACTAGAATGTGGTGGAGAAAAAACAGAGCTCTATTTATATCCATAGATCTATAAACACCTAAAGTGAATGTTACTAATCATAGCAAATGTCAGTCGTCATAACATATGTTAGTCACAGTATGACAAAGCAAAACAAAGCAAAGCCATGGAAAACATAGCATGGCATTTAACGGCTATTAATTTTTTTCTCGGTTAGTCACGGATATTTAATTTTATCCTGAGCAAGCCACGAGAAAGCGGTGAATGCATGAGTCTGTATCCACGGAACTAACTGTACGTAGTACCAAGCCCTATTCTGGTATATAATAGTGTGACAAAGTCATAAGATGAATCATATAAAAATACGCCTCCACTGAAAAGTTAGATTTTGCTAGCTATTTTAGATATGGTATGACGACCGAGACTTGGCTGCTGGTTCAACATTATTGCCATTTTCTGGCCATATAATCAATAGAAAAATAATTTATTAAATTAAATATAAGTAGAAAATAATGATAACTATGAGATGAAATGTGTCTTTTTGACCAAAGAAAAGAGAAAATGTATAATTAAAGTAAAATAAATAATAATAAGACAAATAAAAATAGAAGAAAAAATAAATAAAAGCAGATATGTATAAAAAAAACCAAATAAACCAAATAAACCTAAAAATAAAACCTTGGGAATAAAATAAATTAATAGAAAATAACCTGAAAACAGGTGAGAGGGTCCCAAATAAGAATGAAATTCAAAAAAAGTTATAACTCTGTTTGCTTCTTCAGAACGATAGTTGGAGGAGGTAAAAATACGGTATTAGAGCCATCATCTTTTTCTCCGTGTTTGTAGCAGCATCGTTTACCATAATTGCAGTAACCAGTTTTGGCCCAATTTTTGCAAATTTTCGTCTTCCATTTCTTGTTTCTTGAAACTAAATTCAACTCATTTACACCATGAGCAAATTGACATTTTGAATTGTATGGACAAAACCCAGTTTTTTGGTAAGAGTCGCATAATTCCGTTTTAAATAGCACTTTATTCGTCTTTAAAGAAGAAGAAGCGTTTTCAAACTGTATTAATTGATCAGCAAAACTAGTTGTCGAAGAAGACAAACTCGGGGTGTTGCTAATTGAAATATGTGTGGTAGAGGGACTAGTGATTGAATTTTGGCGTTGATATTGTGCTTGTTGTGGTTGTTGTTGGGGATTCAAGAATTGATTATTCATCAAGCTCTGGTTGCTTAGACTGTTAACCAAATTGGAAGGGAGGAAAGGGTCATTGAGAGAAAAGTTGTTCTGATAGTTAGTCCTGTGAGAAAAATTGAGCTTGGAAGGGGACATTGAACTTTTCTGGGCTGGAATGTAGTTAGAAGTTGGGGCTTGGATGTCTTTGTCAAGGTAGTTCGAGTTCCAGTTTGTGAAAGTCGATACAGAAACCAAATCGTCGTTATTCGATGGTGAGAATGATAAGCTTTCATTGACAGGGGATTGGTTGGACCAGAGTGTATTAGATACATCGGGGATAGAGCTTCGATTGGATAGCGAATAATCGGAAGAGTAAGGAGTTGACTGCATCAGTAAGCTATTCAAGTCGAGATCTAGGTTCATGTTCAGGTTCAGATCCTTGAGGTTATTGTTGAGATTATCGATATCGACGGTGAATGTGGCGTTTGGGTTAGTGGCGCTTTTCAAGTTGAAAGTGTTATCGGAGTCATAACTGGTATGTCCGGGCATGTTGTTACCCGCGGCTGGTGGTGTGGTGCCCCCATCAGTGCTCTTCGTGATGGTATTAATGGTAGACATCATTTTTTGCAGTTCAAAGTACAAAACTAAAACCAAGTTTTTAACAATAAGAAGATAGATAAGTAGAGAAAAGAAAAGAAAAGTCAAAAAAAAAAAGGAAAAGAGCCACAAGGGCAAACAGATAAGATATGAAACGATGGAAAAATTTTCAAGGGAAGAGAAAACATGAAAATTTTCCTGCTGAATTGTCATCAACTCCGCAGTATGGGCAGAAAAAAAAGAAACGTATCTAAGGTAAAAGTGCGGTGCTCGCGGGGAATACGCATGGCGGAGCCCGCCCCGGAAAAATGTGAGATGACATGGAGATGGGAAAGGCAATAAAACAGGAGATGGGGATAAACTAGTAATAAGAGAGAACTTGCATGATAGTGATTAGTATACGTAACGAGTATGGATAGGATAATAATGATGAGGACATAAATAAAGCATGAAAACGGCAGGGAGCTGCAGATGTTCCGGTACGCGTCATTAGTCATATTAAAAAATAAGGTGATAAGAGCCATGGCGCGGCTCACGAGTAAACATATCAAATTAGAAACCCCGTGACAAGTGACGAGTTGCGAGCGCAGTAAAAACAAAAATTTAAGTGTGACAGAAGACGTTGTCGCATTGCGACAAGAAAGTATGTGATTCACGAGTTTGAATGATAATAAATAATACGTGGTATGGACGCAACTGGAAACCGTAACAGGAGGAGGCCGTCTTCGAGAGAATTGTAAATTAAACCTTAAAGCAACAAAGGTATGAGCAACAAGTGAAAACTATGCAACTCGGCTTTTTCCCCCACTAGAATACCTAGTTAAACAGTATCAATTGCATTATCTTCTCTTTTAATCAAGTTAAATGGATAGCCGCCAATGTAGTCCTCGTCGTACCTACATCCGCTGCATCAAATAAATACTCTACGTTTACAGCTACTCAATCAGTATCATCAACTCAGTTCGGACTTTCATCAACATATAGCCTCAGATATAAGTCAAGGTTGTTCTTCTTTTTAATACACAGACAACCATTCACCATGTCCCCCAAACAGTTATAACGCACAAGGCGCTCAACTTTGGAAGGATACAATTGATCTAAATAATCGTATCTGGTAGTGTCCTTGATTGTGCAATCATCAACGGCGTTGTAGTCCATTTAAAGGAAACAAATTCAAAGAAATCGTCCAAGAAGTGAAAAAGGGAAAACGCGTTCATTTTATATTGAAACAAAATTCGGTGTGGACACGCTATTGACATTTTTTAGGGTTTTTTTTTTATGAATTGTGTCCGGAGGAGTGTTGAAAGTGCACTCATATTCTTTAATATCTAAAACAGACAGTTTCCTTTAATCGGCAAAAAATAATCATGTTTTTACAACTATTGGCCGTTATTGGTGTCGTTTTCGCATTTGTTGCGTCCACATTGGCAATTGCTGCAGGTTTATACTATCTATCAGAGTTTTTGGAAGATCATCTAGTGCTTACTTCAAAGATCTTGAAATACATTCTTTACTTCAACCTTGTATTCTTAGCACTTCTTTTACTATTTGACTCATTTCCTTGGAAATTGACCATTTTCACGTTTTTAACCAACGTGATATATTTCAAAAATTTGACTTCGTTCCCTAACATTGATCTCACCAATAATCTGTTTGTTTTAACTATTGTGCTGGCCTTCTTGAATCACTATCTATGGTTTAATCATTTCAATAATCCATACATACCTACAATTGGGGAAAGATTAGATCCTGATTTTACTATACCTTATTATCCATCATTTACTGAAATTGCAGCCTTCTTTGGCCTATGCATTTGGTTATTCCCATTTGCGCTATTCATTTCAATCTCCTCAAATGAAAATTCTCTTCCACTCAGTCATGAAAATGCAAATGTCAAACAGAAATCACTTTTCACTTCTATCATACAGAAAATTGGCGTATATTTGAATATAAGTTTCAAAAACTCAAACTCAAACTCAAACTCAACAATGCCAATCTGATGATTTTATGTCATTTTAGTTTCAATTTCAACTTTAATTTTAATTCTAGTCTTAGTTTCAGAAAAATCAACCTTTTTACTTGATATATAAATATATAACATTCTCGTTTCGTACATAAAAGGATTTGAAACTTGTCATCTCCTTGATCGGTAATCCAATCTCATTCTTTACTTCTCCTTTGAAGCTTATAATCAACATCCTGTCTTCAACATTAATATTTAAACTCACTGCATCTACAGGTATCTCAAACCCTTTTGGACCTCTGATTTTGATCTCGCTCGTAAACCCATCCACCGTAGTGTCAATAGTATTCATTTCAATAGAAAACTTGACTTCTTTTGTGTTTTGGGACACTGGTGCTTTTTGAGGAATCTCATCAATCTCTACAATCAAACCTCCCTTTTTCACTGGTGGTTCAGGTAATAAACTGGGGACGTCTTCTTCATCTTTTCTTATCAAATTCATTGGATCTTGTTCATTGAATAAATCTTTACTCAATTCTTTCAATTCGTCACTATCCCGCTCGATATCACGCAAATTGATTTTCAAATCAGGAATCTCGTCACCCATGTACTCTCTTTTGGGGAATTTGATGAAATCACGGTCTATGATCAGATCAAATTTGAATTCAATCAAATCAAAACACCATTGGATGAGGATTTCCTTCAACTCTGCGTTCTTCAAAACCCAGTTCTTGTACTTACTGTTGATAATGCATTCTAGCACCAGACTCCGAACACCCTTTTTGTCTTTCACCTCTCGTAAATCGCTGTTCAGCAATGGTATATCCCATTCGTTATTGAGGATCTTGTTGAATATGTCATAGCTAAACTCCGTATCTTCTTTGTTGGATGGCACCAAATCACTGTAACACAGATTAACAAATATTTTACTCCCGCTGTCAAAGTCCCGGAACCTGGAAAACAATTTACCCTTGATAACAAATATGGGTTTCGGCTGCACCTCCACTATTTTTTCCTCTACGAATTCTCTGATCAGACTCATCAGATAGGAACAAAGTCAAGAACAAAGACAAAAGAAAAAGGAAAAAGACAATCTCAGTCAATATTACGCCCCAAGCAAACTTATAACAAACAGGCACTGTCTACACTGATGCCTGTGAACTGTAACTGTAATCCGATCTGTACTGGACCTCTTCCCTAGAGACTCCTCCGGAAAATACGTGGAAAAATAAGCAAGAGAAAAAAAAAGAAGCCTTGTGACACCACACACCAACAACAAATAGCGAAGTTAATCCGAGGTGTGGTATGAATGTGATGTTATATGAACTTGGTTACGTTATGTTCTGAAAGTGCTTGGTTGGTACCCCTTGAACAATATGAACCACGACACGACGCCTATGACGTCGCCTGTGCGATCGCATTTGAGGTCAATGAGCATAACACAGAAAGACGGCCCTGACCTACCCGTGAATACGTCTACATCTACTCCACAGAAGAAATCGATCAATTTGGGGTTCTCGATCATCAATTCGTCCCAAATCAAGGAAGACAGGACCAGAAACAAGTATGACGAAGATGTTCAGCCTGCAAAGAAATCCATTGAGTTTTCTTACAACGAAGAAGCCGAATCAGACGAAGAATACAATGCTGAGATGGAAATATCGGAGAAGTTCAGAATTTTAGCTAAGAAAGAGCTTGAGTTTTTGAACCTTAAGACGGAAATCAAAAAGCTCATTAAACTTAGAAATGACAAGGAATTCAAGTTGAACTTGATCAAAAAGGACATTGAAAAGAGTCTTCTCAATAACGGTGAACACGGATCGAATATCACTGATCGAACAGAACCTCATCATGATAAATCGTGGTTTGCTAAGCCATTGAACTTTATTCATCAACTAGATAATATGCTATATAACGAGAACGAAGCAGGAAATGAGTCCGCAGAAGAAGAAGAGGAAACAGATGTCAGTGTTAATGACACCAATATAAATATACCAATCAAATCATTAGCTGACGATAATAGCGATGTTTACAATACCGTTTCGAATAATTTCTGGTCCTTTGTTCATGATGTCAAAACAAACTTACTGGTGGATGAAACACCAGATAAATCCCAATCACTACAAATACCTCGATCACCTTCAATCTCGAAGCGTCAATCATATGGAAGGAAAAGATCGTCCAGTTTGAAACAAAGAAATCTCTCCTTTAGCAATAATACCAAAGGAATCTCCACAAATTTGAAAAATCTGAATTTAAATGATAATGAAATAACTGATGAATTGTGGGACAATGAAGTTTTAGATATATAATTGGATTTTAAAATGGGTTGAGTTTTTTGTGCTTAAAATTATAGATAGCTAGATATATATAAATACGAATACAAATAAATATATGTGGAATTATTAAGTTTCATCGTTATTACTAATATTGTACATTTCTTTTTTGATTCTGATATTTTCATCCCTTAGTTTATCCCTTTCTTGGCTAATAATGAATAATGACGCTTCTAAATCTCTGATCTTCATTTTGTACCTTTCGTCGTATAAACTCTCTTTTGATAAATCGCTTTGATCATGTTCAGCATTGAGTTGATTCTCAGCTCTCAGTTTTTCAATCTCATCTTTAAGTTCCTTGTTTTCCTTCTGCGAGACTTCTAAAGCATTGTATGAAAGATTTAATGAAGTTTTCATCTTGTTATAATTGACTTCAAGCTCTTTATAACTAGAATTATCTCGGTTGCTGTTGTTTAACAGGTTCTCGAGACTCTCTTTCAGCTCGTTTATTTCCTTTTGTATATCCAAGTTATTCGTTATAGTGGTAAAATTATCAACTTTTTCTTTTAATGTCGAGTTTTCCGCTTCAAGTTTATGGATCTTTTCATTCAAATTTTCTCCTTCTTGGAGTTTTTTGGTCAAAATTTTAATTGTCTCTTCTCTTTTATCGATCAAATTGTTGAATTTTTTAAATATGATGACTTGCTCATCGGGGTTGGTGTTTTCCAACTTTGTCCTCAAATCCCTATTTTCATTCTCTAATTTTGTTATTTGCTCATTGGCCTTGCTGATACTGGTTTTCATTTCAGTTTTCGCTTCGTTGACTAGTTGTATCAGTCTTTCCAATTTGAGGTTATCTTTTTCAAATACCGCTGGAGAAAATGCGTTGTTCATTGAAGGGTTTTGCTGGATCGAAGGGGTTGCCAATTTGGGAACTTCTAAGAAACTAGACTTAACAGTTGAAACATTGAGATTACTTATTGAGGATTTGGTTAAAGATGGAGTTTTGGTTAATCCATCTTCAGGCGTCTTATAACCTGGTGAAGAGTTGTAATTGTCTACTGGCGTTCTGACTAGATCCAAATCCATTTTGGCATTCAACTCCTTGCCTGCCTTTATATCATCAATCGTGTAAATCTCATTTTCGTCTTCGTCTTCGCCATCCTCCTCGTCATCCTCGTCGTCTCCTCCTTCTTCCTTGCCATCTCCATTAGTGGAATCTTTGCCATACTTATTGGACATACTAGTAAAGCTGTTTTCCAGCGGAGTCGAGGAAACTAAATTAACCGACTGTGGAGAATCTTGTAGATTGATGTTGGATTCCGATTTGGTTAAGTAGTGGTTACCGAACGATGATGGTAAAACGGATTTCTCATCAGCACTGTTAGCGGCTATTGGCTTATTCAAATGGGACTTGTCAATAAACTGTTCAATCTTGTCTATATCGCATTCAAAAATTACAGAACTCAAGAAATGCAATTTATCTTCGTCAATGAGGCCGTTAGCGGAGTTGTCAATGTCGCTGAAATCGTTGTCGTAGATATCGCCGCCCATGATTAACAGTTTTTTCTCAACTGGATTGATTGTTATCGAGTGGCCGTGTCTGGCACCTGGTGCATTGAACAACTCATTTTGTAGTTTCCAAACTCTGAAGGTGATCAGGTCTATGATATATAAATCAGCGGAATTACTATCATTTAATAATTTACCACCAAAGATGAAAAGAAGGGACCCAAACGTCGTTGCGGAATGATTGTATAATGGAGGCAATACAACAGGGCCCTGCAGTTTACAAATGTCCCAGGCATTGGTTGTGGAATCGTAAACGTATAGCTGGTCATTTATGATATGTTTGTTGTGACCTCCAAAAATATACAATTTGTCATTTGAGGCGGTCATTGTATGGTTTGATAAAGGTGGCGGCACATTTTGAACTGATTTGGTGTTGTGCTGCACTTTTATCCATCTATTTGCTGGATTTTTGAAATTCGATAGATCGAACTTCCATAGATCATCAAAATACTCATTGTTTAGTTGACCTCCATACACAAATAGCTGACTTGACCATTTATTGGGTGAAATTTCAAAATTCAACACGGAGATCTGGTGATTATATCTACCACAAGGTTTGACTCCATCAGGAGAAGTGATTGTCCATTTGAGTGAAGAAATGTTGAAAAAGTACAAATTGTTGTCCAATTCTTGATTATCCTTGATTGCCGTGTCTCCTGCAAAAATTATGAAAGCATTTCCAATAAGAATAGACGCATGGCCAGTTCGAGGAGACGGAATTTGTTGAAGGTTTTCGATTGGCGACGCAATGTATGGGTTGGTCCTAGAATTCCGATGTGTACTATTATCTCTTATTGGTTCTAATACCCACATGTCACCATATACTTCGTTTCCTGACAAACCTCCCATCAAATACAAGGCTCCAGATGTTGATGTGTATGATGAAACAGCGTGTCCTATTCTTGGAAATGGTGAATTGTATAGTTTAAGCTTTTTCCAGGGCGTCTCAACTTGATGATTGAGAGTTGGTTCCGGTTGCTGCTGCTGCTGCTGCTGCTGCTGCTGAGTGTTAGGTGTTGAGCTCGCTCGATTGAATGAATTTTCACTGTACGAGTGGTTGGATGAGCCCGACGATATCCTAGCCGCTTTATGTGCAATCTTTGGTGAGACGGGAGAAATCATAGACGGTTTGTAAGAGCCCGTGTTCTGTGTCTTATTTGATGGAGAAATGTATCTGCTTTCGTTCATTGCAGGTGGGCTTTTAACTGACATTTCTGGACCCGCAGCCAAAGTGTTAACGTGGTGGGAGTGCTGTGAATTTTGGGACGTCACTCGAGGCGATGGGGGAATAGATGGTGGTGCTGGTAAAGCAGAGGTAGGAGGTGATTCAAAGCCCTGGGTTGGTTTCGGGGATTGTTTAGAACCACCGTTGATCTTTTTGAAAAAGCCAGCCATGGAGAAAATACGTGTAAAGAGAGAAACCAAAGATGGCCGTTGGTGCAGTGTCAAAAGTCACTTGACTTTACAGATCAATGTGAGGAAAATCACTTGAAAAACAAACAAACAAGAACCCGTAAAAAAACGTTAAAAAAAATTCTGAAAAGTGTAAAACGTGAAAACGTAAAAAAGTAAAAAGGTAAAAAGGTAAAAAGGTAAAAAGGTAAAAAGGTAAAAAGGTGATGCAGCGATTGTTGTTGTGTGAACGCACGCGGCCAGGCCATATTTCATGCAAATCCAGTTTTCGTGGCGTTTCAGAGAAAGACCGGGAGACGTGGGAGGAATAATACAATTTCGGCCGCATTGAGACAATCTGCAGGAAGAAAAAAAAGGAACGCGCGCTTTTGTTTCAGGGGCATTATTGGGATCTGATGGGAAATGTTAAACGAAAAGAGTATACTATACGTACTTTGCTGCGGAGAGTAGGTAGATACAGGTATATTTCCATGAAATGATTGTTCATGATCTGTTTTCGATACTTATAGTGTGGTATATAATTAATTACTGATTAGGGGAAGAGCGGTATCATCAACTGATTGGTTTTTGTATCGACGATCGCATCTCTGTTAGTTGGTTGGTAGAAACTGCTAGCTGTCAAAGAGGAGCGCAGAAAGCGGAAACGTAAAGGCCAGTGAAATGAAACGGCTAACGCGAATAGAGAAGGTACACACACACGGCTGGGGTAGAAATTGTACATCACTATTGCCGTATCGCATGATTGCTTTCACGGAATGAGAGTTTGGGATTATTTACCTGAATAGTAAACGATATATCTGATTAGTATGGTATTTCCTATCTTAGTCGTTACCGAGAGAACCCGCCAAACCAACCACCGTTATCTGAAGCAGAATCGATATCGGTATCGGTATCGGCATCTGAGCTGCTTTCCTCGAATATGTTTCTAGCAACTGTCTCGCTGCCTCGAAACAGAGACGAAGAGTCTGATTTCAGCAAGCGATTCAGCATATTGGTGCTGCTGCTTGAATCGTCGCCGCCTCGCACCAGCAAACTCTCGTTCCGTGTTGATATTAATGTAGGAGTTATAAGCTTGATGTTGCTGCCACTGCCTCTTTCAAGTCCAACCGAACTCAATGTAGAATTGAGTAAAGATGTGGAATTGACTGTTTGAGGAAGCGGAGCGAGTATAGACGCCGATTGTGATGCGTTTCTTACAATGCTTTGACCATCGGTGTTGGGTTTAATGAAGGTTCCATCAAATAATGTTCCATCTGTAGTATCAACATTTTTCTCTTTATCCTCTTCCTGTTGCTCTTTCAGCAGCTGACTCTGTAATTTCTCATGGACCTTTTGTTTGTTGCCAAATGAGAGTACAGCGGAATCTTCGTTGCCACTATGGCTATCATCATCACTTCTATTATCACTGTCATTATCCGATACACCAAAAGTTATAGATATACCATGATTGACGTTGTTGGTATTTTGAGCTATATTTTGTGATACGCTGTTATCTTCGTCAAATTTGGAATTTCTTCTGGACATGTTGAATTCATCGAAATCTGAGTCATCGTCATTTGAATCTTCACCGTCACCTAAAAAGAAATGAGAATATGGATCGCTTTCTATTGGAGCTGTTTTGGAATAAAAGTTTTTCATATTCAGTTGAAACTTATCTTTGTTTTCTTCGTTGAATGAACTTAATGATGTTATTGATCCTTTGAAGACGTTATTTTGCAAACTCTCGGTTCCATTACTATTATTATTATTATTATTATTATTATTATTATTATTATCTCTATTATGTCTATTATCTCTATTATCTCTATTATAATTGGAATCAATTTCTTCATCAGTTTCACTATCTGTTCCGCTGTCACATCCAAAATAACTGTGTAACTTATCCAAATCAATGACTTTTTCTTCGTTTGTATCTTTATCCAATAAATATAACTGTCTCGAAGATCTTGTTTGCTTTAAAGATTCAAGTCCTGTGTTTTCATCTTTCTGTTCTTGTTTTTTATCTCCTATATCAATAGTATTTCTTCTTCTTCTTGTAGTTCTCAATGGTGAATCGGTGTCTCTTGTGGGTATACTTTGTATGATTGTTGTGTACCCAGTTGTCCCTATAGTCAACTCACTCCTTAAATTATCAGGGTCCAATTTGGTCAGATCAATTGGAGACTCCAAAATTTTATAAAATTCCTTATCCGATGGGGGTGCTAACAGTTTGAATAAATTGAAATCATAATCCATTAATTTGAATACGGAACGACGTCTCTCTGACTGTTTAAAATAAATCGGTGTACATAACGGGATTTCATTGAAAACTGATCTACCCAATAGAATCTGTAGTAATGTAGAGATCACCGCACCATGAGATATAATAACAACCACCATCTGTCTATCTTGGTTCGAATCCTGTCTTGTGTAATAAAACTGCAATAGATGAATCAAATAGTTGAAACATCTTCTCGTGAAGCTGGATGCAGATTCACCATAATCACCGCAGTGACCCAATTTATTATACGACCATAAAGGATCTTTCACATTTCTAATTTGATCTTTAGTTTGCTGGCTAAATCCTCCCTTGCAGTGATGAGTATTGGGATTATCAGGCTGATTCAGGTATGCGTTAACATTGTTTATCATCGAATAGCCATCATCGTTGGGTGGTAAATATTTTAAATTGTAGTTCTCGTTCAACCATTCAGATAAGGCTTGATCAACTCTTAGTTTAAGACTAGGCTTATTATCAAACTGCTTCGAATGCAGTATTCTATCAAGTAATAATTCACTCGTTTGGATGCATCGGTTATATGGAGAGGAATGGATCATAATTCTTTTCGGTTGCTTTTTGCTCGCAACGTTGTTGGAAATTTTCTTAAATGCACTATCCATTTCAATAGCCGCATCGTCTTCACTTAGTGGAGGATCAAAGTTAGATAACCAGTTGAAAGATTCCTTTTCTTCATCTTCGAGATACTTTGTTTCACTTTTTTCCCCTCTATCTTTCGCATTGGCGTCATGAGACGCAAGCGTATTGATATTTAAATTACCGTGGCCGTTTCCATTATTATTCCTAATACCACTAATAGAAATTTCAGATTGGGCAGGAGAAATCCCCGGTTTGCTCTTATCTATACGTGTACAATGTCGTATCAGCACAATATGCATCGTATTTTTTAGCTAGTATAAGTCCGAAACCTAGAATCAAGTATTATGTCACGTTTATCGGAGAACAAAGTATAAAAAACATAGACTCAAAAGAAACCCGTAATCAATCAAAATATTTTTTCCGTCGTTTTTCCTGATGACATGTGCGACCACGTAAACGAAAAATCAGGCAGATTATTACGTATGCATTTATTACTGGGCTCTAAGCAACTAGACAAGGTTTGGTAATGAAATGTGCGTACTTGTAAAGTATTTTCTATGTTGTAGTGTCTAAAATAGATTTATAAACTGGGCTACAAATCGTCTGCTGCAAATTTCCATTGCTTACATTCAAAATTTGAGTAGCATCTGAATTCATTACTTAGACCATTCTTGTGTTCCGGGAAAAAATCAGTGACATGTATATCCGAGTAGTTTTTCTTGACATTCTCCCTCATTCTCTCACCGGTACATGTGATCAACTTTGACTTTTCATCCTTTAGTAGTAGTTGGGCAGTTTCAGAAGACTTCTTTTGACATTCAACCTCTAAAAATGGAGGGTCGATTAATAATCTGTCGACTTTTCCCTTCAAATCGTCTCTGAACTTCTCTGGTTCATTATAATCATAAAATCCAAAATGGTCTTTTCCCGAAAGAAGTTCGAATCGTTTATCGTATTCAAATAGATATATATGCTTAGTTGGTAATTGTGAACGATCTCTTTTATTAATGATCGCATAAACTGAAGGCGCACTCGCAATACAAATAACAGTATCTTCAGTTGCGCCTTCTAGCAATGCATCCAATAATATGTCAGCGGTTTTATCACTATACCAGAACTGGGAGAGCTGCCAATCCTCCTTGAAATCATCAATAGACAGGTTTTTACGATCATCAAATTCATCTTCGGCCTTTTGATACATTTCAGCGAATTTCTGAGTTCTTTCCTTTTCTTCATCCCTAAATTGGTTTAGCGCAGCTAAGGTTGCAGCTGATAATATTCTGAATAGAAAAAATCATGAAAACCAAGAAACATGTTGTGTTTACATCCTTTCATGTTAGTATTCTGTCTTTTTTTTGAAAAAAAAAAAAAAAAATTAATAGTACAAATTAAATGGATACTTACGGCATGTCATCGTCAGAATCCATTTTGAAAGCGTTGGGTACCTTAAGAAGCCTTTTCAAGTATCAATGAAAACTTTAAAAAAAGATTCAAAAACTGAATATGTTCACGTAAGCGGGAAAACCTCGAGCACAAAAAAAGCATGTGACTAAAATACGACGATAGTCGTAGTCTGCATGATTGCAGATGGCTGAATATCAAATGATTTAGTGTCTTGCAGTCGCAGAAGCTGCTATACAGATGCAGGTTAGTGCTATAGACTGGCTTGATTAAAATTTATATTGACTATAAAATAATTCGATTAAAATTTGAATACTTTGTTTGCTAAAGGGAAGATAGATGACAGATTAGTAGATCAGTACATTAAAATAAGCGATCCTTTGAAAAAGGCATCAATCTTTTTATAATAAAGAAGTGTCAATCATAAAAAGCAATAACTATAAAGAGAACACATAAAACAAAAAAAAACATATTATCTATTACCACTTTAACTAATATAATCAAAGAAACAAACGGTAAAAAAAAACAGAAGGAAAGAAATAAAGGATGAACAAAGAAGAATTATTAAAGCAAATTATGGTAATAATGGAAGCGAGAGATGCAAAATCTCCATCTAGTTCCAAATAACGGGAGTGTCATCAAATTATTGGAAAACCCCCTTTGGAAAGATTCAAATACAGGTTAGACGACAAAATAGAATATTTGCCATTTACCGTTCAACGGCAAGGAGTTTGATTTAAATAGCAAATTCAAGGGTATTTTTGAAAGAGGTATGAGGTGAAGGAAATCAATGCTATTGCTCCACAAAACGATTTATTAAGAGAATATGCGGAGAGATACCCTGAATTATTCTTAGACGTACTAGCAAAAGTTCCAAAACATGATTTTACGTACAAGGTAATCATTGAAAACTTCGACTATCACAAACCACGTTCTTTATATGCAAAAGAGCTATCAAAGAAACATATTCAAGAGTTCCTAGACGATGGTTTGGAGAAATAGGTATTGATGAAGATTAATGATGACGGTCTTGTGGCTTTAGCCCCAATCTTTCCCATCACCCAAAGGGACAAGGTTTGAGTTGTTACAGATTTTAGAAAAAAATCAATAAGTCTCTCAAATATAGAATGGAAGCAGTACCACCGATTCAAGTTCTGATACAAGGCTTAGCGAACTTTACGTTGTTTACTACCTTGGATCTTAAAAGCGCATATTTTAAAGTTTCTTTGGATATAAATGGTGCACGAATTGGTATTACTACTCAATTTGGTAACTACGAGTTTAACAGGCCACCGTTTGGGTTAGCTTCTGCACCCGCAGTTTTTACGAAATTTATGAATTATGTTCTGTCACATTTAAAGTTTGACGATATGCTACATACAGTACAATGTTACTTGGACGATATAATTATTGGTCCGAATGATAAGAAATTCCACTTAAAACTAGTAGAAGATATCTTCATCATCCTACAGGATTTCGGTTTACATCTAACGATTAAGAAGATCAAGTTAGCTAACGGCGAAATCGAATTTGTAGGCTATTTAATCAAAGATGGCAAGCGATTCCCGACACCAGAGAAGGTCGCTATGGTTAGAAACTGGAAGTTACCGACAACAGCAAAGGAATGGCATAGTTTTGTCGGATTTGTTAATTTTTTGTATAAAAGATGAATTTATAAGTCTATTTTAGCACGGTTTTACAATCATATATAAAGGGACATATTGCTATATATATAAATTTAATCCACATTTTTATTAACATCATGTCAAGAATGAACTCGTACGAAAATGCATCCTCTAACAGAAACGAAACTCTAAATCTTATAGAGATATCTGATGCTATCGAAGAATTAGACGAAGCAAAATATATTGTTGATATAGCCGTCAACCACCCTGGTCGTGACTCCATTATGAGCTCGAATAAATACTTCTTCCTTAAGGTTAGAGGCACCGACTCTCCGGAGTCATGCAAATCATTGATCAAGTTATTGTATCTGCAGCTAAAAGTATTCAACCCCGAAATCACACACAAATGCTTTAGGGAATTGGTCGAAGCAGAAAGCAAATGCGCTAAGAATAACACCTCGCTCGAAAATAAATTTTCTGGAGGTAATTTAGGTTACACCTCAGACTATGGATATTGGCGAGAATGAAAGTTTAAAATGGACAGGAGAAAGCGTGACGTCTACAACTACACGGTTTGACCAATTGGTTCAAACCTGATAATTTTAACGCTGATGATAATATGATTATCCATCCCGTCCACTCTATAAACGTCCAGCCTGGTAAAGAAGACACCAAAAAAGATAAAGTTTAGGAGAAAGTAAGACGAACAAAAATCTGAACACTGTTCCTCACTATTTTTTGATTGAGCATTTTTGTTGGTGCACAGGTTTCTACTGCTTAAAAACAAAAATTTATTCATAACGGTTTTTTAAAAAACAGGTTTTGTGAGTTTGGCCGAGTGGTCTAAGGCGTTGCGTTCAGGTCGCAATATCTTCGGATGCAAGAGTTCGAACCTCTTAGCTCACAACTTTTTTTAAACTTAAGAAAATTATATGGTGCTACAAAGGAGCAGCTTATTTGATTTTTGCAGACGATACCACAAAACATAAGCAGGAAACTGAGTCACTGAAAAGATACTTAGGATATATTTGAGAGCTAGGCTGGGTTTCCAAACATAAAGAATAATGTGACGTCAAGTATTCAAAAAACTAAGTCCATCTGATTCCAACTTACATAAGAAGTTTGAAATTCTTGAAAGCTACCATTTGCCAATTAGCCTGGAGAACATCGAGGAAGTATGAAGCAAATGTTTTTTTTTCCCTGAAAGACAAATTTTGGCTTACCAAATGAGGTAATCTTTCCAAAAGTATTCTTTGCGCATCTTTAAATATTTCCATTAGTACATTGAATAGACTTGTAATCATGTTTCAACAAGAAAAAAAAAATTAGCTTGCAAGTGACAGGTGGTCTGCAATGAGTGGAATGTCCAGTCTTTAATGTTATCCTGGGAATGTTTTGGGCGTTTTCATGCACTTTCACCATTCTAATCATGGCATATGTGTATCAATGAGTAGCTCATAAACTGTTTTGTTTTGTTGGAAACCTATTTTCTTACTTAAATTTTTTACCCGGGAAAGTTTAAAATTATTTGAGTATGAATGGAATGCGGGAAACACTTGAAGTCCATAAAATAACCAACAGATTTTATAATTTTGTAATTGAGCTTGTTGGGTTTAATAGATATTCTTGAATGCTTGGCTTTCCTTTTGCTAATTAGTTCTTCTTTAGAAATCTTTATAGCTTTGGCACAAAATCCCAATCAACTAAAAAGATATTCTTTTTACTGGTTTTCTAAAATATCTACTCATTTTTAAGAAAAATAAAACACTTTTTTTGCTTCCTTTCGATATGTTTTGTCAAAACATTTCTAGGTCTTGGAATTTATTTTTAGCGATTAAAGCGATTTGCAATCAATGTTTATATGTAAATTGGCAATTTGTCCGAGTGGTTAAGGAGAAAGATTAGAAATCTTTTGGGCTTTGCCCGCGCAGGTTCGAATCCTGCAGTTGTCGAATTAAACATCAATTTTTTTTATTTACGTCCATTTAGTTGATTGGTTTTTGTGTACAACAAACGAAGGCCAATGCGAATATATTTTAAATGTTTGCTGAACTATACATTGTATCTAAACTTAATTAATATTTATTCTTGCGTTTTCCCACATTTTCTCCAAACTTTTTTTGAAAATTGCAACGTTATGGTCAATCACAGATAACGAGGTAGTTTCATCGTTATTATCTAATCTACTGACAGCAACCAATGCCAATCCTCTAATCATTTGGTGTAAATATAACATAGTTCCGTTCTCTAGCCTAGAAATACATCTTGTTGGTTTTGACTTGATAGTACCAAATTCATCATGCGCATTGGAAATTGAATTATTCAATTGGTTTTGATCATCATATAAGGAATTTGAAATTGATTTGAGATCCTGTTGTTCTTCACGTGCATTACTATTCGATTCATACAATCCATCCAAATCAATAGAAACATCAATAAATTCAGCACAGACTTCATAGTTCTGTATATCCACTGGAGAGGAATCTGTAGCAACATAAATTTTTGAATTTACATCAAAAAGAAAAACCTTATCAAAATTACTGTATTGCATCAATAAATCTAGTAAGTTTTCCAAAGCAGGTAATTCATAGATTAGTTTTTGAACAATTCTTGAAAAAGCCTCATATATAGAATGATCAAAAATGGATGTCAAGTAGAATGAAATTTGAACACCTTCGAGTCCATAATCTAATAAATCATCACCAACTCTTTGCATTATATCACGCTGAGTATCCAATCTGAAATCTTCTGACAATCCATCAATTTTATGAATTAACACTTCAATGTGAATCTTTGGATTAACACTGACGGCATATTTGATAATCAAAGCCAAATTCTGTAATGCACTCAAATATTCGTCTTGAGAATCAATAACGTATACCAGTGCGCCAATTGAGGCAAACAACTTTTCGTAATCGTAAAGGGCAGGTTCAAAAAGATTAAGTTGTCCAGGTAATTCAATAACGGCCAGGTCAATCAATGATTTGAAGTTCTCAGTGGTAGGTTTGGTGGTACTCTCCAAGTAAAGGGTATCCAATGGTTGAGTGTTATGAAACACCACTTTACATATTGATGATTTTCCCGACCTTCTTAGCCCCATCAAAAGGACAGTCGCATTACTATCGCCATCAAAACCAGTTGCTGCAGTAGTCATATGTGTGTGTGCTCTTTCCGGAAGTCCTCTAATAGAAAATAGTCGTCGTCTTTATAATTGACGTTAATCTTCGAAGACGATAATAATTTTTCAGCCTTTCGAGGTTTCCAATTCATGTTAACGAGGTGATTAATGTGTACGCATACCAATATGAGAAGACTGAGATGGGCATGACAGCAGTGATGTTTTGTGAATACCATGTACGGCAGTAAGATCTGTTGGAAAGGTATTTTTGTATTTGCTGCGGCACATTTGCAAGTAAAGGGTGAAATACAGAGATGCGTGCTTCTGTCTATGAAATGAATGCATATTTTGCTCTGCGCTCTGCGCACTGCGGAAGTCGGAAGTCGGACTTGAGAATTTGACTCGCCGGCCAGAGAAGAAAAAGAGCAAAGAGATTGCCTCAATGCTGGAGGAGGTTTAATGGCTCAGCATGATGTAGTAGGATATGTACATCGTCTCTCTTTTGTGGAAAGATATAGCATCAAAGCTTGAGGTCAAAAATATCAAGTAAATTGTAATGGGTAGCTAGCAGAACCGATATCGGCAACCTCCGTTCCAACATGGTGTATTTACTCTTCCGGACTCTGTTAAGAATAAATGAGGTACTGTCTATTCTCAATAGAGCATTCGCTGTTCAGAGAAACAATTATCGAGTTTGGATTCACTTTGAGGTTGTTTCGTTTGCCCTTCTCTAGTTCAAGTTGACGGTGCTTTTTAAACTTGTTCTTCTTAGATTTCCGCTTTTTTAATTTCTCCATGTCTAGGAAGTAAAGTGCAGTAATTCCTTAGCCTCTTCACCTATTTGGTCAAATTTTATGAGTTCAATTATTCCCACTCACACGGATTTCTTCAAAGGTTCATTATTGTCATTATCTCTATTGTTTTGTCCGCCCTTTTTATTATGTGTGCCCCCCTTCACGCCAATCTAATATATACTTGCGGACACCCAAAGTTGCGTCTGTTGTGAGCACAACAGGAAGTGGCGTTTACTGTGCAACATTACAATCTACCTGAACATATATTGCGACACTTCTAAATATTGATTGGAGCTGAAAGCAGGTCAGGTCAAGAGCTGCTCCCAAACCACCTCAAAGGCCATCACGTAAGCACTTGCATCGCCTTTAAATCCCACAACTACAGTATAAACTTTCTTTGATTTTCCATCCCCGGGGAGAAACTGGCCGGATCCTGGATTGTACCTCTATGGAACAAACACCCACCAAACACTCGGCAACGCCCCATATCCCTTCCTCACCTGGGCTATCGAGCCGATGTTGCATGCTTCATTTGTTCTATTTGCGCTGGTTCCACTTTCCTCATTCGGCACTTGCACTTATCAAAACGCCGGACCTGGCTTCCCGCCGCTTTTTCACCGTTTTTCTTATCGAAGGTCTCTGTTTGAAGTATAACAGTTTGCGTATATAAGGGGACGATCTCCCGTTGAGTATGCTGTCAATGTCTATGATGTGACTTTTTCTCTTTTATCAAGACTAATGTCAATCTCCGAATCCTATTTCCCTAACGAGCCAACTGCGCCAGAACTCAAAACGGCACTTCCAGGCCCTGTCTCCAAGGCCAAGCTCGAAGAACTCTCTCATGTTTATGACACCAAGGCTGCTTATTTTGTTACAGACTATTATAACTCACTAGGTAATTATATCTGCGATGCTGACGGGAACAAATTGTTGGATTCTTATTGCCAAATCTCTTCTATTGCACTTGGTTATAATAACCCTGCTCTATTGAAGACAGCCCACTCCGATGAAATGGCTGTAGCTTTGTGTAACAGACCAGCATTAGCGTGTTTCCCATCAACAGACTATTACTCAATTTTGAAAGACGGTCTTTTATCAGTTGCTCCAAAGGGTCTGGATAAAGTCTGTACCGCTCACACCGGTTCCGACGCCAACGAAATGGCATTCAAAGCTGCTTTAATGCACCAAGCCAACAAGAAAAGAGGTGGTAAACCTTTCACACAAGAGCAACTAAGCTCAGTAATGGAAAATCAGCTTCCAGGTACTTCAGATATGGTCATCTTATCATTTGACAAGGGTTTCCACGGTAGATTGTTTGGTTCTCTTTCAACCACTAGATCTAAGGCTATCCACAAACTTGACATTCCTGCTTTTGATTGGCCAAAAGCCCCATTTCCTTCTCTCAAATACCCACTAGAAAAGTTTGCAGAGGAAAACAAAGCCGAAGAGGAAGCATGCTTGAAGACTTTGGAAGAGATCATTGTCAACTATCCAACCAAAGTTGCAGCTGTCATTGTTGAACCTGTTCAATCGGAAGGTGGTGATAATCATGCTACTCCATTTTTCTTTCAAGGTATCAGAGAAATCACAAAGAAACACGATGTCTTGATGATTATCGACGAAGTGCAAACCGGTGGTGGTGGTTCCGGTAAAATGTGGCTGCATGAACATTACAATGTTACACCAGACATCATGACATTTTCCAAGAAAATGCAAAATGCAGGTTTCTTCTTTAGTGAAGAAGGATTAGCCGGTGACCAGCCATTCAGACAATTTAACACTTGGTGTGGTGATCCATCTAAAGCGTTGATTGCAAAGACAATCATTGAACAAATCAAAGAGAAGGATCTTTTGAAGAACACTACTGAAACTGGTGCTTATCTCTATTCCAAGTTGGAAAAGATAAGTGAAAAACAAGACAAGTTACTGAATTTAAGAGGTAAAGACAGAGGTTTCTTTATTGCTTTTGATCTTGAGACTCCTGAGTTAAGAAATCAATTTGTTAACCAATGTAAGAGTTTAGGATTGAACATTGGTGGTTGTGGTGACCAAGGTGTCAGATTGAGACCTGCATTAGTCTTTGAAAAGAAGCATGCCGATCTTTTAGCTGAAATTGTCGAAAAGGCTTTTGCAAACCTTTAAATGAAGCTGGTATTTATAGATAATAGTCAATAACTTTTTAATGTTTTGATTTATAAAGTGTATTATATACAAATATAAAACATGAATAGTATTATTACAAGATCGAATGTACAATTTTTTTCTCCAAAGATGAAGAAGAATGGAATGGAATGGAAAGGAAAGCTGAAAAAATATCACACAAAACCGCTAGACTTTCTGCTTCTTTGTATCAAAATCATCTTCACTTTTCAAGGATCTTTTCTTCTCCTTGTGTTTTCGAATCACCTTCTCCATATAGTCTTTAACAAAGATTTTGATTTTGGACTTTCTTTCGGCCGACAAAAAGTCTGGAACTTCGGCATCAGGCCGCTTTTTGAGCTCTTTACCTGCTAAAGTGTGAACGAGCTGCTTAGAATGGAATTTGACTTGCTCTTTGCCTATTTCTTTCTCATACCTTGCGACAATATTTGGAACAACAGAGGCTAAAAGTACTTTCCACCGTCCTTCTTTACTATGAGAAGCAGGGGATGCAGTTGCAGAAGAAGAAGAGCCGTTTGATTTCTTTCGACTGGAAATTTTACCATTACTCAAATCCGACTTTTGGATTTCGAGAGATTTGGTAGCTTGTGCAATGATACTACTTAAATCGTTATGCCTTTGCTCCTCTAATCTCAAATCCGTCTGCCTTTTTAGAGCTCTCTGCCTTTCCAGAAGTCTCAAGTTTTTCATCTCTTTGACTTTATCTCTTTCCTTTTCACGTTCTCTACGTTTACGCTTGATATCTTCTTCATCTGGGATATTCCATTCTGGCTTCTGCCATTGGGTGACATTCCGTGCTCTATTGAAAAAGTACTTCACTTTAGTATTTGTGTCAATAGCCCATTCCCAACCTGGCGGTAATGGAATTCCATCCATCTTCCGATTTTCTGGTAAACTATCAATATTTATGTCTGACCATGGTAGCTTCAATCTTGGGCTCGGTCCAGTGGGGATTTTACCAGTACTAGGCGACACAGTTTCGGAAGATCGACTTCTTCTGTCATCTAGTATCTTTTTAGCCAACAAACTACCATCATTATTGTAGTTGTTGCTAGACTCATTCTTCTTCGGAATACGGTAAATAACTTCAAGTTTCGACCATTTTTCAGACAAGAGAGAAATGTCGTCGTTCATTTCAGAAGGAAGACCCTTTTCCTTGAAAAGTGTAAAACTTTCAAGGATTTCACTGTTTTGAATCGAATTCTTATACTTTAGTTCCGGCCAACGTTTGAATAAAAGCAAAATCATTCTGAACACATCTAGATGATCTGAGTTAAGCTGATGAGTGTTTTTGGTTAAATTCAAAAGTGTTTTCAAACTGTTTCCTAACGCTTGAACACCATGTAATCTATTGAATCTCGCTAGAAGAATATCTAAAGTCTCATCAGCGCCTGTGACCAATCTTTCCAGAACCCGATCAATTACAAGCAGATCTAGTTCCGGCTGCATCAAACAACTGGAAATCTTGGCAATATCGGAAATATCTGCAGGTTTCAAATCCAAAGATTTGACAAATTCCACATTCACATTGGAGTCCACATTATCCGCAGTAATGGAAACGCCGTTTCTCCTTTGTTCTTTTAGCCACTTCTTCTCATCACTCGCACGCACACCCAAAGCCTCGGTGATGATATGTGGCAATAGTCTCACGGTCTCACTCTGTGTTTTACCACCCATCACACCAAGACAATTGGCTGCTCCACAATAACATTTTTGAGGTTCAGCACCATATCTGTCTACGTTATAATCAAAGCAGATCTCTTCACCTTTAGCAATTCTTCTTTTCGCAAAGATACCCATTCTATAACGTTTATTGACAACCCATTTTTCAATGAAAGCGTTAGGATCGCACGAATGATTACAGTATCTACCAAAGCTGGCTCTTTTGGTGGCATCAATAATCTCGTCATCTTGCATCATCATGAAATAAAAATGCTTGATACCTTCTTTTCCGTAATTTTCTTTCCTTTCTTTGTATTCTTGGCTGTCGATCACATCACCCATATATTCGATAATAAACGTTTGCGCAGGAATGTCCTCTTGGGCTCTCATTCCGTAACCTTTGTTTTCAGTCAAAAAAATGGCAGTATTGGCATAATCTCTGATTTGAAACCTTTGATTCAAACAGTTATCCCCACAGTTGCATTCCCCATTGACACATTCAATGTTCGTCAATCTGTTGATACAGTCAGAATCTGGACCACATGCGTCGTTATATCCTTCTGAATCCAATTCTTCTGTACAATCGCATGTCATAAACTCATTTGCAGCCGAATAAACATTTTTGAGTCTACCAATGTACTGATTTTCCTTCAACACAGTGAACTGTTTCCTTACCTCCTCTGTTTTGTCTTCGTACTGATCAAATAACTGTACTCTTTTCTCCGGTTGCGGAGTCGTAGACGATGAAAACTCATCTTCACTTGCCACACGATCCTTCTTGACACTGGTCAACGTCATGTACAAAGATCTACTGGCCTAGCCACCAATTAATATGAAGCAGCGTGTTCGTTCAAACCTTTCAAAGTTTATCATCAAAGCGTGTGAGAAACAAACACGGGATTTCGTAAGCATTTTTTCGGGAAAAATTTTCACGTATTTTGGTTGAAGTGGCTACCCACACTATGCCTGGTTGATGTCGCAGGTTGGATGACGGTTTAGAAGATCGGTGAGGTTGGATAGAAGAAAGCGAGGAGCCTGAAGAGCTGTGATATGCACGTTCACAAGGGGATAATTTTTGGGGCTTTTGGTTGAAACGTAGTAGTTTCTGTAGATAGTTAACTGAGCATGTTGTAATCAGAAGTAATGTTGAATCTACTGCAGTAAGATGTATTCACGTGTTGAAAGGGGGTGTCAAAGATAGGGTGTAAATTTGATGTATTTGTTGGTGAATGGATAAGAAACAAAGCATCAATGGACTAAGTTTATATCTAGAAATGACTGCGACAGGGGATGTGTTGCTATTTGTCGCAGCAACAGATAAATGAGATGCTTCATACAAAAATCCAACCGTCAACACAAAAAGGATATCTTAAACACATCTATTTATTATCCATCGGTGACGAGACATAGCAGGGTAAAATTCATCCAGTATACCTATTGCCCACCCACGCATTTCTGGACAGTAGGCTGCGTCTTCGTCAAATGTATGTCTACAAATACCTCACGTTTTTGCCCTAATCTTCAATGCAGTTGCAGCAATAATTGTTAAACTCAATTGTAATTTTTGATGTTTCAAAAGCTCCTTCACCTTGATGAACTGCGTGTCAGTGACACTACAGTATTCCCATTTCCACTTACCTCTACTCCCGATTACGTAAACATGAGTATATTTGTACACAGCTTATTCTTCCTAAGGTTCAGTCTCATCCTTTATTTAGTTTGCTGTTTTGCTATTGATAGATGCACGCAAAATAGATGCTTTCGAACAACTTGGAATCAAATCCATCGTCCGGTCATATGCAAGCACCTGAACAAGTTCTGCTTTCGTTGCAGTACCGTCCCAAAAGCGAAATTGTTTTTTCCTTTCCGGGGGAAAATCTTGTTTCGGCGGGCGAGGAGGCAAAAGTTGAGGAAAACTCCGTCCAGTTCAGCTCAATCCAGTTTACGGCAGGGAGCTGTGTTTGTATTTCACACATATGTGTAAGACCAAAGGGGCCAATAGAAGCGGTTAGGAATGAAAAACAATGAAGAGAAGCTAGTGTGCCCCCAGATACGAATTGAGTCTCCAGAACTGAACATATCTGGAGACCATCTGCATTCAGACGAGATATCATATTTAAGTGATGAAGAAGCGGGAAACGGTGGCGGCCTGGGACAATTGCACAATGTGACTCAGGAAAGTTTATCTTCTCAATTATCACAGTTGTCGTCATTGTCGAAAAGCAGAAGAGATCAGCTTCAAGAATCAGTTAATCATTATGAAGTCATGGACAAACATATCACACGAATGCCGCAATTCTGCAACTCTGACGAATTTCTGGAATGCTTGTCACATTTTACATTTGAAACCGAAAGTTTTGATGGTTTGCACAGATTCAAATCAGAATACGAACTGAAGGGTGGATCTACCAAATATGAGGTGATCATTGAAAATCAAAGGGGAGCAACAGTTTTTGGCTCCAAAATGTACAGTAAACAGTCGATCCTGTATCCATTAGACCCGCCGCAATATCAAACCTTAGCTGGCCATAATTTAACTAGTTTGTCGATGTATCCAGAACCAGGGAAAAACTGGCGTTGGGCTTGGGATAAATGGCATGTTATGATGATCAATGATGTTGACTCCGAAGGATGGATTTATTCCAAGCTCAGGTTCGGCAGTTATCATTGGTCAGGCGTGGGAAAGTTTGGAAACTTTGTTCGGAGAAGAATATGGATAAGAATGGCGCAAAAGATGAAGGACCCTGAAAGTGGAAATAAAAGCCAGAACGGAGTATCTGGCTTGGATTCCGACTCTGACTACGACTCCGACTCCAACCCCGACTCTGATGAAGTTGAAGCCAAGCATGAAATTAGAGTGCTTTCTGATTTTAAAGATGTGTTTCATAAAAGGAAGAAGAACATTCATGGATTTTCAGAGAAACTTAAGGATAATCTATTTCCGTTTTCTAAAGCGGGTCATGAACGTAAATACAGACAGGCGGACAAAAAGATCATAATACCTGATTCATATAGTAGTTTCAGGAAAAGAACTGGTCCGAATGGTAAAGTGCTAGATAGTGGTGCGAGCGAGCAAGAAGGTACCGAAAATGGCGCTTGGAGTACTTTGAATGAACAGAACTCAGCTTCGATATCTCATCAAAGCGATTCTGCAGATGCTGGAACCGATAACAAGGAGCACGAGGAGCTTGATCAACACATGGAAATACTCAATACGATTTATAAAGAGTTGGACGAGTTGACTTTGGACAGGCAGATTTCGGACTTGATTTTGAACTCTTTATTTGCATTTGAGTTGCCCGTTCTTAACTGGCTTTTGTCGGATTACAAGGCGGCACCCACCAAGTCAGAAGCGTGGTTGTTTAAGTGTGTAAATAAGATGAAGTTCAATGAATCACGGGTCATCTTTTTGAAGAAATTTGTAAACAAACTTGAGAAAGACTCGAATTCTGCAGAGCACGAGTGTTTGAAACAGATATATTGTGTTTTTCAGGCCGATATCAATGAAAGGATTGTTTCAAACGAGTAAAATAGTGATGTGTGATGTGGCATGGCCTGCCATTTTTTGAATATAGCACCATTTCTGTTCAGGTTTAGGTAATGCTATCCTTTGAGAACCGTCATCAATGTGGAATTTTTACCGCAACATAGTATACCCTTTGTGGTTATTGAAGCCCAAAGTCAAACAACAGTCTTTGAGATACGCCTCGGTGCGATTTAGTTCAAGAATAAATCAGTTCTATCGTCTATATACAGTATATACAAGATTATTATATTTTGATTCTGTCATTCCCGGTTACCGCAACTGCGATGTGCACTGAGGGGAAAGAATCATAAATGTCTTTGAATTGGGATCTTTTCGAACGATTCAATAATATCCCCAGGTTGAAGCTCTGGATCACCCTCAAGTGCAATACCACAATCAGCCCCATTGAGAACTTCATTGACATCGTTCTTAACAACTTTGAGTTGTTTGATTTTACCTGTGTAGACAATCTCGCCATTTCTCACCAATCTAACAGTGTGATTTCTTTTCAAGATACCTTCAGAGACTCTGGAACCGGCAATGAACATGGTGTTTTTACCCTTGAGCGTGATTTCAAATAACTGCTTAATGGAAGTTTTAGCAATAACCTTAGTTTCGTAAATTGGAGGTAGCTTGCTTGTCAACGTTTTCAACACGTCTTCAATCAAATGATAAATAACATTAAACTCTTTGATCTCAACTTTCGCTTTAGAAGCACTGTTCATAATGTCCTTTGGAACCTTCACATTAAAGGCCAAAATCTGAGCATTGGAATCTTTGGCTCTTGCAATGTCTGAATCAGTTGGTGATCCCACATCTTCAAAAATGACCTTCGAGGTCACTTCCTCATTACCCAAACCTTCAATGCTTTGTTTGACAGCTTCAGCAGAACCACTGACATCCGCCTTGATGATGAAATTAACTTCTTCAATTTTAGATGCCTCGTCGTCAAATAAATCCGGCTCCAATTCTTTGATTTCTTCAAGAGTCAGAC
The DNA here is from genome assembly GCA_030168465.1 of Pichia terricola. Taxonomy (NCBI): domain Eukaryota; kingdom Fungi; phylum Ascomycota; class Pichiomycetes; order Pichiales; family Pichiaceae; genus Pichia; species Pichia terricola. The sequence goes on from CP099442.1 coordinate 1,038,622, forward strand.
CTTGCAATTGCAGTTCCTGAATCTTCTCATCCCTTTTAGAATTCTCAATTGCTTTGATTCTGCGCTGATTCATTTCTTCAATTTGGGATGCTTCATCCATCATTCGCTTTCTCTTTTCTCTATTTATAATCACCTTCTTGGCAAAACTCTCGTCTTTGGATTGAATCACATATTCTCCCGCCTCTGGTAGTTCTTTCCAACCAGAGACTTCCACAGGCTGCGAAGATTTAGCAGATTTAATCGACTTACCATGTTCATCCTTCATCACTCTCACTTTACAGAAAGTCGTACCTGAAACCAAAATACATCCCGGTTTCACTTCACCCTTCTTGACCAAGAATGTAGCAACGTTACCTAACCCCTTCTTGACTTGAGACTCGATGATCCATCCTTCAACAGGACATTTTTCTTCTGTCTTCAACTCCAGAAGTTCTGCAATCGTGACAATGGTTTCTTCCAGGTCTTTCATACCCATACCGGTTTTGGCAGAAATTCTGAGAACAGGAGTTTCACCACCATAATCCTCCACATCGATGCCATGAGAAGATAGATCCGCAACAACTTTATCAGGATTCGCCTGCTCCTTGTCACATTTATTGATGGCAATTACTATAGGAACACCAGAAGCCTTGGCATGCTTAATGGCTTCGATAGTCTGTGGCTTCACACTGTCTTCAGCAGCAACAACAAGAATGACAATATCAGTAATATTGGCACCTCTTTCACGCATCTTCAAGAAAGCCGCATGTCCTGGCGTATCTAAAAAGGTGATTTTCTTTTTACTTACAGGGGCCTGGACAACAAAGGCACCAATGTGTTGGGTAATACCACCAAATTCACCCTTTACGATGGAAGACTTTCTCAAATAATCCAAAATGGTGGTTTTACCATGATCGACGTGACCCATAATGGTGACAATTGGAGATCTCGGTTTCAGCTTTTTTGCATCAGTCGATAATTCTGTTGGAAACAAGTCGGCACCCAGATTGTCGTCTCGGTTAACTTCAAAGCCGTATTCTTGTGCAATCAATTCTGCGGTTTCAGCATCTAAAATATGTTCATTAGTGATATTCTCAAACCCGAGCTCTTCTAGCTTTTCCAAGAGTTCAGGAACTCTAACTCTCAGAATAGTGGCAAAATTGGAAACTGATAAAAATGTCGGTATATCGAGTTTATACTTTGTACCGTCGGCTTTCACTGGAGCTTTCTTCTTCCTTTTGACCTTTACGATCGATTTTTCTGACTTTTTAGACAAATCCTCCTTCGACACATTACTGGCTTTCGCAGATTTTTCGGTTCTGACAGCAGTTCTGTTTTGTTTCGATTTGGTTTCAACCGAACTGCCCTTTGGGGATTTTGAGGATGTACCTTCATCTTCTGTTTTCTTTTTGGGATCTTTCACCGGAGCTTTTTTGGACTCTGCGTTTCTGGATTTGACAGGCTTGTCCACTGCCTTAGTTTCCTTTTTATCATCTTTCATTTTCTTCTCAAGCAAATCCTTGAGTCCATCTAAAGAAGTAACTTTTTCAGTGTTCTTCAAATCTGCTGGTGCCGTTTCCGGCTCCTTTTTCACTGGCTTAAGAGACGATCCAAACTTCGATCTTCCCATGGCCTGCTGACTGGGATAAACAGAAAAACATCTGCTGGAACAACAACGGCCAATACGGCCCGTCACTCGACAAAACATCGCTTGCTTTCTTTCGAATCAGTGTTCTCCTGTTCACTTATTCTTTCTTTCAACATGAATAAATCTTTTGAAAAAAAAAGTGCGCAACTGCACAATTGTCGTAGCAAACGGGCACCTGACAGGGGAACCGATGAAGGTTAAAGGAAGTCTTGTCATGAATTTGAGGGAAATGGCGGTGATTCTAATTTTGTATTTAGTTAATACGAGTAGTGTTTGGGATTCTTTTAGTAGTTTGCTGTTTGTAACTGCAGGTAGCAAGAAACGTGGGCCCAATGTGATAAAACTATTCGGTCAAGTGAGCGAAAAGTGTGTGAAAGTATTTATTTACTGGGGGACTTCCCTACTACTAAGTGTGGCGTCGATCTAGGCTTGAGAAATCATCAATCCATACGGTTTATTTGCTATAAATGATCAACCGGCATTAATTCAGCTGTAGTATGAAAAAAAGAAAGAATCTGGAGAAAGAGACGTTGTCAAATCGGTAGCAAGTGCACCCCAGTGTATTCTTAGAAGTTGCGGGGAGTGTTTCCCTCGCGTGACAAACAGATGTCAAAAACCCGGCCAAAAATCATGGGGGCAACCTCTGAGGAATGAAGCAGAAACAACGTTTTTAACGTTTGTAAGATGTTTCTTTTGGATTTCAGCAGTAAATATGCTACCAAAAGACGCACCCATCCATTTTAAGTTAGAGTGCTTCTAAAACGATGCTTCTTCAACATTAAGCTAATTACATAGATAAGATACTTGCTTTCATTACCTTATCAAGTTTCTAGGCTAGAATAGCACAGTGAGACGCAACGAAAAGGTAGACATTTTATTTTACAGTACAGAAGTTACAAAGAGGCCCCATATCGTGTGGATATTATAGGAAAGTTCCATCAGCATCAAATCTAGAATTCGGAACTACACCATTGGCACACTTCCAAGATTTTGCTCAACTGGCTCGTATTCGGGAGGCTGATCATCCCCCATATTCGTCTTTCTAGAAACAGATACTGGGTTTACTATATTTTTATCCACTCTTTCTAACTGTATAATGGAGTTGGTTGTAGACTCAACCGCCAGTAACGGTCCAATAAAATGGTAACGACCCCAATAGTGATAACCAAGCCAGATCGCCAGAGTGAAAAACATGAATGCCACAATAGAATAGTTCATCGATTGAATATCGATATTGAGGGAAGGCGGGAAACACAAAATCACACAGGTCAAAACAATAATGAAACAACTAGAGATATTAATCAAGTAACCAAATTTACGTAGTTTGAATGATGCACCTCTAATCTTTTTTCTTTTGTCGACAATAGAACAAAAAATTGGAATTCCGTTGGCAACATTCATGGACATCACTGAACAACCCAGAAAGGCGTTAAAGGCACTGCTCGAGATCAACGAAAATGTACCCAAAAATATCGATGCTACACAAGCCAACAGTAGAGCATTTCTGGGAACTGTTTCTTCGGTGGATCTGTCTATTTGCTCCCACAAATTGTCATAGGGCAACCCATGGTCTCTACCCAATGAATAAATGGTTCTTGAAGCTGTAGTTAAAGCGCCCACACATGCAAATATAATGGCTCCAACAATCATCAAGGATATGAAAAGCGAAACAACGAATGATTTGGTAGACAACTTCAAGACAATATCAATTGGAAAGATGTCTGGATTATCGTCCAACAATTTGGTTAGCTCAGGCAGGACACTCAACAATGGTATGATGAAAATCAATCCCATGAAGATACTCGCCAAAATTGAGTAAATCAAACCTTTTGGAATAGTTTTCTCAGGGGTTTTTACTTCTTCACTCATAGACAAAATGGCACCATACCCATTGAAGGTCATTGATGAGAATTGAATGCCACCAATAATAAAGGCCAAAAAACCAGGCCATCCTGATCTTTCTGAGTCAAAAAAGGTGAAAATGTCTTTGATACTATGGAAATCTGTAGCAAAAAGTAGAATCAAAACGTCTGCAAATAAAATGGTGTAAAATGTCCAATATATGCATAACTCATTGAACTTTTCCAAATATTTTTGGAACTTCAAATTGATGACAGCTGACAATAAAATGATTAGAACAAATACCAATATGATGAGCCACGAGTTTTGCTTGTAGTCAGTTTCGACTAGTCCAAACATCGAAAGAATGAATTGCGAACCACCAAACGAATATGACACAAACATCAACAAGTTACCAATGATCAAGTACCAGCCGTCAAACCACGAAGTGACCAAAGAGTATTTTTCTTTTGATAAAATGCAAGAGTAATGGTAGACACCACCAGAGGTAGGGAATTTTGACGCAATTTCACTCAAAGACAAGGAGATCATCAAAGAAAACATACCAAACAACACCCAACCCCACAAAATGGTCAAATTTGATCCACAAACAAGACCAATGGACAACGTAGTTGCAACGCCAAACGGAACGTTCATGAGAGAGAACCCTAGCCCCACAATGGACCCTACGGAGAACTTGTGTTTCAATTCCGACTTGTACTGGAAATGTTGAATGTCTTCGGCATTATCATCGTCAAAGTAGATTTCGTTGGCTATTTGATACCCAATGTCTCTTATTTGCTCTGGGATGTGGAACTCATTGATTCTTGTCTCTATTGACGCCCCCAAACCTTCTATTCTCGAGCTGTTATGTACTGTTCCGTCAGTTGACAAGTTCATTGTAGAAGTTTCCGTGACAGAAGTATTTTCGGGATGAGACGAAGTTACCTGAGCTGAGGAGTGCATCCCAGGACCGTCTTGATGGTTAAAATCTCCCCGCATTGTATCTGCAAGGCCGTTCTCAGAAGAAAGAGCCACCCAACAGTACATCACTTGGCCTTGGCATTGAAAAAGGCTTAAAACGAGAGACTTCCTCTGCTTACGTCAGCTCATATGAGAAGCAAGTCACAGAGCAACACCTGCTAAGAAGACGTTTGGTGGAACCATTGACGGGATGGGTGAAGAGGTAAGTTGTTAAAAGGATGTGACTGAAATTGGGGTGTGGCCTTTATTCTGTGTGTCTCAGAATTGGATTTGGAACCATTGAGGTGTTGTTTGTTGTCATTATGTATTTTTGAGGAATAGAAGTTATAAGACAGTTTATAAGGCGGTGATAGGCTATTTGGATACTTTCTTTATTGTGTTGAAAAAAAAAGATATTTTGACTTGTATAGGGGGGTTGGGATTTATGGGTTTGCAAGATCAAGCAGCAAATAGAACATGTATTCAGGTTTGGACGTAGAAGCACGATAAGACTAGCGATGAAATGGACGAAAACTCACGTCATAAAAGGGTCACGTTCAATGCTAGTAAAACAAGTGCCCGAGATCAATATTTTACATTGCACTGACAGCTGAACAGTAAGATAGACAGTATACTGTCATACTTACATATAAACAATAAGTATTTTTGCCCGCATGATTGCTGGCACATATTTACAGATGGGAAATGGTTCCCACGTTGAGACAACAAAATTACGCAAGTTTCCTAATATTGCTAAAATTGCTTTTAAAAGATTAAACATACAACACATAAGCCACCCCTGCCACCATTTGCCATGTCTCTAATCAAGCAAACATCCCCCCTCCTGCTCCCACCCGATTTCTCTGAAAACTGATGCGAGCCGTATTTTCGTTATTTTCTCTTTTCGGTTTTCATTTTCATTTTCATTTTATTTTATTTTATTTTATTTCAGGTTTGTTATTTTATTCTCTCAGTTCATGTTGTAATTGCAAGCCACTGACCAGAAACTGCTATATACACTGCGATATGAGCGATGAAGAAGATGCGATGCAATTTGATGAGTTTGGTAACCCGATCAATGGGTTTTCCTCAGACAGCGAGTCAGATAGTGAGACGGAGGAACTGTTGAAAAAAGACATCGATTTAGATGGGGAACTTGAACAGCGTGACCATGAAGGTGATACGGAAATGAAAGATATCGTTTTATCAGAAGACAAAACTTATTATCCTTCATTATCAGAAACGTTTGGCCCGGAAGTTGAAACTATCATTGCATCATCTGATGCCAAGTCATTACATGAACCGATAGTCACTCCTCAGGTGGAGAAGAAATTCATGCTTGAGGAAAGATCATTACCTGAGACCACATATTCAAAGGCATATCTATGGGAAATGTCACGGGTCGCCGATCGAGTCAGGAATGTGGCCCTGGTTGGAAATTTACATTCGGGGAAAACGTCTATTCTTGACATGTTGATCACACAGACGCACAATTTCAGCCAGAACAAGGACCCAAATGACGACAAGCCTCTCAGATACACAGATAATCATATTTTGGAGTCAAAACGTGGCATTTCTATTAAAAGTACTACAATGTCTCTGCTACTACCTGATTTACGGGACGCCAATATGATGGTGAACGTAATCGATGCACCAGGTCATACAAATTTTGTTGATGAAATGTCGGTCGCCGTGCGGATGGCAGATATTGCGTTTTTATGCGTGGACGTGGTTGAGAGTGTTACCGAAAGCTTGGAATTGGCGATCGAGTACTCATTGAAAACGAATACCAAAATGATGCTACTTATAACTAAGATTGATCGTTTGATTTTAGAATTGAGATTGCCGCCATTAGAGGCATACTATAAAATAAGAAGCACAATTGACGAAGTGAACAAAGCCATTTCAACAAAATGCAAGGCTCTGAGGATTGACGGTCTTGACATGAAGCTGTCTCCGGAATTGAATAACGTATTGTTCTCTTCTAGCGTCTTCAGCATGATTTTCAGCTTGACCAGTTTCACACACACATATTTTCAGGCGAACCAGCTGGACAAAAATCCGAAGGTGTCAGTCGATTCATTTGCAAGAAAGCTATGGGGTGACGTATATTATGAAAACAAGAAGTTTTTTGTTAGGCCGAAGAATCTGATAGAATCTGCCAACTCCAGAACGTTCATTAAGTTTATATTGGCTCCAATATACAAGTTGACAACCGCGTCGATTTCATTGGATGCCGATGATTTGCAAGCCTTTGTGGAGTCAAAGATGAGACTGAGGATTCACAGATCCAAGTACAAACTGGATACAAAGGTGTTTTTCAAAGAGCTGTTCAAAGCTTTCCTGGGCGAACCGTCTAAGGCATTTGTTCATTTGTTGAGTCATCATCCATCCCCCGCTGACCACTCCGTTTCCAAGCTGAACTATTTGTATACAGGTCTGAAGGAATCAGAAATAGCGGATCATATTACGAGATGTGATCCTGAGGGGCCGTTGATAGCCTATGTTTCGAAGCTGGTGGATACCAAGGATGGTGAGAATTTTTATGCGTTTGTGCGGATACTATCTGGATCACTGAAGTCAAACAGTACGGTCAAATTGCTAGGCGAAGACTATTCAGTGGACAATACCAACGATTTCAAAGACCAAAAGATTAACAAATGTTACCTTTGGTGTGGCAGGTATAAGGTATCTGTTCCAGAATTGAATGCTGGCTCGATCGGGTTGGTGGCCGGTCCTGGAATTGACCAGTTTATTGTCAAAACTGCCACGATTTATGATTTGAAGTTACCCCAAGATTCGTTGCATATTATCAAAAAATCAGACGAGCTTATATCACCCGTCTATAAAGTCTCTTTGCAGTCTTATAATCCAAAAGATTTGAACAGGTTTTTGGATTCTTTGAAGAAGATCAACAGATCATACATTGGATGTGATATCAAGATCGAAGATAACGGAGAAAACTCGATTTTGGGTTACGGTGAACTGTACATGGATTGTTTATTGCATGATCTCAGAATATTATATGGAAATAATCTAGATATTAAAGTCAGTGATCCAATGGTCAAATTCCACGAGACAACAGATTCTATCTCCAGAGTCAAGTTAACTATCCATTCAAGCAATGGCAAAAACAGTATTTCCATCATTTCTGAACCGCTTGATGCAGAATTATCGAAAGATATTGCAAATGGACTATTGAACGTCAAATACGAGTCTCCGAGAACCATTGCCAAAAAACTAAGAAACATTTATGGATGGAATTCGTTATCCGCCAGATCAGTATGGAGCTTGGGCCCGAATGAAGAGAATGGTACGTGTTTGTTATGTAACGACACGATTTCTGAGGAAGTGGATACCGCCTTACTGCACGAGTACAAAGATGTGATTTTGAAAGGATTCCAGTGGGCCGTGAAAGAGGGTCCTCTCTGTGAAGAGCCGATTAATAATGTCAGATTCAAAATTATTGATATAAATTTTGCTGATGAGGAAATTGATCGAAACAAAGGGCAGATCATTCAAATGGTCAGGAATGCGTGTCATGCGGCCATCCTCATTGGAGAACCAAGTCTATTGGAGCCGATTTATAAAATCGAGCTATTGATCAATACCATTGAGATTTTGGACACGATCAAAAAGGTCATTGAAAAGCGCAGGGGTTTTATTACTGACGAGATTCGAATTGACGGTTCTCCGATGTGGAAAATCGTTGGTTTTTTACCGGTGATTGAATCTGTCGGGCTTGAAGTTGACATTAGACTGTTCACCAGAGGCTTGGCATATCCACAATTGATCTTCCATAAATGGGAGATTGTCCCAGGTAATCCATTAGATCCTAATGTATTTTTGCCGAATTTGAAGAGAGTACCACTTCAGTCCATCGGCAGGGACTTTATGTTGAAAACGAGAAGACGCAAAGGGTTATCGGATGAGGTGACGCTTGAAAAATATGTTGATTCGGATACGTGGATGATGATTAAAGAGCTCGATATTTTGTGAATACAGCTTTGCAGGAAATTATTGAATCAGAGCTGATATTTGCATTTTGGGTTTGGCTGAGTTTTGTCATGCGATTCTTTGGGCATTGAAAGTCATCATTAGCTCGCACCTGCTGTTTGACTGTGACAAACCGAAGAAGGTTGTTATTTGATCCTTCAAACTACTCAGATTGCCAAGAAGCATCTCAATTATTTGAATGGATCAAGCATGATTCGCTATACTGTGCTCCACTGTATGCATTTACAATCACAAAACAAAATTGAGTTTCTCTCAAAAAAAAAGTATGTAAAATTCACCATGTTTTACTTATAAAGATGACAATCGGTTACATATGTCGGCACTTATAGACTTATTTATTTAAATAATTTATTTCTTCTTATTTCTTCTTCTATTCTTACCTGGTCTTTTAGTTTTGGATTGACTTTTGTTTGAAACGTTTTGTCTAATCTTTTGTTTCTTTTCACGTTGCTTTCCAGAACCGACACTAGCAGCTTCTTCGACTGCTATATCGAAACCGTCATCACCACCAGACATTTCATTGTTCTTTCTCTTTTTCTTGACAGACTTGATCTTTTCTAAAGTTTCTCTCTTTTCTTTCTGTCTTTGTTGTAAAGTTTCATGTTGAACTTGTTTACCGAACTTCTTTAATTGTCTCTGTCTTCTGGCTTCTTCTCTGGCCTTCTTTTCAGTTGCTTCAGCAATTAATTTCTCCTTCAATTTATCCATGTGATCATCTGATTTGACCATTTCCGCAAAATAATCGACTGGTCTGGTAAATGGAACTTTAAGTGCAATTAACTTTTGACGTCCTTCAACAGCAGCTTGCAAACCTTGTTTGAAAAATGCCAATTCTCTTTCGGTATCATCGTAAATATCTTTAATTTCATTTTCTACTTTTATATTTGAAGTTATGGATTGACTTTCATCAAAAGGAAGTTTTTTCCATGGAAGTTGTATTCTTGCAAGTGCGTCTTTGAGAGCAACCTTATTGTTGACGGTCAACTTTGTGTGTGGAACGACATCCGCATCTGAGTCGAATTCAGCTTCAGAAAGCGGAATGTCTTCTTCTTCTTCTTCTTCTTCTTCGTCAGAGTCTTGTGCAATATCTTGATTCAAAAGATCTTCTTCTTCGTCGTCGTCACCTTCACTTTCATTAAGAGCGTTCAAATCCAATTCTTGCTCATCTTCAGATTCTTCGTCTTCGGATTCTTCCTCGGAGACATCCTCTTCAATCTGTACCTTTTCTTCAGCAACTTCTTTCTTTGCTACTTTTTCCGCTTTATTGGCGGAATTCTTAACAGCTGATTTTCCTTTCTTACCTTTGACAGCCATTGGATACGGTTTTGAAGAGAAGTATACTGTGAAACTGAAAAATTATATAGATAGAAGAAGTTAAATATAAAAAAAATTTTCAGATTTCCCAAATAGGCAGTTCATGAAAAAAAAAAAAGGATCCAAGTGTATCGACGCGTCGCCTGTTAGTAGAGGTAAAATAGTTTTTTATTTTGGCATATCGACGCGTCGGGGGGGGGGGAGGTTTAACAACAACACGCATTTTGTCGTCGTCGTATGTTTCGCGTCGATTCTTCCTCGTATAGCCAGCAGCTTGTAGCGTACGATTTTTCAACCACTGTGATGGGGGAGATATCTAAATACGTGTTTCGTTGATCGTTGTATTCAAACATAGAGCCATGGATAAGGTAGAAGGTAAAACCAGATTTTTAGCAGTTTTCCCAGAATTGGTTGCAGAGCTGACCGAAATTTTAGTTGAGAATGGGATGCCAAAGGACGCCATTGAATGGTTCACTGGAAACTTAAATTATAATACTCCAGGTGGTAAATTGAACAGAGGTATCTCTGTTATTGATACATATGCTCTATTGAAGGGCTACAAGTCATTTGACGATTTTAATGCTTTGGAATATAAGAAATGTGCCATTTTGGGTTGGTGTATTGAATTATTGCAAGCTTATTTCCTCGTTGCTGACGATATGATGGATCAATCCATTACTAGAAGAGGTCAACCATGTTGGTACAGAGTCGAAGGTGTTAAAGAAATTGCAATTAATGACGCTTTCATGTTAGAAGGATCCATCTACCTTTTATTAAAGAAGTATTTCAGAAAAGATGAATACTACGTCGATCTTTTAGATCTTTTCCACGAAGTTACTTTCCAAACTGAAATGGGTCAATTGCTTGATTTGATTACTGCACCAGAAGATACTGTCAATCTAGATAAATTTTCCTTGGAAAAGCACTCATTCATTGTCATTTACAAAACTGCCTTTTACTCATTCTATTTACCTGTCGCATTGGCTATGTTCATGTGCGGTATTAACGATGAAGCAGATTTGAAACAAGCAAGAGATGTGTTGATTCCATTAGGTGAATATTTCCAAATTCAAGATGATTACTTAGATTGTTTTGGTAAGCCAGAAGATATTGGTAAAATCGGTACTGATATCCAAGATAACAAATGTTCCTGGGTTGTCAACACTGCGTTGAAGATTGCCACTCCGGAACAGAGACAACTTTTGGATGAAAACTATGGTAGAAAAGATGCAGATAAGGAGAAGATCTGTAAAGATCTGTTCAATTCGATGAAAATTGATCAGCTTTATCATGAATACGAAGAACAGGTTGCTAAGCAATTAAAAGAGAAGATTTCTCACGTAGATGAATCTAGAGGTTTCAAGGGTGCTGTTTTAACTGCATTCTTTGACAAAATCTACAAACGTTCCAAATAAGGGATGAATTTGATGGATATAACTAGCTGTAGAAGCCACCTGGCTATTTGGGCGATATCAAAAGTATTGTACCATTTCATTAAAGTAGACGATATAAATCCTAAGTAATATAAAGAACATACAAACAAAAAAAAAGAATTGAAACATCAAAAGAAAAAGAATCGAGGTATGAAGTAGAATCAAGAACAACAGATATTATTATCGGTATTCGTCTGAGAAACCGGAATATTGATCTGTCGATGGAACTAGAACTAGAACTAGAACTAGAACTAGAACTAGAACTAGATCCATAGTATATGTTAACCACTGTAAATGATGAGTTTCGAAAAGGGCTCATCATGTTTAGTGTTCCTTTGGAATACCGGTTCCACTTTTTGGAGGATAATCTTTGGAAGTCACGGAATCCTCAGGATGGGCGCAGGTACACCATTCTTCCTTGGCAGAAGCTTGCAGCGCAGAAGGAATATGTAGACCGCAACCGATCCATGAGATCTTAGAGCAGTTTGGGCATTGGCTTTGTTTGCACATAGTGTGTTGTTTTAGAAAGGTTACAGAAAGAGGGAAGAATGGGTTCAGAGAGGGAATTGATGCAGAAATCAGGTTAAGGTTAAATAAGCAGTGCATTTGAACATGGTAAACGATAGATGTGGCGCAGCCACCACCATTCCCCGAAGCAGCGGCATAAAATTTGAACTTTTTTTTTATGTTTTTTTTAATTATGCGGCTTATTTCAATCACGTGGTTACGGCTATTTCTTTCCTTTTTTTTTCTTTTTTTCTTAATTCGGTCGGCTCTTGCCGTTTGTTTTCTTTTCTCCTCACGCCTTGGTATAAATAAAGTCTGGTTTCCGTTCTTTTTTTTTCTCACGTGAGAGGAATATTACGGCTCGTTTTCTTTTGCATCGAAGGATCGTAACAAACAACAATGTCAGAAGACAAGAGAGTTAGAGAAGCTGAGGAAGATGATGTCGTCAAGAGACAGAAAGTTGAATCCGACACAACTAATGCCAATGCCGCTGTCAATAGTACCACCACTGCCGTAGAAAAAGTCCAGGAAATGGATGAACAAACAGTGAATGAACCGACAATGGACGAACAGGCGATTGATCCTGTTTTCAATACTGAGACTTCGGGAGAATCAGAGAAAATACAAGAGGAAGTACAATCAGAACACGATACTAAACAGGATCAAGCTGTTCCAGATGATACACCATCAGAAGGTGCAAATGAAACCAATAAACCTGCAGATTTGGAGTCTCCAATTAAACCGCAAACCAAAACAACTCCTGTGTCTATCAAAGCCAACTCTACTGATCCCGACGAAATCCAGAGAATTAAGAAACTGAATCATAAAGAAGTGGAAAGACGTAGAAGAGAAAACATCAACAATTCTATTAGAGAACTTCAAGAACTTGTTCCTACTACACACACAAACAAATCGCAAATAATTAAAAAAGCCAGTGAATTCATCAAGAAGTTGAAAGAAAAAGAAGAGACTTTGATTAACAAATGGACTTTAGAAAAGATTATTACTGATCAAGCGATTTCCGAGCTTGCTACATCAAACGAGAAATTGAAAATTGAATTGGAAAAGGCCTACAGAGAAGCAGAATTTAGAAAGAACAAGTTAAATGCCTTGGTTGATCTACTTTCTAAGCAGAGCAACACCCCAGAGGTTGTAGAATTTGTAGATAAGTTATCAAATGATCTTTTTGACGAGATTGACGAAGAAGATCACGAAGAACACGATGAAGAACACGACGAAGATCAGGAAGAACAAGAACAAGAACAGGAACACGAACACGATCAAGAACAACATAGAGAACAAGATGATATGGTGGATCCTGAAATTCACCAGCATGACGAACAACAAGTGGAGCATGAAGAGAGAGTCGAAGTAAATAAAGAGAAGGGGGAAGAAGAAGAAGAAAATAGTGAATCTCTGCAGAAATAGTTTGATCAATATGTTTCAGCTATTGTATTTTTATTTATTTTTGTAACAATAAACGTATATCCAGGAATATCACTGGTAACGAAGGAGAGGTGTCTTTTTGCTTCATTTCACTGAAGAAGGTGATTTTAGGGCATGCTTTGTCAATAAGTGATAAAGAACCCACTCCTACAATAATAGGAATGAGAATATAGTACCTTTTACAAAATAAGCTCCGGGTGTAGCTATAGAGCACTTTCAGATCAATTGATTTAGCATTTGTGCACTTTCTACTTGATACGATACAGAAGGTTACACTTTAAGGACACGCAAATGGGCCAATTGATTGGAATAAATAGTGAACGCCGCTTTTTAGTGGTGAATTAAGTGGATTCATTAAGAAAAGCCACAATCTAGACAATATGTCGCAGTGTTGAGTAAAATATACAACTTGACAATTTTAGTTCTTGCGGCATTTAATACAAATGAGCTAATTCTGATACTAAATTATAGTCCGTAGCAATTATATAAAACTTTGCAATTGAAGCAAAAGAATCAGTCTGGTTTTTCTTAACGCTGGTCAACTAGCTGACCACCACATCTCTGATCAACACACCCTCGTTAAATTCTGATAAACATCCCAATACTTTGATATTATCATCTCCTTTCGCAACGCCCCAAATATTACTGCTACCAGCAAACAACAGGTCTCCTTCAATCCCACATCGATTCACAACAACAACGTTTTGATTATACCCCTTGACCTCCTCGTACAAAGGTTTGAAACGATTCAGCCAATACATTACAGTATCCATGTCTACTTCTGCGCTGCCATGAGCATATGAATCCTTGATCGATTTCGGTACTTCTTTCCAGTTGGGGTCCCATTTTGAATGTAACCAATTAGACATCACAAATGTCAATTGTGAGTTATGGCTATTTGCAAAGCGGCTAAATTCATAGGCATCAAATGGCGCTTTAAATTCATACGGATTCAAATCCATACAGATTCCAATAGTAGACTTTAAATTTATACCTTTGATTTGCAAATCAAACATTTCAAACCCTTTTGCACTTTCTGAGCATCCCCAAACCTTATCAGTTTCAAATAAATGGGTTTTCCTGTAGTTGAAAGTTTCATTCCCACTTGGATCCAACACCATTGCCGAGTTGTAAACATGATCTTCAAATAATTCCGGATATCCAATCAAGGTATGACAGCCCCAATGCCTGCTGATACTTTTGGCAAAGGTGAGACTCTCATCTTTTCTGATAATAGGCATCACATCGTCCCTACTTCTGTAGTTGTATCCTGTAATCGACATCTCTGGGAATACAATTACGTCAGGTTTTTTGTTTGCTTGTTTAACGGCTCTTTCCACCATTTCCATGGCCTTGAGCCCATTCTGAGCGACATTCCGAATCAGCGGGTTCAACTGGACAGCTGCTACGGTGATACTCATGATGTTTGGTAAAGGTAAACAGATTTCATCAGATATGATTTTGATTCTTACGTAATGTCATTATTCATACATCAACACCTCGTTGAAAAAAACATTTGATGATATATTTAAAAGCAAAAAAATGGCCGCATTGAGTAACATAATTTAGTAGATGTTTACCGGCGGAAAATGAATTCCATTGGTCTGTTAATTTTTCATCGTTTTCTGTACTTTGTGTGATTCTATATTTTTGTCACCTTTCAGCTGTGATTCGAAAGGTGATTTCAACCCCCAAAATAGCCGGCACAACGTAAACTAATGCCAATTGGCCGTTTATTCAGTGAGTAAATTTAAGGTGTTTTCTCTATAATAAACCCAGACGGGCTTTTCTTCAAATATAACCACACTTATATTAGATCTTGCTCTAAAACTTTATAACCTATATGTGTGGCAATTGCTGACGTAATCTTCCATAAAATCCTCGGTTCCATGATTTGTCTTTTCTTTCGTGGAACAGCTTTAAATTGTTTTTGTTGAGTCTTTGTTTAATACGACCAATCGCCCCCAATCATCAATGGCAGTCCAGAAAGTTGCATCCGATTTTAATGGGCATATTCAGCTTGATCCTGCGATCAAATCCCATGTTCTCCTACCAATAATGGTGATAATGCTGCTTGTCGCCATTTTTAGACAGTTAATCACAGCGTATTGGAGGCCAAGTGCAAAAGTGCAAAGCTTGTCAAAAACTCGACAAAATGAAAACCTTTTGAGATGCAAATTACAGTCTAACAATGCTTGGGTTTGTGCGTGCGAATCAGAGTGGGAAACACATAAATCTTCCATCATACATGCGTTTAAACCAGAGAATCTACATAAAATTAAAGACGAGACGTCTGTTTCCTCTTTCAGTGCGATAAACGACACGATGCTAGACGGTATAAAGTCCAATTTATTGAGCTATGTGAGTCAACCCGTACTGATGTTTTACATGTCGTTTCTTTTCAAAGGATTTATTGTTTTGAAACTTCCTTTTGATCTCACTAACAACTTCAAAGATATGTTACAGACTTCAATTATGACCGACGATTTGGATGTAAGCTATGTCACCGGTATCAGTTGGTATTTTCTTAACTTGCTGGGTATTGAATCGATTGGCAATGTAATTATGGGGGATAGAAACGGTAAAGAGATCGAGATGCTTGATAATTTCACCAACGTGTTGAAATCAGGAATGGGTCCAAAACAAGAGAGCAGTGGCCCCGTTACGGAAGAAATGTTCAAACAAGCATCTCAAGGTTTGAGAATGATCAGGTATCCCTTGGCACTTGCCGATGTTGAACAGAGATTCATCGACAGGAATATTAAAGATATATGAATGAAATGTCTGCTATTTTTACTTGCTTACTCGTAGAATACAATTCTGAAACTGAATGATTTTCATTCTATGTTCAAAAGTTTAAACAACGCCTCAGTATCAGGAGGAATTAAAGTGATACAGATGATGTGTATACTACACACCACCACAAATATGGAATTCTAGCAGTTCAGCAATCTTTGCCCCTGAAAGGGAGAGCTGTCTGTAATGCCGGTCTGAAAGAGACTGTTGTAAATGTTCAAAAAGGGATCTCAAAGAGAATGTAACCGGAGGAATGTGACATTTTGAGGATTTGGTACTTTTATTTTGAACAAAGCAAATCAAAGCGAGCGGCGCTTATTTTTCAGAGCGGCGCCCTATTCTCTGATATGATAGATAGCTCTTTGCGGCTCACAGCTCTTTGCGGTGCCCTATTCTCTAATACCATACCTCTTTCCAGCGCCTTGTTCTCTAATACCATACCTCCTTCCAGCGCCCAGTTTGTCTCGCCTCTCATCGTCTCACTCAGGTACACAGCAATGTGTCTTGAGATACGACCTACGCAGTCCATTGAAGACCGAGACTGTTTGAGACTAACTGCTTTCAAAACTCGAGTCGTTCGTTACTTGAGGGTTTTTATGTGTCTATAGGCAGTAATATACAAGTTTTCTAATGGTTGCGAGTACTTATAAATGGCTCGAGATATCTATCTTGGACGAAACGTTATTGGAATCGATCTCAAAAGTGTCCAATAAATCGTTTCTGTCAATAATGGATTTGTCCTTGAGTTGATTGTAATAGTTTAGAACGCCAAGAGTGGAGTTGGAAGCAGAGTACAGCTGTATGATCTTAGCAATAACTTCATCATTGAAAAGATCTCTCTCCAGCTGACTGAGAATAGCAGTGAGAAATATGCTCTTTTCTTGGTCTCTCAATTTACCAAACTCTTCAGAATCCATCATCTTGTTCACCACAATCAAAGGAATGGCGGCATTCTCAGCGTATCCTTTAGTCAGCTTCAAGTAGTTGATAAATAGGGTCAACTGATTGAGCGGGATGAATTCCGCAATGCAGTTCAAGGTCTCATAGTTGAAAATGTCCTCTGCCACAAACTTTAGAACAGGAACATTCAACAAATTGAACAACTTCTCCTTCGTTGCTTCGTCAGAAAGTGTCAGCGTGATATCCCTGGACAATTTGATATAATCTTGAATGACGGCTATTTCTGGTTTGTAGCCCTTTTGGATCAGTTTTTCCAGCACTTTGTTGGAATTGAGCATATCTTTCGACTTGATCAACGACTTCAAATAAATCGACAGGAAAAAAGGCGACAAGATGTTGGTGAAGCCGACATCGGTGTGACTCACCAGATCACACTGATTGATGATTGTCGTGACATTCGGAACCATACCGAATTTCAACAGATACCTGCATATTTCCTCGACTGTGGAGTCACGGAACGAGACAATGTTCTCAGCCAAAAACTCCGTGATCCGATCTCCAAACTGCTCTGGCGCCTCTGGTATCAGCTTAACATACAGCAATACGACATTTTCGTAGGTATACTTACCGAATGTGGAGGTGATCCGTTGTACAGATTCCTCAATAGATACTCCATTATCGATATCCATCATCATCATATTTTTCAGCTCCTCGGGGAATTTCAAGTTGAACACAAGACTTTTGAACGGAATTTGTTTGAGGTTGGTATTACCGAATCTATGTTTCCAATCCAACATAATATCAAATTTATCGTTGAATTCGTTCAAACTGTCGTTTTTCACATTGACAAAGCTGGACTCTTTGGAATAAATTTCTTTTAATGCATACGCCGCATCCAAACTGATATACGGTGACACTATCATGCTTGAATTGTAATCGTTCATACTTTGCTTGACATGTTTCAGTTTGATATTGTCTTTGAACGGCCTACCGGAGAGATATTTCTCGAGTTCTTTTGTTCGCCTGACCAAATGTTCATCATACAATTGATCCAAAACCGACGACGTGCTGTTCCATCTTCTGCTGATGATCCTGCTTCCCTGCATCATCTCTACTCAAGGGAAAAAACCATCAGTTTGGGAAAATGAAAAATAGATTGGAAACTGAAAATTGAAAAATGAGAAATGAGAAATGAAAAATGAAAAATGAAAAATGAAAAATGAAAAATTTGCGATTTGTGGCCGGGAAAATATCTGATAGCCTTTAAGGGTAGCGTGAACAATTTGAGTCTGTACTGGATATGATTGATTCTGAAGCCTATTATAAAGTGGTTATTGGAAATCATTTACATTTTCATTGGCTAATGAGCCTAAAAGTGGCATAAGCTGCAAGAAAATAGAAGCTGATAAGACAAACATGGCCGAAATGATATCTAAGGGGAAGGATGATTTTGTGGGCAGCCGCGGGGGCGAGGGGGGGAATGGAATGGATTTAGCGCGAGGGAAGGTCGGTTTCTGGGCGAAACCCACTTTTCTCGCGATGCACATTTACGGGCTACCGAAGCTTGAGAGTCCCCCGAAAAGGTCAGTGATTTATGAAAAATGAGACAGAGATTGGGCACATTGATAAACATTTCTATTATTTAGCTACGCTGATTGTAAATGCCCGATAAGCTCATGATTATGCACGCTCTGTTCTTGGATGTCTCTAACCCTTAATCAAACGTGCTTTTGTTCATATTCGTTTTGGTACAAAACTGCTTACGTAACAAACATATCTTAGTAGAATAATAGACTGATGAGCCTTTTATTGTATAGACACTCAGATATATTTCAATTCCAATTCCAGAAACAAACCCACATCTAATACCGACAACTATTGGCGCCAAAAGCATTTCAAGCTTTCAACTTCAAAACTCACTGGAGCAACTGTTCCAATCGATATACATATCCCGGCTTACGTAATATGGATCAAAATGTTTCTTTTTCATGATTTTCCCACTTTTCACCATCTTCCGATAGCAACCACATACAACAATCGACCAATACATCAACTAATAATGGGGTTATTGAAGATCTCTTCGGTGGTAACGCTGATGTTTGCTGTATGGATTGTTCTAAGTACTTTGATTCCAACAATGTATCCTACGAAGTGGGATCTCCCCAATTTAGATGGTTATCTGAAATTCTCATCATACTACAACGACTATAACACGCCTGGTATTATCGATGCAGGACTCACCAACGCAACCATTTTCCTTTTCACAGCTCACCCCGATGATGAATCCATGTTTTTTACACCGGCAATCACAGAGCTTTCCAAGGCGAATTACAACAACTCCATCCGATTGATTTGTTTATCGAATGGTGGTTTCGATGGAATAGGTAAGATCAGAGAACGTGAACTTTCCAAGGCCGGGGCCATCTTGGGATTGGATTCCGTGAAAGTTCTGGACTACGTGGATAACATCAATGTGTTTTGGGACACCCAGGACATTGTCGCTACCATCGAGACGGAAGTATCTGCGTCGAATGGTAACAACATCATTCTGACGTTCGATAAAGATGGGGTTTCACACCATTCCAATCACATATCGATTTTCAAAGCAGCCCAAGAATTCCATGCCAAAACTGGTGTTCGTACATACACGCTCAAATCCTGGAACATATTGGCCAAATATTCAGGAATGCTGCTCACAAACTTCGAATTATTAATGAAGTTATTGAACCAATGTAATTATATAGAAGACATGCTCAAAAAATGGGGATTCAGTTCTGAAACAGACTCCGTCACAATCTACTCCGATTTGAATAGCTATTTTCTGAATCTATCGACCATGACATGGGCTCACTACTCTCAAATTGTCTGGTTCAGATGGTTATGGATTTTCGGAAGCAAATATATGAACTCCAATGAACTCGTAGAACTTCAATAAGCGGAACTAACTATTCAATTGCTTTCTATATATATTTTGTTTTATTTACAATAATTCTGTTTATTATACAAGGAAGGACGTAACATAACACTCACTTACTCACCAAAGGTCGAAATCGTTATCACTATCATCATCATTCAACTTATGATTGGTTTTTCTTTCGTTCATTTTTCTGAATGCATATTCATCTTGGAAGCTCCTCAACATTGTAGACAACTCGTCTTTCTGTGGTTGATCCATAATGTACATTTCGATCAAACTATTGGCTTCGAGGAACTTGGATTTGATAGACAATTCCAGACAACAAGATTTGATATAGTTGAATAAAATCTGCTGATTTTTCAAAACGTTAAATTTGGTCAAATTGAATTTGATACTAGATATTTCGTCCTCAATGGCCGAATAGTCATTGATCAGAGTGTCTATACTTGAATATTTAATCTTCAGCAGAACCATATCGGGCGTGATCGTCGACAGATTTCTTATAGCCAAATCCCAAACAGAATCAAACAGTTTATATTTCAAACTCAAATTGGACGACCCTGAAGCGTTCATGATCATGCCAATATCTTTCTTTAGTTCCTTGGAAATGTATCTATCAACAGAGTCCCCGTAAATCCCAGTACTTCTGAGAGCAAATGTCCAGTACTTGACCAGATCTTCGTTTTTGAGAAACTTTTCAATGATCAGGTTGTTCACTTTGATTCCGGTTGCAAAATCTCCGTTGATGAGGTACGCATATAGAACGTCGACTAGGGTATCGCTGCTTGGCCATACCAGCTTGGAAATGTTCTTTTGCACATTGATATGTTTCATTAATGTAAGTTCTCCCGTTGTTCTATTGATCTTAATACCATATTTGGCTTCAAGTAATTGATCTAACGATTTGATATCTCCAATCTTGCCCAAGTTGGATATCAAAAAGTTGAGATACTTGGTGGTCTCCGGAATCTTTGCTATTTCGTTTCTGGCTTCGTACAATCTGACGAGAGACTCAAAATTATTCGAATGGTTCGGATATGAATAATCTTTCCTCAAAATTGTATCTCTGTTGACCGTTTTGAAAATGTTCAAGCCGTATATTTTCCTAAAATTGATGTTTGTTCTTGTCAGGATCTCCAGCTTGATCAGCCATAGATTGTTGGTCAAAAGTTGGTTTGTTTTCTCAAGTTTAGAGATCATATCGATACATCTCTTGTATGAGTTTTTCTTGTACAAATATGTGATTATGTTGTCGTAATCGTGGATGGACAAGTCAAATCTGCCTAGAATATTCATAATATGTTTCATTGACTTGAATACTTTGTTTGAGATGTTTGTGAGCGATTTGTGGTGATTGTTGTGGCCGTCTTCTTCCAGTGCATATTTACCTGAATATTTTGAACGCTGGTTGATTATTCCGTCATAACTCACCAGTTTCCTGATAATGACGGATCTTTCGTAATCGGATAAAGAGCCACCATGCTGAGCTAACAAATCGACATTGTTTTTGATGTAGTCGTAAAGCTTCTTAAAATTGGAATCGCAAATGAGACGTTTGATCTCTTCAACAAAAGCAACATCACTCTTGATTTCCGGGTCTTCGGTGAATCCAACGGGATTTAATAAAGATTCCACCACAGAATTCGTCAGAGCAAATGAGCTTTTATCGGTTTCTTCCACAGGTCCCGGTTTGGCATCCTGCCTGGCGTCTATACCGCTATTCGATGCATTGACAACTTCTTCGATTCTTTTGTAATTCGTCTCAAACACCTCCACAGACGCCTTTTCTCGCAGTTGACGGCTCACGTATCTACCCAGGTTCCCACTACCACTAGGAGAAAAGAAGGCCAAGCCCCTGACAGATGTTCTCAGCATAATGTTGTGCTCTACAAAGATGGTTCCTCGAGTCTCGTCGAAGAGGTGAAAAATTTGGTCAATTTTTTTCTTTGGAAAATCCGTGAAGGAAAACGGGGAAGTTGAGGTGGCGTATGATGTTGGGATTGATGAGAAGCTCAATGCGTAGGGATGTGGGGGGGGGGAGGATATGTCGTAGTTGTGTTGTAGGATCAGTCAGTTGAGTAAAGACGTGTATGTTTGTTTGAAATAGCTACAGTCTCAAATAGTGTGCGTTGGTTATAGGTGTGTAATAGTCGTTGGTTACTCGTAGCTGAACAAGGTATACTTAACGCTGGCGCAGCCGAAATTGTAGTGAATCAACAACATTGAATTACCTATACGAGTTACAATGGTGGTGATAGTATTCTAGTTGCCAGGATATAAAATGATATATTTGTGAGATCTGAGAACGTCAGAGAATGACCCATTGATGCATTAGGACTGCAATAGCACAAATCAGGTATGCAAAGTATTGTTGTGGTTTTATTCTGAACTCGAGTCAAAATTGATTCATTTTATGAAATACAAACAAGAAAACATAGGGCTTTCAAGTTTGGATTAGTGGAGATGTTTTTACTGAAATAGAAATGCCAAGTGGGATTGCTCCCGTCAACGCTGCCAGTTGTTTTTGAACCTGCTTTGTCTTTTGCAAGCAGTTTTGCACGTATCTCGACTCGTTATTTACATGGAAACGATCTCCAATGTGCCGACCAGATATTTTAAAACAACCAATATCTGGACTCCGCTCAAGCTTTTGAGAAGAGTTTCTAGCATACTTATCTAATACATTCCAGTTGATACAAAACCAGAGATAAACGTAAGATTTGCTATGCGGTTTTCAAGCAGCAACATTAGGAGCAAAAAAGATAACCTGCATTTTGTCATGTTGCCTGAATATTTAATGGATCAGACCCTGATTATTCACCAGAAAAGAATAACACTCCGCATGGTTGCAAAAGTGCTGGATTGTTCAAACCACAGAACAAGAAGCTTACCTCAAATCAACACATAAAGCAATATGCCCAAGTATAGCTTGATAATATGTCATTTTTGCGAAACTTGTGGCTGGGAGCAAAAGGAAATTGAAGCATGGATATATCGCAATGGAAAGCCGGAACGTTTGTGTGTCGCTCGACAAAACCACGGTCTTGCTACGTTAAACCCATTTGACTGTGCTACCAGTCTCTACAGCGTTTGACACAAATTAAGTACAGATGACCATATCATTGACATGGAAAATGTCACCTTAAAATACCGGCACAAATAGTGTAAGTCAAAAAAGAAGCCGTTCACAACACTACGTTTACGGATTGACTGAATGTATCAATCAAACAAAGCTTCAATTTCAATACAACAAATGTCAGACTATTCAAATAAATAAAGATAAACTCTAACCTCTAAGTTGAAGTATGCTATACAATCACCGAATCACGGGAGTTGTGACAATCTTTTTACACCGACTCTCCCATCATCCTAGACTCATACGCTTTGCGTTTCATTATAACCAGAACAGAGCAGGTTCAGAAATCGTCAATCTTTGTGCCCACACCAGCTTCAAGAGCTTGCTGTAAACACATATCACCAACCCACACGTCCATAATACACAACCCAACAAGTTTACTGATAACGATGCCAGATTTAGTCATCCAATGCTGCTGTTTGTCCCAATCTGAATAAATGGTGGAAATATCCACAAGCTGAGATTCAGTGACACCGTTAATGATGAATTCTCCTGCTTCGTGCAGACAGTGATCCTTGGAGTCAACTACGATTTTGCCCATTGATGAGGCTCTGGAGATGACAGCTCCGTCTATCTCTGTCATATGCGGTTTATATGATCCAATTGCGCCAATGAACATTCTCTTGCTACCACAACAACCAACCAACTCTTTTGTGACAGTCGGAATCGATGTAGGGATACAAGTGAAGACAACACTGACATTCTTGAAATGTTCCTTGAGAAGTTCCACTCCTTCGTGTGTGGAATTGGTTACTCCAACAAAATCAACAGCGGGATACTCCTTTTTGAACTCCTCAGCCAAGGCTACTGCTTTCGAGAAGGTTCGGTTGACAATCACCACCTGGCTGAATCGACCAGGATACAAAATCAACGTCAGTCTGACGTGCCAGACGGCCTGATCACCAACACCAAAAACGACTAACGTGTCGCCATTGTAAGACTCATCTACAGGGAAATACTTGACCAAGGGTAGCGTGTTGCAGAGAGCTGTTCTGAAGGCTGTCAACGTAGCACCATTAATAACAGCCAACGGATACCCCGTTTCCTTATCCAGAATCGTCGTAATGCCTTTGAAACCTTCCTTAGAGCCTGTGATCGCCTTCATACCAACTCTAGACCCGGTCGATGCCATGAATAAATGGGTGCAAAACGGCGTAGTAGTGACAATTCTAGGTGGAATGATGGTTTCATCTTGTGAGTATTCCGATAAAGCTGCAAGTAAATGTTTCTGGTACGCCAACACACCAGCAGGTGTTAACCCTTTAAACTGCTGAGTAATCACCGAGTCCGGTAGTACCAACATCGTCTGAAGAAAGAGTATTCAAAGCTCAAAAGAAAGAGAATTACTCGTCGACAGTTATCTTCGGAGACACCGAAGATCTCGATATCTCTGATTACCCGATCGGGTAAATGTTACGAGAAAAAAAAAAAAAATCATGTTCCCTGAGACGGTCAATTCGATAACGTTGCAGGTGCTAGCATGGTGACTGTAGAAGAGTTGGAAGGGTTGATACTTCTGTCGGCTTGCCGTGAAGCTTTTGGCGACCTCAAATTGTACGCCAAATGGCCCGTGGTGAATGGAACTGAAATTGTCGGCGTGGACGAACTGCCTGAATCTGAACTGGAGAAGTGTTTGACGCTACTTGATGCCAATCTGGGGGATCTTTACACACGGGTCAACGGTCGCAAGTGGAAGAAAGACAAGAAAGAAGAGATGAAAGAGCCCGGATTGGTTTATATTCTTCTGAAACACGATTCCAAGGTTATCGGGTTCGTTTCTTTGAAAATCGTCAATGAATTCGAAGACATGTGTTTGGTATACTTATACGAGATACAGTTCAGCGAGTGTTTGAGAAACCAAGCACTGGGATCATATCTGATGGGCAGAATAGACGGCGTTGTCAAACAAATCAACACTGACGGGAAACTGGCCAAGACGTGGTATAAATACTACAAGGACGAGTACACTGACAAAAAGGATCCATTACTACACCTGTCTGGAATCGGTTTGACGGTGTTCAGTTCCAACGAAGGGGCTCTCAAACTTTACAAAAGGTTGGGATTTGTATTCCATGAGAGCAGCCCACAAGATAAAGCTTTGAGATCGGGGAAAGTGGTGAAACCCGACTACTATATGTTAGAGAAACGGGTATAGTATACACAGTAAAGAATCTTGAGAGATGTACAAGATAAAAGCGAACCCTGAACTCTGTTTTGACCTTATTTATTTGATCATTTATCGATGACTGTAATTTGAAGTTATATTTGTTATATCGAAACGGGATTGTCGGACGGCCAATGAAATGTCTGGCGGGTTTCAGTTAGACGTATTCAAAAGCATAAAAAAAGTACTGTTGAAACCTCCTTTTACATCTGCAGTTATGTTGCATTGATGCCTACGTTAAGCCGTCGTCCATGTTACTACACCATTTTTTGACGATGAATACGGCTTTTAACTCACTAGTACTCCGGACTTTGATTGAAATTCATATCAATTAATTGAAAAAGCAGTACCTGTAAATTCATTCCATTAAGCCATTCTAGTATATATGAATACACTCATGTTTATCACGTTGCAATCTGGAATTTGTGATATACACATTTATATGAGTCAAATCAATTTACTAGTCCAATCAAAAAAGTAACACTAAAAAAAAAAAATATAGTGCATTAAGAGACGAGAAGCTAAAACGAACAACATTTCAAAAACTAAGAATTGCTTTTATGACCTCAACGATAAACCGAAAAGTAACGTCTGGATTTTAGAGTCTAGCAGGTAACCCTTTTGGTTCCATTGTTCCATCGTAGAAGCCAGATCATTGATCTTTACCGGAACAACTTCAATCACTTCATCATCCATCCAGTGAGGTACGGGATTTTGATTTTCAGGTAACGACATATCCACATCAATCCACACTATACAACAACTAGCGTTTGATAATCCTGGATCACTAAAAAGAATACCGCTTTTTTTAGTGATGTTTTCACTTACGTATCCAGTTTCTTCCTTTAATTCTCTGATTGCGCACGATTCCACTGTGTCATTTGGATCAACCAATCCAGCAGGAAACTCCACCATTACCCCATTGACAGGAGGTCTGAACTGTCTGACAAAAACCAGCTCGTCATCTTTAGAATCTGTATATTTCAAAACAGGCACAATGATAACGGCATCAACTTCAGAACCTGACGGCTTGGTGGATCTTTCTGCCATTTCCCAAACACCTTTTTTGCCTAAGGGGGAGGTGTAATTAATTTTATTCAGTTTGATGAACTTAGACTGGTCATTTCCCAGTGCAGTTACGGAGTCTATTTTTGCCTTAGTCGTAGCTGGATCCAATAATTTGGCAGCATTTTTATATTGTGACATCTTGACGAGTCTGTTCACAGTTCTTTTAATCATTGTAGTCATTTTAAAAATCAGCAGGAAAAACAAAAAAACAAAAAACGAAAAATCAAGACTGTTTAAAACCGATTAAATGTGATGGAAATAAAAGAATAATCAAGAGCTTATGGATCAATAGTCATCAGACTTTTAGTGTAAGCTTATTAAGGTTTCACTTCTGAACACAGAATTTTTCGATTGTATCAAATGCTGGTCTGTTCCGGTAATATCGATAGGAGATGGCTAACGCTGAGAACCAACATATGTAAACCATTACGTAACCGCAAGCGATTTCAGCTACTACAGCAATAAATAACCAACAGTAACTTGCAACTGTTTAAGTAAGAAACACCAGAATAGTTTCCATAGGTGATAGTTTATATAAGAGAATGAATCGTTTTATTCTGCTGATTTGCACCGGTCCAAGTTTTTGAGCAATATCTCATCAAAATAGAACAGAGTAAGAATCAACCAGTTAGTGACCTGGCAAAGCATTGCAAGTAAACTGAGATCGACTATCAATGTAATGAACTTTGGAAATTTTAAGCTAGCAACAGATGCATTTATTTATTCATTTAAACGAAGGCTCAGTAAATAGTTCGTTCCTTCACTCACTAAAAAATAGCGTAGCGTTTGAAGATTGTCAGTCAGGCCAGGTGGATTACCTGGGCAACACAGCAACAATTTTTTTGATTGTGGAGAAAGTTAAGCCACACAGTGTTGAAAACTTTAACATGTATTGTAAGCACAGCATGTTATGAGAACAATGTCAGTTCTTAGTTCTCAGTTCTCAGTTCTCAGTTTCACGTTTCAATACCATGTAAAAAAGGCGCCTTTTTGTAAATATGAACATGAAGAGTATGTATGACTTTACCTTGATGCAAAACAAAAAGTTTATTGGCTGACTGGCGTTCACTCATTGCAAATAATCGTCTCCCCCCTCAATGTTCCCGATATTCGTCTCCACGCAACATAGCTGTGTCTTCCGTGCGACTATTTTTCCCACGGTTCTTCACTTCGCTTCACTTTATCACTCACTGTCAACATCAACAACTTCTGTTTCATCCTGCAGTACCCACCATGTCAGACATATACGACAGGATCCAGACAGAGCTGGTTACATCTGGGAAATACAAGGAGATTTACAATCTGTTAGAGTCCGAGCTCAAAAATTCAGGTTGGTATGACAATTTCGTACATATGACGACGTCCAAAATGGAAAATTTGAATGATAAAGATCTACAATATAACAAGGTTTTAGAACTTATGAAAAATGACGGCCTCAACTCTGTTCCAGAAGAGATAAAGGTGAAAGTGGTGCAGAAGATTGCAGAATTTTTGGAAAATGTGGTAGAGTGATGTAGACATACAAATACAGGGTATTATTTGATACATAGAAATTATATAAAGGATATACAAACAAACAAATAAACAAACAAACTTGCAAAAAAAAAAAAAGGGTCATTGATTGTAACTGTTGCTTTTTTTTTAGTCATCATAGTTCTCGTCCTCGTCCACTTCACGGACTTTTGGTTCGGTTCTATCGACGGGCACTTCATCGTTGGTAGAAGCAACCACTTCCTGTTCAATAGTTCCATTAACAGTTTCTTTGAGTTCTTCCACATCTGCTTCAGCCATCGGCTTGAGATCAATCGTAGGCTTCACCTCACTAGGCTGAGTTTCTTGCTGAACGGCTGGTCCCGTGACGGTGACAGGAGGAGCCTGTTGAGCGATCGATTCTTGCACCGGCGACACAGTTTGCAATAAGCTAGTTGAATCTGAACCAAGTTTCGGCTTTTTGTCGTCATGTCCATTTGAAACTGCCGACGTAACTTCTTCTAATGGTCTTTTATTACCAGCCACTGCAGCTTCATCAGAAGACACCGGAGTTGGTTGTTGAGTAGTTGGAACTGCAGAAGATATTTCGGATGTAACTCTTGAATCAGTGACCGGAACGGCCGGTGGTGTTGCAGTCGATGTTGAAGTGACAATTTCAGGAACATTTTCTTTATTTCCAGCATGTAATACCGCTGGCCCAGTGACTGTTTCTTTACCGACGAACTCCTCAGCTTTCTTTTCGGCAGATTCTCTTTCAGCTGCTAGCTTGGCGTTGGCGTTGGCGTTGGTGTTGACGTTGGCATTGACATCAGCCTGTGCCTTTAACCTTTCCTCCTCTCTCAAACGAGCTTCTTCGTTCAACCTTTCTTCTTCTCTCAAACGAGCTTCTTCTTTTAACTTGTTTTCTTCTTCTCTCAAACGAGCTTCTTGTTCCTGCTCTTGTTCTCTCTGTTGTTGTTCTCGCTGTTGTTGTTCTCGCTGTTGCTGTTGCTGTTGCTGTTTCTGAAACTGCAACTCTTGCTCGTGTTTCTCTTGTTCCTGTCTGATCCTTAGCTGTTCCCTTTCATTCATTTCAGCCTCTAGTTTCAACTTGTTTTGAATTTCAAGAGCTCTCTCTTCGTCCGCTCTGATATCTGCCAATCTTTGCGCTTCAGCAAGCTGCTGCTGTTGAGCTTGCTGAGCTTGTTGAGCTTGTTGAGCTTGTTGAACCTTTTCCTCCTGTTCTTGTACTGAAGCGGGTTGCGTAGTTGGAGGTAAAACGGTAGCACTCATGGAAACGTTCGAAGGAGGTAGATTTGCCAGAGTTCCTGCTACATTTTGAGGTGGTGCCGATGAATTGGTAGCAGCATTGTTAGTTGGCGGAATATTATTTGCATTAGTTGGAATATTCAGTTGGTGTGGTAAAGCTTGTTGTTGAGCTTGTTGTTGAGCTTGTTGCTGCTGCTGCTGCTGCTGCTGAATCATTTGATGAGATGGCATAGATAGCTGGTGTTGGGTCTGAATTGGTGGTGGTAAAGCACCTCCTTCACTTTCGTACTTGGATAGCTGCATCAATCTCTCCGCAATATGCGGGTTCTCTGGATCTAAAGAAGCAGCTCTCCTATAAGCATCTAGAGCGTCACCAATTTGATTATTACACGTTTCATACAAAGTACCCAAATCGTACCAGACTTCAGACAAGTATGGATTCAATCTGATTGCTCTGGTGTAAGCATCTAGAGCATCTTTATATTGTGTGATTTTGTAATAAAGAACCCCAATAGAGCACCAGAAGGTAGGGTTTCTTGAATCTAAGTTCACTGCATGTTGGAAAGACTCGTAGGCATTTCTGTAGTCTTGTTTCGTCATGTAAACCCGTCCAAGGTAATACCAGGATTGTGCATCAGTGTTGTTCAATTCGATCGACTGAGATAACAATTGTAAGGCGATATCCAAATCATAGAAAGGTGCCTCGTTTTGTGAATACAAACCCCCTAATTGCTGTAAAACTTTTGAGTGATTTGGACTCGATTGCAACACTCTTTCGTACGCTTCTTTTGATCCATTGAAATCTCTGTTTTGCTCTAAAACGGTACCAATTTGAAACCAAACATCTGTTTGCGTTAATGGTGCCGGTGGCTTGTTAAGTATGTATTGGAAACATTCCAGAGCTTTTTGTAGTTTATTTTGAAGCTTGTATATGATACCCAATCTAAAGTAAACTTCATTGGCCTTGTCGAAATTGGGATCCATTTCCAAAACCCTCACAAAGGCTTCTTCGGCATACTCCAATGAACCATATCTATCATATAGAATACCAATACCATGCCATAATTTAGGAACGGATAAATTTTGTAAGTTTAATAATGCTTGTTGGTATGCAGTATAAGCAGATTGTAAATCATCCAGCATCAAATAACAATGTCCCAATAGCCCCCATGTTTCTCCATTGGTTTGGTCTAATGCTAATGCTCTTCTGTATAAATCTGCGGCTTCTGCGTACGCATCTCGTGTTCTGTAAACGTGAGCCAAATGGGTTAGCGCCTTGGCGTTGTTTGGAGAGTATCTCAAAGCGGTGGAAAAAGCCTCTACGGCTTTTTCAACTTGACCAATAGTGTCGGCGCATGTACCTATTGCTATCCAAGTTTCAGCACACTGTTGAATAAATTTCTGGTCGTAGGACGTCATTGTGGTTCAATAAGGAAAAGAATAAAGTGAAATAAACAAAGTAATCGGTAAATTCAAAGTAGCGTGTAGGTCGTTATAACGTATGTTCAATGGTAATATCGGTAAGGTGTGCGAACTGGTACTGTAGACGTCACGTTGCAGTATGAGCGGAGAATAGTTGAACGCCAAAATCAACAAAAAAAGTGGAAAAGAAAGGAAAGTAATTACAAACCAAAAGAACAAATTTAATCCGTCAAACCCATCCAGAAGGCGAAAAAGGAAAACAAAATGGAAAAAGGGTTGTCTTTATATTTTTTCAACAAAATCATCAACTGTCTATCATAATAAACGAAACGTACTTAATTTATTCATGAGAAAGTCTGTCGTATCAGGATACGAATTGCTTTTTAAGGAAACTACACAATAGGGGCGAAACTTTATTACACACCACTCTCATAGCTGGAATCTGGGAAACAAAAAAAATCCCGTTAAGAAAATAACCAGAAATCGAAACGTCGGCGCGCCCACCAGGACTATTTTAGGTTTGATGCGTTGTTGTTTTCCTGAAAGGAAGGGGTTTGTGTGATATTTTTTTTCGAAATAATCCGGGTAGCGGGGAGTATCGATCTGTGAGACAAACAAATCAATATTTGCACATTTGTCGAATGGCCTTGCCGTAGTACCTAATCGAGTATACAGGAGATGGTGATGGAATGTTTTGTTTACATAGGTCTTCCTACAATTACTGAACTGCGTGTATTCACAGATGTTTGATTTTTTGTTCGATCCACGAAGGGCTTATTTTATGCCTGTGCATGCATCATGTCTTTACTTTGGGGATAAGACACCCAGAGTTCATGCCGGGAAGTTCCTGTATCACGCGCGACAGCTAACAACATCCAGATTACACAAATATTTTTGTTTTTTATTGTTTTCGTCCCCTCGAAATCTGGATTTAACGTCGCTTTAACCCAAAGAAAAAAAATCAGAGCTTCTGTTAGATCGATTACTTCACTCACTGGTTCTAGTGCACACCTAGAAAAAAAAGGAGCCATTTATTAAATCCATAAACAAATAAACGTTATGACGCCTTAGCCGGAGCGTTCCCCACACTTAACCATTTGGCATGTCTGATATGTCATGGTATTAACATTTAGATCGGCAACCATAGCAAGGCAAGGTAGGTGATCGTTCCTGGAATCATGTCTTCAGCTGTAGCGAAGTGTGTCCACATCAATTCCTCAGAAAAGGCCTCAACTTATCCAGTAGTTCCGAGCATTGTATTGTCCCTTTTCTAGCAAAATGAATCCACAAACCCGCATTACAGATTTAAATATTATCCCGCGATTTACCATGTGCCGTTTTCCTGTAGCAATTTTGTTTCTCTTGGATTCCGGATTCAATTATAAATTTTAACATCAGCGTATAAAATCGGCAAAAAAAAAAACACATCATAAAACCTCAGTTCCGATATTTTTCACTCAGTACAATAGAAGTCCTTATTTCAAATCTGCTAGTATAATTTACCGAGTCCAAGCCCCCTTCCCATTTCTTTGACGTAATTTACGGCACACTTAGGGTTCATTGGACTTAGTTTAGCAAGTTGTTTTAGTCAATCCAGTTTTCTACAAAGAAAAAACTTGATAAACTGCGCTCACTGCCCCAGTAACCCGTCCTTCAGTAAACCCGTATTATCCATCTTTCGAGATTGTCTGGTTACTGTACCAGCTTCTTTTTCTAAATTTATACGAGAATGGATAAACAATCAAAACGGCTACGTTTCACGAAATATTAAGTAGATCATAATAATAGAAAACACAAAACGCTGAGAGCATGTACGGTCACTAAAGTAAAGCAATTCCAAAATACTTTTTCGCCAAAGAGAAACCCCTCGAATTTATAGCCATATCCTAAGCCTGACTGTTACTCAATGCTGGATTTCAAAATATTTACCGGGATCACAACTCAATATATATTCTAGGTGTTGCAAGGCTTCAATCTCTTTCTCTATTGTCCATTCTTTGTAATCTTTTTCAGAACTGACTGGTCTTTCTGCTTGGGCGCTAAGTCGGAATGCATGTCTGATGGTTCCAATTGTCGAATCATGCGTAGCAGCATGCACCACACGACGATTATCCCAAAGTCCAATCGAGTTTTCATCCCATCTAATTCTCACATGCGCATCCAAGCATCTTTCTATATGACTGATCAAAAATCGAAGAAGGAAATCACTTTCTTCCCTTTTCAGGCCCAAAACCCGACTAGAAAAGATGTTGTTCACAAACAATGCCTTCTTCTTCAAAACAGGATGAAATCTGACTAGAGGATGTATGTTTTCATTGCTCTTCTTTCTTTTCATCCCGTCCCATAGACCTTCTTCATCAAAAGAACTTGACACTACCTTCAAGTCATCAATCAATTTCTTCATAACCGGCGATAACCTCTCGTAAGCTTCGATTGTATCGATAAATTGTGTATCACCGTTATCAACGGCACCTGTTTGTAAAATGCCAAATAATGTGAGTCCTGGTGGCTGGATTTCATAAGCTCCATCACTATGGAATCTCACAACATTCAGTTTGTCTGCGAACCTCTTGCTATGATCATCTTTGTCAATGTGTCTCACCAAGACGGTCACTTCGGGGTAATTTTTTGCTGCATAGTTGGCTGCATGGATGTGCAGAGGACCATAATACTCATGCCATTCAATAGCTTCTTCAATAGGGAGATTTTTGAAATCTTGTTGACGGAAGATCACAGTACCGTAGGTTTCCACAAGTAAAGCTAAATCATTCTTTTGAACATCGGTTAGGGTGGACAACTGTAAACCTATAACCTCGAGACCAAAACTTGGTGTCAGACGTTTGAATTTGACCTTGCTGCTAGTCAGTAGTCGTGAAAAGGTGGGATCCCCAAAAAACCCTTTGTCTATGTGTTTGAAGGGAGCTGGACTTTGAAATGCATAATGATGCTTCAGTTCTGCATACGGTTGCCAATCTAAATACTTTATATGTTTCAAAGTTTCCTTTCTCAATAATTTGGAACCTTCCGAATCAATCTGATATTTGCTATCGGAGTTCAAGACAAAGGATGTTTTTGTCATTATACGTTGATTGGCCTTTTTTTTTTGGAATGATATGTGAATTTTGTGTCATAAATGAGCTTAATGTCCATTTTATATACATCAGTGAAAGTGTAATTCAAAAATAGCCGCAAACAAAGCCATACTTTTAATTAGGAGGGAAAACATATCACACTGGTTTTTGTTCCACAGCCAACATCCAGTAAAAAAACAGGATTGGTGTTGGTAGGTGAAATAACTGTGGGGTTTTGATAAAAGCCACAGTCAAAATTTAACGTCAATTGTGGTACATTTCTTGTACTTGGATGGGCTGCTGTGAGGCGATATAAAACCAAATCTATACACAGCTCATTATTATGCATTTTAAGAAGGTATATAAGTGTTTAATTTTACAAATTTAATGAAACTTATTTATTTTAATGTTCTTATAAATGAATCCAAATTGTACTCCTCCTCGTACTGCTTCTCATCCCACAATTCGCCTAATTCTTTCACTGCAGTACCGGCTTTACCGCCCAAGCCACCTTCATCAGGCACTGAATCTTTTTCGTCCGCCT
Organism: Pichia terricola; assembly: GCA_030168465.1. Classification (NCBI taxonomy): domain Eukaryota; kingdom Fungi; phylum Ascomycota; class Pichiomycetes; order Pichiales; family Pichiaceae; genus Pichia; species Pichia terricola. Next base: position 1,072,525 of record CP099442.1, read on the forward strand.
TCTTTATGCGCTCAGGAACGTTTTCATTGGTTTCGGAATCACCTTGTTTGACATTGTCAGAATCAAACAAATCTAACAATTGGTGTGTATCCATCGAAGCCAATCCACTGTTTTGTTGATTCACAATACTCGATGCAATGTTCATCTTGAATTTCTGTAGTCCCATAATTTTTTCTTCCAAAGTGTCTCTGGTAATTAATCTGTATACATTAACAACTCTTTTTTGACCTAATCTATGCGCTCTATCCATAGCTTGTAAATCGTTCATCGGATTCCAGTCATGCTCAACAAAAATGACGGTATCTGCACCAGTCAAATTTAATCCCAAACCACCAACTTTGGTTGTCAACAATAACAGATCAATTGAGGGATCTTCATTGAACTTTTTGACAATTTCCTGTCTATATCTAGGATCTGTAGATCCATCCATCCTTAAATAAGTGACATTAGGCATGTGCTTCTTCAATAAATCATTTTCAACAATTTCTAACATATCCTTCATTTGACAAAACACAAGAGCTCTATGTTGTGAAATAACCGTTGATTCATTACCAATCAATCCAATACCACATTCTTTTAATAAGTTTTTCAAAGCTAACAATTTTGGTGCGTGCTCAATATCATCCAGTTCCATATTATATTTATGTAAATACTTCAAAACTTCTTGGTATTGAGGATGATTTTGGGTCAACACGAGTGAAGGATGGTTACACAATTTCCGCATGTATTGCAAAACTTGAAATACATGTTGTTTGCCTGAGTTTGTATTTTCTTCATCTCCAACATCTGTTGTATCTTCAATATCTTTCACGATGCTACTTTTTTGTTTATTAATGAAATCTTTGTATAGCTGCTTTTGAAGATTTGATAATTCACAGTAATAATCTTGAATAATTTTTGGCGGTAAGTCGCTCAAAACATCTTCTTTTAACCGACGCAGCATAAATGGTAATACCTGTTTGTGTAAACTCTCCAAAACTAAAGCACCCCTTTCCTGTTCTTTTTTACCTTTATGCTTCCTGGAAATAGCAATAGGCTTGGCAAATTTGGTTTCAAATTGTTTATACGTTCCCAAAAATCCTGGCATCAAGAAATCAAACAAACTCCATAATTCAACAACATTGTTTTGAATAGGAGTACCGGATAAAATTAGTCTATGTTCAGCTCTCAATTCCTTTACGCATTTTGATAGTACGGATTTCGAGTTCTTGATAATATGCCCTTCATCAAGAACACAGTAATTGAAGTCGAATTTACTTAAAAACTCAACATCGTTCCTGACTACATCATAAGATGTCACAACCACGTCAATGTCAACGTTGATTCCCTTTTCAATTTGACTCCTCAGTTGGTTTCTGACAGTAGGAGGTCCTGCATAAACCAAAATGTTCATAAATGTCGCGTATTGATGGAACTCCTGCTCCCAATGACCAGTTAACGATGGTGGACAAATTATTAACGAAGGTAATTTTCTAAATTCAATTGATCCAGTTTCCTTGAATTTTTCATTTCTCATATGATGGTCGCTAGATATCATACAAATGGTCTGTAAAGTTTTTCCTAATCCCATATCGTCACAAAGAATTCCATGTAAATGATATTTGTTCAAGAAATACAACCAGTTAACACCTTCTTGTTGATATTTTCGCAATGTTGCTTTGATACTAACAGGTAATTCAAAAGGTTCAATTTTACTCGGATCCATCATTTGGCTCAGAAATTCCCTTTCCTTCTCTCGACCTCTTAATAAACTTTCAGGCATATTTTCTGGATTTGGGATTCCTGATTCTAAAGGAACTAACTTAATGATCTGTGCAAATGTTGATGTTGAGAGTAGACGGACATCTTTATTGGAATCACTCATACGACCTAAAATTGGGACAATTAGAAACACGATATACGGCAAAATTGCGGAGTCCATGAGCTGAACAATGTGATAAATGCACTCAACCGAACCTTGTCTCATTTCAGGCTTCAATGGGTTATTTATTGACGGCAATACTTTTTCCACTAAAAATTGGAATCCTATCACTGGACATGAATCAATGATGCTGGCCAAACATTTCGACGAAGAATATCTGAATACAGACTCTTTTGATGATAACCCTTGGATGACGAGATCAATGTGTTCCAATAGTTCAGCTCTGTTATTTTCACACAACCATGGAAACAGAGTTTTTATTAACTCAAAGGAGTCGATAATAGATTGCCCTTGTTTATCTGTGATTTCTGCTGTATTTAGGTCGGAAAGTGGTTCAATCATTGAAGTCTTCAATTTGGGTAGTTTATTAAACAGATCATCTTTAAACAGTGCAACCAAAGCTTCTAACGTGACCATTCCACCTCTTCTTTTGACAATTGCACCTTTGACTTCATAATCTATTTGCACGTGTTCATTTTTATTTTTCAAATCTTCAGCTTTGGCAACCTCGTCAATCATATTTGCATCCCTACCTTCTCTTACTAAACTTAAAATACCGTCGTAATTCTTATTCGGAGTATATGGCGGGACTTCAGCAGGATCAACACATAAAAACCCGCACAGATTTTTCACCATTTTTTCGGCGATGTTGCCCCTCCCTTCTAAAAGCAACCGATCAACTAAATATGCAATATCCTTGGAGATATAATCCTGAATGATTTTACTATCGCTGAGTTTGATACCATCCATCAAAGATCTGATAATTGGATTCAACTTGTTTGGTAACTTACCGTCATCTGTGAAATGAATGGAATGAACATAAGAACCTGCTACCGAAGATAAGATTGAATTGATTTTGCTGCTGTATTCGTCCTCAACTTCAACTATACTCATTTTGATACGGTCCCTCGCACTCTCTAAACTTTTACCAAAAGTCAACCTATTTGAGGCGCTTAAGGTCTTGTATAGATTCTCATAATTTTTGGTTATCAAATCTTTGGCATCTTCGACGGTGAAGGCACCCGGACCTGCTTCTCGTTCACCAGAAACAAGAACAGCAATATTTTTCAGCTTGGAGGAAGAAACATGTGCTTGATCTCTGAATAGGTTAATCAAATAACTTGAATGGCCACGCAAAGAACGTAACAACGGAACAATTTCTCTGAACATAGGGAATTTATCCGACGGGGTAGTTAGCATTTCAAATAATGTAGAGTTGATATACTGTGAGATTTTGCTGTAATTAATTTCAGCTGACATTTTACCTTCATTGAGGAGGCTGTTGAAGAAACTATTTATGATCCAGGAAGAAACAAGTCTATGTGTGCTGAAATGGCTCTGTAAATTAACCTTCAATATATCTAAGAATTTTAATATATTTTCTTCGTTTGAAAACTTAGCTAAAGTTCTACCTAATGCTTGCGCGGATATCAATCTCGTATTGTATATTGTTTCCAAGGATATCAATGTAACATCACAATTAATCATTGGTGCATCTATATTGATATGTAAATCATATTCAGAATGGGGAATGCCTTCAATATGTTTGGCCGAGACTTCTGGCATCAGCTCCATATCACTTTGTCTTTTCTTTTTATTTTTCTTATCTGACAAAATCGAGTTTGGACTAGAGACTGAATGGATACTGTTGGATTTTTTGAAATTGATACCAGTTAATTGAATATCTGAGAGTGACATACAATGACCAGATGGTCGCAAAATATTATTTGGGTTCATTGAATAATTAAATCTTGGTAAACCGATAGGGGTTATGATCAAATCCAACAAGGGATTGAAATGTTTACCCATAATTGCATCAATTTGGGTAGAATTTCCTACTAGATGGTTGATCAAAGCATCATATAATTTTAAGGATAACTGAAGTACTTCATTATTTCTTTCCAATAACAAATTTTGAAAAATTAAACGAATGATATGATCATCAATCCAGGTCTGCATATTCAAATCAGGAATATTGATAAATGACATTAAAGTATTCAAAACTGATCTTCTTACACCAGTTAAACTATGACGTAGAAACGGATATAATCTGGGAACAAGTGTAGAAAAATTCCAGTTAGGGTCGTTTTTATCAAGTGACATTTCCTTCAACACTTGAAATACAGTCTTTTCATTGCATAGCTTACCCAATAAATCCATCACTGAACCGGTAGCAGCAGCTAAGTCATCTTTCAAATCAACTAAACACCCCCAGAGAACATATAGCAATTCCTTAACTAATTCCGGGCAAGAAACAACAAACTGAGAAGTAATAGGTAACAAAATTGAAGCCGCCACCGTTTGAACGTCGTCATCTCTATCAATATCATCTGGATTTCCTCTCAAACAAGTGATGACAATCCGGGCCGTTTCACTTAAGAAGGCTTTGTTGTTTAGCACCAAATCCGGCTTGATGGAAACAAAATATCTCAAACCCAACAAACCACCATGTTTTGCTTCCCAGCATGAGCATGTAACATTGTCCTGCTTAATTAATGAACATAGAGAATTGAATATCAAAGTTGTTGTGGAGTTATCAATCCATCTCAAAACTGCTGCTAATACTTGCGCTGCGTTTTCACGAACAGGCGCAACAACGGTATCTGATACATAATCTCCAAATCTATCCATGGATAAAATCGCTAAAATCCGGACAACAAGATCTTCCAGAGTTCTAGAATTCCTGGAATCATTCTCAAATAATGATTTTGCTTTAACCCTACCAACAGAAGCGGCTTGGTTTTCAAATTTCATTATTTCACGCAATCCTAAAGTCGAGCCGTGTCTAACTTCCCAGTTGGATGAAAACAAGGATTTAATCAATAGCTCATATACACCTTGTAAAATCCAAACGTGATCGGAGAATTTAGCAAAAGAAGAAACCGTTTCTTGTAAAGGTTTATTCTCAATCACTAGTTTTTGACCGTTATGTTGAGACGTTATATCTAGATTGGTGGATCCATGAATATTATTTTGGGTACTATCTTCATTTTGTTCGTTCGAGGCACTACGTGACAGTCCTTCCGAAATCGAACTTCGAGTTATATCTACTGAAATGGGTTTGGCGCTACCAGATTTAGCCTTTCTTTTAGCTAAAGCACGCATTCTTGCAGATACTTTAGGTGATTCTACTTTCACTGAAACGAGTTCTTTCTCTTCCTGTTTGATTTTCGTATTAAGCTCTTGTTTTACCTCGGAAATTAAGTCATCAAATCCAATTTTTTTAGTAAATTTCGAAAGTTTTATCCTTTTATTTGAATCTTCTTCTTGTGCGTTTGGATGTGACTTGAAGGTGTTAAAATGATCATCAGTCGTAGACAATAAAACGCACCCGGAGGACAAAACCTCATCTAAATTCCAATCTGCAAATGAGAGAAGCATATTTTCGTATTCGTCTGTATTCAGCATGTGCTCCAATTTTTCTTTATACTCTAGATCATCATTTACTTCTTCTATTTTTATTTTCATGTAATCATCGCTGTCATCATTTTTGGTCTTGTTGATTTCAATGTCTTCTTTAGCGTTAGGATCCCACTTGGGTATATGTGATATTATACCACCAAACGCCCTAGCTGCGGCAGTTCTCGTTTCCCATTTTTTGTGGAACAGAAATGGATATACCCTCGAAATCAAGTTAAGCGTATCATGTGGATGTTGTTTGGCCAAGTCAGCCAATTGATCTGCTGCAGTATTTCTCACAAAAGGTGTTGATCCTGTTTCTAGAATTGTAACCAATCTATCCAAACGGGAAACATTCGCAGAACCAGAAGCAGAACCAGTTGTCATCACTTAGATAAAACGTTTCTTGCGTATTAAACGTAATTAGACTTTGGGCCTTTTTGTCATCTTTTTTTTCTTTTCTTGTTGTTTTTTTTGGGAAATTGTCGCTCTTTATATAAACGCGTTTTTATTGGGTAATGGCGGCTCGTCGATTTGATTTTCAGACGCACTAGTTTTTTTTGTTTTCGCTCTGGTTAATTGCCAGAGAGGCAAAAAGCTCTTCCATTTGAGAGAGAGAGAGGGCGATTGTTTGCCTCTTGCTGAGTATCATTCATTATTTGATTTTGCCAATTGATTAGGGAGAGCTCAGACAGCATGGGCTTTATAGACGCGTTATATATACTTGATGGAACACAATTCCCGATTTTTCATTATTGCTGTGACCCAAGCGTTCCTTCTTTTTCCTATGTTCGAAATCAGCTCCAGATAGCTAAACGAGAGCTTTTCAGTAAAGATGGAGTTCCTGACGATGATTTAACATTGTTATGCGAAAACGACGGTCTCTTTCAGCCAATCTATTCTCAATTCACCGAATCTTCAACCATGGATATTCGCTGTGATCCAAAACTACTCGTACTGGATCCAGTTGTGAAATTGGACTCTAATTGGGTCTTATCATGGTGCAAAATGGACGATTTGTATTTGGTTGCCATTGGAGAAAACCCTGATGATTATTTGGATGTTGTTTCAGATGAGGAAACCGAAGATACTGACGATGAAGATGATAGTTCAAGCGAAGAAGACCAAGACTCGATTGGAACCAATTCCAGTAATGAAAATGAACCTTCTCGTACCGATACAAACATGTACGTTAAGCGTGAAGAATACACATCACTTTGGGATAATGAATCTAAAGATGCTGTAAATGCCAACTCGTCAGATATTTTGGACTCTACAGAATCCGTTAATAAGCAAGACATTGATAAATCAGTTGATTCGATAATGAAGGGCGTTTCCACGATTACCAACACCCAAAATCCTTTACAATATATCAAGTTTTTGGATGTATTTTCACAAGCCATTAAAATAATGCTTCAAAGCAACAAAATCACCACACATAAGGTTCAAATAAACGCTCATCGTATAGTGATGTTGCTTCAAGAACTGTATGATGCCTCAATCCCATTTGTTAGCGATATGAATCAATTAAGAGAATTGTTGCCAAATGATAGTATAGTGGCTAAACTAGTGTCTGCAACGAAACAATTCCAAAACACTGCTGCCAATTCTCTTTCCAGTATTAAAAAGGGTTCAATTCAAGGTATAGCTAGTGATTTATCAAAAGTTTCTACTTCAGGCAACAATACAGAAAACATATTCAATTACCAAATTCTTCTAGAGAGGTCTGGAAGCCGCACCCCATGGCGTACAATAAATCCAAGAAATTCACAAAATGAAATGTTTGTCGACTTATTTGAGACTGTTGAACTCATCGTTGAACCAAAGAAATCCAAAAATTTGAAACACTTTACTAGTTATTCACATAACAGTGACTTTTCAAATATAAACTCTTCTTCCTTTAGTAGAGCTTCTATTCATGGACATTTAGATTTGACCACATCTTTGAGTGGAACACCGACAGTGGAAATTCAGCTGTCAAGCCCTTTGTTATCAAACTATTCGCCAATGATTCTTTTAGATGACTGTTATCCAACGTTACACAAAGCTGTGGATCGTCAAGTTTGGGTCAATTCAAATAATAAGATTTTGGAACTAGTACCTCCCGACGAAAAGTCCAAAATTTTGACATATAATATTGACCTACTAGAACTTAAGGATGAAATCAACAATGATCTAGATATAACCAAATATACAGGATCTATAGCCGTTGAACTGCACTCTGGTTTAGGAATCAACAGAAATGAATTTGAAATTGTAGTTAATACAGGTTGTGGGATGAATAATGGGTTTGGTAATGGCAGTGCTTCTGATAATTCCAGTATCAAGGAGATTGAAAATTTGACCATTGATATATTTTTACCTGATAGTGCAGCAATGGCGATTGAAAATCCTAAACATGTAAATTCCAAATCAATACAATTAACTAAAAAGGGACAAATGAGTGAGTTATTGAATGAATACGGAGCCAATGAATTTGAAGATCTCAGTTACAATGATGAAGATATTCAACAACATAAAAATGGTTCAGTAGATTCTCTCGATATGAAAGTTTTACGTAGTAGTTCAGGAACGGTAGTACGAACAGCAAATGGAAGCTACGAATGGAAATTAGATTCCAATTTGAACCCTGGAAGTGTTTACACTCTACGTGGTTCTATCGGACAAAGTTTAGAAAATGCACCGGATAACCACAGAAAACCTAAAACAGAAATATGTCCAACATTTTTGAGCGTTAACTATAAGCATCATGGAAGCGTTCCAAGCGGTCTCAAGATTCAAAGTATTAAAGTTTTAGATAATAGTGACACATCAATCAAAAGCAAACCGTTCAAAGGTGTCAAATACACGTGTAATACGGGTGAATATCTTGTTCGATAATTGTACAAAAAAAAATACTTTTAATGAGAGTCAACAAAATTTCTAAATGTATATATATATTCATAATCTATTTTTTACTGAAGCATTTTTCAGTTACTAGAACAAATCAAAAAGTTTTGTCCTGCCCTTTCAACTCAATTCCATTTTCCAGTAGAGTGAACAAGGCGTTCAAATCTGGAACAACACCATTGAGTTCGAACCCGGTTTCAAGATCCGGGTAAAACTTCTCCACTGGCTCGTTATCTTGGTGTCTTAATAAGACAACAGCGCACCCTGCATTCAAACCAGCAAGCATATCATCATGAGAATCGCCAACCATTATCACCTCATGAGGTTGTAATTGCCAGTCTTTCATAATATGCAACAGGGGTTGTGGTGATGGTTTTGGGGGTTTAAATTCTCTTGTGACTACGGGACCTTTCACCAAATTCTTTTCGTTGAAAATGAAGGGATCACAACGTAGAAACTTGGAACAAAAATCTGTCACTGGCTTTGGTACATTTCTGGTGCATATTGAAGTTTTGATACCAAGGTCATGTAACTTCTCAAACAAACTAATTAATCCAACTGTAGGTTCTTGCTCATTCATGGCCTTCTCTTCTATCTTTCGTAATTTCATTTCGGCATTATGTCTGTCTTCTGCTGTCGGTAATGAGTCCAAATGTGTAAGAATATCCACTCCGTCGGGAACCTGTAGCTGATATCTCATTTCACCAAACATCCATGTCTGCGGTTTTGTCAGCGTTCCATCCATATCAAAAATAATACCTTTTATAGGCAAATCTTGGTTCGAAGACACATTTGATTTCAGAACTAATCTCCGCATACTCTTTGTTTCTGAAAAATGTGTAATCATATACGTTTGTTTATCTTATTATTCATTGCCAAATGAGTAACATGATATTTTGTTTTCAGCCACAAAACACTCAGCCACATTTGTTCAACAACCAACCGGAAACTGGAAATCTAGACCAATCTAAGCGTTAGCCGGAAATAGATATTTTCTCAGAGTCTTGGCGTTCAGGGAATGGCTACATATTCTGATTAATTAATTTTGGTGCATGATAACTGTAGCTGATATAAGAACAAGCCCATCACCTAACTTATGCATGAATATGATGATATGTTACGTTGCGTGACTTTCTGTTTGGTGATTAAATTGGGTGAGTTCCAAATTATAAAAAGAAGGTTAACTCCCGTCCCCTTCTAATTCAATTCGTAACATGTTAATGTAAATTTTTGTTGATATTTACCCCTTCTATACTTCTCTTCCTCGTAGTAACACAACATAAAACCACCCGGCCATGAGAATTATTGACAAAATTAAGGATAAGTTCCACCACGATAAAGATAACCGCAATAGAATGATGACTACAGAAAATAACCGGGAACAAATGGGTATTCCTGAAGAGAATGCAGATTCTGGGGAGACCGATCAACCACGTAATAGAATGATGGACACCATTTCCAATGAACAAGGAATTGATTATATTGGTGCTCAAACAGGCGATATCAAGCAGAACACTGACAAGAATTTGATGACGCACACCTATAATAACGAGGACGTGGAATACTTGAAGAAAGAAGGTGAACTGCCTGGGGACACCGAACCGCCAAAGAATAGATTATTTGACATCACTTCTAATGGTGATCGTCGTGATATGACAGACACTGGTTATGAAGCTCCTCTGAATAGTGACCGTGTCCTGTAAGGGCGTGACAGCGAATTGTTTTTGCTTGCTATTTACGTATGTATTTATTGTATTTATGTATTTATGTATGTAGCTGGTTGTATATTTAGTTGAATTTAAAGTACTGAATTGCTATAACTATTGATTACAAATTTGCGGCATTTGTATGCTGTGTGTGTGGCATTTATTGTGGTGCTTCCTATAATATTGTACGAAACATCGTGTGATGACATCATGGCCATTTTTGTGAAAATGATGCCATGCCAAATCTTTATATCATATTCAATGTAAAAATTCAATGTTATCAGCTACAAATAAGTCGCAAAACAAACTGCAGATAGCGGATGAATGTTTTGAACTTTTGGAAGTGTCTCGTGACAAACTTTCCTGTGCACAGACTGTGTGCGTTCCCTCAGTATTCATTTCACACGCCGATGATAGAGTATTTGGTAGCACACCGCTGGGCCACACGGTAATAGAAGAGCATTCATAAGCTTCATTAATTAATCCGTAGAAATGAAATTACATAGCATGTTAGTTTACGAGAGATTAAGTCGAGGATTCTGAATACGGAGCAACGATATAATTCAATTTTTGGATCCAGGCTTTCCGGTCTCTTGTTGTGCAAATCAAGTTTAAGTCCAGTTCAAGACGATGCTATGCAATGCAATGCAATTCAATCGCTAAACACATGACCATCCGTTGATTCCTTCTTTAGTGATCTCGTTGGCAAAGAAATTGTTCACTAATCTGATCCAATTCGTCATGATCACCAGATAATCGATTTTATTTAACCCATTATTGGTCGTTCTAGGAACATTGAGTTCAACTTTACTTGAATTGTTTGTAATCAGTCTAATGATATCGCTCGAATGCTTATTAATTTTGTTGATTGACAAACACCTGTCAATATTAACCCTGTTGTTTTCCAATATTTTGGTGAAACGCTTACTGCAGTCTCTCAAATTCTTATTTGAAGCAGAGCCTGTATTGATTGTAATTGAATTCGAACTAGAATTTGAAATGATGGAACTTCTACTGCTGCTTCTACTCCTGTTAATACCATTCAATTTCGATGACGAGTTATTGTGGTTACTGAACAATGACTTGGTGATTTCATTAGAAGTGTCTAAAATCTCATTCAGATGGATTATTGATTTGAGAAATATCTCAAGGTTCGACAAAATGTGAACCAATTTCACAATCATCAACGGTAGTAAAATATTGATTTGACTTAGCTCAATATCGTCTATTTGTTCGTCAATCAAGTTTGTTATCTTTTTACATATTTTTGTCAATTCCAGCTCTGAATTATGAATGAAGCTTTCAAAATAAATATTGATTGAATCTACGCTATTGTTGCTGTTGTTCAATTCATTTTGAATATTCAACATTTTGACACTCAACTGTTTACAGTAAACAAATAAATCGAAATACAGTTTGATGATCATCATGAACTTGAATTCTGTTCCGGAGATTTCAATAGTGCTCAATTTGTCAAGAGAGTCTAAGTTCTGCATGGAGTTGCTTAAAAGCACCAAATGTAATCCGACGGAAATCCACTCAAACTCTAAATTTCCGTCCGTATTGTTTCGATGGTTTGACAGTTCAATGGTCTTCAAAAACGTATTGATGAATGGTAAATCGATTGCTAAGCAAACGGTGGAGCTCCTTGGCAACCCAAAATAAAGAGAGTGCACACAGTCCAAAATCACCAATTGAATCAAGTTTATGAAACAGGGGCTCTCGTAGCCTTCCTTAAACATCAACCAGTCTCTAAAGTACGAAAATGATATTCCGAATCCAAGCGAATAATCAAACCCGGTTATGATCACAGAATAGTTCAACAAGATCAAGGCGGATGTGAACACTATTTTGGCAGCATCAGACGAATAAATGGATGCCTTAGACAAAAACATCGACGTAGCATATTCAAAGGATTTGACAATAGTAGAGAAGTTTTTGTTGATGTCTAAATCCACGAGAGACTTCAATCCATCACCATATAATTTATTTGCTTGATTTTGAGATGCCGCCGGATCGTTTTCGTTGAAAATATCCAGATTCAACGATTGCAGTGCCATGTAGAAAAGTTCAATGACATGATTGAATTCTTCGTTATCAATAATCAAATCAATCGACTCTTTGATTATCTGAAATTTCAACAATAATGGGTACTGTTCATGAAAGTGTGAATAATAAAACTGTAGAAACTGGTATAGCTCATTCTTGAACTCCAAAGACTTTTCGTTTTCAAGAGATTGTCTCAATTGCTGTTGCAATACCAAAGGTGGGGACAATTGCTGTTGAAACTGCTGGGGTAATAATGGTGCCGAAATATTGGAATGTGCTGAACCAAGTCCATTAGATATGATGGAAGAGGAAGCGCTGGATCTGTGGTCTCGATCTGTTGCAAAGGAGTTTCTAGTTGAGTTGTTGGACAAATTAAAAGGCACTTGAAAGCTCGAACGGGATAATCTATTGGAATTACTCAACAAGAACTCGTCTTCAGAATCTGAATTTTCAAGCATTTGTTTGTTGGTGATGAACTTTGAAGCACTGTGATTACTGTTATTGCGTCTTAGATTATTGATCGATGAATTCGAACTCATTGAACTGATCGAATCCATTGAAGCTTTTCTGTTTCTTGTCATATTACCTGCGCTGATTTGAGAATCGTAGTTCAAATTGGGCATTTCTGTCGGCATCTTCCAGAAAATGCTTGAATTTCCCTGTTTTGATATCGAGTTCTCATTAGGCTGATTATTAGATGATGATGATCCCGTTGTTATTGAATCCAGAGGCGGCAAAACAACTTGCTGGAAACCTCCAAATGAAGCCAAATTAGGATTGAGGGTTGTTATTGGTGTCTGTAACGCTGCTACCGGATCTGTTGGAGCAATATTGGTAGAGTTTGATCTGGATTTAGATGAAACTCTGCGAATGCGACGTGGTTTCAGATTGTTTGATGGTACGTTGGTGTTTGGAGAAGATGAAGATTCGTTGGATTGTTGTTGATCGTTCGACCGTTTATTATAACCTTTGTTTGGGCCTCTTTTCAGTGGAATTCTGGTGAACATACAGGTATCACCATTTTTCTTACAATTTGTACATATCACTGTCACCGTGTTGGAAGTGAGATCAAACACGGCATCACATCTCACTTTCTTCCTCCTACATTCGTCACAGGCCCGGGACACCTTTGATCTCTTACGTGGTGGAACTCCGGGAATGTTTTGTTCGTTCGCAGATTGGTTAGTTTCCACATTGTCGGAATCATCATTATCATTGCTGTTATCTTTATCGTGATCGTTGTCATTGTCGTTGTCGTTGTCATTGTCGTTGTCGTTGTAATTGTCGTTGTAATTGTCATTGTCATTGCTGACTGACTCATCTGTGTTGGTGGCGTTATGACTGTTTCCTGTCGTGAACTGCTGGTTGAGTTTGGCCATGTCAACTGAGGACCTGGTGGGGTTTAGAATTGATATAATGTTTGTTGGATCCTGTTTGTTATCAGAGGAAGAACCTTGTGATTTGGAACCTAGCATTGACATTGATGAGTTATTTGTTTTGCCAAAATTTCCTATTAATGACATTATTTGAGTTAGTTGTAGTCAGATTAGCAATCCCGCTTTTGGCAAAAAAAAATAGTATATTATGCAGAAGGGTTCACAAGTGCAATACTGAACAAAAGTAATTAAATACGAGTAGAGGTGATTTAATGACAGAATCTGGAGAAAATGGAGAAAGTGTTCTTCATATACAATAATAAAAGTAATTTGCCCACATTTTAATGGAATTAATCCGTTACAATGATTTCATAGACCCTTCGCAGATGATGCTAATAACAGCCAAAAAAATACTTCCGGTAATACGGTGAAAGTCTGAATTCCCCGGGATAATTTAATGGGCAATGCATTTATTTCCGGAAAAAAAAAACATATGATTAATTTATGATTTAAATTTGCGGAGAAGCTCCTATTGCAAAAAAAACACGGGGAAAAACGGGGAATACATTACGTGCGAATAGGCAAAAAAAGGCAAAAAAAACAGCGTAAATTGTAAAAACTCCGGGACTGACACATTTTTCTTCTCCTTCTTTTTTTTTTGACAGATAGTCGTCCCCTTCCGAGAATTCACTCAACCGGCCATGTAATGTAAACCGACCACGCGGATTTTCTTGTTTTTCCATTTTCCATACTACGTCATCTAAACGACTATCGTCGGCTCCTTAACTCAACAAAAAAATCTCGGATTTTCTGTCCTGTTAAAATATGAAATAAATAAATATTTGAGACTGTCGTGTCGTGAGTTGTCGTGTCAATAGAGAACGGTTCCCTTAACACTGAAAAAGACTATTTTGATACCAACTCCAACTTTTGTCAAATACTTTAAATACCAGGACACTGAAAAATTACATATCACATACCTTATTTTCTTATTACCTTATAATATTGTAAATTCACAATAACAGATTACATACACATCTCTATGAATAAACCAAAACTTTCAACCGCACATAAAAGATTGTTAAGAGAGCTAAAAGAACTCAACAAGAATCCCGTCGAAGGAATAATAGCGTCACCAATTAGTGACGATGACCTATTCAATTGGAAATGCCTCATAGTCGGTCCTGAAGGAACACCTTACGAATTTGGTATTTTTGAGGCCATTTTGACCTTTCCAGGTGATTATCCGCTTTCACCACCAAAGATGAAGTTTTTAAATAATATTTTCCATCCAAATGTTTACAATGATGGTAAAGTGTGTATCTCTATTTTACATGATTCAGGTAACGATCCATTAAACTATGAATCAGCAGACGAAAGATGGGGACCACTGCAAAGTATTGAAAAGATCCTGTTATCTGTTTCATCCATGTTAGGTGATCCGAATCCAAATTCACCTGCAAATGTTGACGCTGCAAAGTTATGGAGAGACAGTAGAGAAAAGTTTGATGAGTTGGTAAGGAAACAGGTGAGGGAGTCTCTTAATTTGTAAGATAACGACTAGTTAATAGCTATGTACATTTTTAATCCGATAATTTCACAGTCAATGACGATTCCATTGTGAGCATGAACAGGTGTGTGTTAAGTCTGTATAGAACAATGGGGAATTTGTAGTACGTGTAGTAAGTAAGTAATACAAACACTTTTTTTTTTACTTCCATCACAATTTATCGTTACGGCGACCGATCCAAACACTTGAAGATACAACTAATACACCATCATCATTTATTATGTATATATATATACACATCCGAATAAATTTTAAGGTACACTAAACTCCACTACATTCCGTCACATTAAATCACACCGCATGAAACTTCGTGTTGCCCTCTTTTTATCAAAATCTGCCCATTTCCCTGAACATGGAAAAAAAGATCGGCTTTTGATACTTGAGGGAAGAGGCCGATACGATAATCTTTTGAGTTGTATATGTATAATGTGCCGATTTGATTCCCGCTTCCCGCTTCCCACTTCTTCTTCCATATTTCACCAATTGTGATCCAACATGTCAACAACTCCATCTAGACCAGATCCAGTATCGAGCTCTAATGAATCTAATGATTCCAAAATTTTCAGTGGGGGATTTTCTAATTCCAATTATAGACATACATCCAAAGACCACATGAAACGTTTACAACAGGTTATTATCAAGTCTACATTGGTTGGTGGTTTATATGGGGCCTTAATATCGATTCCCTCTGAACTTTTCATCCGTTGGCGTTTCCCGTTATACAGAGCGTTCGGTTTCAGAATCAGAGTATTCTATCACACCATTTGGATGGCTTCAGTTGCGGCCTTTAATGCTGAACAGGAAGTGATTCGGTTTGAGAATCTGGTGAGAAAGGAAGAAGAAGAAAAGAGAAACAAGCTGCTGGAACTTAGTATTCTTCAGGGAGTATATACACCTGAATCTGAAGGTTTTAAAAGTAAAAAGAGTTGATTTATTAGGTATTTGTAGGGGGTCCGTCACTGGGGTCACTGGGGTCGCTTGATTTTGATATTGATCTGGATTTTGATATTGATCTGGACCTGGATCCACACTGGTCAGTTGCCGGTTGTCGATTGAATACCCTTTCCTCTTCAACGCATCATATTATATAGTCTACATATTCATCTTTAACATCAATAATGAAGCCGTTCACGCAACTGTACCTGGATCTTTCACATACTTATATATCCAGACAGAAACTCCAAGATAATAGTTGAAACCTTCTATTTCTCGATGGTTGAGATACAAAGATGATCACACATTCAATCAGTCCAAGAGTAATGAGTCATTTGTCTCACACAACGAATTGGTTTGTAGTTCTCCAATCATATCGAAAACAACAGAATCTGTAGAGGTGGGGAGTTGTAATGCCGTCACGAATACAAAACAGAAAGAGATCATCTTGTATTATTGCTTAGAACTAACAGAAAGAGATCATCTTATACTGTTTCTTAGAATCAACAAAAAGAAATCATCTTTTATTGTTTCTTCCGATTACCAGAAAAATCTCATCATCTATTGTTTCTTATAAATCCTTCTATCATCATCAAAACCCGCTGATCGTTTCACCTCAAATACCCCATCATCGAAATCACAATCAAAACCGCCTTCTCATGTCAATACTCCTGGGAAATTCTTCGATTTTCAAATCCTTCGATTTTCAAATTGACTCGACTCCTTCACCCGATGTTTTGTCAAATTATCAAAAGTGAAACCACGATAATTGGCAACAACAAAATTGGCAATTTTAACGCAATTCACAATATTGTACATGTACATGTCGAACAACCTTACTTTTCTGGAGATTTCATCAAACTCGATTGTCCCTTCTCTAAATAATCGTTCCTCATCTCGCATCTTGTAGAGATGCTTCAATCACCATTGTCTGATTGAATGTGCAATCAGGTCTCCATAGTCATCCCATTTTTCATCGATGCGTCATTTAGTGTAAGGGTAACATCAACACAATATTAAAGGATGCAAATATATCCGGTTTGGCCAGGTATTCAAAGACCAAAATGAACCGGCAGCTCTAGTAATGGAAACTAACCAGTTTCCAGTTAAGGAAATTTCCAAGAAAATAACAACATCAATAGAACAGAAGTTTTAGATGATACCACCTTTTGGTAAGAACATAGTGGCTGAAGTGATCCAAGTACCAATAGCTGAGATAATACATGAAATAATGGAAATACCCCATAACTTTGGTAAGCTCCATTTGACTGGAGTTGGAGCAAATGAAGCATTATCATAATCAATAGGTAAAGTAGCAACATCAGCAAACATCAGTGACCAGGCGGACCTGGAACGCAGTCTGGCATGATAAGGAAAAAGTCTTTACACGATGCAGCAGTACCGCTGGAGAGAGAAGATACACTTCTTCAATTTGTCACTCTGCTCCTATAAATGATATCCTACAGACACCAAAACAATCGGGGGGATTTGCTATCCGATATTCCGCCACGTCCAATTTCAAAAACACTTCTCTTTTCTTTTTCTTTTTCTCTTTCCTTTCTCCTTTTTGTGAGCTCAAAGAAGCCCTTCGTATTCCCTACTAAACGATTCCAGCTCAAAAGACTCAAACGGTGTCGTTTGCTTAAACCAATTAGTCACTTGTGCCCAATCGTTCATTTCAAACGACTCAAAAAACGAGTCATCCGATAAATTGTCGTGGTGGATATCTGCATCCTGGTGAAGCATCGGCGTCGTCACAATCGACCTGCTATGTGTGGATGTCACAAGTGGAGATCCTGCGTTGCCGGGGGTTGGGTACGTGTTGAGGTTAGATGTCTGTGTAACACCGGGGCTGGTATTCATAGGCATACCCATTCCCATACCCATATTGATATTCGTAGCTGTATTTGGATCCGGCACCGGTAATGGATTGCTGAATACGTTCAAATACGAATTCAGAGTCGAAATGTAGTCACATTTAGTTAAACTTTCGTTAGTCAAAGCATTCAATTTCAAGTCCTTCAAATTGAATCTCGTTTCAATCTGTGAGAATTTCCCATTTATTTCTTTGATTAAAGACAAATCGATATCAAAGAAAAACTTCTCTGTGGATTTCCTCGAGGTTTCAATATTCAAATATGCAGACATCTTGGAATAATCTTCAGCACTGGACGCATCGTTGTGGACATTAAAACTTTTAGTATTTGTGTCCATCTTATCACCAAATTTAACAGCCTCGTCTTTATCGTAATTAAATCCAAACACATACTTACCTCCGTTCTCAAACCATTTAATGAAATTCTTGTACATGATAAAAGATCTTAATGATCCGTAGCAGTACTTACTCATTCGGCCTTGGAAAATCACCAAATTCTTCAAAATCACCAACACGTGTTTGAACATTTTACGGAACTCATTGTAAGTGTCTGTTCTGATAACAGTTTTGCTGCTATCGTAAGAACTCGTGAAGATTAGTAAACGAATCGCAATATAGAATAGAGCCGTCATCATTTTATCAATCGTGATTATAACAACCGGAGAGACAATCATAATAAATTCACCCAGATCTATTTCGTCCGACTTGGAACCGTCTATTTTCTGGCCGGTGGTTTTCTCAAATGTAATGAAGGTCTCCTCAATAATCCACATCCAGTTGTTGACGATTTTTGGGAAAATCTTGCTGAATCTCGCCGTAGAGGTGCCGAGAGTTTCACTGTAAACCCCAGAGTCCTCTTTCACTTTCAGGTTCTCGCAATGCAACAATAAATTGTACTGGATGATAATTAGAGAATCGTAAATCGAGAGCTTACACCTGATGTTCTCCACTTCCGTCAAGAGCTTGATATGATCACTTGCCGGGGTGGCGCCGCTAGAACTGCATCCGGTACCTTTGTCTTCGACATAGAGCGCCGCTGTGATATTCTCAATGTCGTAAATCAACCCCTCAATCTCCACAATTGTAGGTTTCCTTTTGTTGCTGTGTAGAATCCTCAAAAGCTCAAAAATCTTGAAACTGATTTGAGAGAGCTTGTTCAACCTGTTTATGGTGAATCTTTCAATGTCAAGATTGGCCACATTCGATGAAAACTCATCAAACGTCGGTTTGCCTGCGATTGTTTCGTCTGGGTCATGATTGAACTGGGGGTTGCAACCGAAATTCATGGCGTGTTGTAAATCCATTTCAAAAGACACCCAAAGCAGCTTCTTCCATAAATTCAAGAAGGTTTTCAATCCCTTCGATAACAAGTTCATGTGCAAGTATGGAGCAATAAGAGCGTTAGCATCATTGGTCTGATTAGAAAGGTCGTTCACAGTCGGGATTTTGTTCAAAGCTAACATGATATTTTCGTCAAACTGCTGATGCAAACCCAGTGTTTTTAGAGTTGTGACAATCAGCCCGATAAAAATGACTCCATCGGAACCATCTTTACCGTCTCCGTCTTCGCAGGCACGGATCTGATAAAACCTCATTAGTAAGAGTAATTGCAGCACTTCCACGGAAGTCTTCCTTAGATAGTTGATCTCCGTCAACGCATGGTCACATAGGGTCATTATATTGGAATTGATCGGATGGGCCAGGATTTCTTTTTGGATTTTAGTTTGCGTCATATGGATTTCCACTTGCACATACGTAGATAAATAACTCAATCTCAGAATTAACAACAATAAACATATTCTGATGTTATCTAGCTTGGAGCCAATATTGACTTTGACACCAGTTTTGTTTGTATCGGAAAAATTGTTATTGGAGTATGATAGAATATTTGAAATGTTGGTTTGGAATATACTTTCATCAATAACTGGTATAAACGGATGAATGTTTTTGATATAGAACTCAATATGATGTTGAATCACATTCCACGGGGGGAGAGTTTCCTCGATTTTCCTGATAAACTCTTCAGAATTTACCGATTTCTCAGACGACTTTTTGTCATTGATTTGCTTGTGTAAGAAATCATATGATTTCAAAGGCATAGTGGGATGCACCAATGTCAAATCAGAGTAAAACTTTTTGATTCCTGAATTTGAGATTTTATGACGTTTACCGAGTTTTTTCTTCCCGTGAAATGCATGATTTTTAGTTGCTTTTCTTTTGATTTCAAAAAAATTGGAAATGAAGTTGTTCATGAGACAATCTCTCTTCCATACGCTGGAATTGCAAAATGTTCCAAGACAAATGAATCTGGCGTCTCTTTTGCTTCTAAAACATAAATTCGTTTTGCCATTTTCGTCAAGGACCAAAGACATACAGTCTTTAGATTGATCAAAACTCGCTTCCAAATACTTGATCTGTTTCTTCAACAATTCGATTTGATGAATTGTATCGATGGATGATTTGTTCGTTTTATTCACATCGGAAAGAGGCGAATTATTGTATTCGACTCGTGGAGTGGCGTTGAAAGACATGACGGACTCGGTTGACGGATACCCGGTAGACGGTTGAATCTGATCCTTGTTCGAGTTGTTGTTAATGCTTGGAACTTGCACCTTTAACGACGAAACAAACTGCAACGGCTTTGATTTATCGATCTCTTTGCTGATACTGTTCGTATTGAAGTCCGGTAACTCATACTCGCACGCAGCATTACCTTTCAGACACCGGTGGCAACTTGGTTTTGTCCTATCACATTTAACCTTTTTCTCTCGGCATCGAATGCATGAGAAGGGTGGTCTTCTTTTCTTTTTGACGACTTTATTAACATTCATTTGGCGTTTCTGGTTAGATGTATAAACCAAAAGTTGAAAAGAGTTTATTCAAGGTACAGATGCTATCAATTATAGACGATGAATATCAAATCGTTCTATCTAATCAAGATCAATAACAAGGGACTGATTCCCGGGGAGAAAAACCACTTGATCCAGGTGGAGTGCATGAGCAATTTCGCTGATTTTCCCTAAACTGGAAAAAAGTTGAAATTTCTCGGAATTTATACGAGGAAGATAGAACGGCTTTATGAAAAACAAATAGTTAAACCCTGCTTTAGAGAGCGGCGCTATACACTATAGGGAAAGTAAAACGTTTTACAACGGTTGAAATGAGCTCATTAGGATAGTTTCAAAAATTAGCTTGGCTGGTACTGGGGTTGCGGCAAAAATCTGGTGTGGCTGAGACAGATAAACGACCATGCAGATAAGATAAGATTTCGAATTGGAAATCACAGAACTTACGCTTGTATAATGAAGTGATCAACGTTATTGAGTGAATATTTCGGTGTAACATGTCTGCTGAAATTTTTCAAGAGATAAAATGAATATTTTTTCAAGGACTAACGACAGCATGTATATTTTTTGGTAAACCAATGGCGATCAATGTGATCTTTTTTCAAGATCGATTACCTCATATCTAAAAGAGGCGTTCAACGGTTTTTTGCAGACATGATTGACAGCTACGAGATATTTTTGTTCAGATATTTTGCACTCTGAACTAATGTAAATACTCTCCTTTTCACTATAGGGTTCATTTTCTATGAAATAGTGCGATTATGTCTAATTTCAGTGCACGTGTGCTCAAGCATCTAACGTTCTCAGTATCGGCGGTTGTAGCTCCGTTATCTTTTCACAGAGCAAAAATTCTACATGCAGAGTAAATACAGCTGTACGTTGTTAACTGCAGTTTTACCCACTCATGCTTCAGCGAGCGTGTCTCATCCTTCAGTATATCAATTTACACAAGTTACTATTATACTACCCCACCGCACTCCACCCCTTTTATTCGATGAATTTTTTACCAGCCTCTGCATTCCAAGAACCACTTTCGGTAATAAATCATTTCAGTAAGATCTAGCCTCTCTCGCATTGCTCTTGCCATGCAGCCGTCATTGCACCGCTTCATACCCCCCATCTCTAATCACTCCCCGAGCAAGAAAGCATGACTGCTGCTGCTGCTTACGTGATCCCGGCACAAACAGAAAACGAGCAATTTTTCGTTACCGACTTTCCTATTTGGGAAGTATTATTAAAAAATGATTTCAACATGATTTTCGTTTGAGCTCTCTGAGGAGCTGTGAAGTATGGGCGCCAGACAGTGTGAAAGGGTCTCATCAACAGGACTACGGAAATAAATTATTTTTCGAGTTATATCACACCGAACACTAAGTGCCAGTCGTCAAGTAAACGCTTTGTGCTGAATTTTATCCTAGATGATATTAGTTGATGGCGAAAAATACGCCTGTCAGCAGTGCATCAGAGGGCACAGATCTTCCACTTGCAAACACATCCAGCGACCGCTTGTTTTGGTGCGATCAAGGGGACGTCCATTAAATGATTCCCAGCAAAGAATCGCAATATATGCGGAAACGATCGATGATGAAGTCCAAAGAAATAACATGCTAAGCAATGAGAAAGGGTCTGTCAAACACTTAATACCTGCTAAAAGAATAGTGAAATCAGATGAACAATCGCAGGGTCCAGTTTCGTGTTGCCAATCGAGCAAAACGAAGCAAATGCATTCAAATGTAAACTCTGTACCGGATCTATCATCGAACCCTCCAAATACTCTTATACCCCCAATGTCTCCAGTTCCAGCTGTAAGGCAAGAATCTCCCGCATTATCGTCATCGTCGTCGTCGTCGTCATCCTGCTGTTCGGCTAAAACGGATACGTCTCCAGCGCCGGTACCATTGAAAACGCAGGTCTGTAATTGCTGCCCCGGTAACGAGCCTGCGAAAAGCTGTAAAAAGGGAGAAGTTTTCGTTTTAAAAGCGGTAAAGAGACAGGTCTTTAATGTGGAAAAAACATCGTTAAAGCTATTGGATCCCGTGGCAGATGTACCCAGCAGTAAGGTTGGTTTGGATATGATCCATAAAATCTCCAAGAGTAAAAAACATTGTTGCAAAGACAAAAAGGTCCGTGATGCAATGAAACGATTAGTACACAGTCATCCAATACAGCAGTTGTCCAAATCTTGTTGCGGAAATAAATCGTCTACGACTGCATCTGGGATCGGATGTAACGATGGTACTGTCGTAAACAACAATACTACAAATAATAGAAGCATGAGTAATACCACTACAGATCCTAATATGAAACCGTTGATTTTCCAGTTCCAGGTCCCAACAAAGGCATCACTGCGAAATCAAGCCCAAATCAAAAACGCCAGTCAGTTCACTGACCACAGATCTCCACGACTGACACCGCCACCGTCAAACTTGACACAAGATTTCCCGGACTCACAGACGTCACAACCTAGACTTGCTTCTCCGACTCTTCCTGTACATCAAATTGAGTCGAATGGGTTTTTGTATGATCTCTACATTGCAAAATCGTGTGTTGTTCCGGGATCGTGTGCATGCGATCCAGATAAATGCCAATGTCCCGACTGTAGTGAACATGGGATGTTCAAAAATTCAAATCTTTCATTAAGAGAACAGTTTGCTAAATTCCCATTTTCTCGAGGTGGCAGCGGGAACGAATATTCAGACTCTCCATTGATACGAGCAGAACCGACGAACATCACCGCTAGACCTGTACCGGGTTCTGACTCTGCTTCTGTCTCTGCCTTTGATCCTACTCCTAATTCTGGTTTCGATCCTGACCATGGCGTCAATAATTTACAGGAACTCATGAACGAAAAAACACCCATTCGACCTTATGGACAGGTATCAGTCAAACAGAAAATACCGCTATATGATGCTGCGTTTTTTGATGCTTTGGAAAACGGGGAGAAAATCGATGAGAATGTGAATTTGGAAGATTACACAGCCAACAATCAGAACATGGATGGCATGAGTTTCCAGGGCTTCTCTACTACCGTTTTTGAAACCACGGGGGAAGATTGCTATTGTGATGACGATGCTTGTTTCTGTTACGGTTGTACTAGACATGGCATTGTCAATGGTGTTCGTATAGCTGATGGAAGATTTGTGTCTGACATTTTGAACGAAATCCCCGAAGAAATTCAATTGTCGACATCGGAATACCCCTTGTTTGAGACGTCATCTTCGGCGACCTCGACACCAAATAATGAGGATTTTATTCCTGGGCGCAATGAGAATATCAACGATATTGGAAGTAGTTCAATAGGAAGACAGATGGATGCTTTGACCGATAAAGAGCAATGGATTCAAAATTTTCATGCACCAGTACAGAATATGGCTATGAATGATAATATACATTTGCTCGGCTCCTCCGAAGATCCACTTTTGAAGTCTGGGCCTCTGGATACGGCCAACGGTCACGCCGTCTCAAGAAACTTTTCACATTTGAGTCCAATCGACAACAACATTAATCTCAATCATATACTTGAATGAGGATTAAGTAACTCAGCACTTGAAGCTTTGTCGACACAAAACGTGATTTCTCGGTGTCTAGTTGAAGTCTACCTGTGGTTTTCTTCTTTCTGCTATGTAGTACTATTCAGTATAGAATCTATAAAATAAATACGTATGTTATTTTTCTTTTTCTTTTGTTACTATGTCATGTCGTGACATGTTATGTGAAGTTATATCAATGGCTTTATCGTTGGAATGTCGCATTTTACAATTTCCCGCAGAATTATTCCAAATATAATAACATGACATAATTATCTGATTTTTTTTTTTTTTTTTTGAGAGATTCACAGACTTTTAGGCTTACCCCTTGAATTTCGTCTTTTTCTCTCAACAACGTGGAGACTATCCTGTATAATAGATATTATTCAAAAGTTTCAGCAGCGATCACTCAAGTGACGATAAA
This sequence comes from Pichia terricola, assembly GCA_030168465.1. NCBI lineage: Eukaryota > Fungi > Ascomycota > Pichiomycetes > Pichiales > Pichiaceae > Pichia > Pichia terricola. Next base: position 1,097,041 of record CP099442.1, read on the forward strand.
TCTCAAACAGACCGAATTTTACATAGTTAGGGATATCATTCTCCTAAGGGTGAAAGCAAAAACTCTGGTACTCAAAAAATGGACTCTTCTTCTTTTGAAATTCTTCACCATTCATCAATCTCTCCTTCAATAATACCTTCCTTGATTAGAATATAATCAGACTCTCGTCTTCCACTCATCCAAGCACCATGTACAGCTCCCGCACCATCTAAAATTGTATGTTCCCCTGCAAATCTAATGTTATCCAATCCTTTACTAAGCTGTATGACCAGATCGGTAGGATCATTATCCGGCTTACAGGCAGCATATGATCCTCTAGAAAAGGGATCAACTGTCCATTGAGAAACAATTGTCTTTGTTGGCTCTATTTGGAAATCTGTCGACAATCCCAAGTTCAAATCATGCTGTTTCAGTCTATTGATGATTGGCTTCATGTAGTCCCAGGCCTTGTCGGGATTTTTCTCCAGAAATTCGGTCAATTGACCCTGTGTAAAACATAACAATGTTGGAACATTGTTAATTTTGTACAGATTCAAAATTAACACTGGAAAATCCCACGGTTCTGGTAAACCCTTATGCTCTTCATCATTTTCACCCAAAAAAGAATCAGGATCTCTTTTGTTCTTGTACGACTCCCACGCTTTCTCAAAAACCGTATCTGGTTTAGCTAATGCCACAAACCTGTCTGTATCGTGGTGTTTCCACCATGGTTCGTCGAACTCAAAAATGACTTTTCCTAGGTGTCCCCAGCTCATATTGTCTAGAGCATCATTGATTCTCTTTGGAAGTCTTGGAATCCATTCTATGGCACCCAATTCTCCATTTTTAAGTTGTAAAATGCTCTGAGGAACAGTACAAATGACCCATTTTGTGGAAATTATTTCGCCAGTCGACAACTCAATAAGTACGGGATTGCGGAAATTGTCAATTTTACAAACAACTTTGTTTTTGAGCAATCTATGTGCATCCAATTTAGATATTATATTATCAACGACTTTATCATAACCATTTCTAAAAAAGCAGTTTCTTCCAACATTATCTACCAATCCGAATTTCGAACTCATATCTTTCCAGCCAATCCCATGCCAGAGCTCGAGATGTCTGATCAATTGTGGCACGTATAACACTTGTTCTTTCGTCAATAACCGATTTTGCTTTTTCAAATACTGAAAAACAATTTCGTATAAAGATACATCCTTTTTGTCCAATTCTTCAAAATATGAAAGTTCAATGAACTTCTCCAGCTCTTTGACAACCTGTTCGATTTTGTTCTGCTCAAAAAAATCAGGACCCTGATCAGCACCATAATACATCGGCCTTTGATCATCGTAGTATAAAGAGTACTTGTCGTGATCATTGGACTCAATATCTTCTAATATCTCATCAAACAGGGTATTGGTCAGTGTATCGTGAGCCCATGACGCACCTAGATCATAAGGAGCCTTCCCATCTCTGCACGTTTCAATTCTTCCACCAAACCTGTTACGAGCTTCCAATACCACGTAGTCGATATTGTGTTTTTGCAGTTGTTCCGCTGCTGCAATACCTGAAATACCTCCTCCAATGATCACCACCTGGTATTCTGACATGGTTTCACGGGGGGGAGAGAGAAAATCCCCCCGCCTCCCTCAAAGGAAACTCTCTGAGGCGGGCAAAAAAAGACGTTGAAAAAGTAACGCCCTTTTCGGAGCCAGGCCAGTTGAAGGAGGAAGGAGGAAGGAGGAAGGAAATTGTGTATTGGTGGGCATACGGCTGGATGATTCTGTAGTTGTGTAAATGCTGTAGTAGTAGTGGTGGTAGTAGTGGTGGCTTTGTTACATCAACCTAACAAACGATAAAGCGGTTTCCCTAGCAGACACCCGTTATTACTTGTAATGTGGCAAAAGGTAGTTAAAGCTGCAGCGTCACAGAATGATCATAGACTACTGGCTATAAAGGCTTTGCTGCGGTTTCTGTGGATTACTTCACTGCAAAGAGAAATGAGCGTGTCCTTAGATTCTAATGAGCTTATCGCTTGTAATTTACATGTAACTCAAAGAGATATCTCTTACTGCTTCTCAAACAAAACTATCCTATGTACCGAAATCTCCTTAGATTGTTTAATCCTGCTGCACATGCATATGTAAGAAGAACTTCAAATATATTACTATAGCCCCCGATATGAGCTTCCCAAGTACAGACAATTGTAAACATGAATATTTTACAGTTGGAATTTTCTACACAATAGTACAAAGATCCTCTTCCATCAATCATTTGCCTCATTCCTTGGCTCTTCGTCCTTGTTAGAATCTTTCACAAACTTCACAGATGTAGAATCGGTCTCGTCATCTCCTATACTACCTAAACCTTTGTAACCCGTGAGATTTCTCGTACGATAAACATCACTCAAAGCAGCCTTCTGAGTAAATAACGGATTGTCATAGACTGGATCATCGTTGCTTTGACCCTTCGATCCTGATCCTTTGAGATATAGATCAGTATCATAAACGCTTTCATTCTGTTTCTTTCTAATTGCTTCTGTGACTCCTAAAACAACACGATCACTGACTTCTCTCCCCTGTTCTTTAGCCAATTTACGCACCTTATCTTTGGTACTGACCCGTTCTCTTTTTAACTCTTCTTCTGCTCTTCTTCTACGTTCAGCACGTCTTTGAAGTTTCTCGGTCATTGGATCAAAAGACTCGTTCGTTTTATTCGACGTGATATTAGATTCATCAGATTCAATGCTCTCCTTGGATTCAATAGCTTTGTCTTCAAGAAAATTATTAGCTCGTGATTCTCTGGCTTCTTGTGCAAGCTTGTTAAGGCGTTCCTGAGTTTCGGATATTTGATCTTGTTCCTTACGTTTTCTCCATCCAGATCTGGCGTTTAAATCCTGTTTGGCCTGTCTTTCGGCACCTTTCAAGGCATCACTTAATGCGGTGAATCTTTGGGTGCTTTTTTCTAGTTCTGCATCAGTAATTTGGTTCGGACTCTGTATGTTATGTAGTCTGTTTTCAATTCCAATGATAAACCCTTTATTGTTTTTCCAATTTGAAACAGACGGAGCAATTTCCCATTTTTTCTGATCCGATTTGGTGATTTTCTGTGCTTCATTTTCATCATGCATGATTGGTGTGAATCCATCTTTTGGTGGGCCCGGTGGAGCTTTCCTTATACGAAACGCAGATGGAAGCATGGGATCTACTTTTTCGTCTTTAATCTTGAGAATCCTTTGTTTAGGGATAACATCTTCTTCGGATTTACTCAAATTGGCAAATTGGGAAGATGTGTATCTGACATAAGTGGTGCCGTTACGAGTGGATGCATCCGATAGTGTCGTTACTTTATCATTGTGTAATTTACTGGCAACAATTTTATCTAAAGCTTCTTTGGTTTTTTGAGCAGTCTCAGAGAGCTTTTCTTGCTCCGTTGATTCCTCCAAATTTTCATATAATTCAAGGTGCTTTTTTGACATGTTCATATATGGTATATCGTGGAAATATCAAAACGAAAGGGAGTTCCCCATAGTTTCAGCCATTCGAATCAAATTTTCATACAAAAACTGACTTTCCAGAATATTACGTAAGCAGTGTAATTCAAGTGGGTAGCCAAATTGTAAATCCATGACGAACACACCCCGAAGTTTGGACACTGCAGCAATCATACCATCATGACAGATACACATTTGGTTTTCAGATAATAGCGGGTAATTTATGAGTGAGTTTTGGTTGATGCTTGATGGTTTTCTATGTTTTGTCCGTTTGATTGAAGTAAAAATGAGCGCCGTGGGGGGAAAAACAACTGCTACGAGTTAATATATTGACCTTTGAGTATGTCAATAGTCTTCAATTCAATCAGCAGAATACAGCTTTCACTGGTTTTAAAATATGAAGAATAAAATAGTCAATCTTTTTTTGCCTTTGCTTGCTTCTCGTGAGGTGTGAAACTCATTATTACTACGTATGAAGCTATCTGATTTGGCTTGACATGTGGCTTCGCTTCAATGTGAGACAAAACGGTGAAGCTGTGACATGTCAAAATATCAACGCTGTTCATCGCTGAAAGACTGAAAAAGACATGGATCGCCAGTAGATATAAATGCTACCTGCGACACTCTAAAGTAGCATACCAATATAAAGTAAAGGTATCTGCATAGAGCTAAGTAAGTACCGCGCGGTGAGTAGCATGAAATGAGTACAAGAATTAGTGGGCGATACCGGCTTCTGTTTAGCTTAACATCAGTGACCCAACGAATTACGTTATTATCCTGAGATGGTTTCAGGTTCGATGATGTTACTTGACCCGACAAAGAATCAGTACAAAGTAAAGTTTCCAAATTTGTCCTATTGTATAGATCATTTCCGGTGTCTTTCAGCGTAGCCCCGGAAGTCTTCTTCTTATTGCATCGGTTTTTTAATTTTTCTCCCGCTTTCAACAGAGAAAAAAAATCTTTGGCTCCAAACTTGCTTTATCCCAACTATGCCACCGTTCTTTTTACCCACAAAACAACTCCCTGTTTTCCACAAACGTTTTTCTAACAACAACTTTTGTATAGTTTCATCCCAATATAATTAGCAGTACTAAAACCCGTACGAACTGCCTTCTCAGCCCCATTTGAGTTCTTCTCCTCTTTACACAACATCCGACTTTGTCGCATCGGTGTTATGTATCTCCGCGTTGAATCTAAATCTGGAGACTCCACTTGAAGTTGCCCTGGAAGGAAAGAAGGATCGGAAAGTGAAAGCAGTGGCAAGAACTGGAACTAGTAGCAGGCTCACATATCATGTACTATCCATCTGACACAAATCGGTACACTACCAAAGGGCCAGGATATCAACAGTTTCTGGCGCAGAACATCTATCCAACTCAAACGAGTGACTCTAATCTCATCTTTCGATTAGATAAAGATGAATTTGAGTTCAACTGTCTCGGTTCGATCTACGGAGCTGATATTGGAATCAGAATAGGCCGAAGCCCGCTTTCTCCAACTGACCCGAGTACATATGCTCCCATTTCGAAATTTACCGAGTATAATCTGAGGAAATATCATACTACCACAGCTTCCCCCAGTTCCAACTTACTTGAAAAACCCCCATATAAAATACCGAACGAACTCATTGGAGCTCATTCTGATGGTAAAACTGATATTTTGATGTTTGGGGCACTAATTAATCCCTTGATAGGTGATCATTTTAAACCGGTTCATTTGATACCAGGCTGCATTTCCGAAATTATCCCTATTTTGAAAGATCCAAATAATGGAAACTCCTCAAATTTCAATAAACTGTTTACCAAATCGAGACAGCCGAAACAGAGCAATTTATCCATGACCAACGGACTGAAACAACCAAAGAATAATGTTATTAGAAATCTCTCTAACTTCATCGAGCGAGTTGCTAATTGTGACAACTACATGAGAAAACTAACCAACGCTGCAACAGTTATGGTTGCTGCTCATGGAAGGATAATTAATATCATTGGTTTGGATCCAAACCCAAAAAATATCGAAATTGATCCACCTTGTTTGAGATTGACAATGGTTAGCAGTGTCATAACCTGTTTCAAAACATTCCAATCGATTTCTCCAAACGGGGAGGTCAATTTGGATATCCTCTTTGGATTTGCAACAGGTGATATTTTCTGGCTAAATCCGATGAAAATGAAGTGTTCTCGTTGGAACAAGGCCGGAGCAATTAAAAGTTGTCCCATCACGTCAATTGAATGGACAAATTCAGGAGAAAATGCGCTAGTTGGGTTCTCAGATGGTGAAATGATGATTTTCAATCGTAATTTTGAGGACCCAGAGCACGTCTACAAAAAATCTGTACACTCAAAGCAGAGGTACATGAAAATATATAAGAGTCTACAATGCAGGACCAAACCAGTAGCTTGTAATATTATTGCACATTACAAATTTTCCAAGAAACCTTTAACTACTATTACATGTCATCCCGTTTACAATAATATTGTAGTAATAGGAAGTGATGATGGATTCATACGATTATTTGATTTGCTAACAGAAGAAATTTCAGATATCGTCCCATCATATTATGCCGGTATTCTGGTATCCAAATTCACAGGCGATGGGAAATATTTATTGGTTGGTGGTGAAGATGATATTGTGTCAATTTATGAGTTTCAGGTATCAAATATCTTTTCTTCATCTATTGAAAATGGATTACTGAAATTGGTATCAAGGCTAATAGGTGCCAAATCTTGGATAAAAGATATCCAAATTGACCAACCTGCTATAAATTCTTCAATTACGTATACCATAGGAACAGCAAGTGATGATGGATATATTCGATTTTACGAATTTCAACCAAGAAATCTACGTAAACTGAAAAAGTCTCATCACCAGCCCAACTATTTAGGCAGTCCAAGACACAGCATGCATCGTGCATTTTCAAGTCTCTCGATGGATCGATCCGATTCGAAAAAGAAGAAAAATACAACGACATCGATAATATCAATGAATAGTAACAATAATGCAAATAAATACTCATTATTTGAATTGATCAAAACAGGTCCGTCGTCAGCTTCGTTACAACAACTGAATTTACAAGGCGCCTCTATGAGTAAGCAAGTTGAAGGAATGGAATCATCCCAATCTTTACTCAATGAACGAGAAAACTTGAAATCCGAACTTATAAAGAACAATGTTCTATTCAACAACAAGTTCGTTCAACCATCAAATATCTTGCTGTGCGAGGATAGGAACGGGATTCCATGTATTCATCAGACGACTGATATCGAATCAATCAGTAAAATCTTACCAGTGTGTGAGAAGAATATAAATTTGGGTCGATTGAGTGGGTTGTATATGGGTAAGAATCATTTTTGGGCATTTATGAGTGGTGGAGATCTGATTAGATGGAAGAAACAAGAGAGTAGTATTTAATACCAATAAGGACAGTATAATATAGTACGACGTTTTATAAATTTACAAAAGCATGCATTTTTTTTGAGCTTTTCAATACTAACTGATAAGAAGCGTTAATATCTACATATTTGCTAGATTTAATGTGAACAAACCGTAACCAAACTTACACGACCATTTTCAGAGTAGTTCTCCATAGAATTGTTATTTGTGAGAAAAACAATGCATCTAATTGGATACAGCGGTACTACTAGTGCCTTGCATTTACTTCAAATTAAAGCCATTGTCAAATAGATGACCCAATTATAATAGTGTCTCAAAAGACCAATTAAATCAGTAGCATGATGGGACCACACATCCCTTTGAGTCTGTGTATTATAAAATGCGTAAATGCTCAGCCTCATTTTGAAAATGCTCAGCACTTGCTTTATTTAAACGTCTATAAATAGGCCATCATATCCTTTTGTAAAATCTCTGCTTGATAAAAGTGGATAGGAACTGAGATAAATATACATTCCGTATACATCTCTCTAGTAAACACCGCTGGTTCTACCATCACTGGCTACGCACACCAACAATTATCTACATCGACAATAAAGTAAAGAGTTACCAGAAAAACTCATTTATTAACATAGAGGGACTATCTTTAAAATCTAAAAGATAAAGGAGTTTTACCAAACCAGACTTTCCCTCTGGTTTATTTCCACATACTGACCACATCAGAAAAGCAAACTCATTAAATACTGTATCGGTTACAACACAGCGACATGAATTTGAAGTTCATTTTTCCCATGTACCATTTCTCTTATTGCCTTTAGCTATCAAGTTATCCTTTCTTTTTTTTGTTACGAGGAAAACCCCTTGAGCTCTACATCATGAGGAAATATTCGACATCTTCCAATTCGAGTATGTCTAGTGCTTCATTCAGTTTACCGGAAAACCCTCCTATAGATCCGAAACTATTGTTAGAAAGGACACATATGTATAACACGAAATATCCATTATTCATGCTGATTAAAGCAGCACATGGAATACTGAACAACGCAACTTCTTATGAAAATGAAGGAGCACGAGAGGATGCATTTATTTTGTACTCCAGGTTTGTGGATCTAGTGGCAAATCAAATACCAGATAAACCTGAATTCAAAATCAGTAAAATGGCGTTCAAGAAGAATCCCAATAGTACGGATGGTAAAGTTTATCGAGAGTTTACAGAATTATTACCACAACTTGCATCGGCAATGGAAAAGTCAGAACGTATAATGAATGATTTGAAGAGGGAGTTTAACGAATATAAGAAGCTGGAAAATGCACGACAAGAAATAAGAGATTTACAGAAACGGAAATTTAATGAACTCAAAGAGAAAGAGCAAAGAGACTATTTAGAGAGAACTTCTCACTTCCAAAGACGTAAATCTTCAATGCAATCAGATGATACTGAATTGCTCAAAAAATTGAGATCATTGTCAGATGGTTCTTCCAAAGCTTTTACTCGTTTAACCGATTTAGAATTGCCGGCCTACCCAACAATCAACGATGTGGCCATAACAGAAGATGATAAGAGTTTACAAAGTCAATTCAACTTGAGGCAAGGTAGAACCCCATCTTTTGGAGCTTCTCCTCCAGGAGCGATTGACAAATTATCAAAGTCCTTTCAGCAAGCTAAAATCAGTAAAGAAACAACAGTGACTCATAAAAGTGTCAATTTTACCGAAGGCGGGGCCCCAATGAGAACAGTGTTTTTACCAGCAGATCTTTCTGAGCATTTCCTGAAAATTGCAGATTCAAATACCCACAAGAATTTAGAAACATGTGGTATTTTAGTAGGAAAATTAAATAGAAATGCATTTTTCATAACGCATTTATTGATTCCCGATCAAGACTCAACAACAGATACATGTTCTACCAGAAATGAAGAAAAAATGTTTGAATATATTGAACAAGAAGATCCTGATTTGTTCATTTTAGGATGGATTCATACGCATCCTACTCAATCATGCTTTATGTCATCTGTTGATTTACATACACAAAATTCCTACCAAATCATGTTAAATGAAGCCATTGCAATTGTTTGCTCTCCAGACCCAAAATTCAATAAAAAAATAGGGATATTTAGACTGACAGATCCACCAGGGGTTCCAACAATTACAAATTGCAGTAAATCCGGGTTTCATCCACATAATGAGCCTAATCTGTATGTGGATTGTAATCGGTTGAATAACAGACAGATTGAGACTGGTCATGTTGTTATAAGAAACGAATTGCCATTCAAAATTAAAGATTTGAGATAAATAAAGAAACATCATAAACTGATCACACTCACTTTTGGATTTTATGGTAAATAGATAGACATTGTTTTGTTTGAATTGGTATGTTGGAGAGTGTACAATATAAGAGTGTTGGAAAGAGCATTCCAATTCGAGATCATCACAACTGGAAGTTGGAGACTCATTTGATTGTTAAATGGCCACGCTCTATTGAACGTCAAAGCATGATTCTTAGAATGCGGTCGGTAGTTAATTAATGTACACAAGTCGAATATTTATTAATCTCCTATATAAAAGAAAAGGATTCCATGAATTGAGTTGTTTTTCCTAGATTACTGAGGTTACTTCTATCATATTTATTAGTCCATGACAATTTCATCATCAATAACTTCATTTTGCTTTGTTAGAATTGGGACTTCACTAGCTGGAATGGTTGGGTCTTCACCATTTTCAAGTGCTTCCTTTTGAAATTCTTGGTCAAGCTGTTCAAGTTCAGCCAATTTTTCGGCTTCTTGTTTGGCCTTTTTCAATTTTCTCTTTTCTTCTAATTCTGCTTCCTTTGCAAGTTTTTCATCCTTTTCTTGAGCCTTTTCAGGATACATTTCTCTCCATTTTTGTTCATCACGAATGTCGTATTGGGTGGTTTGATCTTTCAATAATTCGTTTTCCATCTTACGTCTTGCATCTTCTTCTGCTTTATATTTGGCAACTTTGTTCATAAATTTTTCTAAATTGGTACCAGTGGCAGCTTCACTCTCTAAATTGGTGTATGGATTTACACTTAATTCTTTAACTCGACGTTTATGAACCTTACCTTTCAAATGTCCTTTTAATGCAGTGTTATCAAGAAAGTATTTGGCACATTGTATGCAATAATACTGTCCTAAACCTGGTTGCTCTTCATTTTCTGGTTGTTGTTTTAAATTGGTGATAGAATTAGGAGAAGAGAGATCATCGAAAATCTGATCCAGATCTCTTGTTCTTCTTTTGGTCTTATAACGTTTAACAGAATATCTACCCATAATGATTTATCTATTGAATTGTCAATTAACGGAGTTTCAATATTTAAACAGAACTTCAACAATTGATATGCAGATTCTGTAAAATTTCAAAAAAATTATCACAATTTTCAAATCAGGTAAAATTTTTTTTTTTTCCTTTATTCATGTTGATCATCAGCCACAAAAGATAAAAAAAAAAAAAATTGAGAAAAATCTGAAAAAATAGAAAAATTACATGCGCCACAGGGCTTGCACGTGACCGATTTAAATACTCCTGACACCTCTAGAGTGTTTATTTTTGATTTTTTTTTGCGTCACTCACTTTTTTACCCTGTTTTTTCCATTAGTCAGCGACCAGGCGAGCATCCCTGTGACTGCTGTGGGGGGAAGTTCGCACTGGGAGGAAAGTTTTTTTTGCAGGAGAGCAGTATTACCAAATATTTGATTTAATTTTTCGTCCTGGAGTTTCCTGTTGGGTTTATTCATTTGACAAACAGGTACGTAAATAACATGAGACATACAGATGAAAGGTGAAGATCAAACGAGCTAGATATTAGGAATAACCTGACTCACAATACATAAATACATACATATATACGTTAGATGGATATGTCGATAGAGAGCTATTATGCTTTTTTCCGTATATTACTTCAACTCTTCAGCCGGAACTACCAACCAGCAACATTTTGATTAATGCAGTCAGTTCTCACAATACTTGACAATCAAAAACACACACGCAAACACTCAACTCAATAACATTAACAAATACAAGTTTCACAAACGGAGTTAAGCTTCGCCACATTTCTTGATTACTAAACATGAAATTTTTCAGTGTGCGGATGCGAAGTTCAAATAAATGTCTTTGCAGTATAAAAGACTCGAATATCCATCTATCAGCGTTATTCCAATTATTTTCTATCAGCTCTTTATTTTATTTCATTTTGTTTTTTTCCTTTCCTTTCAATTCATTACAAATTACTAACATTTATCCTTTACTTTATTAATTTCTTACAGAACTAAAAATGGCTAGAAGACCAGCTAGATGTTACAGATACTGTAAGAACAAGCCTTACCCAAAGTCCAGATATAACAGAGGTGTCCCAGACTCCAAGATCAGAATTTTTGATTTAGGTAGAAAGAAGGCTTCCGTTGATGACTTCCCATTATGTGTTCATTTAGTTTCTAACGAAATTGAACAATTATCTTCCGAAGCTTTGGAAGCTGCACGTATTTGTGCTAACAAATATATTACCGTTCAATCCGGTAGAGAATCTTTCCACATGAGAGTCAGAGTCCACCCATTCCACGTTTTAAGAATCAACAAGATGTTGTCATGTGCCGGTGCGGATAGATTACAACAAGGTATGAGAGGTGCTTGGGGTAAGCCACACGGTACCGCTGCTAGAGTCACCATTGGTCAAGTTTTGATTTCCATCAGAACCAAGGACTCTAACAAGGCTGTTGTCATTGAAGGTTTAAGAAGAGCTAGATACAAGTTCCCAGGTCAACAAAGAATTATTATCTCCAAGAAGTGGGGTTTCACCAACTTAAACAGAGATGAATATGTCGCTAAGAGACAAAACAACGAAGTTAAGGAAGATGGTGCTTACGTTAAGTACCTTTCCATGAAGGGTTCTTTAGAAGAAAACTTCAAGGAATTCCCACACTATTTCGTTAACTAAATTTAAATCAAGTTAAGTTACTTTTATATAATCTATCTTAATTAATTTAATTTTTGTAATTGGTTTCTAAAAAACTGGTATATTCTAAATATAAAAATCTTCTAAAGAGTTTTCCGTTTATTTATTTTTGATACATTGAAAAATTTTGTTATATGCATTTTCTACTTTGGTTATACGTTTTATATTTCCGTGATTTGGTTTGGTTTAGGTGTTTATGTTGAAAAAATCACTTCACTGAATTGTTTTCGGTATAAGAGGCTACAAAATTGATTCAACGTTGCGAATGAAAGATATGATAAAAATGTAGCATAAATTAATATTATTAGAAGCTTTATATATATTGTTATTTCATTATCGTCGGTTACTGAAAGCAACAAACATTAAAGTGTTCGGTAATGCTATTTATTATTGCTTTGCACCACCAAACCCTAAAAATCCATGTGCTTTTTTTGTTTCCTTTCGATCAGATTTGGTAGATACAGAAACACTTCTGTCCCTATCTCTTTCTCTATTCTGATCTATATCCTTCTCCCTGTCTCTGTCTCTATCTCTTGATCTGTCAGCTTGGTCAGATTTGTTCTTACTATGAACTTCCCTGTCCTTATCGGTAGCCTTTTCTCTTTCTACTTCGTTCTCTCTTTCTCTTTCTTTTTCTTTCTCTTTCTCTTTTTCCCTGTTTTCAGCATCTTGGGCACTCTTTAAAGCCATTTCAATATAGTTATCATAACTGACATATCCCCTTCCTGCATCACAAACACGGAAATTCTTGATCCAATCACTTTGCCATATTTGATATGTTCTCATCCTAAAAGTAGGATTAGGATTCAAAATGTTATATAAAACATACCTTCTGGAATTATTCACCATTTCCTCTTCATTTTCTCGAACATTCGAATCCAAACTACCACCTTTGTTAATCCAACTATTCAAAATTCCACCACTGATACCTTCGATTGGAGGGTAAGCCCCTTTTCTAATACACGAAAATTGATGGGCTTTGGTTGTGCTCTTCTTTGAATAATCGAAAACTGCTCTGGTTTCCAGAAATTTTTCAAATGTTTCGTCATTCAATTTTGCCGCTTCCCATGAATATTTACCATAATACATTGTCAAATAAATCACACCAAGCGACCACACATCACCTAATCTCGGATCATAATCTCGATCCTTTTGGTATTGTTCAGGAGCCACATATCTTTCACTACCACAGGCGCCACGTGACAGTTGAACGTCACTTTCCCAGGCAGTCCTGAACACAGCAGATGTTCCAAAATCAGTAATTTTTAGCTGTCCCTTACGTGTTAATAATAAATTTTCAACTTTTAGGTCATTATGGGAGACTCCAACTGAATGCAAATACGTGATTGCATTCAAAATCTGTTTAAAAAAGCAATCACACTCAACAATATCTAGTCCATTAGTCAATGAAATCAATGAAAATAAATCACCACAAGGTATAAACTCCATAATTTCACTATAAGTCATAGAAACGGGATCAACCATTAAATCATAAACATTAATAACGGCTTGATGTGTTAAAGATGAAGAAATCATAAACTCACTCGTGACTCTGTTACCAAAATGATGAAGATTTTCCCCTTGTTTCCGTTTGATTTGTTTTATAGCAAAATAGATCCTGGTATTATTGACAACCTTAGACGAAATACAAACCGTACCATAACTACCCTTACCGACAACGCCCTGAATATGACCGTACTTTTGTGATAATGTAAGTTTGATCTTGCCATCCTTTTCTTTTTCTCGTATTCTTGCTTTGAACTTCTCCGGATGCTCAATCTTGTTAAGCATGCTATTGATGAGAAAAACCTGTTCTTTTCCAATGATAGGCTCGATTAACATGTCGTCAATTTCATCATCAAAATCATCATCATCATCGTCGTCTTCATCATCATCGTAATCATCATTCTCCTCTTCTGAGGATGAAATATAGCTGGAACTCTTCCTATTCAGTGTAGGCGATTCTACTTTATTGGCCTTGTTGTGATGATTCGCAATCTCTTTGGCGTAATCGTCCACATTTTCATATTCATCGTCACTATTATAATGTTTCGTGAGTCTGACCGACTGTCTGCTTTTGGTACTCCTTGAACTGTGAATACTGGTAGTACTCATCTTTCTGTTTATAGATCGCCTATTTTGAGATTTGTTGCTGGAAGAGGCTGGCACAGCGTTATTATCATCATCTGATTCAGTAGTATACTCACTCTCTTCAGTCTCATTCAAAGAATCATCTTCATCGTCATCCTCTTCATCTTCATCATCGTCATCGTCGTCGTAATTCCAAATATAGTTCTTTGGATCATTTTTGACCCTCATTAAATCACCAGAATACTTATCTGGTAGTAAACTCACCGACTTTTCAATAATATCATATGGTTCATCCTTCTCAGTTCTGGATTCTTTCTTTTTCATCCAACTGAAAATCCCGGCCAATGGTTTAGTGCTTGTATGTGTTTTGTATTTGGTGTAATCATGTTCGTGTGATCTACCAAATTCATACACTTGAACTCTCCCACTACACAGCTTGATGGACTTATCACGCTCATTTCTTAAATGTGTGGACCCATAGTTGACAGTTTCGGTATGATATAGACCCTGTAATTTCCGGGGATCCTTTTCATTTCCTGGATGATAATGGCTGTAATTATTATTGGTGCTAGGATATAAAGTACTGGAATTACTGTGAATCGAGCTGTTATCATTTAAAGTTGCGTTATCATCTTTATTTTCGTACAATTTGGACAAATTGGTATTTGATGGTTTGGGATGAAAAAAGTTACCAGAAACGGTGGATGAACGTATTCTTGAGGTTTTAGAATGATCCATATTCAAAGTAAGTGATGAATTTGAAGACGAAGGTTGATCTTCATGCGGTTGGCCATTGTGCGATTGTAGTTGCTGTTGGGCTTTGATTTTGGTAATCGGATGAGAAATTTGCGATAAATCATTGGTTTGAATTGCGTGCTTTGAATTATTCATTAATCTACCGGAAGATCTGTCGGGTATCGGAAGTGGAGAGGGGTGATGAATAGGGGTTGTAATTTTTGAGTTTGGAAGTTGGTTTGAGCTGGTATCAAGCGGAGGCAGGTCTGAGTGATTTGTGCGCTTCTTCAACAAACTCGAAGCGGAATTGACTCTTTTAATGGACTCTGAACGGTGGGGTTCGGTATCATTTGATTGATGATTTCCACCGACAAACAGGTTTTTGAATTTTTGAGATACGGAGCTTGATCTAGTGACTCTTCTATGGTTGTCGTGGTCATTAGTATCACTTGTGTTTGATATTACCGAGCTTAAAGAAGTCGAAGAATTGACCGTATGTAACTGCGTGGCGGCTGTGTTATTGGTACTACCGCCATTTCCATTGAGATTTGCATTTGGCAGCGGTATACTTGGATCCAACTGTTGATTTGCTTTGGTGTTAGTTGAATGGAAATTGGGCGTCGAGCCAGGCGCCGAGGCCAAACCATTGGTAGATGATGAGGACTTGGATCGGGATTCTTTTCTAAACAAGGGCATGGTACAATAGTAAAAGATATGATAATGTCCAATGAGTTTCAAGCACAAAAAATGTTCTAATAAGAGTTTTTACCTTTTAGTAATCAAGGTTAACCTATGCAAAGCCAATTATATTCGATGTAATTGAGATGCTAGCTCAGTTGTTGCACTTGAATTGGCTTAGTACACTTCCCAAAATATGCTCAAAACGGTATCGCTGATAAAAAACCAAAGATGTTTAGCTGAAAGTGAATCAATGGGAATAATTCTAGCAAATCTACAGGTTCTTTTGCCGGTTCGTTTGGCTAAATGTGATCAGCGGTGTGTGTTTTATTCAGTTGACAGTGACACCTGTTGATAGAAGAGAGCTGAGTTTTCCTAGCTCGCTGCACAAATACACAATTCACCTAAACTGTTGATATGACGCTAAATTGAGCTTGAAATGGAGGCGTTCACGTCCGATAAATGCTTCCCGGTCAAGAAAAAGCAAATTCAATGTGGCAACTCCTATCTATATTGAGCTTGCACACTCAGTTACAGAAATCTACTAGAAAAAACATCACAAAATAATTCGCTGCCTAGGATGTACAGCCGCCAATTGGGCAGGTGAGGCCAACTGCGAGAGTGTACGTCATAGATATAGCAGACGATCGATGCAGGTAGAAACGTGCCGGAAATTTGTGGCGCAGTTGAAAGTTACGTTGAGCCGATCGACGAATTTTTCAGTGTCCAATTTTTTTTTGAAATTCTTTTATTCATTTTTCATTTTTCTAAAAAGAGGATTCAGAGACAGCTCTAGTAGTTGGAACTTGATAAGAACTGAACGTTGGTTACAGTCGAACGTTGCAATATCGGGCCCATGAAGATGTCGGAACATATATTTGTAATTTCAACTGCACTTGTGTTTCTTTGCCTAGAAGGATTCAACCTTCTCTTTGCGTTTGTGACCGTGGCTATTGCCGCATGCTATTTTTCATCACAACTTTCCCATGATCCAGTCACCACTCTCAAGCCAGGCTCCCCAAAGAAATCAAGAGCCGGTAACAAAACAAAAGTAATTAAGGGTAACCTAGCCAAGTTTAGAAATAAAACCAAGGGAAATGACCCAATATATACCAAATCACTTCAACCACTCAAAAAATCGCCGGTATACATTTTTTATTCCTCTTTGACCGGATCATCTAAAAAGTTTTCTGTTGATCTGAAGAACCAGTTGGAGTCGAATAATGTCAATGTTAAGCTCCTATCGTTAGATGAGGATGTCGACGATCTAGACAATTACTTTGTTAACATTCCTAAATCGGAAAAGGTTGATTCTCCAGCCCCAATCTACTTATTGGTTCTTCCTTCTTATGAATCAGACTCTCCAATTGACTATTTCCTTGAATTTTTGAACGAAACTGCAAACGATTTCAGAATTGACAAATACCCTTTAAAATCTTTATCTGGTTTTGCCGTTCTTGGGTTGGGTGATTCTGAGTCCTGGCCAAACCTATTCTGCTACCAATCAAAAATTGTCGATAAATTGATGTCAAAATTGGGTGCAAGGAGAATTTTCCCATTCAGTAAACTTTGTGTCAAACATGATTTTAAGTCTACTTCAGAATCATATAAAAACAGACTGATTGAAGTTCTAAATGATGACGAACCTTTCATCTATGAGAAATACGACAAAGAATCCTCAGACTATGAAGGTGATTCGTCTGATGAAGAAGATTTCAGCGCAAATGAAAACGATGAAGATGAATTCGATACTAATTCCAACTCAGAAACCCTAGTTGATATGGAAGATTTGTCAAAATCCTCTAACGCCAAGGAAACCAGTTTGTCCAAGAAAATCATCACCAAAAAGGAAATGGTTGCTAAGAATTCCCCTACTTTCAAATCTTTAACCAAACAGGGTTACACTATTGTTGGATCACACAGTGGTGTCAAGATTTGTAGATGGACCAAATCTGCACTTCGTGGACGTGGATTCTGTTACAAGTTTGCATTCTACGGTATCAATTCTCACAGATGTATGGAAACGACACCATCTCTGTCTTGTTCAAGTAAATGTGTTTTCTGCTGGAGACATGGATCCAACCCAGTGGGAACCACTTGGAGATGGGAAGTCGATGAACCTGATTTAATTTTGGATGGTGCATTGAAGGGACACTATTCCAAGATCAAACAAATGAGAGGTGTTCCAGGTGTTTTAATGGATAGATTTGAAGAAGCATTTAAGGTCAAACACTGTGCATTGTCGTTAGTTGGTGAACCGATTTTCTACCCACACATCAACAGATTTTTGGAATTGCTACACAATGAAGAGATTTCATCGTTCTTGGTGTGTAATGCACAACATCCTGATCAATTGGCACAACTATCTAAAGTTACCCAATTGTACGTCTCAATCGATGCTCCAACCAAGGAAGAATTGAAGGTTGTTGATAGACCATTGTTCAGAGACTACTGGGAAAGATTAGAATCTTGTTTGGATATCTTGAGAACCGTGCAGTCACATCAAAGAACGGTTTTCAGATTGACATTAGTTAAGGGCTTCAATATGAATGAAAAAGATATTGGAGGATACGCCAATTTTGTTGAAAGGGGTCAACCAGGGTTAATTGAAATCAAAGGTGCAACATTTTGCGGTTCAAGTGATGGTAATGGTAATCCATTAACTATGCAAAATATTCCGTTCTATGAAGAATGTGTGTCTTTTGTCAAGAAGTTAGACGAAGAGTTGAGAAATAGAGGTTTGGATT
Source organism: Pichia terricola (assembly GCA_030168465.1). NCBI lineage: Eukaryota > Fungi > Ascomycota > Pichiomycetes > Pichiales > Pichiaceae > Pichia > Pichia terricola. The sequence goes on from CP099442.1 coordinate 1,115,122, forward strand.
ACGGATTAGCAGCAGAACATTCACATTCTTGTTGTTTCCTAATTGCCAGTAAGAAATTTTACATTAATGATGAATGGTACACGCATATTGACTATCCAAAGTTCTTCAAGTTACTGCAGTCTGGTGAAAGTTTCGATTCTATGGACTATATTTGCAAAACTCCAGAATGGGCGTATTTCGGATCAAAAGAGGGTGGTTTCAACCCCGACGATACCAGATATATCAGAAAAGACGAAAAACTCAAGAAGAAGCTTGCAAGGGAAGAGGCGGCTAAGAAAACTGAACAGTCTAATATTACCGGTGTAGAAGCAGAGACTGCAGAAATTACTAATGCTGATAACACCGCTCATACCGAACTGCCTGCTGAGTTACCGATCGCCAATGATTCAAATCTTGCTGATAAAGTTCAACCAAAGACCGTACAACCTGTAGATACTGAAACTGTTCATCAGTTATAACCAAAAATTACTTCTTTTTTCTAAGTAGACGAATATTCTTTTCCAAAAACAAATACATATATGACGACAATAAAAAACTATTAGCTTATATTCGTAATGTTATGTAAGGACGATTTAATTTACAATAATGAGTGTCATATAAAAATTATATGTACCGTAAGTACCTGAAAGGAAATTTCGTATCTATTTTTCTTCATCTTCTGAATTTTTCTTTTGCATGTGTTGTCTTGCCATTTCAGCTCTTCTTTGTCTATCTTTCATTTCTTGATCTCTACGTTCCAATTCTTCAATCCACAGCTTTTCTCTCATTTTGGCCTTTTCAATTGCCAATTCTTCGTCCGTTTTTTGTGTGGTTTGGAATGCTTGGTCATAATACATCGAACCAAAAACCAATGCTACTAATGTAAAACCTTGTAGGCCCACACGCCAACGGAACCAAAATTGAGCTGATGGGGCGTTTCCGGTTCTGACACCCTTTGCAGCCATGATGACAGCGGCAGTTGTGGCCAAACAACCTAAAGGAACCAGTGGTTGCTGCTTTGAACGATAAAGAATCTTCTCCAAAACGGTCATGCTATTGAAAAGGTTGAAATATGTAAAATTAAACAGTTAGTATCATGGGTAGAAAATACGGGGGAAAAAATCGGGGTTTGTAACCTTGCAACAGACAACAAAAGCGTAATACTAAGAAGGGCTGCAATCAAACTTACTCTTGCAGTGGATCATTGAAAGATGATGGGTAGTTTTGCGAAGCCATCGGTGTAAGTAGGGGGTGGTTTTATCTAGCTTTTCCTTTTCCTTCTCCTTCTTATACCTCTTACGGTCTTCGATCACGTCTGAAATCAAACGGCTAGCATTCTCAACCGGGCCTCACCTGGACCGCGAATATTGGACGGGAGAAATGACGAGCCCCTTACCCTTTACTGCGCCACGATAAACGGTCTCTAAGATATCAATCATGTCTTGTTTGTCGGAGATGGGAAAGTTAAGCTTGTTATTGTTACCTGTACCGAAATCACACATCATGTGTTTGTTCCTGTAGAAGAACATCACTGTCACTGGATCATAGAGCTCATACATGTCATTGAAATCTGGTACCTGGGTGGTGTCGCATGTATAAATGACGGCAAACTGACTTACTAGCTCCGCCACTTTGAATAATATTTCATCCATTAGCATGACTTCACGGTCAGTGGAAGATCCAAACCGAATTACGACGATTCTATCATCTTCCGATAAAATTGCCTGGTCAACGTGCCAGCCAGTTCGCAAATTGGGGATAAATGCAGCACTCATTGGGGTTTGAGAATTGGGTTGTTGTTTTCAATAAGTTGATGGTGGTGGTGGTGGGGTGGGTTGTAGAGGTGAAGGATTTGAAGACCGATGAGTGAAGAGTGTGGCTGGTGGATCGCATTTGACTCGCGAAAAGGATATGGAAGTTCCATGAAAAACGCAAGAAATTGAGGTATTGCAGCCGGGCAGGTATCTGTTTTTTCACTGTAGAAATTTTTTCACTGGGGCGAATAATTGATTATCCCGCTCGAAGCAGAGAGTTCTGTGCCCCCGAAAAGAAAAAAAAGAAAAAAGAAAAGAGAAAAAAAGGTCCTACTTCCTATTATTCTTGGGATCCAAAGCTGCAGTCAAATAACGTCAATTAGCGACATCAAGAGCAAAGTAAATGTTATGTACAATAATGCCCATAATAAGGGAGATAATTATGTGATCATTATACTACAAAAACCTCAGATATCACTTGTACCATAATGTCCACATACTTACTAACCCGCTAATTAGTCTGAGGACATATTCCCGTGTGCGCGCCCCGTATTTTTTTTCCTTCCTTTCTCTTTTTCTATCCTCGTGGTTTTTTTTCGGTCCATCAAAGTTGCTGGTCGCCCAGAACTGTGCACCGCATACAATTCCCAAATAATACCTGCTACCTTATCTCAGAGTATAAAACTGAGTTATAATTATAAATAATATACGTATATATTCATTGACATAATATGTTTATTGAATTGTTTCCTGAAAAAATAATACAGATATGTGCTCTATTCGATAGTTATATCCTACTCAAATGTGCACCCTTCTTCCCTCTAGTACAGACACAATTTTTCGACCGGAAAAGGGAGGCTTTTTTAGGTTGAAGTTGGCCGCAGATTCGTTTTATCCCTGCGCCCAAATTTTCCTGTCGTTCCCGGCCGCAGTACCCGCCCTCGCAATGTCCTACTCTCTTTTCTTTTTTCATGAAACGTATCCGTCAAGTCTCCATTCTACATCCATCAACTTCCGTTACAGATACGCCCTAAACTATAACATCACTCAACCAAAGTCAATTACACTTCTTGTTTGAGTCTCCATTGCTTGCAGTACAATCATTATCGTGACATCTATTTGCCTACCAATACCAACCAATCAATAAGCCTTCTATTTTTAGCCTCCACCAATAACCCAAATAATGTCAAGTGCACAACCATATGATCCTTATAACCCATTTTCCAATGATGCGGCAGCTGAACTGAACAATGAGGAACCAACACCATACAATCATAATGTCTCCTCGCAGTCAAAATCCCAAAAACATCTTCAGGACCTCCAACAAACCTTAGATGACACCGCTGGAATGATGAGGGATAATATAAACGCCATCAATGAAAGAGGTGAAGTTTTGGAAAACATCGACAACCAAGCTTATAGCTTACAAAACAATGCTTCATTATTTAATAAGTCGGCCAATCAGGTCAGAAAAGATTTATGGAAAAAGAATCTCAAGCTTAAATTGTGCGTTGCATTAATTGTTATAATTATTTTGATTGTTATTATTGTACCACTTGTTATCCATTTCAGTAACTAGAAAACATATTGGGTTTCTGGAAATTTATACATCTAACCCTGTCTCACACTCTTCTCTTCTATTCTCTTCCTCTTCTTCTCTCTTCTTATATATTTTCTTTTAATAATAATACTAAATTTTTCACAGAATAATATTATATATATTTCTAACCGAGCGTACAGTTTTTGCATGGTGTTTTTTTAAAAGATCAAATCAAAATTCGTATTTACTTACTTGCATTATTATATATATGTATATCAAGTTACATACCCTATTAAGTTGTGTTGAATATGGACCCTCTAAATATTTCTCTGAATACTTCTATATTTTTTTTTTTTTCTTTTGTTTTCTTTTCTTTATTTCTCTCCAAGAAAGCTGTTGCTTTGTTAAGTTAGTCATCAACTTATTTCACTCAATTGCTCACTCATTGATTTATTCATTCATTTGAAGTGACGCGCTCGCTGTTGACAGCTCAACCAGTCTTCTAATCATTGGAATGGTAAGTCCTGTTGGAACATACCCTTCAATCTTGTGGAACGGTCTTAGTTCAACCAATCTGAATGGATCATCAAATGCAGTTTCAATGTGTTCTAAGAATTCAGTTTGACCAGTCAATCTCACCTTTTGTGCAATAGTATCTGAAATCGCAGGTGAGATTGGAGTTTCATAGTCTGCAATATGGTACAAAGAAAACAACTTTTGGATCTGAATTGGCTTCAAATCATGGCAGATATCGTACAAAATATCAACATCAGCTGGTGTGTTCTTACGTAATTGTAGCAACTTGGAAACTTGGAACAAATGTGATAAGTATTTTGGAGAATCGTTGATTTCATGTGATTTACACCATTCTTCTAGTCTCATGACGTTATAGTTCAGTTGTAATCCACGCTTCCATGAGAGGAAGTTACGACGCATAATCAAATCGTTAAAACAACATGCATTGACGAATTTTAATAAATCGATAATTACCGTATGAATGACATCAGTTTCAAACAAGTACGATTTCATGGCCCAGTAGATGTCATTGAAAAATGTTAAAACATCATCCATGTTATACTTTGGTTCTTTGGTGAACATTTTGGAAATTAGAGGAGATGAGTCAGAAGCCATGAAACCAGGTAACGATTGGCCTAAAACGACAGCAGAAATGATCTTTTTCTCTAAAAGCTCCATCAACTTCTTGATCCACATATTGTAAAGGTTGTATGACAAGGATTCAAAATCATCTTTGGCGTCTGTTAACAATTTCACAAATTTCGAATATGCGTCTGGATCCATCGATGTAGAGACTTCTTCGTTGCCTGCAATTGTGGATTGTGCATAACATGCAAATGAGTAAAGTTCATGTGCATTTGTTAACCAGTACGCACCATATGTGACGATATTTTCGTCCTTCAAGTGACTGACACTGTCTTGAATATCTGTTAGAACTCTACCAATCAGGGATTCACTTTCGGAGATCAGGTTCAGTCTCCACATGTCACTGATCATAATAATGATTATTCTAGCTGGACACAAAACTTCCTTGGTTGGTGGCGGAGGAATGGAAACAAGAGATTTTGGTAATCTGATGGCCTTGATTATACCATTGAGAATTTCATTGTACAATCTGTCGGAGTCCTTTAACAATCTTCTAATTTCTTCAGTAATATAAGTGAACTCATCATCATCTTGTTCATCATATTCAATACCGTTAACTTCTTCGTTGTTATGAGCAACGGATTTGTTGCCTGGAATACCGACTGGCGCAGTGCCGTTCGGTACAGGTGCGACCGCGTTGTTGAACTTGGCAGTGCTGAGGTGATCCTGTAAACCCTTTAATTCACTCTTGAGTTTATTGATAGAGATATACAAACCATCGTTCTCTTCCTTGGACTCGCTCAATGCTTGCTGGGCCTTCTTCAATTGATCAAGATTATCCTTCAACTCGTCTCTCAATTTACTCTGGGATTCAGTCAGCTCATCAACCTTCATTCTGGCATCATTGTACTCATTCTTCAATCTATCAATTTCTTCATTCAAACCCACAATATCAGATTTATAATCCTCAATTTTGGCAAGGTTATCATTATCAGTCTGACTACTCTTGACTTTCAATGCATTATGATCATTTTGGGTTTTATCCACCAATTGCTGCAGTTGATTGATTTCAGAGATCAATTTGTTATTCTCTTCAATCTTTCCAGTTAAAGATTGGGTCAGCTCAATCACCTTGTTCTCCAAACTGTATTGCACCTCTTGCATCTTATTCAAAGATTTAGCTTCTTGTTTTAATGCAGCTAATTTTTGTTTGGCAAGGTATCTACGGCCCGAGCTTTGAATAATGACGGCAGAATTTCTAATCTTTTCAAACTTCTTTCTAGCAATGAATGATCTGGAAGCAGTTTGGATGGTGACTGCTGCTTTATCACGGATATTTCTGTGAACATTCTCCCTCAAATTTGAACCACGAGCAATCGCTTGCAATTGAACCAATGATCTGATCGCATTATTAAACTTGGATCTGATTATATGTGCTCTGAAAAGAGATTGAAGTAAAATGGCATTATTGAACTCCTTTTCTTTTTGAATTCTATCTCTGATGAGGTAACCTCTGACCACTGCTTGTAGATTAATAGCAGATTCTCTAATCTCTTGGTATCTCTTTCTTTCATAAGCACCTCTCAAGTATTTTTGAAGAACCAGAGCAGACTGTTTATGTTTATCAGTCTTCATTTTCTCAACTTTACCTAAAATACCAGCTTTGAAAAAAACTTTTGTTAGACCAACTTGAAAGCTCTGCTTGTCTTGAATAGTTTCGTTTAAAAAATTTTCAGCCAAGTTCTTAACATCTTCTTCGGTGGAATTGCCTGTTAAGAGCTTAGTACGTTCTTCTGAATCAAATAACACATTGAAAGAATCTGCAAACTCCAAATATGACATTTTGGATGGAAAACCGGCGCACGAAATCTTAATGGTTTCTAAAACACCACATGCTCTCAACTGTGACAGCACCATATTGGCATCGAATCCCCATGCCTTCTTTTCTTCGTTTGGTTTAATACATCTGATGTAATGGACGTTACTGGAATTGATGGTGGACATTAATTCAATCAATGAGCCTTTGAATTTGGAACCCAAAGTTTCTTTAGCTGGCGCCTTTTTACCCGGTTTCAACTCTTCCTTAGGTTTATCAGACAGCTTTTCAGCAGTTTGCAGAATATCAACCAAGAATGAGTTCGTTGACGCATTAAGTGCATCTCTTTGACCATCTGAAACTGTATCTCTGTTCTTTTCCACAAAACCATCTGTGTCATAAGTGACATCCAAAGCATAATGGGAAATGGTGAATTTGTTATTACCAAATCTGGCTTTTTTGAAAACTTTATCTGTTGGCGGTTTGGCCAAGTTAGCATTCAAGGAATCGGCCCATTGCTCATCTGTACCGGCTGGTAATCTAGCTTGTTCGTTCAGTAAATCAAGAACACCTAATCTTTTTTCAATCACATCAATACATGGCTGGTTATCAGCGAATTCAATGAAAGACCATTCAATTTCTTCTTCCTTATACAATTCTTGCTCCAATTTGAAAACATGCTGAGTAAATTCCTGTTGTAATTTTTCATTCGCATAATTGATACAGAACTGTTCAAAAGAATTCTTGGCAAAATGCTCAAAACCATAGATATCTAAAACACCAATAAAAGTAGCAACTTTTTGTTCTACTTCTTCACGGCATAAATCAGAATTGATATGCGAAACTAACCAATCAAACATATTGTGGTAGATAAATTTGGCAACAGCATCTTTAGCATTGATAGCTTCATTGTACTTAAGATCCTTGTTAATAGTTTCAAAACGAGTTTTGATTTGCTTTTTAACAGTCCATTTAGCAAAATCTGATGCATTCAAACCTAAAAGTTCACATGCTTTGACCAAGTTTGGTTCATCAGACGAGAGGGAAGCATTGTTTTTGGTTTTCGGGATCTCGATATTACCTAAGTACAGCAAACCAGTCAAAATCTTGAAAATTTCCAACTGTTGCTCTTCGTTTATACCGATTAACGCCATAGCGCTACAGGTATCTTCAAATTCCCTTTTATCATCAACACCATCAATTTGAGGAACACCACCTTGATTTAAGTAGTGGTAGTCTTCTACATTAGTTAAATATAGTGATTCCTTGACTTTTTCATCCAAACCGGCAATCATCTGATAGAAAATATGATAATTTCTTTCGGTTTTCGGTTGAAAGACTAATCTTGATCTTTCCAAAAGATATGTTCTAATTTTGGCACCACAAATAACTGTATTTTCATCAAATAAGATTTCAAGATATTTACCGAATCTGGAAGAGTTATCATTTCTGGTAGTCTTAGCATTACCAAAAGCTTCCATGATTGGATTGGTGGCCAATATTTGCTTTTCAGTCTGTGATTCATGATGATTTTCATCCGAATCAACAGATGCAAAATACTTCATGATATATTTCGCAGAAACAGTTTTACCTGCACCAGATTCACCAGAAACAACAATCGATTGATTCTCCTTTCTATTTATCATGCATCTGTAGGCTTCTTCAGCAATAGCAAACAAATGAGGATCTTCTTCACCCCTTTTGGTATTTGCATACCTTTTGATAATATAATCTGAGTAAAGTTCATCATTCTTATAAAACGGATTAACTGCAATTAAAACGATACCGGAATAGGTATACATATTGAATTGAGAGTATCTTGACTTGATGACACTTAAGACAGAAGGTTCATTAAGGTGAGAAAGTGCAGTTAGGTCTTCAACGTTTTCGCTTTGATTTCTCATCAGCGGTAATTGAGGATTTGATTCTTCCAAACTATCTGTTTCAATAGTGATTATCTTTTCTGGGTCATTCTCAGAATGCAGTTCAATCTTGTATTTGTCGTTTTCATTGGTGATTTTGTGGATTTTGACTGGAAGCCATCCTAATTCTTCATCTGGAATCCAACACAGACTGTAAGAGCAACAATAAGGGATAAATTTTAAAAGAAAAATAGTAGTTAGTATTTGGAACAAAGAAGTTTAATTTAGTTTAATATCATTGAATTCATGATTCACAAAATTCATCGTGTACGTACCTTCCTGTGTCCAATTGAAGAGCCGACATGTTTAAGTTATGTAATATGTTGTTGAGAGTTACTTTCAAGTTTTTTCTCTTAGCTCAAATGGATATATTGTTCAAACTTCAGCCAAGCTCGAAAAAATTGTTATTCAATAGAATGCGTTCCAAAGGCACACACACAGCACTCTTTACTTAAAATCTATAATAGTAACAGCAGTATGTATCTGCTATCTGATCAGTCTAAAGTAGTCGCAATTGATATCTATTAAAGAACTGTTTGCACTCAATGGAAACACAGATAAAGCAAAAGTAAGTAGGAGACAGGGTGTTCAAATGAGATCAAAAATCGAAAATCAAAAATTCAAAACGCAAGACGCAAAAATACAAAACATTGGAAGATCAACAAAAGACGAAGAGACGAGTTCGCATTTTCAATGAAAAATGAAAATAAAACTGGACGCGTCAGAGATCGTCGACGCTAGAAAACCCAAATCGACGCAGTTGCGAAAAAAAAAAAGTCGTTTAAACGTATAAATCCAGCGACGCAAAAATCGACGCAAACATGAATTTTAATTTACTGCGCCGCAGCTTCGCCACGAAACAGAACATCTGGTCTGTTATTTCAGTTTATCTGTTATATGCCGAAGAAGAACGGAAGGAAAAGAGGAGAGAAGAAAAAAGAAGAGAAGACACTTGGGTGATTTTGAGTTTTTTAGTTTTCAGTACCCTTTCTCTTGAAAAAGTAAATTGAATGGCCACAAAACCGCCTCCAATGCCAGGTCTGGACTCTTCAGAAGTGCAACTACCATCGATTGCACCAGTCCATTCCACACCTTCGAAGAAACAGATCATGAAACAAAAACTCTCGAGGATCACATTTCCATTTAGCTCGTCTCATGACCGGTATAATAATGAAGGCAATGATGGAAAGTCGTTTGACGAGGGGAACCATCCAAATCTGACATCTCTGCATTCTGAAACGTCGGAGATTACCGATGACCGAGATCCAAGCGATACTTCATACGACGAAAAGCTAAATAGCGATTACGACAGTAAATACGACGAAAACGGCCAATACCAAAAACATCCAGTATCAAACACCGATGGGAGCTTTTCGAATCCGTTATCGCGGTCATATACTTCTTCACTCTCATCCAGCGCTTCGAATGTACCCGGTTCGGGTTCGGGTTCGGGATCAGGATTAGGATCCATTCCCAAATTGAATAAATCAACAACCAGTTTGGCCAACTCTATACCCTTTTCACTGAACAAACTTCCTTATAAGCCTATCAATAACGGCTCCACCACTAGCCTGCGAAATAAGTCCTTGTCTCATCAAATCTTTGGAACCTCGTCCAACCAAAGTAATGTGCCAGTTCCCTCAAGTATCACCATAACTCATGCCTCTCCTGGTAAGTTGAACTCGAGGTCTCTGGCAACAAACAACGATCACACGTTTATGCTAGGACGCAGTCCGAACGTGCTGCAGCCGCAATCTCAACCGGATTCAAAGCTCACCCACAGTCCATCACCCTCGGTGTTTGTGAACGCAAATGACCATGACTTGAATGATCTTTCAAAACCTTTATCTTTACCGCAATTTAATCATAGTCAAGAACACGATCAGGATTTGCTTTCGTCTCCAACAAACAAGTTGTCGGTGCCAACAGTCATTGCACCAATTTATAAAAAACAGAATTCTAATACCCAGATCCCCCAATCGTCACGAACACCGTCGCTTACCTCCCCATCGAATGTATCTAACCACAGCACTGCTGCGATCAACGACAACTCTCCGAATGCAAATTTAAAAAAAAATACTGGTCTATTACAGTGTGCATACCGTACAGCACATAATTCCAACATGCTCCCCAATGCCGATAATTCCACAGATCACCAGTCAAACCATGTAGCAACTGCAAATTCCAACCCTTCATCTAATGAATTTAATCAACTCATTTCAAATGATAGCACCTATGATGGAAGCACAAGAAACACCTCGCCAGATCAAAATTCCCAGCATCATATCATTTCGCCTAAAATTTTGAATGATTTCAAGCTATTAGAGTCAAGTATCAAGATTGGCATCAAAAAAAGACTTGATTATTTAGACAACGAAAATACCAAACTGCTATTGCAGCTCAAAATGGGATACAACAGTCTAGACGAAATTGAGAATCATTTACTCAGTGAAATCAAAGACTTGGACAACTGTATTGAGAATCTCAGATCTAAGAAGACTGTGGATTTGCAGAACTTGAAAGAACATGGATTGTTTGAAAACTTGAACGATCTCATTACAAGGATAGACAATATTAAGATCAATATGGATGATAACAAGACTACACTCACATTGTTTGAAAAACGATTAAACATCATCGATCAACTCAGAACGAACTCCGAGATTAAATATCGAAACAGAAAACAGATGTTCATTGCTATTGCTTTGTTTGTTTTACTCGTGGTCGTGTTCAAGATTTTGAAACGACTTTATTAATCTGTCAGGTTTGCAAAAAACATATTGCAGTGCTAATAAGAACAATAGTGGCTATCTGGTCAGATCCCACATTCCCTCAGTATACCAAGAGATCCGCTTATTGACGCTCATCTGATGCCATCAATGATGCCCCGTAAGCTCGTTCCCGTTATTTTAGTGAACTTGGTTAGATAAATTCTCTAGTTACTTTTTATAGTACAAAAATTAATTACACATCGAAATAGCAAGCAATATCAACCAATTACTACAGTCAAAGGTATTTCAAGTTTTACAGGCCTTGACGTAATATGTTTTCAAACGCATCTTCTGTATATGGTAAGCTGTAATCAAAGCTGCGATCGGTCGGATCGATTATGGTTTTATCAATATGATCTTTATGATCACTGTTGATATCGCACTCGTACAAAATTTTGCGTATAGTTTTTGGATCAAACTCTTTATTGAATGCAGCAATTATATCTTTATCCGGAACATTCATATTCTTCTGCATCAAAACATATGTCAAGCTCAAAAGATGAATCAATTTGTCTGGGACATCAGAAATGTGATTTTCATGGCACCAGTCATTCAATAACGAGAGATTGTATTTCAGTATTGAGCCTCGTTCAGGTATAAAATAGCCATCTCTGTTGATAATATCGTTGAAACAGATTAAATCGGTGTGAATTAGCATATCGTGAATAACCGATGATAACACAGTATCGTCAAATGAATAACTCTTCAAAGCAAGGTGCACATTGCTAAACACTCGAATCAAATCAAACATTTTGTATTTAGTTGTCCTTTGAAACAGCTGCTTCAAAGATGTCTGTGAATTCTTGCTGTAGTTATATACAACGTCATCTAAAACGATTGCATCAATTGCCTTTTTTGATATATCATTGAGAATCGAATTGATCCAGTAATTGTACATCTGGCCAAAAACAGTCTCACAGTATCGTTTCATTATTAACAACATCTTGAGATATGTGTCCCTATCTGCAGCAGCTTTGAAATATTCACCCTCAAAATCACGCATCAAATTAAACCTTGTTATGGTAATTGATGAACGTATTTCATTCAGGTTATTTAGTAAATAGCAACCAACAGATATAATGTCATCTGAATCCTTTAGCGATTTAAGTTTCATTTTCATTTCTTCCACATTTTTCTCTAAAAATATAACAGACTGGTTTACCATGTCGTTGTTCCATAGCTCATTTATTATGGCAGTAGCGTATCTTGCAGGAAGCAAAATCTCGGCAATGTCTGCTGGATGCTCTACATTCTCCTTCGGTGGTTGAATGTCTTCTAGCAGTAGTGAGGCAACAATCGAAGCTGCAATTTTAGATTCCGTTTTGTATTCCATCAGATCTGCATGTGCTGTTCTATAAGTCTTTTCAAGATCGCTTGAGTCAGTGCTGTTTCTGCCAAACATTATTTTTTCAGTTGAAATTGAACTGGTGCTTCTAACAGAGTTTCTTTTATTATCAACTTCGGGTCTCGCATATCTACAACGTCTCATCATCTTTTTGAAAAGCTGCACGTCATTTTTAAACGTTTTTGACAGCGACTGGTCAAATTCATATGAGTCTGGTACTTCATTCTTGTTCTCATACTCATTGAGAGTAGTGGAGATGGTTTGCAGTTTCGTCACAAGATTATTAGTACTGACATTTAATGCTTTAGTGGGCTTCATACCCAACAAATCGTCCTGTGAATATTTGAGCGCTTTTGACGAAGACTCAATTTTGTTCAATAGTCGGATTTCATTCTTGGACAAAGGTTTATGGCGTTTGTAATCGTCATCATCCGTAAGTGAAATTTCTTTTAGGGGAGAGTTTAATAGTGTGGTGCTACCGGATTGAGTTGTCGCATCCTCTCCATCCGACTGATGTGCTAATTGTGTTATCTTGTGTTGGTTAGTCAACTTAGAAACGTGGCATTTAATCATTCTGGCTTCCAGTTGATTCCTGTCAAGTTTATCCTTCTCTTCTTGCTCTCTTAATCTGGTAATCTCGGCTTGATGATGCAGTCTTCTTTTTTCTGCTTCCTCTTTCGCCTTCTGTTCGGCCCGCTGTTCCTGTAAACGTATTTCTTCCTGTTCTTTCTTCAGTTTCCTCAATTCTTCTTCGGCTTTCAATCTTTCTTTTTCTCTCATCTCTGAGAAATTCCGTCTTGAAATAAATCCACGAGTTAACGATTGCAACTGAATGATCTGAGTCTTTTTGATAGCACAACTCTTACGGGAAATGTAGCCTCTGAATAAAGACTGAATGGTAGTCGCTACCTCGCTTATATATCGGATTCTACTTCTCACTAAACTTCCACGAATATGTGCTTGTAGTTCGGTATGCGATTGCTTGGCAATAGTGTACCTCCGTTTCATTAAAAAGCCACGAATTTGTTTTTGAAGAACGATAGCACATGCAGTTAACTTCTTGGTTTTCTCAAACTCCAGTTGCCCTAAAACTCCAGCTCTAAAAAATAGTTTTGTTTTCCCTACTTGATATAGTGAATGGTCAGATATGTTGAATCGCAGAATTTTCAGACTTAATTCCTTAAGCTTATTCTCCGCTTTAATCTCCCCAATCTTGAAAGCCAGTTCATCTTCAGGTGGGATTAAAACAGAAAATCGGCCCAAAAACTCTTCAAAAGTGTATTTGGATGGGAAACCAACCAATGAAATTCTTATTGTTTCTAGAACACCGCATGCTCGAAGTTGAGATAAAACCATTAAATTATCAAATTCCCATGGCGTCTTGGTTTCATTTGGCTTGATACATCTAATATAATGGGCATCTGTTGTACTCAAGGTGGACATTAAGTCTTTTAGTGAATTTTTGAATATATGGCCTAATGTTGGCTTTTTATTTCTAGTGATTGTTGTAGGACGTTTTGATGGGGTGCTTTCACAATTTTTTTCGGAAGGTACTTTTACCGCAAGCAACTTCCTCATGAAGCCGTTGCTTGAATTGGTCAACATCGCAGTCTGCCCTTCACTAACATTGTCTCTATTTTTTTCTAAAAAGCCTTCCACTTCGTATGTCACATCCAATGCATAGTGTGAAACAACAAATTTCTCATAACCAAATCTACCCTTTTTGAATACTTGACTATGTGGAGGTTTCGTTAAAGTAGAAAACATTTTTTCTGCCCATGATTTATCTGAACCTGATGGGAGCTTACACTGCTCGTCCAATAACGACAAAATGCCTTGTTTATCTTCTATCAGATCGATACAGGGCTGATTGTCTGAGTATTTGATAAATGACCATTCGATTCCTTCATTTATATATTCATCTTGCTGCAGTTTAAAAACATGCTTGGTAAAGTCTTGCTGTAATTTCTCATTGGCATAGTTGATACAGAACTGTTCAAATGAGTTATCATCAAAGTGTTCAAATCCATAGATATCCAAAACACCAACAAAAGTTTTACTTTTGAGTTCAGCGTCAGAAGGATGTAAATCCGCGTTAATATATGACACCAGCCAATCAAATAGAGATGAATAGATGAATTTCGCAATGGAATCTCTAGATACAATAGCTTCATGGTACTTCAGCGTACTGGAAATTGAATCGGATCTCGTGGATATGAATTTTTTTGATATCAGTTTACAAAATTCCGTGGATTTCAACCCAAGAAGCTCACATGCAATGAGTAGGTTCGGGTCCTCGGCGAAAACATGTGCCTGACCTCTGGAATCATGGATTTCAATATTACCTATATGCAATAACCCAGATAAGATCTTAAACAATTCAAATCGCAGAGAAGATTCAATACCAATAACTTCCAAAGCATCGCATGTGTCTATGAAATCTCTTGCATCATCTGTACCTAGTACAGTACTTTCTCCGCCATTATTCAAATAATTATAGTCTTGGGCATTAGTTAAATGTAGTTCATTTTTTGTTTCATCATCCAATCCCATCAGCAATTGATAAAAAATGTGATAATTTCGTTCATTCACCGCCTGATGGACTACTCTCGACCTTTCTAGTAAGTAAGTTTGTATTTTAGCGCCGCAAATCAGGGAGTTCTCGTCAAATGAGATTTTCAGATATTTACCAAATCTTGAAGAGTTGTCATTTCTTGTAGTTTTCGCATTTCCAAAAGATTCCATGATTGGATTAGTTGCCAAAATTTGTTTTTCTATTTCAGTCGTATCAATAGAGGAGCTATGAACGCTGGCAAAAAACCTCATGATATATTTGGCGGAAACGGTTTTGCCAGCTCCTGACTCACCAGAAACAATGATAGATTGACTACAGCCAGTATTTTTCATGGTCTTATATGCTTCGTTCGCAATTGAAAAAACATGTGGTGTGTTTGTGGACTTATCAGCAGTATTGAGGTACTTTTGAATGACAGAATAAGTGTAAAGTTCATTGATTTTGGCAAAAGGGTTGATGGCGATCAGCACAACACCTGAAAATGTATAAATCTTTTTCACGGAGTACCTCAATTTTACCGAATTTAAGACTGACGGTTCGTTCAAGTGTGAGAGTGTGGTCAAATCATCTACCGTATCATCCATATTTCTCAGTTTAGGTATTTTATCGTTTGTTTCTGATAAATCACTTGTTTCAACAATGTATTTCTCCTTGGTTTCGTTTTCGTTCGTAACCTCAATCTGATATCGTTTCGTCGTAGCATCATATTCTACTCTGGTAACAAGCGCAGCGTTCCAACCCTGTCGGTCGTCCGGAATCCAGCAACGTGTACCTTGCTCAAGCTTCATATTTTTGTTTCTTTTGTACACAATTTGGTAGCTAAATAACAGCTAAACGCTCCTGCTAATATTTTCACTCTCGCAAACTTGTGACGTTCCTCCAGCGCTCCACTGTAGATATGTTGTTGAATGTTGCTCAAAACTGCGGCGGCTATATGTATACAGTTACTATGCAACTCTTTAGCGATGCAGCAGAAAAAAATTCGCAAATATTGTATGACTCAAATGAATCCGGCAAACTAATTCAACAGAATACCCTCCTATGTATGTTCACAACAACAGAAATGCGTCTTTACCTAAAGCAATCAATCTTCCTATGCTCAAATGCTATATTACAGCACAATAAGAAAACAGAATTTCCTCTTTTTCGCATTGCACGATTTTTTTCAATTTCCATGTTGTTGTGGCTGATGCAAAAGCGGCTGAGTAACCCATCGTAGAAGGCATGTGAAAGCAGCTTAAAATTATGAGCTATTACAGTAGTTGCTGGCTTGTATGTTTGATGTTCCACAATGGCTGATAAAAACAGACAGAAAAAAGACATTTTACCTTTTTGTGCCGTAAAATTCATTATGCTTTTTTTTTTTGCTGGAAGTAATGTTTCTGCTCAGACTCGCCTAAGGTAGCTTGAGTAGAACTGCTAAAACCTTCATTCGCATTGATCCAAAGCGGCCAAAATCATTCAATACAAATTGAAATGCTCTTACCTTCAATGCCAATATGTTATACGGTTTTATGATTACAGCGTCAAGTGAGTTTGGGTTAGAATAGAGCCAAAGTACTTTGTAATGTGACTGTACCATCTGGGTGAGCACTGTCGACTTTTGCTCCCGGTAAGAAGAACACACTCTTGAGTATATGGTTGTTTTATACGCCGTGTAAATTGTGTTTTTTACACAGAATATATCACCTTTTGGCTTAAAAAGTCTACTTGTAGATTATAGTAGGTCACAACACGTTGATATGCTTCTAACTATTTATGTTTTCATTATTAAGGAATTTGCTACGGAACTATACATACAATGCAATATATACGATGCCAGTACATGTTTTATGTGTGTTGCAAGTTTGGCACATTCCCCTGCTTGATAAAAAATGGCTGAGCAGTTTTAACACCGAATTGTATTTAGTATGGACCTGAAAGTAATTCCCTCAAAAGTATTTGTTGAGTCATGAAATTAATCTAATCCTGAAAATAAAGGTTGTCTTTCATTTCGGGGTGGTTAGAGAGACCACCATTTTTTACAATAGCTAAAAGCATCGGTTTTCAAATTCAGGGAACTTTTCTTCTTGTAGGACATTGTTTCATCCAGTGTGGTTTTAATATCAAAAAAAAATATAGATTTTTAATGTTGTCCAGCATATTTTGATAATATGCTGGAAAGCTATTATACACAATAAATAGTTAAAATCAGACGTTAAATATGGCTGAAACCTTATGACATCAAAAATTCTCTATACTCACAAATATTATTATCATCGTTATATATCTACCGATATTTCATGCAAGCATAACTTCATTTCCTCTTCACAGAGCGAGCTCAAATAAAGACATTTGGAAATCACCACCGCATCAGTCTCAAAATCATAAAATCTTGACCATTCAATGTACCTCAAAGCGTTCTTCACGGTTTCTCCAGTAAGAGTGAATTTTTGAAAATTGACAAGATCATAACTTGGTGTAGAATATCTTGCAAATTCATCTAAAGAATCTATATCGTCATCAATCTGATCAATTCCAATATCAAGCTTGGAGTTAACTATGGTAGGCATCTCTGAATAATGAGTTAAATCGTTCAATTCCAAAGATAAGAATGGGATAAACCCTTTGGAAGGTACAACCTTTTGTATCTCTTTTCTATAGTTTTCAAAGTCATTATCTGGAGATGTTAAGCTATTCAATTGTTTGAATTTCATCATTGTTCCTATATCCACTCTAATCCAAGTATCCTTAAGCTCTTTCATGACCTGTGTGTTTAATGCTAACATGATCTGAAATAAGGTTGCATAATTTTGGTAGTATCTACATGTTTGAGCCAAATGGATGAATCTCGTGATTGTCAGCACTCTCAATGGCAAGTTCTTACAAAGCAGAATTTCTGAAATAATCCAGTTATTCACCAAATTAAATCTTGAAGTGATCAATTCCAGTCCAGTTTTGTCGCTCAGATTTAATAAAACTCCTAACCATGATTTGCATGGCAGTGGCTGGACCCATTTTAAATTTACTAACTCCTTCCAATCTACCTCCATTATAATGTCTCTCTCAATCAAGGTCATTTGCTTTGCCAGTAAGTCGGAGTCATATTTGAAGATGAACGGAATATGCATTTTTTCATCTAAAATTTGATTAATCGAAACTAGAGGGTTAATATCACTAGATTTATGAGTAACTAGCAAAGACTGGATATCAAAATTGGAAGTTTCTCCATCATCTTTCAACAACTTGCTTGAGCTTATTTTAGTTAATGTACTTCCAACATCGTTGGGTTTGCCGCAAGACTGTCTGCAAATTAGATTCATCTCAAGCTTATCAATGGATACACGGGTAGTGTAAGAAGGTTCGTTTCCAGCTCTGGTATTCATGATATTGTTTGATATATATAAATCTCTTACTTGGTTTTCAAGTTTGATTTCATCATTACTGTCCTTTAACTGGATATCATTGTCATGAAAACTGTCATTGATTGTAGTTTGAATTTCGTTATAGTATCTTCGGGTAGGCGATTGACAAACAATTGCCACAGCATGTTTTTTATGAACTTCATCCTGATCATTGTTCGAATACGACAAGCCTTTATTGTTTTCATCTTGATCGTTCAATCCTATAATCACCTTGGGATTCTTCCGTTCACCTCTTAACTTGCTCAATGTGTAATTCAAAGGGTCGCAATCCAAAGCTTCAACTGGAATCGCTGCAAGTTCTTTAATGTCGGTGGTCGATAATCCATTATAGACTGTCTGTGAAGGTGTCGGTGACGGTAAAATCGAAATTTCAGACTTGACGCTTTTCATAGATCCAAGTTCATTATAATAGGGCAATTCTTGTAACTCATGCAATACGCTCATATTCAAACCATCTTCGGTATCGGGAGAATAGCATACGTTGTTTACTTCATTAAAAGAGCCATCGACAAACCATTCTGTTCCATATTCTTGTGAATCATGTTCATCTGCATCTGATTGGTCTTGAGGTTCAACAACTCGCAGATTGGATATCCTGTTTACTTTTCTGATTCTTTTTTCTTCTGCATCTTCTTCTAAGTGATTTCTGTCTGAAAGTTTGGAAAAATCAGAATCATATGTCATATATGACTTGCCTGATATAGCACTGCTTCTACTAACAATGTGGTTGGACACTGCGCTGCTTGGACTTAACAAATTGCTGGAGAGTGCACTTGCCCGATTGTTATATTCCCGGCCAAAATACTCGCCCAGTTGTCTGCTGTTGTTGAAAGTGGAAATCTGACTTGAATTAAAAATGTTAAGAAAGGCGCTGTTATTAGCATTTGCGTTCAAAATATTTGAATCACTGTTATATTTTTCTCTTCTGGTTAAACTGGTTCTAGAAAACGATCTTGAATTTCCAACATGTTGTAAACTTGCCCTGATGGCTGTATTTTTGAACATCGACTGTTTGCGGCTTGCGTTGCACTGGTTGAAGAAGCTGTGATTTCTTTGAAAGTCAGTCTCCGCAGTCAAGTCCGTCAATAAACTGTCATCTAGATTTGAGACGTTATTTATATCATCCGATGAAATACCAATATCTTCAAATCCATTGTGTGATATATCCATATTATTATCATCAGACCAATCAATTGTATCTGGAGGAGTCTGAAAGGAGTGCCCGTTTTCTTCCTTGTCTCCTTCAATGTTCATTCTTTGTGCAAGATCATCATCCACGTAACTTTTGTGCTTGTTAAACTTGGTTGGTGATTCTGTTGGGTCGAACTTTGATTCTCTATCGTTTAAGTTGAAAGCCAGCGACAACACACTCTTCCTGTTTGAAGTTCTGATTTGTTTGGAGTACCTTATCCTAAAGCTGGGATGCTGCAGCATTTCTTGATATTCGTGAATTATCAGATCTTCAAGGTAATCTATAGTTGTATCATTAACAACAATTGATTTTTCCAAGTCAATAATCAAATCTTGTGTTTTCAGTAGTTTGGACGTTGGTTTAGCCATTTTAATGACAGACTTACCACTTATGCTATTTGGTTGCGTTTCTTTTAGCGGATATTTTCCAGACCGTGAGTTGGAATTATTATTGTTATGTGCAGGATAATTACCGGTATTATGGTAAGTGTTCTCCTTGTTATGATGACTAAACAAACCTTTAAAAAATCCCTTTTTTTTCGGTAAATCATTGGAACGGCTGGTATCGGATGCCATATTTGATCTTGTTGCATTTCTGTTATCTTTTATGTATTGTGTTCGAGTATTCTTTTCATTTTTCACACTATGTTTGATATATGGATCAGCTTTAGAAGCTTGTTTGATATTTTTCAAATATTTATCATTATCTAGCTCCTTTGCCAAAGACTGAATCTGGTTGATCTTGCAATCCTGAAAAATCTCGACATTTCCTTTGATTGTGAATCCTTCATTTAACTTATTCTCTTTATGGATTGTCTGATCAGCCAGTTCAACTACACCTTCAATCGGGTCTTTATTCAAAGTCAAAAATAATTTGGAGTATAAAACATCGATACTGTTAGCATCATCGCCAGAGGTGTTAGTTACTGCTGAAATGTCTTTTTCCGACGTTGAAGGTTTGAAAGAATGTAGTGAACCTTTTGGAAACAACACTGTATTTGCTTGATCATTTTCTTCTTTTCGTTTAGCATTATAAAGATCCGATCTTTTCTCCAAAAATGACTCTAGTGGATTCTTTTGGCCCATCTGAGTTGATTTGGTATTTAAATTCACGCTCTGGTTCAAACTCTTCTTGTCGAACATATCAATCAAGGTAGATCTTCGGCATGCAGGATTATTCAACTGCTCAAATCCCGCAACAGATAATCGATTGCTGCCTAGGTTTTCATAGGCAAGAATGTCAAAGGATAATAGATCATCTTTGAATGACTGGTCGCTGTCCCAAAAATTCATGCATACCGTCATATATGATTTTTTCAGATCTTTGATAATTTTGGATTGCAAATTCTGGGTATCTGTGCCAACAAAATTCTCATTCTGTGATATTTCATTTATTATCGAAGTGAAAAGTTTTCTTAAATTCAAATTATCCAAAAAGTCATCCGGAAAATGGTTCAATAACCAGTGCCTGATTGTGACAAATGTCCTCACCAGCACAATTTTGCATATTCTATTTTTTTCAATGACTCCTGAATGTGATCCCTTGAGGCACCACGATAATCTGCACAGTAAAAATTCCAACAATGGCAATGAATCGATGTATTTTCTGAAAGTCAAGAAAAAATCAACCAGTATCTGATAGTCGAGTACTTCCGGAGATGTGATATATGTGATTAAGGCTTCTACTGTTCCTTGAGTTAATTTCCCCTGTTCAAATTTTGCAATTTCAGATTGATTGGGAGTTGGATATAGTAGTAAATTATCAAATATTGGTTCGTTCTCTTCAAGGTTGCAAAGGAAATTTTTCATGTATTGTTCTTCTTCGTTGATCTGGTCTTGATTTGGTTCACTGGTGGAGTTTTGACGATAATACTCCGAATCCGAATAAAAACTTACGTGGTCCTCATCAAGTTCATGATGAAAATCGATGATCTCTGGATCACCAGACATATCGTTCATTAATAATAACAGACAGTTTAGAAATGTATTTTGGTGAAGTTAAATTGATTCCTTCTTCTAAAATCCCAATGTTTGGATGCAAAAAGTATCTTAGTACTTCCAATATTCAATGCAAGCTCGTGTACTTGAAACGGCTTTGTCTACTAACAAAACACCAAGAACTTACCAGTATCAAATCAATGTGCTACACAATCAAGCAAAAAATCGTTTTTTGATGTAAATACAACTCTCACATCATCGCGAATTATGTAAACAAATAAACAGGCTCAGCAGTGTTAGTATTTCCGTTTCCGCAGAAAAGAAAAACAAAAGTTTGAAAAAAGCGTTGCTGTGCGACTATAGACGCCAAATTTAGTACATTTGTGGTTGCTAGGTTATATAGCGTCGTTTAGTTTGCGGTTGGCAGCTTCGACGTATTAGACCGGTAGATTTGAACTTATCGGGAAAAAGCCTAAAAGAACCAACTGCAAAGCTATTTTCATTTAGCAACAAGGCTCTTATTCATATTTTATAGAAAAAATAACTAAAATTCGTAATTTATAAAATTCGTTAAAAAGATGATACATGAATGAATAGATAGACGCTAGGTATAGAAAAAATCGATAATAAATAAAAGTTCGCAATATTTATCATTAGTTGATTTATTGTGGGCCATCGTTAATAGCAATTCTAACGGTCTTCCATTGAGTGTAGTTTTCGAAAGCTGCTTCACCCATTTCTCTACCAATACCAGATTGCTTGAAACCACCGAATGGCATGTTGTGGTGGAAGTCGTTATAAGTGTTGATCCAGACGGTACCTGCTTCCAAGTTGTTTGCAACGTAAGTGGCAGTGTCAAGAGAAGTAGTGTGAATACCGGCAGCTAAACCATATTCAGAATCGTTGGCCATAGCAATAGCTTCATCAGCAGTCTTGAACTTTGTAACAACAGCAAATGGACCGAAAATTTCTTCAGAATAGATCTTCATGTTTGGCTTAACATCAGCAAAAATGGTTGGCTTAACAAAGTAACCCTTGTCACCTAATCTTTCACCACCAGTGACTAAAGTAGCACCTTCGTCTTTACCGGATTCGACATAACCTAAAATCTTGGTTAATTGTTGTTGAGAAGTTTGTGCACCTTGGAAAACACCTTCTTCGAATGGGTTACCAACCTTTAAGGCTTCGGCAGCAATCTTGAATTCTTCCAGAACTTGGTCGTAAACACCTTCTTGGATGAAAACTCTTGAACCTGCACAACAAACTTCACCAGAGTTAAAGAAGATACCAAGAATCAAGTTGTTGACAGCCTTCTTTATGTCTGCGTCATTGAAAACAATGTTTGGAGATTTACCACCTAATTCTAAGGTAACCTTCTTTAAGTTGGATTCAGCAGCAGCCTTCATAATGTGCTTACCGGTAGCGGTAGAACCAGTGAAAGCTAACTTCTTAATCTTTGGATGAGTAGAGATAGCTTCACCAGTAATCTTACCGAAACCAGAGACAATGTTAATAACACCATCTGGAATACCAGCTTCTTTAGCTAACTTAGCAGCATACAAAGCAGATAATGGAGTTGATTCTGCAGTCTTTAAAACAATGGTGTTACCGGCAGCTAAAGCTGGACCAACCTTCCAAGACCACATTAATAATGGGAAGTTCCATGGGATGATTTGACCACAAACACCAATTGGTTCTCTCTTGATATAGTTGAAGTAGTTGGAACCGGTATCAACAACCTTACCAAATAACTTGTCAGCCCAACCAGCACAATACTTAAGGTAATTAATAACTAACTTCACATCGATTTCGGCCATGAATAAAGCTTTACCATTGTCCATAGATTCAATTGCGGCAAGGGTATCCTTATTCTTTTCCATCAACTCGGCTAGTTTCATCAAGTGCTCACCTCTGATAGATGGGTCCATCTTACTCCATTCGGAATGGAAAGCATTGTAAGCAGCGTCGACAGCCGCATCGACATCTTCAGTTCTTGCTTCGTAAACGTGACAAATTTCATCTTCATTGGAAGGGTTAATAACTTCAAAAGTCTTGTGTTGTTGAGATGCAACGAACTCACCATTAATGAACAAACCGGTTGGTTGTTCGTAAACCTTACCGTTAGGTAAGGTAATGGATTTAGACAATGGGTAGTGAGAGTAGTATCTTAAAGCAGCAGCAGCAGCCATGAATGATGGTTGTGCTGACTTGAAAGTAGTTCTAGTTGCAGTTCTAAGCATGTTGATGTTAATCAATCGATTGATTAAAGAAGTAAAGAGAAGAGAAAGAGTTACTGCTTAGAAGAATAAATACGAGTATAGGAAATATGTCTGAATTTATAGAAAGTAGGAAACCCTTTCTGTCAAAAAAAAATCGTTACTCAAGTAATAGCGGTGAATAGAAGAGGGGGGATAAGTGGGGGTGTTCTGACGTGGGTGGGGATAGCAGCGTTCAATAGATTTTGGCCAGGAGGGGGTGATTCTAGAAAAAACCACGGCTGTTTTACTTTTTTAGGCGGCAAGCGCCATGCGGGGCGGCCTGGAAGAATAGGATTTTCCCAGTTTTGAGGCCAAAAGCAGCCAACTAGGAATTATGGGGGTGCAGGAGACCTACACGGGGTGCAATTCCTACATGTTGGGTGTAAATTACGCTTGAAACTGTTTATGTTTGAAACAGTTTGTAATATAGAACAAAAATCCAAATCGAAAATATTGGAATTATACATAAGAAAGTCCATGTCAGGTGCTTATTTGACTGTACTTATTATATGTAAATGTCTTTTCATACACCTTGTGATACCTACAGCTGAAAACATAATTTCACAACCAGAAATTACTGCTGCCGCCGTTCCATCCATCCTTGAATTAGAGTGACCACTGTTTAGTTGTTTTAAGACCGGTCCAATATTTCGTGTAACAACGTTTCTGCTGAGATTTCACCACAGAGTTGAACGGCTCAAATTGGGTATCTTTTTAATCGCTTATCCCCGTAACTGAGTCTTTCCTAGGCGAAAACAGTGTGTTGTTCAAACCTCCGCAGCACACAGCGAATCGCTCTCAACGCTACAATACGTGTTCAGATTTTTTCACTTTTAATTGTTAGCACATAACCAGTGTTCTCCGCAGTTCCGTTAAAGCCGCTGAAAATTTTGTGAGTTCTTTCGCCCGCGTTGAACATGTTTTAGTAATGACGTCTACAAAAAATTCTCGACGGGACGGTAGGGGGTTTTCACACCCCATCACATAGACATGCTTAATGTTTAATTGGAAGAATGCATTGGCTTAATTGAAAAAACAAATTTAAGATAAAACCAATTTTGCTGATATTAAGAAATTAGCTTTAGGAGCGCAGTGTAAAGTTCTGGTTCTCTCTAAAAAAGAAAATTCCCCGTAAAGATGGCACATATTTACTGAATAGAAGTTTCAGTTTCAAAGCGATGCTTTTGTAAACGGATCTTGCTTTATTAGCTCCAGATTAGTGAAGGTCGCATGATGAAAAAAATGGTAAATTTAGCAAGTTCCTGATGCATGAGACGTAATCAACGGTCAAACCTTCAGGCTAACAATTTTTCGGTTTTTTTTTTGTTGGTGCAATTATCACTCTCGGTAAGCATAAAATTACCTGTGTAATGATCCAAAATCGAAATTGTTGATAGCACCTCATATTCGGAGTTTTATTTTTTTTCGATATTTTTTACATACACATAAAATTGTCTATCCTTCTGGTCTATCCAAAATGAGCTTGTTCTTTATGTGTATGTCGATACATGGCTATGAATATTACGAGATCAACTGGCTGATAAAAATGTTTACGTAATCAAACTGTACTATTGTTAGCAAAGCAATAGCGTTTTACTCTATGAAACGCTTCGGAAATCTATAAAATCAGTTTACAAAAACAGTCACATAAATTTTTCTGGGAAACTATAGCAATCCTGCCTTCTTGAAAGCTTGACTGGTTTGATTGCTTTTTTCAAGTTTATAAAGATCTGATTCGTTACCCCAGAATTTACCATTGAAAAATAGAGATGGAACCCATTTTCTACCTGAAATTTCAGTAAATTCCTTTTCCAATTGCGTAGCCTTAGAAGATTCCATCTTATCTAGTTCAACCAAATGAACTTTCGATAAAACTTTATGTTTATTGAAAACCGCCATTGCATAATGACAATCTGGACACCAGGATTTGGATAGCATCACAAATCTGTTTGATTTAATAATATTAAGAGCACTGGACATGGTTCAAATCTGCTTGATCAAAAAAAGCACTTTATTCTGGAGAAGAATGTGTGCCGAATTGCTGATTTCCCAACATTTGAAGGAAAATCTCGGTAAAGCGAAACCACATTTGATACATTTATCACGACATCTATTCATGTGGTAAAGTAGGTGTAAAAAACGTAAAAACGGTTCAGTCGCTGTTTTCGGCTCTGCTTTTTTTTTTTTTTTTCTATAGCCGTGTTTACTGAGTTTCAACGGAAAAACGGTTATCACAGGAAAAAAGATTAAAAAAATTGCTACGGACTCGGAAAATTTTCTATCCGAATCAATATATTTCAACTTTTCCAGCTTTACCGTACTCATCAGTGCCCCATATAATCATCAAATCAATGGTTTTCATCTTAATCCTCCAAAGACATGTATATTTTTTTCCACTTTTTATCTTCCTTCTCTATTTTCTTCTTTGCTTCTATTTTATCTCGAATTTTCTCATTAAACCTCATTAAGTTTGCATTCATTCATGTCTTCGTCACGCTCATCAATAGAGTCTTCTAAGAATGATCTTGAAGTGGTCAAAGAAATTGACCTCAGCATAAAAAAAACAGTTAGCTCTCATAAATCTACGAAGGAAATTTCTAGACCCGATGCTCAAAATGAAAAAAATGGATATTTTGGTCATTTTACCAGTAATCTAAAACATAAATTAAACAAGTATGTCAAAAATTCAAATTCGTCTTCAGATAGCGATCTGGAAAATCAACAAACAGCCGTAGAACACGAAACAGACCCAGAAATTATTGGATATGATCCCAAATCCTGTGAATGGGATTCGCCGCAAGATCCAGACAATCCACATAACTGGCCCGCTTGGAAAAGATGGTACTGCACAATGACAACTGCATTTCTTTGTTTGGAAATTACTATTGGCTCTTCCCTCTACGTCGATGCGGTACCCGAAATGATGGCCAAATGGAAAGTATCCCAAACCTTGTGTCTTGGAGGTCTTGCTCTCTATTTACTAGGATTGGCTTTTGGACCTGTGATAGCAGCACCAATGTCGGAGCTTTTTGGAAGGAAAATTGTCTATTGCGTGAGTCTCCCTGTTTCTATGGTTTTTATTGTCGGAGTAGCACTTTCCACCAATATCCAACAAGTCTTAATCCTGCGTTTCCTTGGTGGTATTACTTCATCTGGAGCATTAGCTATAGCAGTGGGAACAATAACTGATGTTTGGACTCCGCAAGAGATTGGCTTTTCAATGACTCTATTTTGTCTAGCTCCATTAGCTGGTCCTGTCATTGGCCCTGTCATTGGTGGCTTTGTTGCTGAAAAGAAATATTCTAGTGATCCTAATGTTGTCGGTGGATTACGCTGGATAATGTGGGTAAATTTGTTTTTTGCTGCATTTGTGTTTGTCCCCCTATTTTTGATGCCAGAGTCATACAAACCTATCATTATGAAAAAAAGGTTGATCAAAAGAGGGAAAAAAATTAGAAAAGCAATGTCTATGTCTCAGTTTCTTGTTTCTATTGTATCTTCCCACATTGTCAAACCTGTTGAAATGATTTTCGTTGAACCAATTGTTCTTGTTTTCTCGATCTATGCTGCTCTACTGTTTGCCGTTTTGTTTGGCTTCTTTGAAGCGTATCCTGTGATCTTTCGTGGTATTTATGGATGGAAAATTGGCACTTCTGGTTTGCCATTTCTTGGCGTAGGGGTTGGTCTCATAATGGGAGCAAGTGTTTATCTCTATATTGACAAATTTATTTTTTTCAAAAAATGGAATGACGGGTACATTGGTATGAAAGACAAAGAAGGTAACCCTATACCTCCAACTCCGGAATCTAGATTACTGCCATGTATGGTTGGTTCATTGACTTTTGCTCCTTCTTTATTTTGGTTAGCATGGACTTCACGGACATCTGTTCACTGGATGGCACCAATAGCAGCGGGTTCTCTCTTTGGATTTTCTCTAGTTTTGATTTTCTTTTCAATTTTGACATATTTTTCAATGGCTTATCCACCAGTGGCTGTTGCTTCAGCTTTGGCTGCCAACAATATGTTCAGATACATCATTTCTTCTGCTTTTCCCTTATTTACTACACAAATGATGGAAGATTTGCATGTTTGTTGGGGAGTTTCCATTTTTGGATTTGTTGCTCTTCTAATGATTCCGGTTCCATGGATTTTCACCAAGTATGGTCCAACTTTGAGAAAAAGATCAAAATATGGTTGGAGTGCATTGGCAACGGAAAAGACCGAAGAAAAAAAGGGTGAAGGAATGGTGTGTACTATTTCTTGTCAATCAACTGCAACATTTGCTTCATCTACTGAGGTCTAACGGGGATTCTATCAATAAACTGAAATACTTGAGGTTTTGGAATGTTTGTGAAAAAAAATGTGATATACTCTGGTTTTTCTGGAATTGTAATACCAGATACGGGTCCAAGCATTGAATAAAAAAGTACAATAAAGCTCGAATCATGATTTATAGGCACTGTACAGGGATTTCGAAAGAATATAAATATAACTTTAATGAAAATCCTAGTTCGGTTGTCACTACATTTTTTTATTTGCGATAGAAAAATGTAATTATAAATGTTGTATAAATGTACCATACTTACTTTACGAATACATCATAATTTTTGTATAATTTTGAGTTCCTTTAAACAATCTTGTTTTAAAACAAACTAAAATTTTAATGGCTTTTTCTTGGAAAGAATAATAGTGTCACTAAGTTCAAGGTATCAAACAAAAAGTAGAGAACGATGGTTGATTAACTATATACATGTTTGTACCAAAAGATATCTAAACTATATATTCAAGACACAATTTAAAATAATCCTTGGGTTTTGAAAATTTCGTCTGTCTTATCTAAACTCTCGTATTTTTTAATATCAGATTCGTTTCCCCAGAATTTACCGTTAAAAAATAAAGACGGAACCCATTTTCTGCCTGAAATTTCGGTAAACTCCTTTTCCAGTTTAGCAGCTTTTGAAGCTTCCATTTTATCCAATTCAATCAAATGAATCTTTGGTAAAACCTTGTATTTCTGAAAGATGTTTATAGCGTAATGACAATCAGGACACCAAGATTTGGATAACATGACAAATTGGTGTTGTTTGATAATTTCTGCAGCGGAAGACATGATTTAATTTCAATGCTTAAATGCTGGTTCCAGATGATAAACCTCGTGATTAAAGATAAAGCAAAACTCGAGACTTTGTCAGCCTAACTTACTAACGATTATATCTTTTACTAGAGTGTGGATGCAGGTTTATGTGAAGCCACACAATCAAGCTGAAAAAAATAACTCCCAAACAAAATCGACCCTACTTATAGTCGATTTTCAAACCCTTGGTATCTACGATCATGAAGTTCAATTTCGTTTGAAACAGTTGACTTTCCCCAAGATTGTTAAATGAGATAATGTTCTAATAGTTTTACATTTAAAAATTAGGTTTTGAGATGGTGATGATTGGCTTGCCTTACATATTTAAAAGCAAAACATCTCAGAAGCACACAAATAATTCAAATAACTTTTGAACGGATCCAACTTTACTCAACCAGTTCGTGTTTGAATTCTATTCGTAAGTATACATGATATTTGCAAAAGCATCATGTCCATCTGTGTTTGTTAGAGAGTGCACAAAATGTAATCCCTGTCAATTCACGGGTTTTTATTGATCTTGGAAAAAAAATTCGTTTAGTAACAGTTCTGGTAAACTATTTTGGCCAATCATAATAGTGAAAAAGCTACATGTAAGTTTCACAAAAGCGATTTCTTTATGATGAAGAAAAGGTAAGAGGTTTGACAAAATAATATCGGATTGCCAGATAAAACAATAAAACACACATCTGTGATTTTATAAGTGTACTAGTTTACCTTCATCGTCTCCGATGCGGAAACAGACTATGTTGCAACTCAATTCTTAAACCAATCACATGACTACAATTTTCATAGCTGTGCACAAAACAGCTCGCCGTGTTGTATTTACCCTCTATTGATCTACAATCTTTATTGCTTTACAAAAAGTTGCGTATGAACCGGAAAAGACATGGAGCCGAGATTCACGATAACTCCGACATTTATGTGAGCGTAATCTCGTAAATAATTTGACCGAACAACACTTTATTTTTATTTAGACGATAAAGTGTTGAAGCGTCAATCAATTCTGCAAATAGTACAAATTGGGAAGTGTAAATGATGAGATCCAGTTTCTCAGAACTTTCTAGACTTTTTTTAGTATAAGTCCACAAAAAATCTGTGAAAGAAGAAAAGCTAGAAGTTGGATCCACAACAACATAATGCTTGTCGTGAAGGTTAAATGGTGCAGTATCTATGGTGTTTAAGTATCTTTTGGCTGAAAATTCTTAATATCGTTGTTCTATAACTCTAATTCACTGAAGATCTAGTCCGGTAGAGTTATTCTTTTTTATCAAGCCGTCATACGTTTGATAACATGAATAAAAGGTTTGAAGAAAAGTCAAGTATGTAAAATAAAAAACTTGAAAAAAAAGAATTGGAAAAACAGTCACTGCTTTTATTGATTTTTTTCTATTAACCTTTTGAGTTTTCTTAATTTTTGTTAATATCCAGCTTTTAATGTATTTCCTTTCAAAAGATACTTTACTTGGCTATCTTTTTCTACAGCATCCCTCATTTTCAATATGGTTACTCTCCTTATGATTATCACGTAATTTTAAGTTGTTGCGTCGATCGTCGCTAAAGCAACCGTTGCATATGTGGGAAGAATTGTTTACAGTTTTCTAGCTGTTACAGGGTCCCTTGTTAAGTAACAGGTTACAGCCAATGCTATATCGCCAAGGCTTGTATTTGGACAGCAAATAATGTATACGTTCACGTGATTTATGGGGCAGAAAGGAACCCACATAGTGGCACTTTTTTGTCTAAAGTAAAAATCATCTCTTCAACTTTTTTCCTCGAGTTAATCACGTAATCATGTACTTCCTCACTTTGACACACTCCCAACATCTTCCTCTAAACAACAATGTTCACCCCTGCCATCCGCCGTGGAATATTTTCCAAAGGTACCGTCAGACAGGCATGGAGATCATATGCGGATCTCCCATCTGCAGACTCCAAACAGCCAATACTGAACCATTTTCAAAGCGTCGCCAAGTCGACCAAATCTGAACGTGAGTCAGACGTCCAAAAACAGGTGCCAACGGATGAAGAAACTGAAGGACTAGTTAAATCTACTTCGACTGTTAAGCCTCCTACATTTTTCCAGACAGAAAAACCACCTCAACAATTCGTGCCAAGCCCAATACCATCTGGTATCAGCCAATCTTCTCCAATTCCACAATCACCAACCCCTAAAAAAAAGAGGAACTACCTTAATATAGTACTGGGTTTACTATTTTTGACTTTTGTGACAATGGATTTGGTTTATTTACTTGACTCGGAAAATTCAGATTACATTTCTGAAGAAACTTTAAAGTTTTTAGAGGCAGCGATGACAGCTGAAACATCGGGTAAGAATGATGAAGCAATTGACAATTATCTCAAGGCACTAAAACAATTGGATGCAGAAGAAGCAGAGTACTATTCTCCGTCATATACATCATGTGCAATTAGAATTGCACAGATTTATGAAAATGAGAAGCAGTTCGATAAGGCTATGAAAATTTACAGGTTTTTGGCTCTGGAATATCTCAAACAGTTCAAAGATCCAAACAGTCACTTGATGGGAAGTTCTAGTAAAACTATTGATTTTGCGATTGCTAGATCCTTGGTTGTTGCTACAAGATATGCTTCCTTGTGCAAGCTAACCAATCTCAAAGAAGCTAAAGAGATTCTACTTTTCAACATCGTTAACGCTCAGAATAAAATTATTGAGAACTATCCACCATTTCTTTCTATAATAAATGACATTAATAATCGAAATATTCTAGATTTGATCAACTTGCAATTGGACGAACTTGCCGGAACTATCAAAGAGCCCGTGGAGTTGCCTTTGTATACCACAGAGCAAACACCGGAAAATAAATTATTAGGGTTGAATGTTAAGGCATGGCCTGTGTTTACAAGGGTGCTGCTCAATGCAAAAGACTTGTACTCGAACATGTGCATTGAAACCAATGATCTGAGTTCTGCCATTTCCAATCTAACGAGTAATTCTGTTATCATTCAAAGATGTTTTGATCATCCTTCAAGATTAATTTTGACGTTAGCTAAATTGGGGATGTTACTACAGCTATCATATGAAACTATTGACACTCAATTTCCGCAAAAGAATCAAATTGATATAGTTAATGAAGACGATAATTCTAATAGCCAGATTGACATTTCTTCTCCTGAGTTGAAGCAGTTTTTGCTCAATTCTACCGTTTCCGAAAGCAAAAGAATTTTTATGAAAGTTTTGAAACTATGCGAAACTTTGAAACTGCAAGAATCTCTAGTAAAAAAGGATCACTTGGGTAAGGAAGTGTACGAATGGGAAATGATGTTCAAACCAGCAATTGAAAAATCGGAACTGATTTCGCATTTATCTCTTGGTATTATTTTTTTTAAGGCTGGATCCGCTGATGAATCACTAGCTTGTTTCAAAAAAGCAAGAGTTATTGCGGGTAGACTTAAGGATCTTGAATATCTTGATGATATCAATAAATGGATTGACGTTGTTGCTAAGAATAAATAGAAGATAAGAAACGAAAAACAACAAAGAGAGAGAGACAATGGCAGAAATTTGAGCGATAATGCTTTTGCATCTCTCAATTAGTATTGACGAAAACATCCAACACAAATAAATATACTCATATTTAAAACTAGTAATAAGAATTTGTACATAATAAGCTGGTTTTTGATTTTCTGTTTGATAAGTAACGAGACGCACAGTGAACGTCGCACCAAAACTCTTCGTAGTATGTAAAAATTGGACTGGATTCGAGTCAAAGCCAATCGTATTATACTACTACTGCACCTGTATATTCTGCAATTCTTGGTTGGCTTACCACTCGCTTATATGTAGACGCTGCCTTTGACGCTGGTTATATAATTATGCACCGCGTAGTTTTAAACTTTCTTCTGCACCCTGGAAACCCTCAGATTACTAAGCACTTTGGAAAACGCATTTTGCATATCATTCTTTAATCATCAAAACAATCTGGATGGTTTACATCCTTCAATACAGCAAGTAGATAGCTGAACTGTCACTAGTATACACAAGTGACCATCTGATTTTAGCCATCCAGTCGATCGACGCAATGCAAGATTTCCCGATTTTTTTGGTCTTGAAAAAAAAAAATAATAATCTTGTTTGTGCAGATCAAACAATACGCATTGGAAAATCTATGGGCAGGCGCTTAGTCTATTCATCATATTACGCCTGGCTACCCGATTCCCCCAGGTACCATAAATTTACGCTATTTCATTTACGAGGCCTTCCCTGGTTAGACTGCGCATAAATTCTTCGTAGTTAGGCGCATTACTAAGCACAGCCTGTAACTACCAACTCACGCTTAACTATGTATGAACTGCCCGATCCACGATTTAACCGACGGTAACTTTTCGGCCCGAAAGCGGTAGAAAACGTAAACAAAGGAAAAAAAACTTAGCGATAATTCTGTGATTTTTTCTGGCCGATTCCCTGAATTGCTATTTTTCAACCGAGGTCGATTGTGTGGTTTTATTATTTATAAATAGAGAATTCCCAAACAATTTTCTGTCGCAGTTTTTTTGTTGAAAGCTTCTCATCAAGCTCCATCAGTAAGCCTTGTTTGTGTAAAAATGTCTTCCAGAAACTCTACCATAAGTTCGGAATCCAGATACGAATCAGCTGCCGAGTCTTTCACCGATGCCGTGGATGTCGATGGGCAGCAGATTGCTGAATCCGAGAACGCAGAAAACAACCAATCCGCCCACACTTTAGATGAAGGCGAGGACACTGACGTACCTGCTGAAAACAGTTCAAACCATACCCAAACTGAAAATGATGTCACTGAAAATAAAGACGCTACAATTGGAGAAGAGCCTGACTATGATGATACGGAGGTTGAAAAATTTGAGGCCGCAGCGTTACACAACCAAAACGAGTATGAAGAAGAATTGAGTTTAGAATTGCAGAGACAAGCAACCAATTTATCTAAAATCTCCAGAATTTTGACTGGTAAATCCGAAGATTTAGAAAAGCAACCGAATACACTTGAAGATGAGGAGGATCCTGAGATTGTCGGTTATGATCCAAAAACATGTGATTGGGACTCACCAGATGATCCTGCTAACCCATACAATTGGCCTCATTGGAAGAGATGGTTCTGTACAATGACCACTGCAATTTTATGTTTAGTCATTACTATCGGTTCCTCCCTTTACGTCGATGCTGTTCCTGAAATGATGTTAAAATGGAAAATTTCACAAACCTTAGGTTTATCAGGTTTGACATTCTACTTGTTAGGTCTAGCATTTGGACCTGCATTTGCTGCTCCGTTGTCTGAATTATTTGGTAGAAAAATTGTCTACTGCATAAGTTTACCTGTTTCCATGCTTTTTATCATGGGTGTTGGATTATCCAAACATATTAGAGAAGTTTTAGTTTTGAGATTTTTTGCCGGCTTGACTTCTTCAGGTGCGTTAGCCATTGCCGGTGGTACCATTACTGACATTTGGAGAATGGAAGAGATAGGTATTGCGATGTCATTATTCTGTTTGGCCCCATTGGCAGGTCCAGTCATTGGTCCAGTCATTGGCGGTTTCGTTGCTCAAAACAAAGCTTCACCAGACCCTAACGTTGTTGGAGGTTTGAGATGGGTTATGTGGGTCAACTTATTTTTTGCAGCTGTTGTTTTCATTCCATTATTCGTCATGCCAGAAACTTACAAACCAATCATTATGAGAAAGAGACTTTTAAAGAGAGGTAAAACCATTAGAAAGACCATGAGTACTACTCAATTCCTTACAGCAATTCTTTTCATCACTTTATTAAAACCTATTGAAATGATTTTTGTTGAGCCAATTGTTTTAGTTTTCTCTATTTATGCAGCATTTGTTTTTGCCGTTTTGTTTGGCTTCTTCGAAGCATTCCCAGTCATTTTCCGTGGTGTTTATGGATGGGAAATTGGTGTTTCTGGTTTGCCTTTCTTAGGAGTAGGTCTTGGTCTTTTAATTGGTGTTTTTGTGTACGTTCTTATGGATAAATTGATTTTTTTCAAAAGATGGGATGATGGGTACATTGGTATGAAAGACAAAGAAGGTAACCCAATACCTCCAACTCCGGAATCAAGACTACTTCCATGCATGGTTGGTTCGGTGACCTTTGGTCCATCCTTGTTTTGGTTGGCATGGACAGCTAGAGAATCTGTGAATTTTATGGCCCCAACAGCTGCCGGTGTATTATTTGGATTTTCTTTGGTTTTGATTTTCTTTTCAATTTTGACCTATTTCTCCATGTCTTACCCACCAATTTCTGTTGCATCGGCTTTGGCTGCCAATAATATGACTCGTTATATTGTTTCATCTGTTTTCCCATTATTCACTGTTCAAATGATGGAAAATTTACATGTTTATTGGGGTGTGTCCGTTTTTGCATTCATTGCATTAGTGATGATTCCAGTTCCTTGGATTTTCACTAAATATGGTCCAGCATTGAGAAACAGATCTAAGTACGGTTGGCCAGCATTGATGAAACAGAAGCAAGAAGCTGAAAAGGCTAAAGCTGAAAGATTGGCAGAAAAAAATAGACTCAATGCTGCGAATGAAAGTAATCCTGCCTCTTCAGATGGATCCTCAGTATCCAAGGCATAAACAATGAAATATGAAAGCCCAAATTTAGGCAGTTTCAGTTTATTTAACTGAAATCTACAACGTGGATAATAATTATTGAATCAGAATTAATACCTTTTCTTTTCTCTTTTGTTTTTTTGCTGAATTCGTGGCTTTTTGTTTGTTGTGGAATTAGCAAGAAGCTATACGACGTTGCAATTTGTGATCATCTACGTTATGGTACAATATAATACAATCTAATACAATACAATAAAATAAGATAAATTAAAATACAATCCAAATCTACTTTATATTACTTTATAAGAACTAATACCTAATTACTAAATTGAACGCATATCATGATATTGTTTTTGTGTTCCATAATACCGCCACAAACGTATTGTTGAAAGTAAATATATAGGCAAGGAGAAATGACGGACATGCTACTGAGAGAAGCCACGGACATCATGAAGCGATACTGATATTTACATAACAAAAAAGGGTTAGTATCTCTTTTTACGTATCTTGTTATTCCAAAGCATATCTTTCAAAACTTTATAGGATTGTAGATATTGGGCGAAAGCGAAAGTCACATATAACAAGAAGGCAGTATTTTTTTCTAGCCGGTAACAGAAAAATCTTCGGCCGCCAAGGTGAGATGGGAGGCCCATATTTTTTTTTTTTTTTTGAACTTCATTACTCTGGCCGAAAATGTGGATCCGATGAGAAAGGGTGTCTTTTCGCGCCATGTACTCTCGCTCCCCGGTCAGAAATACGGAAACAAATTGCACACAAGAAAAAAGCAAACGTTGGGAGTTCTATACTAACTGTATCAACTCATTTTATTTGCAATTTATTTTAACAATATATGTAATAACATTTAATTCGTTGGTTCCACTCACATTCGACTAACACAGTTGGCCCAGTGTACGCACCACCTTAATTTTTGGGTCTCCTTTGTGCCGAACAGATCGAAATACTTTCATAATTATATAAAAAAATCACAAAATAAGGTGTTCAGCTACCCATCTTCTAATATTTTTGTTTTAAGAATTGCTCTCTGTCCCCATTTCATCTTCCCTCTTAAAATTGCTCATGTAGCATAAGTCTACTGTTGCTTCGAGCACTTGCACTGTCAACAGAGTTTTCGAGTTTTTTTTCCCTCGACATGAATTTTTCATTTTAGTAATTCAACTGTGAAATGGAAAACATTATAGCTGTGAGTTTCGTTCCTCTTGAATACTTTTGAATTTGAGTTACCAAATCTTCTTTTAGTTTTGACATGTCGGAAGGAAAATTAGAAGGTCAGGATTTACTTAAGACACCATTACATGGTATCTATATTCCTATTGCATTGTGTATTTTCGGTATTTCCATTTTGAACTATGATTATTTACCACATATGATTGGTATTCTTACGCTATTTTTGGGCTATCACTTTATCAAAGTCAAAATTCAACGTCCGACCCTTTCCAAAACCAAATTTCAAGCGTACGAATTATTAGACAAGACCATTATTTCTAAAAATAGTGCCATCTACAGATTCAAGCTTGATAGAGATTATGAAACATTACAATGTCCAGCAGGTCACCATTTGGCTTGCAAGTTTGAAATTGAAGGTAAAGACGAAATTAGATACTACACCCCAATTTCTAATCAATTTGATCAAGGCTTTTTTGATATTTTAGTTAAATCATATCCAGATGGTACTGTTTCGAAAAAATTCGCCGCTTTGACTCCTGGTCAAAAGGTATCTTTCAAAGGACCAGTCGGTAGAATGGCTTATAAAGAAAACATGTCCAAGAATATTGTCATGATTGCTGGTGGTTCCGGTATCACTCCAATGTTGGCCGTTTTAGGTTCGATAATCACCACTGCCAGTGACGAAACCACGGTAAAAATCCTATTTGCCAATGAGACCGAAAATGACATCTTACTCAAGGAAGAATTGGACGATTATGTCGATTCATATCCTGGTTTTGATATCAAATATGTTCTCAATAACCCACCAGCAAATTGGAATGGTTACGAGGGCATAATTACCAAAGGATTGTTAGAAAAAGAGCTTCCTCAACCAAACGAAGACACCAAAGTTTTTATTTGTGGCCCAATGGAAATGAAGAAGGCAATGTTAGAACATCTGGAAGATCTTGGCTGGCCAAAGGGCACTTTACAATCCAAGCAAGATGACCAAGTTTTCTGTTTCTGAGTCATTAAAATCTTGGAGAAAACTAGTTACAGGCTTTAGGGGGATCGTATTGATAAACTCCTCGCATAAATCAATTTCTGTTGTATTATTTATAAATGATTTATAGTAACTTCTCATAATAGATTGATTGTTAGCAAAATAACGGGCGAATACATAACATTCAATCCTCTTGGATTGAGCAAACAAGTTTTGAGTCCAACATATTTTGCAACAACCCATCCTACGTCAAATAATACTAGAACCAAAAATGTCCTTTATATATAATAAATGCATCTCATATGCTGTTGCCCTCCTCTCCCATTGGCCTTCGATTCAGTTTGAGATACTTGACGGCTTCGAACGCGAAATTTTTCATGATTTGACTCTGACGCGTAAGAAGTTGAAGATTTGAGTGAAGATGTAAACAGGAGAACCAAGAACACAGGGAGAAAGGAAAGGTTTCCATACGAACGACAAGATGACGACTATCAATGCGGAATCTGGAACTGAAGCTTCTATGTTTTTGAATTCTTTACTTAACCAATCAAAAAAGGGGAGTTTATTAAAACCAAAGTTAGATGTCGTAAGGGACAAACAGTTTACACTTTCTAGCGGAAAAAGACTGGTTTTGAAGCCTAAAACGGAGTCAACCAAAGAAAAGGAGAAGGATATTGTTGAAAATTTACCATGGAATTTGAAAAACAGAAATGGTGATTTTGAGTGCTTGGATATGAACAAATTGTACGCACAACTTCGAATCGAAGAAATCAATGATTTACAGCTGAAGAAATATCAAAAAGAGCAGGAGTCTCTTAAAACTAGTTTGAATAAACTCGACTTGATAGCGAAAGACACTGATGGTTTACCAAAAAAGAAGAACAAGAAAAATGTTCAAGTGAATTCATTGTGGACAGAAAAATACCGACCAAAGAAGTTTATTGATTTGATTGGTAACGAGAAAGTGAATGCCAGCATTCTCAAATGGTTGAACGAATGGAATTATTCGGTGCGCAATGGGAAATTGATTGATTCTAGAGATAAAGATATTTATTTCGACCCATTGAATAGACCAAGAAGAAAAATTTTGCTGATTCATGGACCACCAGGTATTGGTAAAACCAGTATCACTCAGTGCGTTTGTAAGCAACTGGGTTATGAGATCCATGAAATCAATTCAAGTGATGAAAGATCTGGTTCGGTTGTCAAAGAAAAAGTGAAAAATTCCCTTAAAATGAGAAGTTTGAGTGGGAAGAATGTCTGCTTGGTTTTAGATGAAATTGATGGTGCGGTTGGCAATGAACATGGATTTATCAAAGTTTTAATCCATTTATTGAATAAGGACATAAAAGTCACTGAAGAATGGAAAAATTACAATAAACTAAAATACAACAAAAATGACGATTTTTTGAAAAGACCAATTATTGCCATGTGTAATGATATAAACGCACATTGTCTAGACCAATTGAAGCCATATTGCGAAATTGTTCAGTTCAAGAAAACTACTAACAAAAGTATCAAAAAAAGATTGAAAAGTATTCTAGAGATTGAAAAGGTTTCTGAGGTCAATGAATCCTTGTTGGATGATCTGATCATTTCACTGGATGGTGATATTAGAAACTGTATCAACTTTCTACAATTTAATTCCAGATCTTTGAATGGTAAAATAAAAGACACTGAAATCAATTGGTTTCAAATACTTAAGGATATTTTCAATCTAGAAAACAAAAACGTGAAAAACAAAAAGAGCAAAACAGACATATTCAGAGAGCTTTCTGCCAAACTTAACAACTCTACGAATGATTTCAATAAAATCAACAATGGTTGCTTCAATTTGATGTTACAGGCAACTTCAGATGATGATCGAACAACGCTGAAGAAATTGAACGAAGTTTCCGATTGGCTTTACTTCCAGGATAGGCTCAATAGAAGTTTCAGTTCTTTTGAAAAAGATGAAATTAAGCTATATGGATCCATAACCCCATTGAAATTTTTCTCATTGTTTGCAAATTTCAGTGATAACTATCACAATTCCAATGATCGATTTAATTTTAAGTCACAAGAAAACTTTGACAGAAAAAGACTTGTGATCGACTTGCTCAATAGTCTTCTCCGTGAGTATTCATTCAAAATTAATAGAAATGAGCTGTTAGTGAATGAGATTTTCATGTTGAATAAGATAGTTGTTCCGCACAATCTCAATATCAAGCAGTTTGAGCTGCAGCAAACTAAAATTGAAAGGATTGCTGCAATTTTGAAGGAATTGCATATTGGCATTGAATCATATCCGGTCAATAATAAAATCAAATTTAGAACTTCATATGACAACTTCATCAAATTCAAGCCTAACCTTGTGTCAGGTTTGATGGATGCTAAACATAAAGTTCCAGTACTAGATTCTGCCACAAAGGAACCATATAAACCATATAAAGATAGTGAAACAGAGGAAGGTGATCTCAATGAAATAAAGTCAATGCCGTTTTTAAAGGTTTTACATCAACAGTTGAAAAAAGAGCACTTGATGTCGAAAGCCGCAAAACGTGTCAGAGATGAGATCAATGATGGAGATGATGAAAACAGTTCTGGTTTTACGTTAAGTGCAGGTAGTACTAAAAGGCAGCAAACGGAAGATCGGAAACCTGTATCCACTGTTGATTTCTTTAAACAGTATGCTGATTTCAAAAATCAATTACATGCTGCGAAGTCTGGAAACTCGGCGACAACAGGCAATAGTGGTTCCTCTGAACCATCTGGTTCTGTTATGAGACAGAATGAGAATAGAATCTGGGTGAAATATCATGAAGGATTTAGTAATGCGGTTCGTAAAGAGATGACGTGGAATGAACTCTTTAACTGATTTTTTTGAGAAGATAGGTCAAGTAATGAGACTGTATTATTTAACAATTTAATCTATCACCCGGCAAATACCCTATTCACTTGAATAGCACTTGTTTAAACGACATGTATTATTTGCGAGTTTATTTCTTCGGTTTTTTTGAATTACGTTTTGCTTTATAAATTTTTAATTCTTTCCCAAACAAAAACCTAACAAATACCATTTAGAACGTACCAATCTTCAGATTCATTGCATTCACAAACTATATTTTCCAGTGGACGTTCCCCACTAGGACGCAAAAAGGAAAAAATAATGCCCAAAAGAAAAAAAGACTTATCAGTAAGGGTCTAAACGGGTCTCAGCAAATTACTGTCACAGCCTGAAGTATCTTGCTGTATGTTTATGAGAAAATGAATATATTTACTGAGTCGCCATCTATTAAGTACTTGAGCTTATGTTACAGCAACATACGTAGCAAATACTCACCAAAAGTCTACCAAATACTCAGATGAGACATGCAGACTGTTTTAAAAGCACAAATATCCTGGAAGTCGGCTGTATCTGCATTTTAAGACTTTGATTGCTTTAAAACCAGATTGTATTCGTATTATCTGTCACAACAAAGCCTATTCCAGCACAGTTCTCGTCTCTCTATGTATTCCCTATAGTTACGTAATCACCTAGCACATTCCAGTTACACGGGACCATGCATGATCTTTAGTTTGTTTCTAGACACAGGTGTCTACCTAATGCTCAACCAGAACTGGTAATATCACAGAAATATTTCATATTTTCTTTGGCCTTGATATGCAAACCCGTGCTCGTGCCCGTCATCATCATCAACATCACATGCTTTTGGACCACCTTCTCGTCTCCGATCTCTGTGAATAATCTTCGTTTTCTTTTCAGACAGCGGAAATTTTTCTTTCATTTCTTGGAAATATACCACGACACCTACGGGGTTTCTACAGTTGAAGAAGGAGAGACAGTACAAGACCATACTACCAACAATGGACGACACTCAATTCAGACAGGCGTTACAGTTGTATGAGTCTAAGAACTATAAACAGTCCATCAGCACATTAGACAAGGTTTTGAAAAAGAATCCTCTACATAGTCAATCCTATGCCTTGAAAGCACTGGTTTTCAGCTTTTACAACCCGGATTCGCCTCAGAGCAAGGAACTGAACACATTACATAATGTTTCTGAAGAGACTATGAAGACTTGTGAAGAGCTGATCAAGAAGTCACTGAAATACGGTGGATCCAACTCCGTTACTGCACATCTTATTGCTTTGTACTACAGACAAGTGAAAAACTATGAAAAGGCTGCATATTATTTCACCGTGACATTGTCAGGAAATCCTTCGAATCATGCAGTTTTGAGAGACCTCGCATCTTGTTTATCCCAGTTGAGAACATACAAGTCTTTGAAACAGACCAGATTTGATTATTTACAAGCCCAACCGGGGTACCGTCAAAATTATAGCTCTACTGCGGTTGCGTATGATTTAAACAATGAATACGAAAGTGCCATTAAAATCTGTAATCAGATCGAAACCATTATCAAGGATAAGTTGATCAGTGAAGATATGACGGAAAATTCAGAATGTATCATCTATAAGGCCACTTTAATGGTTAAAAAAGGTGATTATCAAGAAGCACTCGATTATGTTACTGACCAGTTGAACAGCGAAGAAGAATTCAAATGTTATGACATTACGGGCTTGCTTGAACTCAAGTATCAGATGCTAATGAAATTAGATAGATTTGATGATGCTCATTTTGTAATTAGAACCTTATTGAAAAGAAACCCTGACAACCTCATTTACTATAATGATTTAATCAAATGTTTGAGAATTGAAAACAATGATGAACTGAAACTGAAGGTTTTCAAGAAACTGGCCCAGTTTTACCCAAAATCCGATTTACCAAGATACATCCCATTGACTTTTCTTAAAGGCGAAGAATTTGCCCAATATTTGAAGGAGTATTTGCACACTTTATTCCAACGTGGTGTTCCATCTGTTTTTTCTAATATCAAGTCTTTATACAGAGATAATTCCAACCATGAAATCATTTTGAGCACTGTTAAACTTTTCGAACTTGAAGAGAAGAACCCATTGATCTTGACCTGGATTAAGTATTTCATTTCACAACATTATTACAAATTGAAGGACTACGTCTCTGCTATGGAAACAATCAACGAAGCAATTGAGATAACTCCTACTTTGATTGAACTCCTGATGTTCAAGGCAAGAATTTTGAAGCATCAGGGTAAATTGTTGGAAGCGTCTAAGGAAATGAATAGTGCCAGACAGATGGATTTACAAGATAGATTTGTAAATGCAAAAACAACCAAATATTATTTAAGAGCCGATTTGGTCGATGAAGCTTTGGAAACTGTTTCTTTATTTACGAAGAATGAAGATGATGCAAAGACAGGAATAAAAGATCTACACTCGGTGCAATGCTGTTGGTTCATTGTAGAATATGCCGAGTCTCTGACTAGACTCTTCAAGAAAAACTTGGTTAAACTCGCCGAATTGGAATCTTCATCTTTACAAGACGAACACGAAGAAAACGTCCATTTATTGAAAAGACAAGTTGAAGCGTATCTGGGATTATCCTTGCAGCGTTATTTCTCCATCTTTTCCATTTTTGCAGAATACTATGATGATCAATTTGATTTCCATTACTATTGTTTCCGTAAAGGTACTTTACGTTCTTACATGGAGATGGTAAAATGGGGTGACTCCTTATATCACCAAGCATTTGTTGGCCGTGTTTATTCTGATCTCATGTCGTTAGTCTTATTTATGATCCAAAACAGGGAGCAACTCGAAAAGGTGTTCGACCTGTCAACTACACTTGCAAAAAGATCCAAGAAGGATAAAAAAGAAGAAATGAGATGGAGAGAGCATTTCTTGGCATATAACAAAGTCACTTCAAACCATGAACTAGGTGAAAATTTGGTTGATTTGATTTTCAAGAAAAAGGATTATTCCAAATTGACACTCGTTGAAGAACTAGTTTCAAAGAAAAACGGAGATGAGGAAAAGCCTCAATCGATTGAGTTTTTGAAAGGTTCATTTAACCACGATTTTGTGTTTGGTAAATACGTTGTTTCTTTAGCTTCGGTTCGAAAAGTCAAGGCCATCAGCTCGCTCGATGGAGAGAAAGGAGAAAAAGCTAAGGCTCTTTTGGATGATATGCTAAAGGATATCAACGAATTTATTGACAGTCCCGTCGACGATCCAAAGATCCAATCTCTACAGAAGATTGTGAAACTGGGCCTCATGAGACTCTAAGCAACCAATCGAAATTACATAGATAACTTTATAAATATCGAACTGTCGTAATATTAAAAAATGATCACCCAAAATATAAGTTGAGTAATTCAGCTGCAATTTACCCGTGGTTTTACTATCATGAAAAATATTTACAGTTCATCTCAGGTATCTAAATAGAAATCTATACGTGTGTCTATAAACTACCGATTCTATGACACTCTTGTAAAAAGAATCTCACTTGTTCTGGATCCATGAATGGATGGGTACCATGACCGAAGTTGACGATATAATTTTTCTTTCCGCCACCAAAGCCTTTAATCATTCTTTCAACTTCTTGAGTAATGGTTTCCTTACTACCGTACATGACACATGGATCTAAGTTACCTTGTAAAGTAACTCTGCCGTTATTGATCTTGACTGCATCTTCAGGTCTAAATAACCAATCGAGAGAAACAGCATCATAACCAGAGTCACATAACTGATCTAACGCGTACCATGAGCCCTTGGCAAAGACAGTCATTGGAACTTTTTCTAAGCCTAATTCAGCCAATCTTACTGGTACTTTTTCGACAATTTGCTTCAAGTAAGGTAGGGAAAACTTGTTGAAATCATCAGCACTCAACTCACCACCCCAACTTTCGAAAACTTGTAACATTTGAGCACCTGCTTGAACTTGCAAAGCTAAGAACTCAACAGCAACATCGGTAATAGCTTGTAGCAAGGTTTTACTTTCTTCTGGGTATCTGAAAATCCATTCTTTGACAAATTTGAAGATTTTGGTACCTCCACCTTCAATCATATAACACATCAAAGTCCATGGCGCACCACAAAAACCCAACAATGGGACTCTTCCGTTCAATTTTTGTCTGGTCAGAGTAATTGCCTTAAAAGCCCAGTCCAATTCTTTTTTCACATCGGCCTTGAAGTTGACTCTTTCCAAATCTTGTGGCTTTCTTAGAGGGTCAGTAAATCTAGGACC
This sequence comes from Pichia terricola, assembly GCA_030168465.1. Lineage (NCBI taxonomy): Eukaryota > Fungi > Ascomycota > Pichiomycetes > Pichiales > Pichiaceae > Pichia > Pichia terricola. The sequence continues at coordinate 1,159,695 of CP099442.1, forward strand.
AACTTTATCAATCATTTGAACGTCCATTCCCATAGCTTGAGGAATGACAAGAATATCAGAAAAAATAATAGCAGCGTCAATCAACCCGTCAAAGTGGTCAATAGGTTGAATAGTAATTTCACTTGCAATTTCAGCGTCTCTACACGTTTCAAAGAAATCTCTTTGACCTTTGACTTCATGATATTCAGGTAAATATCTACCTGCTTGACGCATAATCCAGCATGGCGGTCTTTCAACAGTTTCACCACGTGCTGCTCTTAAAATTAGATCGTTTTTTAGTTCTGGGAATGTCATTGCCAAGAGTATCTGCTAGATCAAAGTAACTCTACGGATTCATGTGGGACGAAGTAAAAATCTATCATCTGTGCCTCGCAAAGCATGCCCTATTTGGGCACGTCGATAGTCTTTCAAATAAAATCAACAGACTATCGACGGATTATTAAAATTGCAAAGTTTCCCGTGGTCGATCGTCGTTGGGGAATGGTTGCCGGTCAATTTTTTTGTTACCGGTTTTTTTTTTTTTATTTTATTTGTGGGTAAACAAAGGAAAGTTTAGTGCATTAGATAAGAGCTGCTAGATGACTGAAGTTGCTTTTCTTCCATCTATTCGTACAAGTTAATTGTCAATTTTTTTGCGTAGCTGCTAGCAATGGGCGTGTTTGGATTTGTATCGGAAGCGTTCAGGTTCAGAAAAACTACCTTATCATTTTTGGCCTTGTTTACGTACCTTGCCGTAATATTTCTACAGGAACTTTCCACAGTCATATCGTTAACTCCTCCAGCAAAAGAGCCACAATTATTATCTGAAGCATGGCAGCACTTACAAGTGATTTCTTCTTCAAAGCATCCTTTCACATCTCCGAATAACGACAGATTACATGATTATTTGAAAGATTCAATAATTGATATTACAGCCAACAATACTTTTATCACCATTTCATCTGACGAGGAAACCAATCATACAATCTTAATCAATCAACACGATGTGTTTAATAAATCCAATGAAGACAATAGAATCATATACTATGAATCTTCCAATTTACTTGTGAAAATACAAGGACGTGACTCTAAATTACCTGGTGTTCTAATCTCCGCACATTATGATTCTGTACCAGCATCATTTGGAACTACTGATGATGGAATGGGTGTTGCATCGATGTTAGCAACTTTAAAATATTTTGCGACACAAGGAAAACAACCTTTGAGAACAATGGTTTTCAACTTCAACAACAATGAAGAGTTTGGATTATTGGGAGCAGAAGCGTTTATTGAACATAAATGGTTTAAAGAGGTCTCTTTTTTTATCAATTTAGAAGGTACAGGCGCAGGAGGTCAACCAATTTTGTTTCGTGGTACCGACAAATCAGTTCTAGATTGGTACAAGAAAGTCTCGAGACCTTTTGCCAATTCGATGTTTCAACAGGGGTTCAATTCAGGTTTGATTAGTTCACAAACTGATTATCATGTCTATCAAAAAAATGGTTTACGTGGAATTGATATTGCTTTCTATAAACCTAGATCATTTTATCATACTATCAAAGATAGTATAAAGTACACTACTAAGGGGTCACTGTGGATGATGATTTCAACTGTTTTGGATATTTTAAAAGATGTCAGCGAGTCAAAGGATACATACGATTCCAATTTAGAATTTTCTGTTTATTTTGATATTTTAAATTACTGGTATTTCAATTTTGGATTAGATCGTGTTTTGATTTTCAATGTCTTGCTCATTTTTGTTATACCATTGATCATTTCAATTTTACTGTCAATAGTTTCATCGAGGCAAACTTGGTTTGTCGGTGCCAGAGGATGGGCAAGATTCCCTGTTACGTTGATAGCTTGTTATACCATATCCAAATTTGCAATGAATCAGTTATACGACTTCAATCCACTATTTGTCGCTGTGAATTATCCGTATGCGGTGGTGACAGTATTCTCAATATCAACTTTAATTGGTTATTTGATTCTCAGTACAGCCGCTTATTTAAAACCAATACACGATCAAAAATTGGTCGTTTTGTTTGAAATGAACATTCTTTCATGGTTATCACTTATATGGATTTCATTTCAAATCAATGAAAAGAACAATATGGGTGGTTATACTGTCACAATTTTTTATATTTTAACATCATTGGCTACGATCTGGGGGTTACTGGGTATGATTTTCAAACGATCACCATGTTATAAAAAAAAGGACTCCTACATTGTTTATGGATCTTCCGATAACCCAACTACAGCTGAAGAAAATGACATTGAAAATCTTGAGTCTGAAGGCCCAGGTGTTCATAATATTGGAGAAGAACCAGTTTCTTCTGGTGATGCATCGAATAACGAAAACAGCCCATTGTTGAGCGGCGAATCATCCATTGTCATCAACCATGAAAATAGGGAAACTTTTTTACATAATGTGAAGCACTCTGCGATCAATTCCTTGCAGTACGATTGGTTGATTCAATTTTTGATTTTAGTTCCTATCAGTATCTATTTCATTTTTTCGAATGGTGTAGCTATACTGGACGCACTACATCAGGTTCTTCAGACGAATAAAGTATTTGATAACACTATTTGGGAATTTGTGACTATTTTCGGAGTCCTGTTGTCTGTTATCATACTGCCATTTATTCATAAATTGAATTTTCTTTCGGTTCAATTGATGGCCTTACTATTTTTTGCGGGAATGTACGGGTTTTACAGTACATCATCTTATTCAGAGTCGTCTCCAATGACATTAAGATTTTTTGAAACGTTTGATGTTAACGGGAATTCAAGTATCAGCAATGTTTTCGGTAGAGAAGGACATGTAATGGACGTTCTTACAGAGCTACCTACATTGCAGAAAGAAGAAATTTTCTGTGTTGGAAATCCTTCAAGCGGTACAGAAACATGTTCATTTGAGGGTAATCGACCATATTTGTTATCGGGAACAATAGCAGATAATGAGTATGAGCAATACTTAAACGTCACAGTTTTATCTAACTCAAACAGCTTTTTGACTACCGAGTCAGTTGAGTCATTGGACAAATTTTCACCTCTCGAGGCGATTTTGCAAATTGATGTCAGGGGTACAAGACAATGCTATTTAACCTTTAATTCAACCAATCCAAAATTCAAAGCACCTGTCAAAATGGTTACAATTTATGAAGAAGGAAATGCGGTTGATGAAAACGACGGGCAAGCTTCTTTGTTTGATGAATCATCCACTGTCATTCCAAACGGTATGAGTAGAGATGCACATGGAAATTGGATTTTCAAGTTGATGAAAGGAATTGATCTTTTGCAATTACATAAACTCAACTGGCAGAATGCCGATTCAGAAATGGACGCTAATGACATAAACACATTTTTGGTCAAAATCCGCTGGCTGCCTTTCTTGTATGACAATGATGTCGAACTAATTAGCAATTTGGGTATCAATGTTCAGTGTCATTGGTCCGGTCAAGACGAAGTTGTCACCGTTGATGGACAGTATCATAAAAAGGTTCAAGATTACGAAGACTTGATGATGTTTACAGACGTTGGTGTCACTTGGTCAAATCTGTATCCAGGCATTGTTCTAGGAAAGAGTTATGTGACTATATAAGCCTGTATAAACTGTTATTCAGGAAGGTATATAAATACTTTGTAAAAATAATGTATTGGAATGTTATACAAGTGACATGAATCTGTGAACTACGCTTTGCAAATATGCCGCAATCGATATTTATGTGAGTTTTGTAGTATATTTTTAAAACTAGTTTCTAGATGTAAATGTGTACATTCGTACATTGGGCATTTAACGAAAAAATTATCCACTATCGGTAAGAGCAGTGCATCTTACGTAACATTTTACCCAACAACGGGCTAAAATAATTAAATATGGAAATAGATAATATTTTCTTCTTTGGATCATCAGATGTCGTCTTCGTTTTCTTACCGGGCCCCCTTTATGATCAAATCGCTTTGTATTGATTAGCACACCATATTACGGAATGAAAGAGATACATGTTTCTTACTAAATACCTTTTCATGTAACTCGATGTCTTGAAACTAGCGCTTTTCTACATAGCAGAGTTTCGATGGGTCTAAGCAGCTAAATAATTACCGCTAAGAGCTGCGGCTAATAGCTGCGGTTATTCGGATTCTTTCCTTGTCTTACAACCAAACATACCCTTCAAATCGATGAGTTCATATGTAGTCGTTCACCCCACAAATTTTCACACAATAGACTATCACTCCAGACTTTTTCTTCCTCTGCACAGCTCTAACCCCCCTGAATCCACGTATCATATATAGCCATGTGGCCCCTGCATCGGCCTCGGAGATCACCGGCCACATTTTTTTTATTTTTCATTTTTATCATTTTTATCTTTTATCTTCTTCGGGCTGCTTTTGGCTGTTTTTGTTTTTCTCCGGTTTAACTGTGCTTTGGCTGCTGGCATTGAATAGATCCATTGGCCGATCCATTTCACATTCTGAATAGCCACTCAAGAAAAATCCATTGACAGTGAGACAACGTTCCTTTTTCCTCCTCTTTTGTTTCTGTTTTTGGCCAATATGAACTCCTATGAACCAGATCGACTGAAAAGATCAATTAACGACACGATCATGAATACCTCCAAAGAGGATTTTGCAAACAAATTCAAACGAATTAGAGCATGCGCAAGATGTCATCGGCTTAAAATGAAATGCGTTTTTGAGGATCCAAGCTTTGAAAGTTGCACACGTTGTTTTAAGGCCGGTATTGAATGTTCAGTGACTGAAGATCCGACCTCGGCTTATGCGAAATCAAGACCAAGAAAAAGATCAAAACTGAAAGGAATTGGTCCATTAGGGCAATTACAGGATGCAATCAATGAATCGAGCAAATTATTACATTCAGTTCAACGCAGTGAAATGCTTGAAAATGATGAATCCATAAACCTTGAAAATTTATCTACTCTACAGCTTCAACTGAGTGAGATCCAAAGGTTAATTCTTCATACTATAAGCTCCCAGAGAAAAAGGGATGACAGTACAAACCGTGACACTTCTAAATCGGAAATACACTCATCTGAAGCGAATTCTGTCAACTCTATGAAGGAAGGTATAGTTAAGGCGATTCCAAGTCTTCCATGGATATCTTATAATTTGAATATAATGAAGGAAATAATACGATTAGAGATACTTTCAACTGCCGAAGCAACAAGGAGAACCAATTATTTTTTTACAGAATTGCAATCTTATTGGCCCTGTGTTTCTTTTCCTAAACATTACACCTATGACTGGTTACTAGAAAACGAGCCATTGGTCTTGCTTTCTTTTATAACTGTCACCTGTTTGAATGAACCAGATTTGCATGATACCTTGTTATATTATTTGGAGGATAATTTGTCGGTAAGAACCTCGATAACGGGTAACATTTCATTTAGCTTTATTCAGATATATCTGGTTCTTTCGTTATGGTGCTCGCCTCCTAGAAAATGGGGGTCATACAAACATCAAATGAGTTTGTTGATGGCATTAAATTTAACGCTTTGTTTGGATCTAGGTAACGAAGTTTATAAAAATGGAACCAAAATGTTAAAAGATGATTCCCCGGAGAGACATATGATCAGATCGTATTTGGGGGTTTATTCTTGTTGTGGATCTTTAGGTTTATCATTGCCAAGGTTTAAAGTTGTTAATTGGACTCCTGTTCATGAAAGATGTTCTCAGATTCTACTATTGGGCGAATCTAGTGATGCCGATAAATTTTTGTATTTTTATTCCAAACTGGTTGCGTTGGGTGAAGAAATCTTCCAGTTTTTATGTCCCAATGGGTTTCCTAATGTCTCTGTAAATCGGAAAAAAAGTGATAACTTTGAAACTCCCTCTGTTAACGGAATAGATTTGAATATAAACAATTTATCTTTGAGAAGCATTATGGTGAGTTATGAGAAAAGAATGCAGCAATTGGCAGTAGAATCTTCTCTTTTTAAAACCAACTCCAAAGTGAGGAACTCGTTGTCTATAATCTATTATCAGTTGTTGATGACAATGTATGATTATATTGTCTGTCGTGTTTTACTGCGTCGTGATATTTTGACAGAAGTCTATTTGCAGACATTGAATAGGTTGATCAAGGCAAGTGAAAAGGTGATTGATTCATTTGTTGGTTTATGTGATCAAACCTCTGATTTCCCAACATTTTTTTATTATAGGCCGATGCACGCATTAGTGGCATTGATTAGAGCTAGACTTCTAGTGAAAACGCAACAATTGGATTTTGAAGTCAATGTAGAACAAGAGCATGATAAAGTTTTGTGCGCAATCAAAAAAGTGGGTGAACAATCTAAGGTTGCATACAAAATGGGAGCAATTTTGACCAGAATTTCTAAATGGATGAAAGTCTCAAGTAAATTCAATAAGAATGGTGCCACCAATTCAATGGTTGATCTATTGAATGAATTGGGTAATGAGAAGGCTATTGAAAAGATTAAGATTAATTTGAATAGTTCTGAAAGCAATCATGGGGATGATTTGAATTTGTCTAAAGAGTCCACGATCCAGTTTAATAAAATCATTAATTATGGTACCGATAATATCAAAAATGGCAAATGTCTGCCAAATTTAATTACCAGTACAAATCCGAATCTAAGGCCCATTAAAATGAATCGACTCGGGATCCATGAACGCAAATATGGGGATATCAGCACCACATCCCCGAATGGAAATGAAGTAGATGCTACTTTGATGAAAGAGGGTATCTCCTTGGATGATGAAACTATTGATCCAAATGTAGAAGACAATAGATCCAACTCGATTTTTATACCATCGCCAATTGGGTACTCAAATTCTGAAATAATGGAGCCAGTAATGACCGTTCCTTCGACTAATAGTGTATCGCTGCCATTGACTAACATCTTGAATAGAGAAGAAGGTGATAACTCACAAATAAATACCCCGGGAATAAAGACGTTTTCAAATGGCGCCTTAACAAACGACACAGTGAAGAGTAAATCACTAAGTATAAATGATCCATTCCTTAATAACAATTTGCGGAATCTATCAGTTAGTTTGGACACCTTAACTCAGAACAACGCATCTTCACCTAATGATACCACAGCGCAGATTCAGCTACAGCAACAGGAATTTCTCAATGATCTTTTCACCCAAATCGATACTGACATCATGAATCTAGAGGATTCTAATAATCTAACTAATGGATTTGGCATGCCACCTATGTTTGACTTTTTAGGTGGCAACTTGGGTTTCCCAACGGGTTTACTGAATAAAAATATGAAGGATGATTTGACAGTACCTGAGGATTGGTACAAAGGTTTGTAATATTGATAACTTGGAATGCTTAGAGCTTGGTAAAAGTTATTTGTAGTCATAATTCACAAATATTTTCATGTAAGAAACTATTCCGTTGGTGACATTTACTAGGAACTTTGATAGAGGTTTTGTTATTTCTCTTATACGAATCTTTTAAAAGGTCTTTATTGGGTAAATGGGATACAACAACATAGATTCTCTATATGATCTTGCAAATGAGTATCAAAGTTTCCTCATTTATATACGAGAGAATAATAATATGGTACAATAAATGCCTACAAGAATAAATATTTTGATTGTGAACAGGTTCTCTGTATTTACTTAATTATATAGGACTTGCGTAAAAGTCTGGTTATGTTTCTTTTAACACGGTGATGATCACATTTTATATTAAGAAGAAAAAAGACCGGTCATAAACCGAACAGTATCAAGCATTAATTGAGATTTTTATATAAAGACTTTGTGTATTTTTTTCGTATATTTAATCTTTATAGCAGTTTCATACTGGCCGCAACTAACCTACCATAGTGCTCAACTTCACGCTACACTATTATCCCTATATATTGAGCAGTACCAAGTAATAGAGCTATCAAAGCAAAAGCAAATGGATGGTGGGTTAATTAGGTTTCATGGTGAGCCTGGCGCCATTGCACTCCTTAAGCTATGTCTATACGTCAATAACTTCTATTTAAACAGAGGAAAACAAACCAAAATCTTCCCTGCTACATGAAACTGGCTGTTGTGGATTCATTGTATACACAAACGCTTTTTTGTACGTGATATCGTAATTGCTGAGGGGAAGTAAAGGGGAGGGGGACTTTCAAATCAGATGAGTGCATTTGTTGAGTTATCTTTACGTAGCTATATATGTTATTTACTTTTGAGCTATAAAATGCACAAATCTTATAGCTGATAACCAGCATCTGCTTTTATGGAATCCGTAATATTTTTAAACAAAATATCTTCTTCCTTCTCTAACATTTTAAGGTCATCTGTATTTACAAATAATGGACGTTCTTCTTGCATGCAGTTCATTTCCGCAAACCAAAAACTGTTGTAATTACCAACTGGCAGGCTAAACTTTTTGCATTCGTTATGTAAGTAGGTTAGAAAAAGATCGTCCAGTTCCTCCACCTTAAGCGCTACTTCAGGTTTTTGCGGATAGTCACAAATTACAGACATGTCAAAAGTATTAGACCCCGTTTCTTCATTATATTTGGCTATTATTTTATAGAGAATATTGTTCAACTTGTTGAATGTTTCTACATCGGCGTTGAATTCCTTCTTCATCATAGCAATTTCGCTATCAATAGCAAAGCACCCTTGATTTTTTGAGTTTGCATTGACAAAGTTAAACATCGCATTGTAATCATTACTAGGAGCAAGATACTCATCTTCAGATGAGTTTGTATCAAACACTAAAGTTTTAACTTGCATTTGAGATACTCGTGCCCACAAAACCCGCTGGAAAAGAAAGAAGGCAACATCTATTCGTAAGTTTTCCCTCCCCCTTCCTTTTCTGCCTCCAAAAACGCGGCTCGGTGTTTAAAAAAATATGAAACAAGTCGTATTCTCAGGTACTGGTTTCATGTTCGGATAAATTTTGGAATCGGGGTTCGTTCGATCACAAAAGGTAATAAAGAATGAATAAAAAAAGTAGAGAAGCTAAGATAAAAGTTTGGAAGGAAAAAAAGAAAGAGTTAAGAGAAGAGAAGGGGAAGAGAAGGTAATCTTTTGAGAAGTATTGTGTTGTTATTAATAGCAACTCAGCGATTTTTATAGTAACAATCTACATATTCTGACATTTTCTAAAACACATATTTGACCCAACGCAGATGGATGTGCCTCATTTGGAGAGAAACAATTTATCAAGACCAAGTAATGGCAAGCCGTTCATAGATGGTTCATCTGATTCAGCTGATACCCATAATTTGAGAGATAAACTCATTTTTGCGTTTAGACTCAACAGGAAAAAGCAGCTCACATTGGAAAGAATCAACAAATATAACAGTAAATTGATGGAAGAAATCAAAACACCTCGAGTAGAAGCATCTAATTGTGCATTAATGGTAATTGATTACACAGAAAAGACCCAAGATCCTCTATTACCGGATATTTGGGGGTATAGAGAAGAAAACAAGTTCAAGATTCAGTCACAATCAGACTCTTCACAGAAAAAGGTTTTGTCTCACAGGGATTACAACGATGTGGGTTCTAATGATTCTTCCGACGCAGCTTGTTGTGTGATTATGTAATATTCTTATTTATTTGATAAAATCCAGTCTATATTCTCTATATCTTTTGTTGTTATCATAAATGTATCTTTCTTCAATAGATTTAGTTTCTTTTTAACAATTTCAAGCATCTGCTCATATGTTTGATTATTCAAATCATCATTTTTACCATTTTTCGAGTTTATAAGGTTTTGCAGTGCTACATATAATCCACAATAACTTCTAGGAATATTTTCACATAATCCAATCGAATATGTAAATGATTTAATTGCCACGAGGAGCCAAGAAATTCGATTTTCTGGTTCGCAATGGCTCAAAATTTGACAAATTTCTCCTCTTTTACACCATACTTTCCATGATTCATTAGCAAAATTCAAAAGGCATTCGTTGATGTAAAATAAGGAATATCTATATTTTCCCATTTGGAAATACAATTCAGCCACTTCATAAATTACCTCCAAATCTAGCGGTCTAGAAGCCAGTAGCTTCAAGAAATTAGAGATTTTCAAAGGTATGTCATCGGTGGAATTGTTTTCCAAAACTACTTTACGTTTGGATACACTGTAGAAGTCTTCCAACGTCAAGAGTTTTTCATTGGCACTATTTAAGTTTAATACCCTTTCGTTATTTATTTTGTTCACTACTAATGTTGCCGCATTGTCCAAATATTCGGTGACAGCTGCGTTATTGCCCTGACTTTCCATTTCCAAGATTTCTGATTTTAGTAGAATTATCCTCAAAATTGATTGATTATCTTCATTTAGTTTCAAATAACCAAATAAATCTTTCAATCTTGCCACTGTTAGCTTACTTTTGGATAGTTCGTTGATTATCAGCTCAATTTTAAACTTCATTACCAGAAAATTGATTGTTTGTTCGTTGCTCAATTTCCGAATCATTGAATCGTTTTCTACCCATTTCACCAACAAATTGTATAATCCATGTAAATCTTCAAAGGAAACATTGATATAAGCTCCAGTTATTGCAATAGTGTTTAAATAGTCTAATTCTCTCTCCATTTTTAACCCATAAACACAATCTCCTGTCAACACCTTCACCTCTCCAAGCTTCTCTGCACCAAAATTGAATTTTGGTTGGAAAATATATTGATATTACGTAATGTTCGAAAATGAAGGAGACGTTACATTTCATTTCGGGTATGAAAAGGAATAAAGTACAAACATTGGGGAGCATGTAGAACTAGTCTGATTTGTCACCTATATACTAGAATCAGACAGAGGAAATTTTCCATTCATGTACATTTGATGAAGAAAATGACTTTAGGCAAAAATAACGGTCAGTGGAGACGGCGAGAATTGGAGCATAAGTGAGAGTGGAAGTTATTGAGAGATAGTTGAGTTGTATAAAGACCAGCTTGATATAAATATAAAAGATGAAGTATAACAAAAAAAGATAGATACATTGAAAATCACAGTGGAAATATTGGTAACAATAACAGTAACAGTACATGACAAGAGCAATCACTGACAGTAGTTCTAACTGACAATGTTAATAAACTTTTGGAAATTTTATAAATTAGTTATAACATTAAAATCAACAAAAAAAAAATAGGATCAAAGTGTTGTCAAAAGTGTAATAATTTTTATATTAAAATGAAAGAAGGAAAAAAGATGGTTTTGTGTGGGTTGTGGAGTGTGGGGTTTGTTTTTCTCTTCAATAGCTTGCTACTGTGGAGAAAGGTTAATCCAAATTCGGATCTGGTTATGCTGTTCGTCCATATTAAATTTAAGCAGATTCTCTCTTAAATTCCTTGTACATATCAGCATCAGGAATAGAACCACAAACAGTTTCAGTCATGATACCAGTGACAAGGTATGGGTCAATGTTAGAAGCAGGTCTTCTATCTTCGAAATAACCGTAACCTTCAGCTTGAACAGATCTTGGAATTCTGATAGAACAACCTCTGTTTGCAACACCAGCAGAGAATGAGTCCATGGAAGCAGTTTCATGTCTACCAGTTAATCTTTGTTCATTGTCTTTACCATATAATTCAATGTGTTCCTTGTGTCTCTTGGACAACTTTTCAATGGCTTCATCAATGACCTTCATACCACCTGGAACTCTCATAGCAGCAGTGGAGACGTTGGTGTGACAACCAGCACCATTCCAATCACCTTGTAATGGCTTTGGATGGAAGGTAACCTTAACACCGAATTCTTCAGATACTCTTTCTAATAAGAATCTTGCCATCCATAATTCATCACCCATTTTGATACCTTCACATGGACCAACTTGGAATTCCCATTGGGATGGCATAACTTCAGCGTTAATACCAGAAATGTTGATACCAGCGTAAAGACAAGCTCTGTAATGAGCTTCAATGACATCTCTTGCGTAAACCTTGGCTGCACCAACACCACAATAGTATGGACCTTGTGGAGCTGGGAAACCACCCTTTGGCCAGCCGTAAATGTAACCATCAACAGGGTCTAAAAGAGTGTATTCTTGTTCTAAACCAAACCAGATTTCTTCAGACTTGTGAGCCTTCATCAATTTGTTACATTCAAATCTGTGGTTGAACTTGTTTGGGGTACCATCGTTATTCCAACATTCGGTAAGGACAATAATGTTGTCACCTCTTCTGAAAGGATCTGGGTAGAAAGCAACAGGCTTGATGTAAATATCAGAGTTGTCACCTGGAGCTTGACCGGTAGATGAACCATCAAAGTTCCATTCTGGAAGTTGAGAAACATCAGTAACTTTTTTAGATAAAGTTCTAGCCTTAGATCTTAAGTTACCAAAGGAATCAATCCAAATGTACTCAGCAATAACCTTACCGTTTTGTGGCAGGTCTAAGTACTTTTGTAAAGTTTGTGTTTTTTCTAAAAGGACGGAACCAGACATTGTTTTTTTTTTGGATTGAATTGGATTGTAGGTGTGTAAATGGAAGAATTGTCTACACCGAAAGGAAAAAAGTCGTTAAATTACAGTTTTGCTGGGGTTTCGGAAGGCGGATTCCCTTCACTTTATATGAGAAAAAAATTTTCAAATTGGAATTAACAGATGCTCCCAAAAAAGGAAGTCAAATGCGCGAATTAATTCTATTGGATGATAAGCAAGAAGCGATAAGCGTTGACTCTGGCTGCGCCTCAAAGAATCGTTTGGCTGCTTCGCCGAAGCGTATCAAAGATAATGGGACGATGTTGATTTGTCACTCTTTATGATCTGACAGATGTGAGCTCCGTTTGCAGATGACGACTATTTGTATAAGCGAAGAATCAATACACAAAAGGGGTCAATTTTCACGGATTACTGGGTATGTTTGTCTTCCTCTTTTCTTTACCGCACTACGTAGTAAGCTAAGCTTATCGCTACCGACGCGTCGATATAATTCTGTGACTTGTGTTAGTTTAACGCCAATCAAGGCATCTTCGCCCGCCGCGTGACCGTTACCCAATCAATAGAATATTGACTATTGTAGATAGCTTAGTTAACCGGTGCTCTGAGGTTCGAGGTCACTCGTAGTATTACCTTGTGCTGCGATTGCATTGCACCAATCTTAAAATTACATGAACTAAATTAGATAGATCAATTATACTTACCGTTGTTACTGGCTGCGCCTTACAGTCAGATGAAATGATTATAAGAGACAGTTTGAAACTGACTTTCCCACAAAAGTTTACCGACGTTTTTCTTTTTCTTTTTCTGTTTCTTTTTTTTTTTTTTTACGTATGTCGGCTGTTGCGCTTTTGGGTAATTATACCAGCGGCTAGGTACGTATTCAAAAGTTTGTAGTTTTGTATTTTACTTGTTCATAACGAAAAAGCCGTGATATACCGAGATTATACATTGCGGAAATACTATAATGCATATAACAGAAGCTGCTCGGAACTATTCGTGGATCTACCTATACCGACATCAGCACTTCCATTTCCACTTATCATGGGGCGGCTGTCAAATGACGAACAAATTTTTGACACATTTGAAGCTCGGCTGTGTCTAAACGATAACGCCATAACGTCGATCGACTGAGTGCGGATAACAAATCTGTATTTAAAGCGAAAAGATAAGTTGCAATCTGGCTGCGTCGTCGTCTCTCAGAAATTGGTGATAAGAAAGTATCAGCAAAACAAAGATATGGGGCCAAATCCCTACTCTTCAAATTAAGAAAACCGACGCAGTAGTTATTTGATTCTTTTTTCTAAAACGTTGTGAATTAGACCTGAAACTAATCGTTCTTAATACACCCCTCTTATCGGCAAAAGCCGATACGTGAATCAAGTAATTTTATTACTCGGAATATCATAATTTATTATCATCTTTATAATTTCGTATACTGTTGACAAGCCGTTGATAATAAGACTCTGTGAGATCCAACACGTTTTTTTGTGTAGATTTAGTTTATGATTGATCTTCCGAAATAGACTACCATCTTATGTATTCAGTAGCATTTTTATAGGTGGTTGTTCAATTTACATGGGAAAGAAAGAAATTAACCTGTGTAACATATGCAATTTCATAGGCAAATGTATCAACTATTAACGAGAACTGAATGATGATCTTGAAAAAAATGGCCCGCTTTGCGAATATCTATGCGGATGTATTATTTCCACTCGATAAGCGTATTATTTGACTAAATGGTAATTACTGTTTTTCTTTACTTACATCAACCCGATATTTCACTGTCATTTATGAGTATCATATTCAACAATTGTGAAAAAAATGGCCTATTCGGTTTCTGTTTAAACAATAAAATTGGGCATTTTACTTCGAAATATCGGCAAAGCCTCCGAATACAGCATGAAAGCAACATCTAAATTATGAAATGTATGATTTTAGGAGGAAATCTTATACAATTCATAATTGAGAACTTCTGACATGAAAAGTTTCAAAGTATTGAATAGACTGTCATAAAATATATTTTATTAGGTGTCTTTTCCTTATGAAGCATACATATCACTCCTACACACAATATCGTATCTAAAACAAGTTAGCTTGATTAAATCATTTCTTAAACTCAAAATTTTAAAGATTCTTTTTTATCTATTCTATTCAAAGCTGTATAAATAGTATAAGCACGAATATACACACATTGGAGCTTATACTTGTAATAGTATTCGTACCTACTGTTTAGCTCTAGCTTTTTCTTGGATTGTATTTGCATGCATTTGTTTGGTTGTTGGTCGCGTTTTTTTTCATATTGTCGAGGAAGTAAAGATGCACGTTTTAACTTTCACTAGGAGACTTAGTGTTTTTGACATTCAACGGTCTTTTGAGGAATAACCAAAACAATGAATTTTTTACCTGAAGGTACAAATAACACCACAACTGTCACTTTTGAAGACCAACAAAAAATCAACAAATTTAGTACTTTGATCTCCCATTTTGACAGGTTACAGGACGAATTGAAAATTTTAGAAAACGAAAAAGAACAAATTGATGATGTTTCATTGGAATTAGAATTAGTTGATGAAGACGAACTTATTGACTACCATATTGGTGGAAATTCTCTTGATGGTGTTTTAAACGATGGATGTTTTGTAAAGATCAAGCAAGAGAAAGTGTTACCAATCTTGGAAGAAAAATCATCCAAAATTGAACAAGAAATGACAGCAGTCAATGAGAAAATTTCAGAGATTAATGAAAGTCTGTCAAAAATCAAATCAGAACTATATGCCAAATTTGGTAATGCTATTAATTTAGAAAGGTGATTTACATATTGTTTTTTTTATTATATAATACCCTTTTGTCTTTTGATTAATGCAGTTTCGGCTTTGAGTTTATCACTTTGTTTCTTCAAATCCACCAAATGTGCGATCTGGTACAATAATTCGTCAAACTTTTTACTAACTGGCCCCGTTGGTATGCTTCCTCTTTCAGTAATACCAAGTTGGTTTAATATTTCGTCAACTTTGGCTTGAACACTAGGCTTAAATGTCGCAATCTTTTGACTTCTAGCAAAAACTCCGGGTTGTAATCTATCTTTATGGATTTCAATACCATAAACTTCAAGATCTTCTTTACTTAGCTTTTTACTCAACAACTTCTCTATTTCAGTGAGTTTGTTATCAACCGGTGGTAATTTTTCAAGTTTGATTGTAGATCCATTATTATTAGAGATGGCCCTCCTTTTATTGCTACCTAAACTGTTAGACATCTGTAAATGTTGGGTATGAGGGATTGCATTAGGTCCTAACAGTGGTGCGACTGGTACTTCAAATTTACGTTTCTTGCCCTTTTCCACATTCATCAAGGAGTTATACAACTGACTGATACCTTGTGATGACAGATATTCATTCACACTACCTGATGATTGTGGTGAATCCAACAATTGTAAAAGTTGTGCTCTCTCGAAAAACATCTTTTTGGCCGATAACTCAAATTTACGAGCTTCTTGAACCAAGGATTCTTCTTCTGCAATCTCAGTTGGTGCTCTATGAATTAGCTTATTCAAATAAAACTTACGTTCCACTTCATTATTCTTATTGAAATTCTTTAATGATTTGATTAATCCCGCATGATTAGGGTTGTTCCGTTTTTCCAATAACTTGGAAGATATTCTATACATATGATCTTTCAAATCTTCGATTGTTCTATCATCATATTTCTCTGAGTATCTATCAAATATGACAGCCCATCTCATGTCAAAATATGAGCACAAGTCAAATAAATGCTTAGTTTCTTCAAATGACCACGGACGAATGATTTTCTCTGAATCTTCGTCCAAGCCATCTTTAGGCTCTTCAGATGGTTTAGTATCTGTCTTGTTGGCCTCTTTTGATTGTTCTTTGGCATCTTTTTTCATTTTATCATCGTCTTCACGCTTATCTTCAGTTGTGGGTGGGTCGTTTTCCTCCTTAGCTTTTTCATCGGCTTTTTGTTCTTCGTTCTTATTCTCTTCCGTCTCGGCCGCTTCGTTTTCGTCTTGATCTTCTTCTTCGCCTTCTCCTTCTTCTTCTTCATCATCATCATCTTCTTCTTCTTCCTCCTCCTCCTCCTCCTCCTCCTCGTTTTCATCGCCCTCTTCTTCGACTTCCTCCTCCTCTGCTTCCCCCACTACTTCTGCTTTTTCCTCGTCTTTGATTTCTTCTTCCTGTGCTTCTTCTTCTTTTTGTTTCGTTTGTTCTTCTTCTTTCCTCTTCTTTTCTTGTTCTTCCTTTGATTTCCTCTCAGCTTCTTCTTTCTGAATCTTCGCTTCCTCTTTGGCTTCTAATCTTTTCCTTTCTTCTTCCATAATCTCATTGTATTCTGCTTCGTCAAACTCGGGAATATCCAGCTTGGTATTATATTTCGCATACATGTATTCGTTAGGATCCAAACTCTGCTCATCATCCACCTTGGCCCGGGTCCAGTGATAAAGTACCAAATTATCATTCTCGCCTCTGGCAGGATTCTTGAAACCAAGGCGTTTCCAGGGTAAGTCATTTTTGGTGTTATTTAATTTATCTTTGAACTTTCTCTTCTCACTTCCAGAATGCTTATCAATGGAAATAGGAGGAACATTCGTACCAAGTAACTTATATAGTTCAGTATTCATTGCTGATAGTTTTCGACGCTGGTTATTTGATGCGTACTTCTCAGGGACATACATCTGTCTCATTTCCGTACTCGATGTCTCTTTTTTGCCAACCTTCTGGTCATCCCTATTCTTCTTACTAGGGAGTTCCTTGATATCCATCACATCTAGTATATCCGACATTGCTGCGTGAGTTTTGTTTTAATGCCCCTTCTTTTCTACTTGTTGTTTACAGGAAGAACAAAAAGATCGCTCGCCATAATTTTTCCTCGGCTCAATTTTATGATCTAACAATAAAGGACTCAGTATACTGTAAGATGGACAAGCCCTAAAGCCTTTTGAGCCTGTGGGTAATATAGACATGTTGGGAAAATGTAGCATTGAGTTGCTTTTATTTTTTTTGGTCGGTGATGTCAAAATCATATATTTAGACAACATGGGGGTAAAGTATTGTAGATTCCTAATTACTCGGCACAAACTAGTAAAAATAGCAAACAGACTGTTTCATGTGGGTGGTACTGATGGGTAGTACGGAAAATGAGTATCTTCTCACCTGCAGAAGAAGCAGAAAACTCAGTTAGAGAAAAAAAACGTTAAATTCAAGTGCCATTGTGTCAAAAGTAACCGGATATGTTTGTCTTTCCGTAAAAAGCGGTCTTAAGGACCTACTATAATGACAAACATGTACTTGAATAACCGCAGGTGACTAAGGTTTAAGCTGATGCAAAAACATATATCTTCTACATCCTGATTTGGAAATTTTCCAGATGGTTTTGTCGTCCATTATAAATGTAAAACAATGGCAGCAGCTATTTTTTACGAATTGGTTAGTTTTACTGGTGTGATTGGGGTTGCATTCAAACTTATATCAATCACAATACTGTGTAAACTAGTTGCATACCAAGCAATTTTTTTGAGTCCTAATAACCGTTGGTTAAAGAAGTCTAAAAAACACCTTCCATGTCTATACCTTCACTCCTCTGAGTTCAGCACATATATCTCTGTTTATACATAGCAAGAAGATAAGCCGCTGCAACCATCTTTCGAGCAATCTTGTTGGTACCCGTTTTCCACAAATGAAAATGCACCAGAAAGAGCACACACATTGTAAAAAATACGCCTTCAACAAACGCATAGTCTTCTCTCTTCATTAACCAATAATACCCATCCATATCTACAACCTTTCATCTGCCTTGCTTTATCAGCTGGCCCTTCTTCCCCCAATAAGAGTCTGCAGCTTGTTTTATCACGTGACATGCAAAATTTATTTGTTTTAAAACCTTCACGAAACACTTTTGCTAGATCTCATAATCATCGATCCTATTAAAGGGACGGAGTTTCTGGCATTAATACGTTCATCTTGGGTAGGATAGAATATACTGCGAGTTGAATCAAAATGATGAACATGAACACAAGAATACAACCGAAACAAAAGAGTAAAATTAGGCCACCACGTAGGATTCAATCGACGTCAATGAACTCTTCTGGTACACAATTGAATGATCCTATGGAGTCATGGAAAATACTCAAGAAAGCCATAAATGACATTCAAGACAAAAAGGCGTCTAACTGGTCATTTGAGCAACTATACAGATTGACATACAACTTGGTTTTGTCTAAGCACTCGTTGTTTTTATACAATAACATCAAAGATGAACTTATAGGCCATTTAAATGGAAATGTTCTAATACAATTTAAAAACTTGCTAAAACTGAAAGAAGAAAATGGCATATCTACAGAGGATATATCAGAAATTTTGAGATACATCAAACAGATATGGAATGATCACGAACTTTCTGTGAAATTGGTGAGTGAAATTTCAATGTATATGGACAGAACATTTACTAAAGACAATAAACTGCCATTAATATATGATATTGGTTTGATCTCTTTTCGGAATTGTATTTTCAACCAAAAAGTTGATGATGGTGATAATGATGAAACTATTGGAGATAAAGTAATTGGGTATTTAATCACATACTACAATTTGAATAGAAATGGTGAGATTGTTGATAAATCTTTGATCATCGAAATTTTGAAGATTTTCAAATCATTGATTGATTTAGACGATGTCAGCTTCTATAATGGAGTTTTCTTGCCTAAATTTTTACGTTATTCTCATGATTATTACCTTGGAAAAGTCAACGAAGTTTTCCAGAATAAAACCCACCTTGGTTCCATTTTCATTTATAAGATCAACGAAATAATTAATAATGAAAACAGTCAATTTGAGGAATTCTTATTTGATAGTCAGACCATTGAAATGCTTCAAACCTATATGTATAATGATTTGATCAATCTGAATATTGACACGATTTTGGATTTGAAAGAAGATGGGTTACAATGCTGGATAGATTCGAATAATTTTGAAATCTTGACAATTCTGTACTCCTTGGTTGGACTAGTCAAAAACGGTAAATCTAATTACTTGAAGCCCCATTTAAAGACAATTGTTTTACAAAATGGTGTGGAGTTGACAGAAATTTCCAAACCTGAAATACCAATTGAAGATGCTAAGAAACTGAAAAAAGGTTCTAATTCTACACAATTTGCAATCAACTATGTGAAGAATTTTATAGCTTTGAAATCAAAATATGATCAAATTATAAACATTTCATTCAATGGTGATCTGGAAATCTTTCAAGAAGTCGAATCTACATTTACAACCTTTTTGAATGAAGACAATAAAGTCCAGGAATACTTATCGTTATTCATTGATGAAAATTTCAAGAAATTGTTAAAGAATAAGACATCAGCGGAAATCAACGATTTTTTCAGTAATGTCATTTTAATTTTCAAATTTATCAAAGATAAGGACATTTTTGAGAAATACTATAAAAACCATCTTGCCAAGCGATTGCTAAATCAAAAATCCATTTCAACAGAATTAGAATTAATGTTAATTACTAAATTCAAGCTCGAAATTGGCTCTTCATTTACCTCCAAATTTGAAGGGATGTTTAAAGACATGAACATCTCAAAAGATATTACGAAATCATTTAACGACAAATCGTTATTAACAACATTATCGGCAGATCTAGCGAAGTTCAACAACGGGAAGAGTTTTGATCGTGAATTTTTAATTTTGACTGACAATTTCTGGCCAATGTCTGTCAACAAATCATTAAATGAAACCAATTATCCCGCTGTTTTGGCCATAACTCAATCTTCATTTGAAAAGTTTTATCACGATAAGTACAATGGAAGAAATTTGAAATGGGCGCCTAATATGTGCACGATTGATTTGAAAATGAATTTCCCAAATGATAAAACATATGAAATTAACATGCCAACGCTTACTGGTTTGATCATATTGACCTGCTTCAATAATGAATATACGGAAAATGGTGATAACTATTATACTTTCGGGGAGATACAAAATATGATGCAAATCCCAGCAGTAGAATTGAAGAGACATTTACAGAGTATAACAAATTCTGCAAAGGCAAAGCTCCTAAAGAAAGTTCCTTCTTCTAAGACAATCGAGATCGATGATAAGTTCACCTTAAACTTAGATTTTAAGTCCTCATCTTATAAGGTGAAAGTGATCCCTGTTTCAATGAAAGAGTCAAATAGTTCAAGAGACCCAACAATGACTCTATCCAAAATAGAAAATGATAATGAGCGATCAGACACTCTGCGATCAGTTCAAAAATCTAGAGAACTCGAAATTGATGCTGCCATTATCAGGATTATGAAAGCCAATAAGTCACTGAAATTTGAAAATTTAGTTAATGAGGTAATCAGGATCATCGAAGTAGTAAGTAAAAGGTTCAAACCTCAGGTTACAGTCATAAAGAAAAGAATTGAAGAGTTGGTCGACAAGGAATATTTAAGACGTGATGAAAACGAAAGAGATTTGTTCTGGTATATAGCATAAATTTATAACTGGCAGTATAGTAATTAATAGAAACATGTACAGTGATACCTTTAATCAATCTTTGCGTCGGCCAAACCTTTCAACGACGAGATATTATTAACAAATTTATCCTTCTTAGTCATTTTCTTTAACCTGCTTCTCACTACCATCACAGGAGCTGTCGACTTTCTGCACAAATGATTAGATAAAGATCCCATAAGAACACCTTTGATTGCTGACGTACCTTTGGATCCAACAATCACTAAAGTTGGAGATAAATGTTTAGTTACACCAACAATAAAGTGTCTCGGTATTGGATGGTGACATGATTCAATAACAACATGAACTTGTAATTTAGTACGTTTTAACAGTTCATTGATTGAACGGGTCATTTCATTCACATTATTTACCCTTGTTCTTTCTCTATTCTTTTCTGATGTAGAATTGTTGGATTTCACTGATGCCAGTGATTTACCCGATGTCGTTGGTTGTATACCATTCAAATTCATTGATGAGTAATCGTCATCTTCTAAGACATTTAAAATATATAAAACAGAGGAATCCACTAGAACTGTACCAACACACCATTCCAATGCATACAAACTTTCTTGAGAGAAGTCCATACATAGAACAAAACTTTTAGGTTGTTTAATATTATCACTGATCAAGTTTTCAAAAAAACTACCTCTAGTTATCGTTCGAATGGCTCTTTGATGGAGTATATCTGACTCGATATCCGATATTTTGGTTTTTGAATTGAGAACATTGGCCAATTCTGTATCAATCTTATCTTCTTGATCACGAGTGTAAGGTGCAATGAACTCAACATTCGATGCTGATGAAATTAAACGTTTTTTATAAATGGCATATTCTTCTAATTTACTCTTCCTAGCCGTTTTTTCCTGGTAAAACTTCTCAGGGTCAACGTGAATATCTGTGCCGGCCTCTTTAGCTTTCTTCTCAAGTTTCTCAATAATTTCATCAGGAACTGTTCTGCCAATGGCTTTGGCATTACTTATAGCACGTTCACTAGCTAACAGGGAGTCGGAAATTTTCGCAGATTCTGCCTTTCTCAACATCGACTGTTCCTTCATCAACTCAAATTCGTCAACTTTATGTGTCGTTGTGCCACTTCTGGTCTCGTTTGTAGAAAAGTTCGGCAAAACTCTACCGTCATCTTCTATATTTAGTTCATAATCACTATCGCTGAGCTTCTCTTCTGTGCTGACGCTAATATCCGAATCATTAATTTCAGTATCTCTCAATCTAGACGATGGATTTTGAAACGTCACAGAATCTGGATAAGCTTCGGATTCAACAGCGGTTGGGATATATCCATTAGACTTGATTGATCCTGGTTTAGCTGATGTACTTCTGCTACGAGGAGCTCCTGAGTTTTGTGATCTCCCACGATTCAACATCTATTATTGTATTCTTGACCGGATTGCCGTGATATACGTAGATAGCAATTAGATGAAACCTACAATCAGAGAAAGAGTTTTTGAAAACTGATAGTGGCGCAAGAGCTGATCACTCGAACAAAGAAGCCCGCGCGCCTGGAACTAGAAAAAAGGGCATTCCAGATGCAGCCAACAGTCCAAATAGATAGCCAAATAAAAAGGGCCCGAAACGCTCGAACAGTGAGAACTAGGAAGTTGATACCATCTGGGCGAGATCAGCTCAGACAAACTTCAATACAGATTTATCCTGTGTGGCGGAGAAACAACGCAGAGATTCCAAAGGAGCCTTTTTTTGTGATTCCCCTATTTACTTGTTAGTTAGTTAATTTGATTAGCTTTTATTGCACTAGATCTTATTGGTGACAATAAATCGTTTTCATTAATTGATGCTTTCTGCGTCTTTTGTTCCCTCTTCCCCCGGCTCGCCCTTAATCTACCCATTCGTGAACTCCTCATGTATGACAGATATTGTTGTTGTGATACATGAAAAATTTGACCGTTTTTTTTGTCGTGCGTGTATGATTTTTTGGAGACTAAGGACTGATGTTGATCTGGCTCTACATGAATGGTTGAACATCTATCATAGTTATTGATAATGATGTTGTTTAGACGATCCTATGCGACTGCCAAAAGTGACATGGGTGTTTCCTCTGCATCTGTTGCGTTGAGAACAACTAATGCACTGAAAAGAGCCCAGTTGGATTTGAAGAAAGCGTATCAGGAATATGATAACTTCAAGAATATCTGTGAATTGAGAAATGTGACCTTTCCACTGACCGAATCTTTTAAGAAAGACTACGAACATCTTCAAGAGCTGGAAGAAACTGTCTTGAATTTCAAGCATGAATCGAAAAAGTTGCAAAAAACGCTAAAAGATCTCAAAATTTACGAGAAAAAGCACAAGATTGATAATCACCATGAACAGGTGTCCATTTTAGACAAGCTCTCTGAATATAAACCGATCCTGAATGAGAAAATTGCGGAGCAGACCTCACTTGAAGACAAGTTATTTTCCCAGATATCTATGTTGCCCAACTATATTCACTCTTCGGTTGGAAAGAAACAGATCTTAGTTGAATATATTAATCCCACCAAAGAATTAAAGTCTGCCACGACAGACGATGTCATAATTAATCCAGACCCAAAATTAGATCATAAGGATATCATGGAAAGGCTCAATTTGGTCAATTTCTCTCAAGCAACCAAGATTTCAGGCCGTGGTTGGTACTACTTAATTGGCGATGGTGCATTGTTGGAGCAAGCGTTGATTCAATACGCTTTGAAAATGGCACGTAAAGCCGGTTTCAAGATGGTTTTACCGCCTTCGATAGTCAAGACGGAAATCACTAGCGCGTGTGGGTTTATGCCTCGTGATACGAATAATGAGACTCAGGTTTATGAACTCAAAAGTGATAACTTATGTTTGACTGGTACCGCCGAAATTCCACTTGCAGCATTATACTGTAATCATGAATTTAAAGAAAAAGACTCACTTCCATTGAATATGGTTGGGCTTTCTCGTAGTTATCGTGCAGAGGCTGGGGCTGCAGGTAGAGACACCAGAGGCTTGTACAGAGTTCACGAATTCACCAAAGTAGAATTATTCAGCTGGACGGATCCGAATGAAGAAGTCAGTATGAAACAGTTTGACATGATTGTAGACTTTCAAAAAGAGTTCTTCAGAAGTTTGGGCTTAACCGCTAGGGTTCTTGTAATGCCATATGACGATTTGGGAGCACCAGCATATAAGAAAATTGACATTGAAGCCTTGATGCCGGGTAGAGGTTCATGGGGTGAGGTTTCTTCGACTTCAAATTGTCTAGAATTTCAGTCAAGGAGATTGATCACTAAGGTTAGAAGCACAAGCGATAACAAGCTCAAATTTGTTCATACTTTGAATGGTACCGCATGTGCTGTCCCGAGGGTAGTTTTGGCGATCATTGAAAATAATTACAATCCGGAGACAAATACTATCAATATTCCAGAAGTTTTACGACCATTTATGGACGATAAATCGGAAATTAAAGCCAACTGATTTTCTGTATGAAGAAGCGATGCCATGTGAAATTACGGGGTGAAAGTATAGCTGCTCGTATTTAT
The DNA here is from genome assembly GCA_030168465.1 of Pichia terricola. NCBI lineage: Eukaryota > Fungi > Ascomycota > Pichiomycetes > Pichiales > Pichiaceae > Pichia > Pichia terricola. Next base: position 1,184,103 of record CP099442.1, read on the forward strand.
AGATATATAGATAAAACCATGTACATAATTTAAACTAGAAGATTATTCATTTTGTTGGCATCATCCTCTGACATATATAGTAACATCTTTATAACAGGTAAGAGCATTTGTCTCTGTTCCTTATGTTCTAAATAACCCAATAAAACATTCTTGATATAAATTGACTTTTCTTTGACATCTTCATTTTCATTCTCATCCTTGGCTGCATCTTCCTTATGATCATCGTCAATTTCATTGATTGTTTCGGAGTTTACATTCAAATCACCAACAAAACTGTTATTTCTACTTGGTGGAGCACTGTTTTCAGACATTCTCCTTTTATATTGTTGCAAAACCACTTTGTATTTTTTGTTAAGACGAATCAGTTTATCTGAAGAATCTTGGTTTGCCAAACGCAACTTAGCATTGATACTCTCAATTTCACGAAGTCTTGCTTCTGTTTTCGTTAAGGAATCTCTCAACGAATCAATCATTTTAGAATTGTATTGGTCTAATTCATGATTACTATTACCACGAGGGTCATTTGAGGACTCTGCTATTGATGCGGTTGATGATTGGCTATTTGGTATCGTAGTAACACTTTTAAGATGTTTATTCAATTCTAAATTGGATGATTCTAAAGCCTCTAGCTTCACTGTTAAATCATCAAGTTTCCTCTTTAGTTCATCAATTTCTCTTTGCTTGTTTTTGATGATTAGTAGATGTTCATTATCCGAATTTTCCTTTTCTTCTACTAGTCTATCATACTTCAATTTCATGTCTTTCTTATTCGAATTTTGTGCTTCTTCATTATCCATAAGCAACTTTCTCATAGTTGACATTTCGCGTGTTCTTTCTTGAAGCATATTTCTTGATTGAGTCAACTCCTCTTCTAACATGTCGATTCTATTCTCAAACTCTTTATTTCTCATGTTGAGTTCATCAACCCTTTTCTTAAAGGATTCGACTTGATCATTTGATGTTGATTTGATGTGTTTAACAGAATTATATTTGTCAGTTAGTTCCTCTAGCTGTTTCAGTAATTTAGTGTTTTCCAGTGATATTTTATTGATCTTTAACACATACTCATTAGAATCGGATTTTAGCTTTTCATTTGATTTAGTCAAAGAAATTTTGACGGCTTCAAAAGAATCAGATCTTGAAATCAATTCTTTGTTTTGAACTTTCAGTTCGATCATTTCATCATTAATTTTGTTCTTCTCTTCTTGCAAAAATTTGATTTTATTATCTGCTTCCATTAACATATTCTCTTTTCTTGACAACTGCGCTTTCAAATATTGAATTTCACCCTTAGAATTGGTAGCGTCGGATGCTTTCTCTTTTAAGTTTTCAATTTCAGATTTTAGTCTTTGGTTTTCATCGGTTAACTGCTTTATTTCTGCTGTCAGCCTTTCTTTTTCTGAATCCTGTTTCGACAATAATGACTGAATATTTTTGATCTCGGCTTCCAATTTAGATTTGGTTTGGTTTGTCGACAACAACTCAGAATCTTTAGCTTCTATCGACTCTTCCAATCCTTTAATCTGATCTATGTACATATCCATCTTTTTAGATAAAGAAGACTTCGTCTGTTCATAATCAGTTAAAGCATTGGCATTTTGTAATCTCAAAATTTCTAGCTCATTTAATTTGGAATCCAAATCCGCTTTAGTTTCTTGTAATTCCTTTTCAACTTCTTTTGTATTTTTGTTCAACTTTTGAGATTCAACAAGAGAATCGCCAACGTCTCTTAACATATCCTTCAATTCTTCAATCTCAGTGTTTTTGGAGCTGACATCTTTTGCTAATGTACTACTTTTTTCAATTTGGTCATTAAGCTGTTTTTCCAAACTTTCTGCTTTATGCTTCAACTCTATCAATTCTACTTCAGTTAATGGTTTTATCGTTGATGATAACTCGCTAGACTCTGGATCAAGGGTTTCGGTGATTTTGGAATTTTGAGGAGATGTTTCCGTATTGGTGATTTTTGAGCCATTTTGTTTCTTATTCTTCTTTGATTTTGCTGATTTACCTTGATTGGCCGGCGCTGATGCTTTTTTGTCCTTTGGCGCTGTCGATAAGCTGTTCAGTTTTTCTTTGAATGAATCGTTCAATTTCTTACTTGACGCTAGCAATGTCTCTAGCTCTTTGACTTTTGAGGTCAAATCTTCACTCTTTGTTTCAAATCCCTCCTTCTGAGCTACCAGCATCTGTTGAGTGTCTTTCAGCTGGGCTTCAGTGGATTCATACTTTGAAGACAAGTGTGCCTTTTCAGAAGTTAGGATGTCCAGTCGGGAAACAAGATCATTCTTTTCCGAGCTGAGCAGCTCAAATTTAGAAGATTGATCATTTTTTTCACTTTCAAGTATATGAAGGAGCTCTTCATTTTCATTTTTCACAGTATTTAATTCCTCTGTCAACGCTGAGATTTCGTTTTTCAATTGCTCTATGCCTTCATTATTTACAGCAGATTCAGAACTTGAAGCTTGCAACTCTTTCACTTGACTTTTGAGTAATTCTTTTTCCTTTAAAAGCTTCTCATATTTAGCAGATATGTCAGATTGTTTGAGATTTTCACCTTTCAACCTCAGATTATCGTCTTTTAATCTGTTGATCTCTTCCATTTGTTCATTATTTCTGCTGGTTAGCGCTTTTTGCAAATCTTTGACTTTTTTACTTAAAAGCTCAACTTGATCTTCCGAAGATTGCTTTTCTTTGGTGACTTTTGTAAGTTCGCTATTCAACAGTTTACTTTTACTTTCAAGACTTTTCAAGTAGTCTCTAACGCCATCTAACTCGCCAATACTTGAACATGGTGTCTGTTCTTTGAGCATATTTTCAAATGCATTTATCAGTGAGGTTTTTCTTTTCTCCAACTTGTAAGCATCGTACAATTGTGGATATTTCTTTTCATACTTGCTGAATTTGTTGAGACGGGAACGAACCTCAACCGGTAAAGATGCTAAACTTATTTGGGTACCAGGAATAAACTCCACGGCTGCATTATCCTGGTTGGAGAGTTGAGCATCTCGAACTGTAGTTTCTACACTAACGGGCTCGGTATGACTTGATCCATTCATGGATGGTTCCGTACCTTTTTCCACTGTACTCTGTCTGGCCTCTTCCAAAGGCTTCTCAGCAAGATCAGCAGTAGTTTCTTCCTCCAATTCGACTTTTTCTATCTCATCCTCCTTCGCCAGGTCTTCCGGCTTGTCAATCTCTGAAATTTCGGGCGTCTTGGTAGTTAAAATCTTTCTAGCAGTGGCAGGATCAGCAATTTGTTTCTGCTCGTTCGAAGGCAGGGTATTGACTTCGTCATTGATCCTATTGATCTCGTCAGTGAAAGTCTTTCCCAACTGGGAGATTTTCGAAAACATAATGGGCGATAATGGTACACCAACTGTGCTGTGACGGGTTTGGTATCTTCGTTGCGGATCCTTTCGTGCGTGTCTTTTATATTTGCGACACGTTGTGAGAATAAATCTGAGATGAGAGATACTGCAAAAAACTCAATTGGCGTGCAAGCAGCGGAGATTCGAGAATACCGTTTTTGTCTTCGTTTCCGTTTCCGTTTCCGTTTTCGATCGGGTAGGACCATAAGTGAGTGCTGAGATAGCATAAAATTACGAACGGTTGGCGGGGGTTAAGCCATGTATGTGATATGTAACTAGTATGATGGCTTTTGTTATTTAATGCAAAAGATTCACATGTGGTTGGTGCGGTGCGGAAAGCAACGACTTCCACCTTGATATGTCGTATATGTAGCTGCTACACGAAGATTTCATTAACAATTACGAGAATGATGTGCTCAAGAGTTCTGACAGTGTGTTTTCAAACTCCAGGTAATCTAGTCACACCATGAATAATATTTTACCTTGCACTTCTTGTGCTTCCGAAGAAAAAGATCACAAATTAGCGGTACCTGGGAGCCTGAAAACGCCCTTATCCAATATCGTTATGGATGGATAATCGATTGGAGTTCAAATGTTTTAATATGTTTTTCCTCTTGCTTATTGACCGTTTTCTTATGATTTTGTTCAAAGCAAGCTTTGGTATGATAAACAATGGTCTTGTCATGGGGTAATTGATTACAGCTTCTGGTGAATCTATATATGTTGATAGTACTGTTCGCTAGTGGTAGCATAATGATGTAATTCCTACTTCCACTATTGATTATCCGAATCTGCTGCATGAGTCTTTAACATGTAAAAACTGGTATCAGCCTAAGCTGAGAGTTGCACCTGGCAAGATTTAAGGCTTCATTTTCACCCGAAAATTGGTACGTTGAGCTTTTCAAAAGGCAGTTAGCTATAAATTAAGTTTCCGTAGCAATCGCCTTTTTGTGTCGTCAAACGTGCCAATGCTGGAAACACCAACAAAAAGTGTTAAACCAATGGCTGTTGGATTATTGTTGGCATAGCAAAGTCTTCATTCTTTCTTTGTCGTTTTTGGTATAATAACTTTAAATTCCAAATATAACAAGCCAATACAAAAAAAAAGATGAAAGGGCTTATCAAAGTATAAATAATAAAAACCAATAAAACAAAGAGTGTTTGGGTTACAAATCACAGCCGCTTGCTCCTCAATCTAGTGAACAAAATGATATTTGGTAGGAGTTGGATTGGAACCTTCATGTTCTTTTCTAAGGAAGCATTTGGCAGCTTCGCCCCACTGGATACGACGTTTATAGGTAGCAAACTTCCCAACAATACCGTCAATGGCTTGACTCAAGATTTCCCTCTCTTCGTCCGTCAAAGAGCTTCTCAATTCCATCAGTGGGGTTACGTATGTTCTTATAAACATAATATCTGCTTTTGACTTAGGTAGCCTGGTAAAGCATTGCTTTTCAACACGAAAAAACACCTTGTTAAAGTCTAAATCGTCTGGATAAAAAGGATGGATTGTGACGGCTTCTTCATCTGTTGCATGACTGCCTGTAGGTGCACATAGATTAGTGTGTGTTTGTATCGACCAATTATTACGGAGAATAAACTCGTTGACTTTTAGCCTAGAAAAAAACTTGTTCATAGAAAGCTGAAGTTTGGAAACGTATCCAGGAACGGGACCGTGAATTTTCGTCAATGGTTGATTCAATTTTTCTAGAGGGTTAAAACCTGCCGGAAATAGTGAAACACCTGCTCTAAGAATGTATTCGTCCAACTGATCTGTATCTGGGTTTTTCAACAAAATCAGCACATCTTCTTCAATGTTTGATGCAAGAGTTTTCAGCATCTGAGTGGGCTCTAATTGATCCACCTTAAAATCAATACAGCAGCCATTGATTTCATTTAAAATTTCAGTTCCATCATCACTTAACTTGAAGTACATGGGATACCTTTTGAGCAAATGAGTGAAAATAAATGTATATGCTTCTTTTAGAGCTGGAATTGCTGATTCATGGCATCCAAATAGTTTTTCCTTTTCAAAAAGCTTGGCCCTGAGCTGGGTTCTATCTAGATATGTGTTTTCAATACAAACAATGTCATTTGGGTCGAGCTTCTTGATAGCTAAATTCATTTTATAGACACCTTTTTTGTAAGGGCGGTATGGGAATGGACTTGCAGTCTTCCAATCGAAATCTTCATCAACTGGAGAAATTAAGGGTGCTGGAAGCTCATTATTTGGCTTTGAGCGGCTATTCTTTGCTGTCTTCGGTTTGCTGAAGAAATAATACAGAGAAGGAAGCGAAATCAAACAAGCAGCAGCAGCAGTAGTGGCCAGCACAGTTGGGCTGTTCAGTTTATCTGACTCAAACATATTTCTTTAAAGCCCTCTATGGATGATAAGTATGAGTCATATTTTAGATTCAGGTGTTGGTTCCACAATCCAAGGAATGTCCCTCTCTTATAACTTTTCAGTCATAATGGGATTTCCTTATCAGTAAGGTGCAACCGAGGGAAACCGGATTTGGAATTCCGTTGACTACGCTTATTATGACAATTTAAGGAATTATATTACATTGGGTCTAGATCTTTCACACAACTACGACCCAACTTCTCGTATACAAGATACACGTGTAGAAGATAAAAAAACTATAACATACGATCGATGGTGTTGCTTTTACTTTCTTGCAAGTTATCGAGATCATCCCACCATTTGAACAAGTAAGATTTGCAGATGAGTTTGAACCATGGAGTGAAAACCAAGTCCGGGTTGGCAAACATGTCCTTCAATTCGTCTTTTGAAACGTATTTATAATCTCTGATTTCATTTAAATTAGGGTGTACCTTGGCATTTGCCTTAATAATTAAGATATAGTCGATTTCATGTTCACCCCAAGGACCATTACTTGGAGACATATAGTGAATTCTTGTTAAAAACTTGAAATCTTCAAATGGAACGTCTTCTATTTCGATACCTAATTCATGGAAAAGCTTTCTTTGAGCTGCAATTTTAACACCGTGAACTGCATTTTCAAGAAGAGTAATATCACCCTTGTCTGAACCCATTTCAGATTCTACACATAGAGGATGTGAGCAACAGGTGTTGGTCCACATATCAGGAAATGTAATTTTTTCACTGGCTCTCTGTTGTAATAATAATTTATTGTCACTATCAAATAGGAAAACACTAAACGCTCTGTGAAGCAGACCTTTGTCGATATTTTCCATTATGTGACACAACTTCTTTGTTCCTGATCCAATTGGAACATCATTATAATCTAAAACAATGCAGTTTTCTGCCATCAGCTTGATTTGCTCTTCGTCGTGACCTTGAAAGACTTCTTCTTTAGATTCAGTGTTTTCTTGGCCTACTAAACTCGAAGAGGATAAGCCACTAGCTTTTTCCAATGGAATTACTTCTGGGAAAATTTGATAGATATTTTCTGCTGATAGAGATTCAACTAACTTGTTATAATCAGACATTGTTGTTAAAGCAATAACGGAGTTGTATATATTTTCGGTCAACGAGCTCTAACGTATTGGTTGTGAAAATTTTCAAATCCACGATTTTCGTGAACGACCAAAACGCAAAAGGAAAACAATATAAACGAGATCGTCTTTGAGGCACGAAGCGAGGATAATCACACCTTTTATTGCCTAATCTGTAGTCCGATTACATAAAAACTCATGATGAGGTACGTATATCCAGATGTAGATAAGTTTGTCTTTAAAGATCAAAGATCAGCTTACTGGAATTTCGGATCAAGTTATACGTAGCCGTTATGACAAATACTGTTTTATGACCATTTGCTTTGTTGTAAAACGGTAGCATATTTAAGTGAGAGGAGAGAGATAGAGAAATGCATCAGAAGTTCAGTTTGCGAAATTCGATTGGTAGCTTGAAACCTTACTAACGATATAACAAAAAAAAGATGGTGCTGATCGGTTTCTTCCTTAAAGCAAAACGTGGTTGCACTTTGAATAAAAAACCTTACGACAGAGCGGTTGCTTCCTGCTTTCAATGAGAATTTATTTTGCTTCGAAAATCTTGCTGAAACCTCGCCGTGTGACAGCGTATTTGCTATATTGTAAAAATATCCGTAAAACTATAAGATCAGGCAATTGTACTACCCATTATTGCGTTACAAGGTGGCCAAAAAGCAGATTTTCTTCAAGTGAGGATGAAAATGATTGAACCTGCACTGCACGGCTGCAAAATTAATCTACCTGACTGACAATCTTAATGTCTGCGAAATATCACCACTGCAGTAAGAAGAAAACTGTTGTGATGTGATCTGATTGATCACATTATATTCTCAAGAATGTTATTGTAGAAGATTGAAGAAAAGTATGAAAGGACCCAGAATATACTCGGTAGAAACTCTTAATTCGTTTGGAAGGAAAAGAGCCATTATAAAATTTTATTCTGCGATTCATCACTTAATTTTCGAGTAACTTTATTTTTGGATTTGATCCAAAAGTTTTTTTTCTTCGGAATAAGTAGGGCAATCTAATCAATTTTTGGACTCCTCCCTGAAAATGCCCATGAATCCACAAAAAATCTAACCGAACTTGATACGCAAAACGAACTTCATGCATGGCAATAAATAAAATGTCAAAAAAGCATAAGGCAAAAAAAAAAAATTTCTTAAAAATAAATGGTCCCTAGCAGGATCGAACTGCTGATCTTGGCGTTATTAGCACCACGCCTTAACCAACTGGGCCAAGGGACCAATTTTTTGCTATTAAAAAAATAAGCTAAAATCTGATATTATATAATTAACATCAAGCTTGTCCTAATTGTAGTGCTTTTAATTGAGAATGCATGCAACTCTCACACATCAAATCCAAAAGGTATGGAGTTGAGAATTATATTTTTTCTAACTTGGCAGTGGTTCTGACTTAGCCTCATCGAATTGGTTTTTTTTTAAAAAATTAATCTACCTATAATTATTTAAAAATGTGATAAAAGACAATAAGATGTCTTGATAGGACACACAAATATGATTGAAGACAACACAGCAATACTACGTGGCTTTAATCGGAACAAACGATCTTTGCAAATCAGGAGACTTTGAATGAACGCAACATTTTTTTGTATAAAGATTTACCCGATACGTAATAAAAACAACGGGTCCATTCTTATTCTATTTTACAGTTCTCTCGTACTCATATTTAACAAAAAGGCATCGAAAAGTTTAAACCCCTATTCATTTAGTTAAAGTATAAACAAAAAAGAATAAATTTGTCTCTAAGACGCTCAAAAGATGTTTCTCAGCTTTATTTTATTACAAGTTATAAAGTTTATTAGTCTAGTGGTCAATACCAATTCTATCATAGTTAAGAGACTGATCAACATGCCAAGAAATCTCTTTCCTTAAATTCTCATCAGGTATATACTTGCACAAGGAAACAGAGGAGAAGTTAATCACATTTTCATTGGAGGATAATTTCTTAACTAGCAAGTCCAATCGCTTGTCACCGGGAACCTTGCTTTCCCATTTCAATTCAATAACTCTACCTTTATTAACAGTGAATTCTAAGTCAAGATTTGAATTATCACAGGAGAATTTGATTGAAAATCTCGGAGACTTACCAAAAATCCAATCCCAAGATTTGAGTTCATTGTAGGTGTCCCAAACTTCACTTGGCAATTCAGTGAGGTCATCTATTTTCAGAATTTGCACTTGTAAATTTTCATGTTTAATCAAACTCATATTATCTTTTAAACTCTTCTCATTTATAGTTGTCGGGACCCCAAATTTCTTTGTAAAAGAGTTAATACATAATTCAAGAAATAAATTCTCATTCAGATTAGTATTAATAACCGGACTTGGAATTGAATCAGTGGCTTTATCTGTAATGCTATTCAATCTATTTGGATCAACTTTCAATAGTTTACTTAAAGTTTTCAAATCTGAGTTTAATAACATGGTTCCATGGTGCAATGACTTACCCTTTGAGATTTGAAATGCTGATCCACTGATTTTTTTTTCATCTATTTTTCTAACCATATCACCTTTAGCATTGAGGGACAATTCAAAGCCTGGGTTCAAGCCTCTTTCAATGTAATCATTCCAATTGTTAATTAACTCATTAGTGAACCCAGTACGTGAAAATTCATCTTTGGAGGACATAAAAGAAAAATTGAAATTACCCAAATCATGAACGACAGTTCCACCACCTGAGTATCTTCGTAAAATTGGAACAGACAAAGTGGAGGCTAACCTTAAATTAATTTCCCTGAAAATGTTTTGATTTTTACCCAAGACTATACAGCTTGAATTTTTATATAATAATAGTCTTTTGACAAATTTATTAATTGGTAAACGTGGATCAGGTAAAGAATCATAAACGTATTTTTCAATACTCAAGTTGAGCCGTGGGTCTGTGAGTTTTGATATTATAATCAGTGGTAAATCTGTTTTACAAATGTCTCCCAATGAAGTTTGTGATGGGATGAAATCGTATTTTGGGATGTCGTCTTTGTTGAGAAAATCATCCAAAAACGTAGATCGAGACGTCATAGGTGGTTTAGCTGATAAGTTTAACTCAGTTGTATCGATTTTTCTCGTATTTTCTTTACTACTATCAGAAACGGTATGCTTAGATTCTGAAAACGTGGGAGTTTGGTTTACCATCTGTGATAGATAGTCATCAGTGGAAGGTATATCATCAGAAAATGTATCAAAAGATGTTCGATCACCCTCCATCATTTTCATAAAATTTTCAGTAGTCATAGTTCTAGGTTCGTTAGGATCAGATAAAATCGGATGTGATCCGGCATTGGTTTCCGTTTCCGAAACCATTGGTAAAGAGGAAAAATCATAAGGATCAAATACATCATGGCTGACGTTGTTATTCAGACTCTTTATTTGTTTTAACGTATTTGAATCATAAAACTGTTCAAGATTAGGGTCATTCTCCAACGTCTCTGCAATGTCTTGGAGCTTTAGATCATATCCATCGTTTTCGGTATCTTTCCTAGGACTTGAAACAATATCTGGAGGGATGAAGGAAGAGTACAACTTCACCGATCTTGTTACCGGAAGAAAATGTGCTGAGGCTTTCAAAAGCGATTTCACCGATATGCATGTTTGTTCAGCGCAGAATCGTACCAGCATTTAATGCGATTAGGATTTATGCTTGATTCCACATTTCATAGGTTGAACCGGTCTTGATATACTGTGAATACTGCCCTGCGAAAAAACATTTCACGAAAGGTTAAAAAAATAAAGCTCCAGATCGAGGTAATTGATTATTACGCAGTTTTTTTAATAAATTAGCCGTAATTGCAGTTTATTCTCGTTTAATAACGTCTTACTAGTAAGAGAGAAACAAAGTTAAATAATATTGAGTTAAACTCGTTTATTAATGAAGTTGGATTTGCCAGCGGATAGTAGCAACATGTACAAATACCATATAAGCTTTGCAGTCGTCATTCCAACAAAACCGGGCAAAAAAGCTTTCTCTGTTATCTTTGCTCAGAAATCAGATAACGCATTAACTAATGTCAGTCCTAAAAATAGCCATATTTATAGAGCATTCCACATCGCCAAAAAAGCTAGCCCCCGTATCAATAGGTCTAGACGCTTTTGCGTTGCGGAAAAGCAATTCCACCGAGATGCGTCGCCTTGAATTACTATTTTTTCTCGCTTATTAACTATGAAACAGCTCGTATTCCCAATATGGTTAAATATCAACAATTGTTACTATTTTTGTAACCTAGCGACCTTACCGTTTAAGGAAGTTTTTTTACAACATAGTGGATGCAGGACGCCGTTGTGCTTCAATTAATTAAGTGAAATCTTTTCTCGAGTCTACGCCTGTTTATATAATTAGCAACAGTTCTGCCCTTTTTTCAGCAACAGTTACAAGTTGGCTCTTTGTTTAATTGTATTTAAACTGTTTCTTTCCGTTTTTCTCTTTCGTATTTCCCTTCTTCTTCCTTTCTTTTACCAGATACCTACCCAAGTCACTCACTAAAAAAATGCAATTCTCCATCGTCGCTTTATTCGCTTCTTCTGCTTTAGCTGTTTCCTCTACCATCACTTCTTTATCCACTGAAGTTGACACCATCTACTCCTGTGCTGAAACCGTCACTGACTGTCCATACAGAAACCACACCTCTTCTGTCTCCACCTTCGAAGGTGCTGCTAACGGTGCTCACGGTTCCTACTACGCTGCAGGTGCTGTTGCTTTAGCTGCAGGTGCTTTATTAATGTAAGATAGCAAAAATTGTTTTGAATTAAACTATTTATCTTTATATCCCATTAATTTTACCCTTTATTCCAACAAAAAAACAACATTTTATAATTTTATTTCGTATTCTTTTCTATAAAAATAATACATTGACAAAGTTATAAAATGAAAATCACAAATCTTTCTTTTTTTTATTTACACACATCTTATACTCGAACCTAATCAAGGTTAGAGTCTTCCATCATGTTGATATACAAAAACTTTCTCCACAACTCACCTGCTTCAATTAGTATGTTCTCAATATCCCTATTTGATTTCCTATGATTTATGATCATTTGATTAATATTTTCTTGATTATCCGTAATATTACCATTAATATTATCATCACTACCGACACTTTCTCTGCTACTCCCTGAATTATTGTTCGATGTGTGATCATCTTCGCTTCTGGTGCTCACAAATGATCCCAATTCATCGAATCCACTTTTTAAACTTGAGAGTTTACTAAATAAAGTTTTAATTTCACTTTGGTCTAACTCAGTGATGGTATACTCCTTGCTTTTCAAAAAAGCCAGACTAATGAAAATAATTTCAACATGAGGATGAATCTTGGAAAACGGTAAATCGATTACCATTTTCTCGTCATCCAATAAAGGTATACTATCAATGTTATCATTCTCTCGCATCGATCCTGCCGCAATAGGTGTTATTGGAGAATTGATGGAAAGTGATGCAAGTGTCGGAGTCTTATCGACTGAAAATGATTTTCTGGTTTTCAAAGTCCTCGAACTTAAAGATCTATCAGTTTTGTACTCTTTATTGATCTCTGATTCAGCGGAGTCATCATCAATGATGACAGTACCACAACTTGAGGATCGTATCTTCCCTTTATTCAACATTTTCTCATTTTCGATATCGATATCATCGTCTTCTGCAACATCATCATCATCATCATCATCATCATCATCCACATCATCTAAAGGATTCCAAAATATATCCTGACCTAATAATCTGATTTGTTCTTCGGTCAAAACATTTGCTAATTCTTTCAAATATGATGTTTTTTTACATTCTGTCCTATAACCCAACAATAAATCCCATGTTCTACCACGGTCATACCTCGACCAAACTTTGCTACCATCATATTTTAGCCACCACAAAATCCAATCACCGTTAAGACAATCTTCCTCTGCTAAATAGCTATGAAGCTCAGGTAGCAATTTTCTCATACAAAACAAGAAAAATGAGATACGATCCGAAATTGTCCCACCAATGTATGGCAACAATGAGAGATTCTTCAAATCTTTAGGTATGTTATTTGCAATGGTCAAATGTCTATTTTTTCCCTTATTTTCTATAATGGAGGGATCTGGAGTATACAAAATCACCAAAGCTAATCTTTCATATAATTCCGAAAATGATAGTGGTTTAGAGTTAAGTGGGGGTGTATTATTGGGGCTGGCCATAGATGTAGCTGATCTATTGGTATCAGGTGTTGGGCAAAAAGAGGATGACGAATCTCCCATATAAGAGGACGATGTCTCAGATGAGCCGAAGTTTGAATTCGTCATTTTTTCAAAATAGGGATCATTAATGTTCCTTAATTTTGTACCATTTTTGGCAACATCATCACGCCCACATAGCACGAATTGAGAATTTGGCAAAGGTGGGACCCATTCTGCCAAGCCTAAAGCAATCCATGTTAACGCAGAATTGTAATGAACGATCGATCCCCATTTTTTCAAAAATTTCACAATTGATTGCTCTATCACACTGATGATCTTATCTTGTATTTCAAACATATCTTTGATCTCCAGTGTGACGTTTTTGGGTTTATAACGTTCAGCACTTCTCAAATACTTCCTCAAATCAAATTTAATTTCCTTAATTGGTATTTTATATTCATCATTTTCTCCGTAATGTTCATCACAGTCATCGTCAATTTCAACATATGGATTTTGCACAAATGGATGATATTTTAAGAGCAATGGCCAGATTTTGTGTCTTAAATTTGGAGGTAATCCAACTTGTCTTGCAAGCATAGCCAATCCTGTAATATTTTTAGTTCTTAACATCTCATTACATAATTCGATCAACTCTGGTATATCTGAAATTGGTGATTTACCTTGGTATTTTCGACCCTGGTATTTTAGAGACGCACTCGACAATGGAGGCGATGGGTTGGTTGTTGATTGCTCATGAAGTGATGATTTAGATGGAAAATAATCAATGCAACATGAGGGCGAAGACGGATCGGGTATTGCATCAGACGTATCGGAGGGCACATCGCCTTTGCATTTATTTTGATCATTCATTTTCAACGACGAAATTGACATCTTTCAAACTGACTAAGGTTGTAAGAAGAGATATCTAATTTTGAAATTATGTGAGCGCTGTTCAATCTCAAAGTGAAAAATCAATGAATTGTGTTTCAAGAAACGAATCAACGGTATTCTGAATTGCTTGTATTGGAGACGCTGCTTTAGCACTAGTTATATGCAACGATGAATGACGTGTTTTCAAAAAACCAATAAAATTCGATATATGATGAAAAATCCAAAATTTGTATATTCCACTAAATGAGGTGCACAGTTTAGCTGGATCTGTAGCGGGAGAGCCTGTGTGTGAGTCGAAAACTGGGGAAAAAAATCACAAACTAGTACAACGAAAACAAAGTAAACCCTAATGAATCATCTACTAACAGTACAAAATTTAGAGAAAAAAAAACATGCTCCACAAATTGATTCTCTATTGTTTGACCGGCGCTCCTAGCGATCGATACAGAGCGTTCCTAGGGGTGTTGTGTGAATAATAGGGGCATATATACCTTTCACTTATAACTGCTTTACGCTTTCATCTAGATTTACTTCATCTTTACGGTTATGGTACTCTCTCTCAGGGATCACCATGCTCTTCGCCTAGCGATTAAAGCTATCAGCGATCAGCTGCCCTAGTTCTTACAATAAATCTATCTTTTACCGCAAAGGCGTCCCCCCCCCCCCCACGCAACGCCGTAAATTGCTATTCCTATTTCCGTAGTTTTTTCATTTTACTTTTCGCCAACGTGACTGACTCCGTTCCATCGTGTGCCATCCATCAATTTAGATTTTATGCTTGATGGGATTCGAGATGCAAAGGAGGCGATCGACCGAATGCGTTTTGGCTGGATTAGTGCACAACACGACTACCGACGCGCGTGTTGATTGTCGTAGTTTTCCTTCATGATTCTGGCGCTCGTCTGCCAGAGAGGTTCTTCTGAGTTGCCGTTTTCGGAAATGTCAATTGATCGTTAACTCCATTTGCCCTTGAAATAAAATGGATTTTTCTTTTGGTTTTACATTCAACTTTTATACATACTGAGCGATGTCATCACAAGAGCTGCAGCTAGTGCAGAAGGTTGAATTGCGGTTTGCATTGGCAGATACCGATGAAAAGTTTCAGAATGCTCTAAATCTGTATTTGGCTCCGTTACTGTTGAAATTCAGTTCGGATGACAAACAAGTGAGGATCCAGCTTGGAAAGACAATCAAGTTTTTACTTTCCAAAATCAACGCATCAATAAATTTGAAATTGCCTGCCACAAGCTTACTTGAACAGATCAAACATCCTAATGTAAAAGCAAATCAAGATCCAACAGTTGTTCAATCATATACACTTTTATTTTTATCTAAGGCAGTCTCTCGATTATCACAGGACGAGGAAATTCAGTTGTTCCCTCTGTTAATTGATGGAATTTCCACTTTCAAAGAAACTGTATCCGCAAGAATTTTTAACATTATTTGTAAAATTCTAGAGTCACTAGATGATGATAACTTGGTCGCCCTGTCATCGGCATTTTACAATTTGGAAAACAAAAATGATCAACTTTTTCTTATTCAGAAATTTTACAAATTTATGATGTTGCATTCGGTTTCTTTGACCGAAAATGGTACGGTCCCCAATAATATTTCTCAACCTGGTCTTTCAACCGCCGATTGTTCATTTTTTTGTTATTATGCCGGAGTTATATTCACCTCATCGACCTTATCCACATATAAATTGAAAATTCTTAAGTTTATTGAGAATTTTAAAGATGATGATAAATGCTTAATTTTGATTGTTGCAGCTACTGATGGCGATTCTAAAATTTCTTCAATAGCATCGACATCTTTGAAAAGGATTAACATCGATTACGAAGATGCAACTTTTGTCAACCTTCTTATTTCTTTGCATGTTGGTGACAAAGATAGGTCTTCCGTCAAACCTCAATTGCAAGAGAAAATTCTGAGTATTTTATGCAAAAGTAGAGTTGCTACAAAATCCGAGTCTCTTGCCAAAATTTCGGACATCGGGTT